>CP137683.1:14457978-14744383 GCA_037976565.1 Mesocentrotus franciscanus
AACTGTAGAAAGAGTTCGCTGGCTTGTTATCCAAGGCCTGAACACCGTACACCTAATAGAAGAAATAAAACAAGAATATAATAATAATAACATTAATTTATATAGGGCAGACACTATATAAATACAGTGTCTACTCAATACCTTTCACAGCAAAAAATAGCAATATCTCAAGGCAAAATTAGGAATACAGTCTATTTTGTACACTTTTAAATTCACACAGAATATTTCAGAAAAAGAGAGGAATCTAGGGGTTCAGAGCAATAGCTTGAAGGCAAAAATAGTGAATCAACCGTGAAGGCATGTATTGGGAATGGTTGACAGCTATGATATTCTACTGTGCTTTAGTGGAAATTCCTTATATGCATTTGCATTCTACATGGACACACAATGATCCATTTGTGCTTCTGGAAACAAGTGGGCCTTCAAAAAGCTTTGAAAATAAAAACAGATTAGATTTTTTCTCATGACAAGTGGAAGGTTGTTCCAAAACTGGTTATTATTTTTCATTCATCGCTCTTCAAGACATTTAGAAAACATGATGATAATAATGGTTTTAGTAACAGGACCCTCTAATACAAAGTGCCACTGATGAGTCCCTAGAAGAACAGTACCTACCTTGACATCTTTGTCACATAGATCCTGCAGCTCATCCCGCCAGTTGATGTTAATGTTTGTGTATGAAGGAGGGTGTGGGACTACATCCCCGATGATGACCAAAGCCTTAGCAGCATCTTCCTCCAGGAGAGACCATTGGCATGTCTTAACACCCATTCATAACACTGAAAGGAAGAAAACAAATATTGTTTTAACCCATTGCCTACAGGAACCAGGGGATCCATGGGTACTAGAGAATTCAGTAATCATAGGGTTAATACATACAGGTACATTCAGACTTGGTCAGATCTAGACATTATTAATTAATGATGAAGCTAAATCATTCCCAAGTCGATCCATAATTGTTTCTGTGGAAAATGAAGTAAAAATTGTCGTTGTAGGTTAGACCTCAACGATTGCGCTGACAACGCTGAGCCTCCCTTAACAATTTAACATCTTGATAGGATTGCTTGGCGAGCAGTTCTGACCTCTAGGATGATTCCTGTGAGCAAATTTACTCCTGCAATGTAGTATCAGTTCAAAACAAGCAATGAAGGCTGTTTCCATTGTATCTGATTGACACGACCCAACCATTTTATACAAGCTAGTAGTTGATATATGACAGACAATACAAAGGTTGTGGGTGTCATCCCCGACACAGCACTATAATGTCCTTTGGCAATTAAGGCATTAATCTACATTTGCGACTCCATAGCCAGGAGAGAAATGGGGACCTGGTAGGACGACAAAAGCCTTTGTGATAGTAATTGATTACCATATGCCCTCACTGTGACCAAGTGGTAGGAATACTCCAAGGGAGTGGAGCTGGTGCACATTGTGCTGGAATGAATCCGATGACCAGGGTAACAATATCTGTAAAGCACTTAGAGACAGTATTTCGTATTAAGCGAAATATAAATCCAGATTATTATTATTATTATGTCACCAACTTACTGCAAAGAACCCTTCGCCTCCACTTCCGGTGGTATCCTCTACAAACTGGACCAGATCAGCCATGTCTGCTGAGATGTCGTGTTTCCTTATAACATAGCTGGATTCATCACAGTAGTCTCCATGAGCCATCAGGCCAATCTGAATGTTCGGTATGTCAGACATGAGGCGGGTGACAGTCTCTCGCAGACGATCTTGGACCTGTAGAATTGGGTACAAATTAATCAAGTAAAACCTGTATACAAAGACTGCTCAAGGGAGACAAGAAAAGTGGTCTTTATAGACAGGTAGCCTGTATGTACAGATTCCTTTACTACAGGTTTCAATGAAAAAGGTTTTCAACGGAAATGAAAATGTGGTCTTTAGCTACAGGTGGTCACTACAGCAGATTTTGACTGTATTTTGTTCATCAGTACTTACAATATCTGCAATAACATGATTGCAGGGCCCTCATGGGGAACAGTTTTGATACTGATGAGGCCATCCCAAACCCCATTTCACAAAACTTGTCATCAGTGACAAATGACAGTTTTTTATATAAGCTAGTGAAATCCTTGCTTCTGATTGGTTATAAATTATCAGCAGATTTGTCACTGATTTTTGTCATTTGTCATTGAAATGAGGCTTTGTGAAACGGGTCCCTGGTCCCTGGGTAAACAAGACATTTTTAAATCACTATTTTACTATCAGTCAAGGTATTGTGTGTACAGAGTTTATATGCACCAACATTAATGAGACATTAAGAAATCGGTTACTGTCAGTGGTCCTTTTGTACAGTTAATGTGGACATTGTATAAGTTTAGGGGAATTTATGCCTTCAGCCCATTTACTTTTTTTCTGATGGATGGTGAATGAAAACTATATATCCCCACTCCTTACATACAGCTAGTGTACAGGTACACCCGCCCCCTCTGAAATAAAAAAAAAGCCTGAAAGTGGTTCGTCAGATTCAATTTTTTTCAAGAATTTTAGTCAGATTCAGGAAGCAGTCAATAAAACGTTTATAACCACTGCTTGGATGAATCATAGATGTTCAATGTCTCTACAATCTATCGCAGGAAGTTAACAATTTCCCACTTGGTATAGAGGATACAACAACGATCTAAAATTGCATAGCATAATGCGATCCTCTCTACAGCACACAATCACTTTAAAAACAAACAAACCAATTAACAAACAAACACTTTAATAGGGACTTCTTTTTTTCAAAGAATTCTTTGATTTAATTTTGAAGACACCATGTCCCATATTGTAGGCCTACTGACAACATCAAAATCCTATTATATTCATTGAGTTCTACCAGATGTAGATTTGTATGAACACGATAAAAAAAAAAGGACCTTTAATTTGAGCTTACCGTTGATAGGAGAGAATACATGCTTCCAGTTGTGTCGAAGGAAAACACAATATCCACCTTCCGTCGTGAGGTCATACTGGAAGCGAAGCTGTTCAGGACTTCCTGTACAATCAAAAGCAAAATAAATAAAGCTTTAAATTTACAGAATAACCTAAATTTCTTGTTTAATAGTTGAAAAGTTCGTCCTCTGATTCGCTCCCTCTTTATACATATAACATGAATCATGAATTAGATTAGAATTTCAATTTTCAATCCACATGTTTAGATTGACTCAATACTATTTTCACATAATGTTAAAAAGAAGGCACAGCTAGAATCTTAATATTCTAATTTACATAAACAAAGGGAAGTCATAATTGAAATGCATGTACAGTTCATTTTTTACTCATGTAAAAACAGTGACAAAGACATGAAAAATAGTTTATAATACAGTACAGTATGTTCAATATGTTAAAAATACCTTTAAATGTTGGGTGAGGGTATGAAGATGATTATTACATCTACCGGTAATCAATTAACCCTTGGATTTATACAAAAGACAAATGGGATGGCTTCATCATGAGAGAGAGAGAGAGAGAAGAGGGGGGTGGGCAAAAGGAAGAATAGTATTAGAGAAAACAAAATAACAATAAACAGATGATGAAAATAATAGAGAGCATTGTGGAGGTAAGCAGGAAAGAAAGATATAGAAATAGAGAGAGAGAGAGAGAGAGAGAGAGAGAAGGGGGAGGAGTGGCAAAGGGGGGAATAGTCGGATAGAGAAAATGAATTTAAATAAATAAAAAATGAAAAATGGACACAATTAGAAGAGAAGCATAAATTAAATAGAAGAATAAAAGGTAAAATGAAAAGAGTTGAAAGAAAGTTCAGGAAAACAGAAAAATAAAGACTGGAGAGAAAATATCAACAAACCTGTCTCTCATCATCCTCCATTACTTCCTCCTCCATTACTTCCTCCTCCACCTCCTGTGCCTGATTATCACGGGGGTACTTAACTATGATGTTCTCCCCATCCTTGAGACAATCTTCATAAGCATAGTTCTTCATCTCCAGATTCATGTCGCCAATCTAATTCAGAAAATGAAAAGATTTGGGTGAATTTTTGCCCACTTTATATTCAAGTTTTGCTTGAAATTGTAATTATTTCTCTTCCCCAAGTTACAAACCATCATTCAAATTAATATCATAGAGCACAAGATAAATGTAAATTGTGGTTTTTAACTTGGGGAATTAAATAACGAACAATATCAAGCAAAAGTTTCAAAACTGTAAACGATACAATTAAGTTTCAATTTCAATTGAATAAATATTTGTCAAACAGCCACAAAAGCAAACAACAGAAAACCACAAGAAGCATTTCTCATTTTTTTTGTTTCTTGCAGTCTTAAAACAAAGACTCTTCCATTTGATGAAGAACATTAACTTTTATTTTATTTATGCTAATTGATTTGATCTCTGTACGGTATGTAACGACGTGCTGTTAAACCCTGTAAAATATGAAAAGTATTGAGGGCAACGTTTATTAACTGTACTGTATTAATTGTACTGCATAAATCAAGGGGTTACCATAAATACTCACATGAAAAGTCATATATTTGCTACTGAGACTCGTTCTACTTCCTTTCAATTTGTTCATTATTTCGGAGTTGGCTGATGTGTTGTAGATATCTAAGGAGACGACTTCTTTATCCTTACCGGGGAGATGCAAGTGAACGTTTAGGGTCTCCTTCGTCAAAAGCTACAGATTAACAACATTAAAAACATGGTTTATTACAAAGGAGGCAGAGCAGACATTACACGCCTGTTCTTATTTCAGTCAACAAATTTAACTAATTTTTTGAATATTTCCTTTTTATTGTCACATACTTTATTTATTGAATATAAAGGAAATCATGTAAAGCAAACATTCAACCCAAACCTCTACTGCCTAAATACACAGGATAGCAAGGAGGAAAAATAATACACATGATTATCATTATGCCTTAAATAAAAAACATGGCATGAACATACAATGGAAAAAAAGTACAACGATCATGTCATGTGGGCACTTAAAAATTGATTTCAATATTCCAGCCATAGCCGTAGCCTACTATAATATTTTAAAAGTAGTATAGACCCTATACACAAAATAATATATATATATGGTTTGAATAATAACGAATTAGAAAAAAGGACTTCCGTCATGGACAAGAACGGTATGGTAATAAAATTAAAGAAAAGAAATCTGACATATTATTAATTGCAATGAAATATGTGTTACAAAGTTATCAAATTTGTTACCTTCCTTTTTCCTATCAATCAAATTCAGATGAATCATAATATTGTAGCATTCATTCAGTACGTGTCAGATTCATATCTGCATCTTAAAGTTTTAAATTATCTTTCTCGTCTCCTCGACTAGACATTCGAAAATGCAAATTAGAGTTTTAGATATTTAATTTTTAAGGATTAGTCTAAAAAATAGCTGAGTTGAGCTTGGAAATGAGCTCGATCTGGACATTACCTTCACTTTAAATTCCATCTCTTCTCTGACGCCATATCCATACATAGTCTCGCTTCTCTTCAGAACTTTACCGCCGAATTTTAGAGTAATAACATCTGCCGGTGCTTCCTCCTCCTCCGCTACCTTCTCGCACAACTGCTGGGTTGTCATCCTTGCAAGTACGGGGATACGAACGGTGCGACCGGTGGTCAACTTCACCTGCACGTCGTTCGTGTCGAAACCCATGATTTACGTTTGGGTCGAGATTCTGAACCTTTACAGACTATCGTTTGTCAACTGTATCACAGCTTGTAGTCTCAGGGTGTCGACAGGCTGATAATGTCTTCTGATTATGGTGAAACACTGAAATTTCGGCTGTTTTTATCGACAGTGCCTCTTTCGTGTTGTGGGTGGCTTTTATACGGAAGTAGCAGACGTCTATTTTGGGTAACCAATCAGAATCGTGTATTTTGCCCAGCGCGTGTAGTGTTGAGCTAAATATAGCTCATTCCGTCATGCCAATATGTGTACACCGTGAAAGTTCTTGGGCGTGTCTATAATGCCTGCACGAGCTTGTATGCATATGAAAATCGCAGTAGAAAAGAAGAAGAAGAAGAAGAAGAAGAAGAAGAAGAAGAAGAAGAAGAAGAAGAAGAAGAAGAAGAAGAAGAAGAAGAAGAAGAAGAAGAAGAAGAAGAAGAAGAAGAAGAAGAAGAAGAAGAAGAAGAAGAAGAAGAAGAAGAAGAAGAAGAAGAAGAAGAAGAAGAAGAAGAAGAAGAAGAAGAAGAAGAAGAAGAAGAAGAAGAAGAAGAAGAAGAAGAAGAAGAAGAAGAAGAAGAAGAAGAAGAAGAAGAAGAAGAAGAAGAAGAAGAAGAAGAAGAAGAAGAAGAAGAAGAAGAAGAAGAAGAAGAAGAAGAAGAGGAAGAAGAAAATATATGAATACAACATGAAAAGAGATAGGCCCAGAAAGATGTGTCAAAGAAAGGATGAGAGGATGATCGTCTGTACATGAAAACAAACGAAATAAGAAAGAAAACAAATGGTAACATTTATTTCCATAAGTTAATTCACAAGGCCTATACTGCATGCATGTGGAAACGTTGTAATCCAGGGCCAGGGTTGGGGAGGGGGTGGGGGTGGTTAACAATCCAACGTCGAAGCCTGACGTTACAAGAATGAGTGCTAATGTGAATCCCACATTATATATGGGACTAATGTAGGAATAACGTTTAAAGGGCAATAAAACTCTTGTTATAAGTTCATATTTTGTTTGCAAGCAGAAAAATAATATAAACAGAATGGCGAAAGTTTGAAATATATATCGGACCAATATTAAGAAAGTTGCGAATGTTTGAATATATTATGAGATCATTAAGACAGTGAATCTCAAATTGGCAGTTTTGTCAATAGATTGTGACGTAGTCGCGGATAACTTTCCTGTTTGTCGTGTACAGAAAATGATAATTAAAATCCGTTTTTCCCCTGAAAAAAAATAATACGAGACTACAGTCGGTCTAGTGAACTCTCAATTTTGTTTTCAAAAGTTCACTCGGTCTCGTATAGGGTATTGGTCTAGAGGGCTGTTGGTCTTGTGGGCTGAAGGGAAAAAAGTGCAATGATATAGGACTAGATAAAGTAGATTGCTACATTAATAAGAAACACATCATTAAAATTAATGATTAAATTTCAATAATATGTACCTCGATCAATCCCCTCCTTATTTAAAAAAATCGGGCGAGAATATTGGAATCAATTTTACTTAGATTCATCATCATCATTATCATCATCATGATACGAGGAGAGCCTAGATCCTGTAATCCTCGGTCAGGGTTGGTTAATATGTTCTTATATAGTAAAGTAATTTGCACATGCGCAGGGTTGGAACGGTTTTAATCATATTAAATTAAATGAACTCAAATTGCAAAGACCACCAGTGCTTATTCGGTCTCAGCTTGAAAATATCGATGGAGTTTGAGTCAATTATTTACAAATTCGTGTCACAAATATCTAGTCAAATTAGTTTCACAAATATCTAGTCAAATTAGTTTCACAAATATCTGGTCAACTTATTTTCATTGATTTTCTGTGGATATTACGTGTTTTACGTTGTCAAAACATATCACCGTCCTCCCTGTAGATGTGCCCGCCTATACCGCTACATGCAGGGGCGGATCCAGCCGGCGGCAAGGGAGGGGCCTAAAAAAGGGGCCCACTTCGATCGTGCGAAAAAAAATTTGGCACCCCAAAAAAATTTACCTCCGGGAAGGGTAATTTTTTCCACCGCCACGCCCCCTTAGGCGCCAGGGTAGTGAGCACAATTTTTTTTTTTTTTTTTTTTTTTGGGGGCACCCGAAAAAAAATTCCCTACGGGAAGGGTGATTTTTCCACCGCCACCCCTGGATCCGCCACTGGCTACATGTGAGGAAGGGAAATGTAAGCCTATATAGGCCTATCATAATTAGGCTTACTCTGTCACAGAAAAGTTAAGTCTTGAAATACACCTTCTTTTTTCAATTGTTCATTTTGCAGTCGGCTCGAGTAATCAATGAACATGATGACAGCAGGTAAACTCTGAACTTTCTTATGCATTGTGAAAAAAGTCTTCCAGTTTTTGAGCGTCAAGTAACGCCGTGGCTGGAATGCTCCCCAGGATGTGGAGATTGTGCACACAGTGTGTGCGTGCGGGCAAGCATTGGATCCAATGACCGGGGTAATAGTATATATATCTGTAAAAACACTTATAGAGACATTGTATTAAGCGCTATAAAAGCGGAATATTATTATTATCATTCCATCCAACAAGGATCGAAATGTTAATTAAAAGTTAAACTTCATTAATGAGACAAATTAAGGGGATCGATAGTAATATACATTCTTATCTCAATTATTATGGCCTACGATAAATCGACCCCACCCCTTTGAAGCACCTTTATTGTTCCCTATTTCTAAAGTAAAAACGCCTGCATTCCTTGGTTTCCCATAATCAAAACCTTGTCAGGATTTCTGAAGTTTTAATACTTTTCTTCCGCATGCACACTTTCGTACTCTCTGGCTAGCTGGAAACAGAGCCATCTATAAATCAATGGCACTGGCTGGAAATACGATCTGGCGCCATCTCTTGTCATACCGGCGGAAATGGAGGATTGGAAAAGTTCAGCTGTGGCGTAAGAAATCAGAAAAGCTGAACCGAAAGTTCTTATATGATATATATCTTTGTCAACTTTCACAAATTTGCGTCGCACATTGAAGACTTCATCTAGTATTCAGGCAGTTGACAGACGGAAATTTTTGTATTTCTACGAAGGTAAGAAGCAGCATTTGCCGAATGGTGTGTAGTTAAGACTTAGGCGTCGACTTTGGCTTTCACCTCAGTCCCGCCCATAGAAATTTGTGCGGGTATCACTATCAGAGTTGTATGTGGTCGTCTACGTCTACTTCTAAGTCAAAAAGAAATGCCCAAATACAATAGCTTTAACAGGGTACACCGATATCTTCAGTCTCTTGTATAGACTGTTGTTCTGCTAAGACTATGTCTGGCTCCACTGACCAGAGACTGATGTACGTCGTACACATACCAGTAGGCAGTAACAAAACTAGTGACTTGCTAAATCGTGTGAGGGCGCAATTTTTGACTGACACAAAAATGTCCATGGGCACTAATTACAAAAAAGCAGGAGAGATACCTTGAGAGATACCTTGCGATCATGTCAAATAATCTCTTGAATACATTGAAATGTACCAAAACTAAAAGTCTTGCAGATTTTAAACGAACATAATATATAAACGGCTTAAATTAATCCAAGGCCACCAAGGCCATGGCCGTGGATGCCCTTTTGATTGGCCTCAATGCCCCTCTCATTGGCCTTGGATATTTTTCGTGCCCTTTCCAATTCTTCCTATTTGTGCTGTGATATAGGAATGTGCCCTACAGAAAAGTGGCCTTGCCCTAAAAATATTGAAATTTAAAGCCTGTATAAAAATCATCCCTTAAATTTATGTTAATTTGCTTTCTCCTTTCCTCTCCCATTCCTTTTCTCCACCCCTTTTGTTTTGTTATTGTAGTCGCTGTTATTGTATTGTTAGTTACTTAGTTCATGTTTTTTGTTAAATTTGACTATCATATATACTTAAGGGATTGACCATAGAAAGGCCTGTAGGCCTAAAATTGTTGATCCCATCATTATCTATTATGTTATATTTATGTTGTCTTGTTGTTTGTCTTTTGATTGTTTTGTATTTTTATCAGATTGTGGAAATAAACTTTAATTAAACTTGAATTGAATTGAATAATTGTTTGTTAAATGCCACATTCCTTATTCCTGGAATTTTTTTTTTCTTCTTAAAATTAGGCCTGAGTCATTACGTTTTTTTTGCTAAACGTTTAACCGTTAACTTTATACGGGCGGTTTCGTTTAACCGTTATGAAAATACACGTATTTGTAATAATGCTGTCGCTCAGAAAGCCTGCCGGTCTTCAGACCGCTGGGCTGAGCATTCCGAGCCGAGTACATTACGAGCTGGATATGGCACAAATAGGGTCAACCCGGTAAACAGAGACCGGTAACAAACAACTTTAAAATGTCTTATTATTCCTCATCTGATATCATGATAAACCTAGCAAAGTTGCCTTAAATAATTGAGCTCAAGTCGCTGTGAAGATGGCTTGATTTGTGACGTGTTTATATACATGCCTTTGCAATGCAATGCAAAACTAAAGCCTGTTTGAGTTTGCATGTATCATTGCCGTGTATGAATGTGGATATACACACACACCCATAAGCAAAGGCCATATGACACACCCAGAAATGAGCTGATCAAAATTAGTGACCAATCAGGAAGCTTCTCTAGCTATGTGGGTGGAGTTTGATACCAGCATAAATTACAGTTTGGTGACCGCACGTGCATGCGCCCGGGTCAGTGAGAAGTCAAAAGCCATGTGGTAACCATTGTGCTCGCCATGTGTGTGTATGATGAAAGTTGTACAGTGTATTTGGGCGCTAATGTGATATCTCCGTGGTACATGTACGTGTGTGTATGTGACAGAGAGAGCATGGAGAGAGTGAAGAAGTAAGACCAATGAGATAGAAATTAAGGGTGGCTGTGTTAAGAGTTTGATCCCCAAGTCGGCCGAATTAAAGAATGATCAAAAATTAAATTACAATGTCCAAGACTTTGTTGATTAATATTTCTAAAACTTCAATTATTATTGTTATCATTATTTTTGTATTTTATTTAGATATATAAACTTTATTTTAGGGGGGCCGAGTCGGCATTGGGATTGATATTAATATTGATATTAATATTCGAGAGAGAAAGAGAGACTCGGGGAGAAGGGAGGTGAGAGGAACTGACTGAAACCATCAAATGTGTAAACATTTAGAACTTTGCTTCCTGCTCTTGTCTGAAAGTGCAGCAATAAGAAAAGGTACATGAGCGATGAGAAGGGGAATAGGGATCTAGGAGAGAAGGGGGCATGGTTGTTTACAAATTGATTCATAGAGATTACTGCTGCCAGACAGCTGGCGCCCAGCTGGGTGTAACATTACACCGCGGTTTCTTTGATTATCTTTATCGGCTATTAGCACTTCCCAAAATGTGTGCAAATAACGGTTAAACGGAGCGAGAAATACTAAACGGTTTTGATGAATGCGGTCGTTTAACCGTCGGTTAAATGGTTTGACTCAGGCCTACTTAAAATAGAGAATTTACCTGTCATAATTAATGGTACCGAATATAACTTAGGTAAAAAGGGAAAATATCTTACATGTAAATAAAAAAAATTGGCTACAAATTTTTGACAACACAGGAACTAAAACATGGTGATGTCATCTGTTGCTATTTATAAGTCATCTCGATCAAAAATATTGATATCTCGACCTCCAAAGCAATTATTTTTATCATTTACATAGAATTTATGAAATAAAAGCTGGAAATGGAAGTCAACAATTCTTTGCGTGACCATGATGACGAACAAGTTATACTTATTCTAGTGTAGTCTTACTAAAAAGTAGAATCTATTTTATTATGTGAATTTTCAATGTTAGTTTGTAACACCAAAGGCATTGCAATGTGAGATAAAGCGCTAACATTTAAAAGTTGCTCTGCAGACTTTAATGTGTTCCATCATTTCAAGATGGTGTAAAATTAGATCTATTACATTTGACAAAGAAATGTAATGAAAGTTGAATATGGGAGATTTTGTGAAAAAGTATAATTAGCATCATAAAGTAAAGTTGTCAGGAAAGGACATACGTCGTTGGTCAGCCTTCTTTTCTGTTTTGGCTTCTGAATTTCAATCTCCAAAAACAAAAAAATATTAAGAGAAAGATTCGTCTCGATCTCTCGGAGAGTTACAGAGTTTTGTATGGTCATTTGTGCTTGTGTTTTTCCAAGAGGTATCATTTGTAATCTATTCGAGTAGAGATATATGTTGGCAAAATTATTAACAATGCTAAACTGTAGACGTACTTCAGACTTTGTTCAATAAAAAGGGTAGCAGATCATCGCAAATGTAAATAACGGGGGTGTTTCACAAAGACTAAAATTGACTAAGGTCAGTAAGGTGGATTTGAACTATGGCAGGCCGTTCATGCCACTAGTTCTTCTAACCATTCCTGGCATTGGTTTCTCAAGGGACTTACAAATCATGGTCACACCGAATTTATCTTTTTTGATTGTTCATTATTGAAGGAAAAAATAATTATAGATCATAATTGAGAGACCATTGGTGAGAGCAACCAGTGGCATGAATGGCCTGCCATAGTTCAAGTCCAACTTAAGTCGATCTTAGTTTTTGTGAAAAAAACCGTGATGTTTGTTTCATTTTTTTCCATCGCCAAGAAATTGTTGCTCATTGACTCAGCCATGTCGCTGAAGCCGAGGATCGTGAACTTCGAGGAGACGTGGGGGCGACTACTAGAGACGGTTCAGTCAGTCATTCAGCTTGGAGACATTAAACGGGGAACATGGAGTGACAGATTTTCGTATCCTTATTTTCATCGATTTTGGGGCCTCTACAATTCATTGTCATGCTTAATGATAAAGTTATGATCTGGGACCCGTTTCACAAAGCCTTTTTTCAATGACAAATGAGAACAATCATTGAAAAATCTGCTGATAACCAATCAGAAGCAAGGATTTTACTAGCTTATAACAAAAACTGTCATTTGTCACCGATGACAAGTTTTGTGAAATGGGGCCATGGTCAATGCGACTGCAATGTGACAGAAACTTTTGAGAAATGTAGGTTATATACTACTTAATAATTGTGTTTTTTTTTCATATCATCAAACTGAGGTTTTAAAATCATCACAATTATAAGAAGTTGACTAAATCTTATTGAAAATCGGATGCAATGAACAACTCTGAATACAGGAATGGGTATGATGGACTACACACTGAGTTTGGTCCAAGCCTTTTAGCTATTTCTGGTCCTATTTTGAATATCAGCGAATTTGAAGAGGTATCCTTTTCAGAGGACGTTTCTGATACATGTACATTGTATGATATTCTTGCACTGAAGAATGAAAAGGGTGGGAAAGCCTCCAAGTTATGCTTTATCTTTACCAGAACCAGAATGCAACCTTCTTTTAACCCAAATTGAATTGAAAATATAGAAGTCATATAATAGAATTTATAATGAAATTTAACAAAATTTAGAAAGATTTGATTGTTTGAAAGTAAGATAATTTTGAAATAATGTATAATTTTTTAGTTCCTGGAATAGGCCTTGTGTTTGACCACTATCTTTAATCTGAATATTCAATTGGTTCATATTAAATGGAGTCTGGTACTATAGGGTGTGCCTGAGTTAATGAAATATATTCTCTTGAGAATAGTCTCTTATTCAGCAGTTTGATCATATATGATTCCTTTACACGTTGTATCGCTTCAGTGATGTGTATGCTCTCTGTGTAGCTTTCCCTGAGCCTCATAGTGAAAGGCTGTACAATGTGACTAAATTATTTCTTGAAGAGCATGTGGATAACCTCAGAAAGGTAAGCAATTTCCATTAAGCATCTAATCCCCACCTGATATGGTTCAATCCGCCTCAAAAATAGATAAACAAATAAACAAACAAACAGACAAGCTAAAAACGATGTGGGAAGTAAAATTGAATTAGCATCATGAAACTAATATTTGTGTATGTTATAACAAACATATGAATGATTCTGTGCAGTGTCCTGTATGACATGTGACATTCAACCATATATTTCATCCGTGAATTCAAAAATCTTTTAATAGTATTGATATTATTGATGTAAATGGGTACCTGGCAGGAATTAATTCCTTGAAATGCTAGAGGGCCGTAATGGCCGCCTTGCTAAAGCCAGGGTAATAATCGGGGCAGCGCCAGGAGCGTCACAACGTGACAGACATGTGCGCTATATAAGAAGCCAACATTATTGTTATTATTATTATTATTATTATAACAGAAAGCACCAGTATTTAATGGTCATATCAAGAAATATATTAGTATGATAGTAAAACCACCCAAGAGAGACATGTTGCCTTCATAGGCAGGTGGTCTTTATAGACAGGTTGCTTTTAGTACATGTTTCAATAGGAAATAAGTTTCAAGGAAAACAGAACAGACGGTCTCTGTAGAGAAGTGGTCTTTCTATACAGGTACTTGCTAAAGCAGGTTTCTCTGTATTCATTTAATATTCCTGCAAGAATCTCAGATCAAATGTTAAACAAAATAATTTATGTTTATAACGCCATAATGCCCAGTAATGTATGGGACTCAAATTCACCAAATACTTGCCCTTCTACATAATACAAAATTCATTGTTAGTTGAAAGAATTATAAAACATCATAGAACGATGAAGAAATTGATAATTTAGTGATTATATGCAAAAACTATGTAGTTTTAATATTTATTTTTTTGCAAATATTATCCCTAGATTTTACTGTACTATAGCCCTTCTTGTGCTATCATTAATAGCCATTCATTTTTTGTGTGTGGAAAATATTCTTTTATTTCTAATAGCAAGTAGCGGGTGCTGGAGAATCACTGCTATCCCAGTACCACAGATTCTGGCAACAGTACAGCAAAGGAGCTGCATACATGGATCAACTCTACTCGTAAGTTATTCTTATAATGGTGTTCCAGCAGATGTTTGGTAGGGAGGCACTCATTTTTCTGAACATTTGTTTTTCCGAAGGTTCATAATTCCGAAACACGAACTTCCCATACCAGGGGGTTCTTGATTCCAAACATTTGTGACATTATTCTGTAGGGTTCAGAATTCTGAAAGTGAAATAGGTGTCATTACTCTGAAGGTTAGTAATTCCAAAAATGAAATAGAGTTCTTAACTCCGAAAATGACATAGAGTTTGTTTTTCGAAGGTTCATAAGACCCTAAAAATGATACAGGGTTTTATATCATTTTCTGAATAATGAAACTTAGGAATTATTAACCCTATCTCACTTTCAGGATAAGAACCCTATTTCATGTTTTGAATTATGAACCCTCCTTTATTTTCAGAAATACAAACCTTCATAGTTTTTTGCAACAGTCTACCCAAGTAAAGTAGATGGGTACCTAGCAGGAATTACTTCCTTGAAATGCTAGAGTGCTGTAATAGCAGCCATGCTAAAGATGGGTAAAGCCTAGAGTGTCAGGTGTGACAAAAATGAGTGCTATACCAGAACCCATTATTATTCTTATTATTATCACTACTGCTACTGCTACTGCTACTAAAACTGCTACTACTAGTAGTAGTAGTAAGTAGAAGTATCATTCTTTTATAATCGTCATGATCATCATCATCATTATTCGTGGTATAGTATATCATCATTATTATTATTATGATGATGATGATGTTTATTATTATTATCATCATTATTATTTATTATCATCATTATTATTATTATGATGATGATGATGTTTATTATTATTATCATCATTATTATTTATTATCATCATTATTATTATTATGATGATGATGATGTTTATTATTATTATCATCATTATTATTTATTATCATCATTATTATTATTATGATGATTATGATGTTTATTATTATTATCATCATTATTATTTATTATCATTATTATTATTATTTTTTTCTTCTCCAGATATCTGAACCAGCACATACGCAAGCAGAAGATGAGCGAAGCAGACAGGAACTTTGGAGCTTTCACAGATACCATAGAAGAACAGCTGATGGACATAGGCGAGGTATGACTTTATCTCTTTATTTAGAGTGACTGTGTGTTTAAACTTGCAGCATCTCTGTACTGCGTTATATTTGCAGCTGAAACACATTTTCATTACAGTTCATTAGTTTGGAACCCTATATATTTTTGTAATTGTTAAAACCCTTTAATACATTGATAGTGTTGTATTTTTTATTTCTATTTTTGTTCTTCATAGTTGGCCCTGGACATCTGGAAGAGATTGATGATCAGACCCCTTGATAAATGTCTACAAGAACTTCTTCTTAGAGAAATGCTCAAGTGAGTATTTGGTTTCAAAATATCCATGTACTGTAAACATG
Organism: Mesocentrotus franciscanus; assembly: GCA_037976565.1. Classification (NCBI taxonomy): domain Eukaryota; kingdom Metazoa; phylum Echinodermata; class Echinoidea; order Camarodonta; family Strongylocentrotidae; genus Mesocentrotus; species Mesocentrotus franciscanus. The sequence goes on from CP137683.1 coordinate 14,473,870, forward strand.
GTAATATTCGCGGTGCTTTAATTTTCAAGGATTTCGCGCTAATTAAAGTCTGTGTCCGCGAATATTAGAACTCGCGAAAATATAAGCATGACTTCTTATGCGTGTTTTGATCGGGCTGAATTGCATGCAACGAATTTAAGAACCCGCGAATATGTTTTGGGGTCGCTCAGCGCGAAAAATTAATCACGCGAAAATAACAGCGTTTACAGTATATCATCTGTTTGGAGCCAGAAGGATTTTAACTCATGTATTTTAAATCAGAATTAAGGACGCTTAGTAGTGGGCTCTCATAGTGAATTCGACGCCATTCGGGTGTTTACCCAACAGGTGTTGTCACTTACCAGGATTAGCCTTCAGTTTTATGACCAACAGGCCTTATGTAATGCTTTGCATTTTCCACCATACGGTAAAGTCATTATCTTACATTTCCTGGGCTGGTTTTCAAAATATTGACCCTTGAATTGAGCATTAAGTGAATGAACCAGTATACCACGACACTAGATTAATTTACTTTCCCAAAGAAAATTCAATGTTGTGTCTGTGTCAGTAAATGTACAAGTATGTTAAAAAGCTACGGGAGTGCATGCACTAATGCAAAAATTCTTTCATTTAAAAAATAGATATACATGTCACATGTTATGGAATCAAACTCTTCATTTGTGTTGATAACTTGCAGGGATCGAGCAGGAGATGACACCCAGCACACTGTCCTCCATAGTGTCATTAATTCACTGGTAGAAGTCGAGCAGTACAAGAAGAAACAACAGCTCAAGGTATAGTACCATGCACAATGAAACTTTGAACTGGTCTCTGGTAATGGAATTGCATTTCAAGAGAAACTGCCTTTTAAAGTTATTCTTCATTGTCATCTAATATGCTTTGACCATTTCTGTAGGATTAAATTACCACTTTAACCTTAAAAAAGCAGGGTTATTTTGGTGCTCTCTCAGCTAGAGGGGAGTAGATACCACCCCCCTCCCAGATGTCGGTCATGGCGGATGAACAATTTGGAAGCTTTGCTCATAGTTAGATAGGGTATATTCCAATGAATATGCCTATAAAGTTTTATATCCATATCTCAAGTGGGTTTGGAATTATCGCTCATTAATTATTTACATGTTCCATGTTCACATATTAATGATATTGCATTGTGTACGATACAGTACATATGGACAAAGGGTCATGTTGGCCTCATGCAGCATGGTGATTTTTGATGCTGTGCAATACCAAAAGTATATAAATTTTGTATAAAAATGCATAAGACCCTAGGCTGTAAAGCCATGAAAGCTCGCACAAAGAAAGAAAATCATCCTCAAACATATAATAATAATAACAGGCATTTATATAGCGCCGTCTATCTAGACAATTCTATTCTGAGGTGCACAAGAAAAATAGGAAGAATAGGAGAGTTTGGATGAGTGTCATTGTGCCAAGTACAGGTATTATTAAAAAAGATGAGATTTCAGCTTGGATTTAGGTCTCTAAGGAAGTTATGATTCTCAAATTCAATGGTAAATTATTCCAAAGAGAAGGTGCACCACATGTCTGGGGTGGATTCTGCCCCCTCCCTAATTCCTTTTAGGGTTAAGGATGATAAATGATTTTTCCCAGCAGGGCTATAATTTATACAGTATTTTCAATATTGTCTTTAAATGAGTATTCAACTCTTGACTTCATCTGTGTGCTTCCTGATAATTTTATTTTTATTTCCATCTTTATTTCATCTCTTTTTGGAAATTGTTATGACAGCTTTACCAAGATCTGTTTGAGATCAAATGCTTGGAACAAACGGGAGCATTCTACAGGAAAGAGTCGGCAAGGTTACTGCAAGATCACGACTGTTCACAATATATGGGCAAGGTAGAGTCTCATGTTATTTATATACTGATTTTCATAAAGACAAGGATTTATATTGTGCTTGTAAATGTTTTAAACTAAGAAATATTAAGAACTCCATACACAATGTATTTTATTGACATTAGTTGGCAATTACCAAAAGTATATCACATTAGAAATGCTCCTTGAAAAGGGTTACTCTCCAAATACCCTCACATTTGAAATATGAAGAGACATAACTTAAATGTTTTGACCAAACTTTTATGCCACATCTGTGTAGTCCCACATACCTTATTCTGTGTGCAGTGCTCATGACTGTCAACAAGATTGACTCACTTTCTTTTCATTCTGATCATCCAAAGCCTCTCACTATACATCTGTTTGTATGTACTGCATAATCAACCCCTTTCCAATTGCTTCTAGCCAGTTTCATTCATGACTAATACTCAAATCTATATTTAATCTATGTTTAAAGGTGTTACAAAGATTACAAGAGGAGCAGTTAAGGAGTCGAAAGTTCCTTCACCCCAGCTCCTACCACCGGGTACTAGAGGAGTGCCAGAAGAGAATGGTAGCAGATCACATGTCGCTATTGCACTCTGAATGTAGAACAATGGTCAGAAAGGAGCAGAGACAAGGTGAGTTGTGATAATTTACCAGTCTTTGAAAAATAAACCTCTTAAAAAAAGACATGTCATGGAGTCATCTTTAACCATTAATCTGCTAGAATTTAAAGAAAATTTGTAGCAGCTTGTATGACACTACTTTACCCCAAATATTGGACACTGGGCAAGAACACTAAGCCAAGCCACTAAGCCAAGGCGAGTTGTGCAGCTTTACAGTCCTTAATCAAAGATCCTAATCTCAATTTTTACAAATCCAATGATTGTTTGTGTTGTTTTTATTATTACAGTTCGATGGATACACATTAGTGGGTAGAGCAGAATATATGGATTAACCTGTTAATTCACTTATACAATAACCATTGTACGCGAGGCATCATTATGCTTGCATTATTACTTACTCCCCTTGACCCTGTGAAGGTAATGGGTGGTTTTGTTGGTCAATGAAAGCATTGCTATTCATTTCATGTTACATCAATAATGATCATTTTGGCACTTTGTGAAGGAAGGAGTCGTTATGTTGATGAATTAAGACATTTCTTAAACTTTTCATTTTGCATTCACTTTTGAACGATGGCGCTCCAACATCGTCATCAGAGGCTGCGCAAATCGCAGTCGCAGTCCTACTTCTGCATACGATGCCTTGTGTTCTGTGAAGTGCAAATGTTCGCCCTTGTTCTTATGTTTTCATGAATTTTTCTCCTTCTTGTGTAGATCTTGCGAGAATGTACGAGCTTCTAAAACCAATCACAAGTGGGCTGAGCATCATGGTAGAGGAGTTAGAAGCACATATAATAGATTCGGGTGAGTTTATCATTATAATCTTGGCTTAATGATCATGCTGAGTTCTGCTAATGATAAAAAATAAATCCTAAACTTTCGTTCAGGTAAGACGCAGTTTGTTTGTTTGTTTTAATTATTTGTAATACGCTTCATATTGCTATACCTTATAACGCACTAAGCACAGATGACGAGTCCGCATAGGACCTTTCTTGTGCTCAGGAGCTGTTTTCATTCCCATTTGCTTTTCATTTACATATCATCATCTTGCAAACTCGCAGTAATGTTTTTTGGGTTATATTGTACTTTCATCTTTATTATTAGGCAAGTGGAGTATTAACATGCAAGTATCACAAGCCATGTTGCTCTGTTCATCCAATGAACCTACTCTAATTGTCCCCAAAACTAAACGTTCATTGGGAGATGGAGCGTTTATGCCAGCAACTCCCCAGTTCTGGAACAGACTCACAAAACCACTGAAAGATCGTAAAACTGTAGATCACTTTAAGAGAAATGTTGAAACACATCTAATGAAAGTGTTGTCCCCTAACTATCTTGTGGTATGTTTTATTGTAAAGCACTTTCAGAGTATTCTTGTTATTCCATTTAATCTGTTCATTGTAAGGGCCTTGAGCACCATCTGGCGGATATGTTGCGCATCATAAATGTCTGTATTATTATTAATAATATCATTATTTTTTATTATAAATGTAATTTTCTGTTTTATCAAACTAAAGAAAGCTGCTTTACACATTGATAAACCCTTGTCTTTCATATGCAGGTCGGCAAGCAATAGCTGGGCTACATGGGGACAATGTAAGTTCTTTAAAATCACTGTGTGCATTGTATGTTCTTTATTCTATAATTATAAATGGGGGGAGAGATGCATTTTCAGATTACAACGGAGAATGTTTAGATCGCGTGTTATGGGATGAAAATGTGGAGGTAAAATTCTTCATGAGAACCCTAGATAATCTACCTCTAACCCTTTCAGGAAAGCACTGATTAAAGGGCTAAATTGATCACATTTTTTTTCTTCAAAGAGCAAATTATTGCTACATTTTAGTTAGATGTAATGTCTCTGAAAATTTTTAAAAACATGAGTGAGAGCTTTATTCATGAGATGAAGAAACAGCAAATATTGATTGAAAAACAATGATTTTGAACCCATCGATTTTGGCAATTTAAGAATTATAAAGCCTTTTTTTTTTTTTTTTTTAATTCCCCGCATCAAACACGATATGGTCATGCAACAAAAGTGGATACAACTTGTACAAAAATTGTTGCCTGTTCTACTCATGCATCTAGAATATTTCATTTGAATTGAACCTTAAAATGTAGAATGAATGTGTGAATTGTTTTGATTGGATACAGATACCAGCCCAATTCGTAGAAGCTATGCTGTCACTTCACATCAAATTTTCAGAAATGATAACGACAGTCTTCAATAAAGATCAGCTCTTCACAAAATCATTAGATATGGTAAGTTTTTCTGTGCATCAATTCTTGTCTTGTACTCGCCAGATACCACAGAGTCATAAGCTTCAACACGGTACATTTGAAAGTACAACATTTATTTTTGTTCCATTTTATTTACCAGGTTTTATTCAGTTCAATATACATTTGCTTAAAGGCATTGTTTAACAATGTTAAATCTGAGATGCATGGCCCTACGTGTTATCAGTGTCTGTGATATGGTGTAATATTGAAGCCCTGAACGATCATAAAGTGGCTCAAAAAAGTAAAAATCTTTGAGTGACCGGTTTTACCATACTCATTTCCCCAATAGACTGTAGTGTTATAAAAACCGTTGGGAAAACGGTTTTTGAAATTTCGAATTCCAATCATAAATATCTTGATAATCAGATGGTTGATTGGCTTGTAAACGTCATGGGATTCCTGACTGACCTAAAGGTTTATGATTATGATTGCAGCATGAGCTAAATCCAGGATTTTGTTTAGAATCTGAGGCAAAGATACCCAATGCCTTTAATGATTGGGAAGGAAAAGGTTATAAATTTCTCTTTAGGTGTTATTGATTGCTTTCAGTATATAATAATGCTAAGTGGGTTCTGCTTAACTAAACTTCAAGCTATATAATGCATATTGTACATCATAACATTTCATCAGAGAGTTTTGAAACTCTAATTTAGAAATAACATGTACAAAAAACAAGGAAATAAACCTGATGATTTATCAAAAGTTGTTAGACAACAGGTCACAGGTATTGTACTTACATGTATCTCTCTTTCTCTACCTGTCTTTCTTTCTCTCTCTCTCTCTCTCTCTCTTGCTCTCTTTTTGTCTCGCTCTCTCTCTCTCTTTTTCTCACTCTCACTCTCTCTCTCTCTCTCTCTCTTTTCTCTCTCTCTCTCTCTCTCTCTCTCTCTCTCTCTCTCTCTTTTCTCACTCTCTCTCTCTCTCTCTCTCTCTCTCTCTCTCTCTCTCTCTCTCTCTCTCTTCCAGGCATGTTCATCAGTAGTCAACAAGAAGCTGTCTTCAAAACACAATTCATGTAGATCACCAGAATTGGTAAATTCACATTTTTTCTATATTCCTGCACACTCGAAATGTATCTTTGGTCACATAGCATATTGGGAGAGGGGTGAGGGGCACATTTTTTAAAATCATAAATGTACCTCAGAAAAATGTGAGGATCTTGTTTCTCAAAGTTTCAATTTTCTTTATATTAATGCCCCCCCCCCCTCCCCTTTGTAAAAATGTTACAGGCATTTTATTTTGTTATTGTTTCATTTTAGATTTTTGAGCCCCCCCCCCCTTAAGTCACATAAAATTGTTCACATTTTGATAATAATTTCTTTGGTAATCAAATAACATAGTTCACTGACTGGGTGTATATTCTAAGATAGTGTACAAGGGACTTTTACATTCATTTTGTGGTATTTTTTTTCAAATTGGTTTGTGAGAAGTAGCTACATTAATATGGGATCCGCTCGCTATTGATAAGGACCACTATTCATAAGGACCGCTATTGATAAGGACCACTATTCATAAGGATCACTATTCATAAGGATCGCTATTCATAATATGAGAAGAGGGTCGCTATTCATAATACAAAACCAGGGTCGTTATTTACAGGGGTCCCTATTCATAATACGAGAAGAGGGTCGCTATTCAGGCTATACATATTATGAATAGCGACCCTCATTTCCTATTATGAATAGCGGTCCCTATGAGTAGTGACCCCCAATATAAATCATGAATAAGCGCCCCTTCTTCATGTTTATGAATAGCGACCCCGATTTCGTATTATAAATAGTGGTCCTTCACGTATAGGAAGTTACACGTTATGAATAGTGGTCCTTATGACTAGTGAGGTTACCCCATTGATTTGATCTACCAGAAAGAGCAAAATTTATTTCTTTGGATACAATTTGAGAGTAAATTTGATATTCAGTATTTTGAAGGAAAGGTCTTATAAACATTATTAACTCCGTTTTTGATGTACATGTACCATTTTTATCACTGAAAATTATGAAAACATTTTCCTATGTTCGCTGCTTGCTTTACACAGCTGGCGAGGCATTGTGATGCATTACTGAAGAAGAGTTCAAAAGGGAGCAGCGAATCAGAACTAGACGACAGGTTGGGGCAATGCATTCTGGTCTTCAGATATATAGATGACAAAGATATCTTCCAGAGGGTAAGAAAAAAAAAGAAAAAAAGAAATTGTTTTTCTCCATATAATTAATATACCAGGCTATGTAATCTTTGGAACTTCATATGATTTCAAGTTCTGGTTTGAGAGTGTTTTTTCCCCCTAAATTTTTTTAATTTAATTTGAATTAATTATTGATACATTTTCAAAGTCAAGTAATTTTATTGTAGTATTAACTTACCAGAATCTTAAAGCCCCACTGTACTACTTGTAGCTACTTGCTCCCTCTATATAGAAAACAATGCCTAAGCGGTGCCCGTTGGTCCCCCATGATCCTCTTTTTCTTATGTTAATTGAGAGCTGAGTTGATGAGATAACCACCTGTCAGTGACCACGCTAATCCCTCTAATCCCTCCTGGCCAAACTAGTGCAGAGGGGCTTTAAAGGATAAATTGTTTACGTTCATAATCTTTGAAAATTTGTGTGAAATTTGAGCACAAGTTCCGGTAATGATCAAAATAAAATTTTACAGAATTATACCCAACAAACTCTTGATGTTTAAAGAAACAAAAAAAATCTGCCTATATAAATGGTCTTGTGCCCCGAGAACTATGTTTTTGTGCATTTTGAATACCAAAAATCAAGGATGGGGATTCGTGTAAGAAAAGTACCGGCAAGTTTTTTCCTTAGAAATCAAGAAATTTCTACCTGCAACCTGATTTCTGGTGGTACAGTGGATTTATTCATCAAGATTGCCTTTTTCTAGGCACATTTGTTGAAATTACCAATCCATTTATAATTTTATTGTTTCATTATTGAACTTTGGGTGGTCAAGTAAGCAGTAGGTCATCTGGCATGAATTGTACACTTGATTGACAGGTTGTATATTACACAGGAAATTCTGGCCTGAAATTAACACCAGCAGGAGTGTAATTAACAAGGTTGGTAATTTGAAGCTTGCTGGGGAGAAGAAATCAACATGAAATTAACAACGGAGTAATTTCTTGGCCAAAATGTGTAAACAAGGAGGAATGTAATTGACATCGGCTCCTTTGTGAGCAGGCAGATAGTTCAAAAGGTCATTGCAAATCTGGGTTGGGGTCATTTTCCTTTTCATCAAACTGCAAGACATAAGGACCACTGTTAACTGTTCATAAGGACCGCTATTCATAATACAAAATCGGGGTTGTTATTCATAGGGGTCCCTATTCATAATACGAGAAGAGGGTCGCTATTCACCCTCTTCTCGTATTATGAATAGCGTCCCTCATTTGCTATTATGAATAGCGGTCCTTATGAGTAGTGACCCCCAATATAAATTATGTATAGTGCCCCTTCTTCATGTTTATTAATAGTGACCCTGATTTCGTAATATCGATAGCGGTCCTTATGATTAATGACCTCAATGTGAATTATAAATAGAGAGCCTCATCTCACGTTATGAATAGCGGTCCTTATGAATAACTGTCCTTATGCCTTTATGAATAGTAACCCCCTTTCCGTTTTATGTATAGCGGTCCTTCACATATAGGAAGTTACACGTTATGAATAGCGGTCCTTTTGACTAGCGAGGTTACCCCGATATTACTCGCCTTTTGAATCTTTTTTTTTGTCTTTGCTTTTCTTTCCCACTTGCAGTTCTATGCACGTATGTTAGCAAAGAGGTTAATACATGGTCTATCAACGTCAATGGATGCAGAGGAATCAATGATCAATAAACTAAAGGTATGATGTTCCTTGATATCTCTCTTTCTTTCACTCTCTCTCTTCCTCACTTTCTCACTTTCTCTCTCTAATCCTCTCTTTTTCTCACCCTCTCCTTGTTTTCTCTTTCTCTCTCTCTCTTTCTCTTCTCACTTTCTGTCTCCCCTCTCACACTCTCTCTCTCTCTCTCTCTCTCTTCCCACTTTCTTCCCACTTTCTATCTCTCTTATCGTTCATTTCTTCCATCCTTTTCTCATTCTGCAAAGTTATTTTCAGATACATGTTTGATTTATCAGCTCTTTCCTCTTCTGTTCTGTTTTCAGCAAGCGTGTGGGTATGAGTTTACAAATAAGCTTCATCGGATGTTCACAGATATGGGCGTCAGTGACGATCTCAATAACAAGTTTGCCAAGTTTAGCCAAGAGAAAGAGACAGACCTCGGAATCAACTTTTCCATCTATGTCCTCACAGTGAGTAATAGTGATAGTAATAGTGATGATGATGATGGTGACGATGGTGATGATAATGGTGACGATGGTGATGATGATGATGGTGACGATGGTGATGATGATGTGAAGATGGAGATGGTGATGGTGATGGTAATATTAATAATGATAAAACCACAATGATCAGATTTATAAAGCACTTTTCATGAGGATACAGATCATTGATTAATGAAATGAGTGAAGCCTTATTTCATTTGTGCAAATCTCTTTCTTGCATTGCAGTTTATGGATCATTCCATATGGTTAGTAAATTTTCATGACTTACCAGAACTTAGAAAATATGTCATGTATCGACCCCAAGAACAATTTGCTGATAAGGATCTCAATGTTATGTAAGACTTTAGGCTGTAAAGTCATGAAAGCTCGCACTGCTAAAGGGGACAAAAATCATTGCTGTGCTCGTCATGGGGATGGATTCTACTCCCCCATAGGCCATTTTACCTTTCAGGGTTGATCTTCAAGCTTACAAGTTCTCATACTAGAGTAACATGAACTTTGTCCTATCTTTTGCCCAAACCTCATACCATGAGCCCATTCTATTGTTTGCATCCATCATGTTTTCCTTTTTCTTTCCAGACTGGTTCATGGCCCCTCGGTCAGTCCGCTCTCACACCGTTTGCAATATCACAAGAGCTGGAGAAGAGTGTTAGAATGGTAAGATAAATTTATGAACAATGCTTGGGTATATTTTGGGTAATAATTTGATCATGCAACCATATTTTTATGCCTCCTCTACAAAGTAGCTGGAGGCATTATGTTTTCTGGTTGTCCGTCTGTCCGTACGTACGTCCCATTCTCGTGATCGCGTTATCTCAAGAACCAGTTGATGGATTACTGCCAAACTTGGGTCATGTATGTATCTTGCACAGCAAATGAACTGATTAGATTTTGGGGTCACGAGGTCAAAGGTCACAGGGCTCATTATGTATTAAAAAAAAGGTTGTGAACGCATTGTCAATACTGACAGATTGATTTCTATCAAACTCGAGAAATGTATGCATCTTGCAGAGCCAATGAACTGATAAGATTTTAGGGTTATGAGGTCATAGTTCAAAGGGTCATACATGTATATGAAAAATAGCTTTTAATTACGATATTTTCATAGTTCAAAGGGTCATACATGTATATGAAAAATAGCTTTTAATTACGATATTCTGGGAACCTGTTAATGGATTACAATCAAACTTGAATTTTTAAAATTGCTTCTGTTTTGGTTTGTAAAATTGCTCTATGGCGGAGGTATCATTTTCGACTGTGTGCAGTCGAACATCCATCTAGTTATTCATTTATATTATATGTAGCAGACTTTACGGTTTCATTGGGTAAATTATTTCTACCATTGTTGTGTATCTGTTCTGTTAGTATTTTAATTTTTATTTTGAAATTCAACATTTTGGTTGCAATAAATAAATAATAATTGTAATAGATTTTACTTTTATAAAGGCTCGTTCACATAAAACTGTTGTGCAACAAGATCATAAAGTTTCAGGACCCTGAAGCGGGCCTTGAAATATCTGGGATTCTTAGATGGTCTCTGATGCAATCTGAGCCATATTTTTGACCCCCCCCCCCTAATAATTAGTATTTTATTTTAATGAAAAACCCCTGGATGTACATGTATGCCTATAAGAAAGTCCCCCTTAGGAAAATCCACTATATGTATAAAACTATTTGCCATTTCTTCCAGGTAATATTGCAAGCTGATTATCAAAAAAGGATTTACAATCGTTAATATAACAGGACAAAGTATCAGATGATTTGACTTACATTGTACCAGTACAATAGTTGATATAACAGGACAAAGTATCAGATGATTTGACTTACATTGTACCAGTACAATAGTTAATATAACAGGACAAAGTATCAGATGATTTGACTTACATTGTACCAGTACAATAGTTAATATAACAGGACAAAGTATCAGATGATTTGACTTACATTGTACCAGTACAATAGTTAATATAACAGGACAAAGTATCAGATGATTTGACTTACATTGTACCAGTACAATAGTTAATATAACAGGACAAAGTATCAGATGATTTGACTTACATTGTACCAGTACAATAGTTAATATAACAGGACAAAGTATCAGATGATTTGACTTAAATTGTACCAGTACAATAGTTGATATAACAGGACAAAGTATCAGATGATTTGACTTACATTGTACCAGTACAATAGTTGATATAACAGGACAAAGTATCAGATGATTTGACTTAAATTGTACCAGTACAATAGTTGATATAACAGGACAAAGTATCAGATGATTTGACTTACATTGTACCAGTACAATAGTTAATATAACAGGACAAAGTATCAGATGATTTGACTTACATTGTACCAGTACAATAGTTGATATAACAGGAAGAAGTATCAGATGATTTGACTTACATTGTACCACTACAATAGTTGATATAACAGGACAAAGTATCAGATGATTTGACTTAAATTGTACCAGTACAATAGTTGATATAACAGGACAAAGTATCAGATGATTTGACTTACATTGTACCAGTACAATAGTTGATATAACAGGACAAAGTATCAGATGATTTGACTTAAATTGTACCAGTACAATAGTTGATATAACAGGACAAAGTATCAGATGATTTGACTTACATTGTACCAGTACAATAGTTAATATAACAGGACAAAGTATCAGATGATTTGACTTACATTGTACCAGTACAATAGTTGATATAACAGGAAGAAGTATCAGATGATTTGACTAACATTGTACCACTACAATAGTTGATATAACAGGACAAAGTATCAGATGATTTGACTTAAATTGTACCAGTACAATAGTTGATATAACAGGACAAAGTATCAGATGATTTGACTTACATTGTACCAGTACAATAGTTGATATAACAGGACAAAGTATCAGATGATTTGACTTGCATTGTACCAGTACAATAGTTGATATAACAGGACAAAGTATCAGATGATTTGACTTACACTGTACCAGTACAATAGTTGATATAACAGGAAGAAGTATCAGATGATTTGACTTACATTGTACCAGTACAATAGTTAATATAACAGGACAAAGTATCAGATGATTTGACTTACATTGTACCAGTACAATAGTTGATATAACAGGACAAAGTATCAGATGATTTGACTTACATTGTACCAGTACAATAGTTAATATAACAGGACAAAGTATCAGATGATTTGACTTACATTGTACCAGTACAATAGTTGATATAACAGGACAAAGTATCAGATGATTTGACTTAAATTGTACCAGTACAATAGTTGATATAACAGGACAAAGTATCAGATGATTTGACTTAAATTGTACCAGTACAATAGTTGATATAACAGGAAGAAGTATCAGATGATTTGACTTACATTGTACCAGTACAATAGTTGATATAACAGGACAAAGTATCAGATGATTTGACTTAAATTGTACCAGTACAATAGTTGATATAACAGGACAAAGTATCAGATGATTTGACTTAAATTGTACCAGTACAATAGTTGATATAACAGGACAAAGTATCAGATGATTTGACTTAAATTGTACCAGTACAATAGTTGATATAACAGGACAAAGTATCAGATGATTTGACTTAAATTGTACCAGTACAATAGTTGATATAACAGGACAAAGTATCAGATGATTTGACTTACATTGTACCAGTACAATAGTTGATATAACAGGACAAAGTATCAGATGATTTGACTTACATTGTACCAGTACAATAGTTAATATAACAGGACAAAGTATCAGATGATTTGACTTAAATTGTACCAGTACAATAGTTGATATAACAGGACAAAGTATCAGATGATTTGACTTACATTGTACCAGTACAATAGTTGATATAACAGGACAAAGTATCAGATGATTTGACTTAAATTGTACCAGTACAATAGTTGATATAGCAGGAAGAAGTATCTGAGGTATATGATTTGAGTAGAGTGTACCAGTACTGGTAGTCCTTCCATTTGAATTCTGATAGCCCTGTATGATAATATATCCCTGATCTTTATGACCACTGTTATTAACCTTGTGTCTGTATTAAGCATGACTAGTTAAAGGGAGTGTAGCAAGGCATATACTGGTCAACGCCATCTACGTCTTCTTTCAGACAACTGCACGTAAACGAATGGACTTGATTAACGGTAGTCAGCGACTTAATCTCTACATGGTGAGCACGCGCTAGCGTTCGCGAAACAGACCGAAGTTCTCCTTACGCTTCGGTTTCGCGTATGTTGCACGCACGTGAATGCTGCGGTTGCATCGTCCGTAGTCGTATTATACCCGATTGGCCCGGAGTAGGGCCACGGGAAAGACACATAGTCTCGCCATGCTGCACTCCCTTCAAAGTTACATAACCTTTAATGATTATGTTTCTAACGTTACCACATTGTTTTTTCAGTTTGAAATTTTCTACAGTGAAAAGTTCCCAGGAAGGAAGCTAACGTGGCTACATCATTTGTGTACAGGTGAGATTCTCCCTTTGTTGACAACGATATATTTATGATGATGATATTAGTAATAATGATGGTGATGGTGGTGACGGTGATGGTGATGATGATGGTGAAGATGATGATGAAGATGATGGTGATGACGATGATGAGTTTTATTATTGTTATTGTTTTGTTATTTTTATTGTTACTGATGTTAATGTTATTATTTCTCTATCCACTATTAGGTGAGCTAAAGCTGAACTACTTGAAGAAGCCGTACATAGTAACTACCACCACGTTTCAGATGGCCGTCTTACTCATGTTCAACAACCAAGACACTGTTCAGTATTCGGAGCTCATCAATAGTTCTCTCATCAACGAGAAGGAACTCAGTAAAACTGTCCAGTCTCTCATTGATACCAAGTTCATCGAACAAAACCATGAGGTAAGGTCTTGTATAGTTGGGGGAGGGGGGATTGTATGACACATGCATCAGCGACATTTATAATATTCAAGACCTACCAATTTCCTTACTTTAACCAAACACTAGATTCAGACATTAAGAGAATACTTACAATTTAAAGATATAAAATGCAAATACATACAAATACATATAAATTTACAATATATGAGAGAAAAAAGAAAAACAAATTTTATGGAATTAAAAGGGTTGATAACAAAATAACATTGGGGGTTCTGTCGAAGTACCAACACTATACTTAAACATAGTACTAAACCTATCCTAAAACCCAAATGCAACCCTAACGCTATATCTTTGATGACATAGCCTAGAGCAAATGTCAGAGCATCTAAAGGGGAATTCTACTAAGGCATCTCGTTCGCTTGAATATAAGCATAAAATGAGTGGCAGATTGGTGATAGTTTGAGGAAAATCTAATGAAGGATAAGAAAGTTATTAACTTTTAAATTTGCAATAGATCAAATACAAGTTAGCAAGATTTATTTGCATTTGGAGCACCTATCCTGTTTTGGTCTGTATCCAACTGTTCAATTTCTTTGAAGATGCCACTTGTATTTTATTGCAGCTTTGTTCAAGATACACGTTTATTATTGGACACATTTTTACACAGCCTTTCTATGAAATAAGTCTAGTTCTTTATTAAAGTAGAAACGGATTCAAATACAATATTATATTAATGGAAAGCTTATGACCTCAGTAATTAAAAAAAAAATATTTCAGATTTTTATGATAATCAATCAGGTCGTAACAACCAAAAAACTACCCCAAAACCATGAATTGTTCATCATTGATTTTCTCGCCCAAATGACACCAATAAATCGCCCAAAATAATGTGACGTGGGCGATTGGGGGATTGTCCCCAAAACAAACAAAAGCTCGTACCCACTACATGGAGTCTATGGCTTTTGCCGTATAAGTTTGTTGCATGTTTTGATTGTTTTGCATGTCTGTTCTTTGAATTAAATAAAGATAAACTAAAAAGTAAAAAGTGTAATGTTCCTTATTACATAAAACTGATGAAAGAAATTATACAGATGAAAGAAATCAATGAAAATTAACACAATATGTCTAAGTAATAACTAATATTGCCGGTGATCATTCGTGCTATCGAAAACTGGCCGGCTTAATTGCAGAATACCTACCATATTGTAAGTCTTCATATATTAGCAGTAGATATATAGACTGTGATTTTATTGTTTGCGATAATGGTGATACAGGTATTGAAGATTGTATAATGCAAGTGTTCGTATTCATTCGGTGGATGAAAAGTTGAATTTTACGCCGTTTTGTCCGTCATTGCAGCGCTGAATTTGGTGTGTTCGTCGCTAATTTGTGACAAATTTAGATGGCTTTCCTGATGATATTTCATCCAAAATTTCTGTTATATTGCTAAGCACCGAGTCTTGTCCTTACCTTTGACTTGTTTCTTGTCTATTATGGTCATTTAGTAGATGAATTAGTTGAATTCTGAGCATTATTTCAGTAACGCAAAAAGTCCAGCCTGTGTATAGTCCCACACACCTATTTGTATGTACCTTGTACCCGCTATAGTTAGTAGCTCTTACACCGCTTAGTCTGCTGTCAAAGACCCTATCAGATATTTTAATCGACAAGACTGATGTCTCGTTCTGAAAATACAAAAGAAAAAAAATAATTTGTGCTTTTTTAATCAACAAGTGATGTCTCGTTCTAAAAATAAAAAATAAAAATAATAGTTTTGTGCTTATAATAGTGGAATGTCTCGTGCTAAAAATACAAAAGAAAAAATAGCTTTGTGCTTAGACTAATGTTGGTCGATGGTCGTTGGTAGTTGGAGAACGTGGACTGCCACATGGACATCCTTTAAGGCAATGTGACTTCCTTTTAAGGCACTGGCAGTGCCCGGCAGTGCCTTAAAAGGACGTCCATGTGGCAGTCCACGTTCGTGCAATCTAAAAGTCCCCTTTGTCAGACTGTTGGTTCTAATTCTGCCCCGGCCGTAAAACCGTGGTAGGGTATTATGTAATTGTTCCAACTGGCCCATCGATGCCATCACTATCATCGTCACTGGATTCAGACGATGAATATTGTACATCCAAGTTACTAACTGGCCTAACTTCACTCATTTGAATGGATGATAAATAATTAAAATTGATGAGAGTATGGCTGCTGTCGACCGTCTAGCGTGTGTGATACGTACGGTGTTGTGTGAATGCGGAAGTAATCACCCCAATCTGACCCCAATCGCCTACGTCATCACCGAAACCGCCCAATGTGTATGATTTCGGTTTTGTTTATGAGGGGGATGCCAAGATTCAAAGTTAAATGTCTGATTGTGGTCACATATGTGTTTTTAGGGAAAAGATATGGCACTTTTCATTTTCTTTAGGTCATAAGCTTTCCATTAATATAATATTGTATTTGAATCCGTTTCTACTTTAACAAACAAGAAAATGTATTTTTAGGAATTGAAGCTGGAACAGTTTTCACCAGAGCATTGTTTGTTTGTTTCTTTTACATGCAGGGCCCAATCACAGAGAACACATGCTTCACACTAAATCTGTTATACTCCAACAAGAGGACAAAGTTCAAGATAACAACAGCAGTACAGAGAGATCCCCCTCAGGTAAAGTCTTAGATCCACCTTTCTCTCAGTTTTTCTCCTTTTAAAAAATCTTCTTCTCCCTTCTATCTGTCTAGTTATCTAGTTTAATCGTAAGGTGTTAATCGGGAGAGAGAGAGAGGGTGGGGGAGGGGTGAAGATAGACAGGGAGCGAGAGGGAAAGAAAAATGAAATAAATGTAATCCTCTAAAGACCAGGCATTTCAGAGTTGTTTAAGTTTGTTGTAAGGGGTCATATGATGATGAAAGCACAGTGGTATGCTATTAAAGGCTCATAACTCGATCAAAAGGTCCTGGGTTCAATCTTTTTCCGGTGCTTACTTAGGCAGCACCCATGTACATGTTTGCCTTTCTCACCCCACGGCCCTGTCTTGTAAAGAGTTGATATTAATCGCAACCTATTGATATCAATCGCAGGTATGTACATAAGAGAAAGAGACTGCAAACTTGCGATTGATTGGAGGACTTGCGATTGATTTGGATCAATTGCAACTCTTCATAAGATGGGGCCCACGTGTATTATTGATTGGGTGCCTGGCAATGCTGGGGTAATGATAATTCCATTGCAGGGGCCTCGGGACAAACAGCCTTGTACCGATGTGGCAACCCTAAGTAAATACATCCATATCATTATTGTTGTTCTTATTAGGCCTAAAAAAAAGATGTTGTATTGCCCTTTAGGTGCCAAAACATGGGTCGATCGGTCTCTCCCTGTTTGGGCTGATATTTCTCAGTTTTAAATGCATTAATTTTTTTCTTCTTTTTTCTACCTCTTTGGGCTGATATTTATCAATTTTGAATGCTTAAATACATATTTTTTTATTCATTAACCTTTTTTTTTTTTTATAAAAAGTTTTAAAAACTTTTTTTTAAAGCCAACCGTAGATTTCAAAATTTGTGGGTGGGTCGCAAAGGGCAATACAACATCTTTTTTTGTACGCCTTATCATCACTCTGTCTAAATGACTTTCATGATTCTTTATTGATTTGCAGCAAGAAGTAGAGCAAACCCACAACGCAGTAGACGAGGATAGGAAGCTGTATCTACAAGCAGCAATCGTCAGGATAATGAAAGCACGCAAGAAACTCAAACATAATATACTCATACAAGAGGTGAGAAGTGGGAGGGGAAGGGAAAGACAAGAGTAAGTAGGAGAGAAGAGAGAGAGAGGAAGGGAGAGAGGGAAGAGTAAGTAGGAGAGAAGATAGGGAAAGAGAGAGAGAAAGAGAAAGAGAGAAGCTGTATCTACAAGCAGCAATCGTCAGAATAATGAAAGCACGCAAGAAACTCAAACATAATATACTCATACAAGAGGTGTGAAGTGAAAGGGGAAGGGAAAAACAAGAGTAAGTAGGAGAGAAGAGAGAGAGAGGAAGGGAGAGAGGGAAGAGTAAGTAGGAGAGAAGATAGGGAAAGAGAGAGAGAGAAAGAGAGAGAGAGAAGCTGTATCTACAAGCAGCAATCGTCAGAATAATGAAAGCATGCAAGAAACTCAAACATAATATACTCATACAAGAGGTGTGAAGTGAGAGGGGAAGGGAAAAACAAGAGTAAGTAGGAGAGAAGAGAGAGAGAAAAAAAAAATAGGAAAGAGAGAGAGAAGGAGAGAGAGGGAGGGTCAGGGGGGCATTACAGAATGCAAGAGAGAAAGAGATGAAGAAAGAGCATGTAGGGCATGAGGACGATAACGAATGACCTCTCTGGGCTCAGAGATGCCACTGGCTTAAGGCTGATGATTCTGAGATTCAACTTCAGAATGGGACAAGCGACTTCAATGGAATGGATGGTGAATGAGAGAGAGAGAGAATGGGGGTGGGGAATCATGTAGATACAGAATGAAGCAGAATATGATTTAAAAAGTGTCCCCAAAATTCAAGTTGTATTTTCTTGAAACCCAAGTATGTTATGGAGTGCAGAGATGCCAACCCTCCTTGATTTTCAGGGAGGCTCCCTGAAATTTTTTTTTTTGATACGTCACTCCACACAAATTTTAATGCCTCCCTGAGTTTTTGAAAGATTATTCCTATTATGCTGTATGGAATTGATAGAAACCTCCCTGATTTCTGAATGAATCCTTCCTGAAAGCTGAATGTAAAGGTTGGCATATCTGGGAGTGTAGTATCATTGTTATCATTATGAGTTACATTAGACTACACTTAAAAAGTCCCAGTTTTTTTTACCATGAATTGTTTGTTTTGTCTTTTAGGTTATCTCTCAGGCCAGGTCTCGGTTCTCACCCAGTGTCAGCATGATCAAGAAGTGCATCGAGGCTCTCATCGACAAGCAGTACTTAGAGAGGACGACGAAAGCTGACGAGTACGCATATGTGGCGTAGCCTTGCCTATAGACCCATACCCTCAGTATCCTGTGGTTTTCAGACATGTCATGGTGCATTTGGGAGATGCATGCAGGAAATTTATTTTGTGAACCATATTTTTCGTGTCATTTGACTCCTGCTTGTGGTTAAGGAGATCAAATGCATGAAATGAAACATGTGGGACTATTGAAATGATGCTGCAGCAAGATCGCGATTTCTAGGGTACAAAGTGGACACGAACATTGCAGGAGATTACTAAAATGATCAGCTACTCTTGAGGATGGAACGTTTTTTCCAACTCTGCCATCAATAGAGCCTGACGATAGTGAACTGAACTGAAGAGAATCGTCCATGATTTAAAAAATGAATAAAATGTCTTCTGATTATCCACACCAGACACATTACAGCAGACTACAGTCATATGTTGGGCAGAAAATGTTATTGGGATTAGTTCTTACGGTAATGCTTGAATTTTATGATCGCTGTATCGCAGGACATGAGAATGCTGAACATAATCTGGATTTACATGTCTCTAATAGTGAGCTCTGCAGTTATTTTTACCCCAGTCATCCGATTCATACTGAAAAACAATGATTGGTATATGCACCATCTCCACTTCTCCACTCCCTGGGGAGTATTTCCACTATATAGTTTATACTTCACTGAGAGGATATGTGCGGTATATGTCACCGCTATAGACAGGTGGCTTTTGTAGAGACGTGGCCGATAAGACAGACCTGTTTGACTGTACTAAAAATACACGTACATGCACTTTATCAAGGAAGCAAAGCATTTTGAGTCAAAATTGTACTCTTGAAAGTTCAGATATGAATATTTTCCAAAAATCAAAACAGAAGGGGTAAATTACTTGGTACAAAAGCTTTCTTGATGTTAATGATCTGAGAGTCGATACAATTGCATGAAAAGTGACTTTCTGTTTATAGTCTCAGGGCAAATTTTTTTAATTGTATTTATTATCAACTTTTTATTACCTTCTATTAAAACGTGCATTCTGTACAAAGTTCTCTGAGAATTACTTTCTAAATGAAAAGGAATGGGTTTTGCACACTTAGGGCCAGTTTCTTGAAACCATCATAAGTCTTTAGTTCACAGACATCGCATAGGAAGGCGTGTTAATTCTATAACACCTAATTCTATGGCATGTCCAAGAACTTTACGACAGTATCGAGAAACAGACCCCTGTTTGCAACATGGCTCAAGGGATAAAAATATATATTCAGA
Source organism: Mesocentrotus franciscanus (assembly GCA_037976565.1). Lineage (NCBI taxonomy): Eukaryota > Metazoa > Echinodermata > Echinoidea > Camarodonta > Strongylocentrotidae > Mesocentrotus > Mesocentrotus franciscanus. The sequence continues at coordinate 14,494,010 of CP137683.1, forward strand.
GATACAAGTACATGTACAAGATTCCTTAGGGCCACAGCATACCTTGTAATGGAACAACATCTGGATTTTGAAAGAAATTGCTATAGGAATAGGAATTCTGAAAATGTAAATGAAAGAATACTTGAATGGTCATATACATAATAATGGTGGCTTCTTATATACACGTAGCGCAAATGTCTATTACGCTGTGGCACTCCTGGTGCTCCAACATCAGTACCCCGGTCATAGCCGGCGGCCAATTATGTGGTGCTCTGGCATATCGGGTACACATTTACACCTGGGTGGAGAGTGGCAAATGTAGATTAATGTCTTGCCAAAACGTGTTAGTGCCGTGATGGGATTCAAGCCCTGAACCCTTGGATTGGGATGGGTAAACCAAAGAAGTATATTTTGGGTTCGATAGTGCATTTATAAAAAATGATGACATTTGATTTTGATCCTCCCGTTGTTAAAGCAGTCGGAATAGATAGTAATATATCATCTGTTCAGAGCCAGAAGGGCGTTAACTCTGTGTTAAAGTATATGAGTTAATGCCCTTCTGGTTCCTAACAGACAATATCATAAAATACAAAACAGTTTTTGAACACCCACTCCCATGCATGAGAATGATATTGTTCATGATTTACAAACTCCCGCTCATTTAATTTTTCCATAAGTAGATAGAAAGGAGAGTTTGGAAAGATAAGGTACTGGGAGAGAATCCAAATTCTTTTTGTAATTTCTTCTCAAAATATATATTTCTTGAAAAGTATAATGCTTGTGGATGCTGTGGGTTATTTTCTGCTTCAGATTACGAGCCATGTTGGCTACAGTCCGTGTTATTTCTTAGATTTGCAAAGTTCACAAATGTGTGAGAAATCCTACATGAGGGTAGATTGAACACAGATCCTAAAGGGGTTCTAAAATGCTTGGATTTTAGTATTTTTCTTGTAGACCCAATATAAATCAGACCCTGTGTGTGTTTATTTCTAACTTTTCAATATCTGATTGTTTTGTGCCACGTTACATCAAAAGTATGGCAGTATACTACCTACATGGACATACATGTAGTAGCACAAGGAGAAAAATAATTTATACAAATTTTTCCATTTTTTTTTTTAGTGAGATATCTTTGCATGATTATATGTATTACTAAATTTTTATTTTAAGGTAATATTTATTGATAAGAAACGTTTTGTACCCACAAAAATCTACACAAATACTATCAGATCCAAATTTATGATAAGAAAGCATTTCAGAATTAGATTTATGTCACATGAAAATAAGGTGAGATATACAAAATATTGGGATATGATTCAGAAGCTTTGGTTGGTTGGGGTTATCATAACATGTACATGCAGTTTAAGCCTAAACTACGTTTTAATAAAGGCATCCATGTATGTATTATGTAGCAGACATTACAGTAATTCTGATATTTGTTTACCGGTATAATATTTGATGAATATGTTGATGGAGTTACTTCGATGCCCTATCTAAAAGAAACAAATTGATATCAAATATATTACACATGCGATTTGAATGAATCATACATAGTATATATATGAATAAAAAGTTGTTGTTACATGTACATTTTGTGTGCGTGACTGTGTAATTATTGAGATTTTAAGGTTTGATACAAGCATGCATTGTTTGCTTGCTCGTTTTTTTTTTAATTCCAAATGTTGGGGATAAAAGGCTTTTCCTCTACTTCTATCCCCATTAATTTATGATTTTATTATTATTTTAATAACCGGTCAGCCTATTGAATGGGGCCACATAAATAGTCAGATTTCGTATAGCCCTTAATAATGTGAAACCTGCTTTAGCAACCACCTGTATAGAAAGACCTCATTTTGTGTTACCCTAGAATACATGTAGTGAGTGTCATTGCAAAGTCCTGTACTTATAGACCACCTCCTTATAAACACTGCTTTTCTTGTCTCCCTTGAGATGTTTTTGCAGACAGGTTTGACTGTACTACGTTTCTAAGCACTTTATATTGTAATTTTTATTACCCCGGTCATTGGATTCAATTGCTATTCCGCTCATCATGGTGCACGCCCTCCGCTCCCTGGGTAATATTCCAGCCAGGCGCCACTTTACAAGTTCACAATGCGCGATCCAACCACACTAAAGTTCGCATTCTACCGGGTACCCACTTAATACACCTGGGTGGAGGACATACTGGTACTGTAAGTGCTGTGATATGTTGTACACAGCTGTGCCTTTTTTCTCGTTCCCTTAATTTTTCTAGTTGATATTCTATATGTATTCTCTGTGCATGTACATTGGAGATATTGGTGAGGTGAAATTTCTTATTCAATATGCCTAGAGAGACAGGCACTGAGAATTTACCTACCCAGTACATCACTTTCTTGATTTTTCGTCAACTTTCATTACTTTCCAGGTATTCCTACTCTCATTCAAAGCAACTTTAAAAGTTACAAGGTACAAAACGATATATAAAACAAACAGTATCAAGTATATAGAGTGGTAAAGAACTTTATTATTTCTTAAAGTACAGTGGATCTCTTTGCAACGATTCATGTGTAAACATCCAAAGAAAAACAGGCACACTAAAATAGATAGATACAATTTTTCAAGTACTAATAAAGGCATATTCACATGTGACACAGTTAACCACAGACTACTTTTTTGTACTCAGACGGTTTACCGCAGCACATGTGAACAGTCCTTAAATAGACATGGAAAGGCTTGACTGAAAGAAGTATTGTGGAAGAAAATGGAAGAAGGTTTGTAAATATTTTTATTTTTTTAATTTTTTTTACAAACGTGTATCAATCAGATATGATTATTTATGTCTGGGGACCGACCTTTAACGTCACCATCCGAAAGACATGACTTAGTTTCGAACCGGGGTCCACCCAAGTCAGTTTGTAGGTGAGGACAGAGATCGGACCAAGAGAACGAACCGTTAGACCAAATCAAATATCACTGGTATACACAGTACAAAACCTTGTTCAAATATGGCATGGTAAACAGTCTCATAAAAACCATTGCAGCAAAATATTTGTACATGTACTTGTAACTGGCACATGTAGGTGAAAAGAAAGCAACAGCATGCAACAATAACAAATGATGCATGCGAATGGGTGCATTACACACGATCTATCCGCACAATCTCGCAGGCTGTGTGCAAATATCGTACAAAGCTGTCGGGCTGATTATGATAGATGCACATACAGCCTCAACAAGAGCGGATAGATCGTAGAATGAACGAATGAAGATATGTATCATTTGTTAGGATTTATCTAAAATACCAGTCATTTTAAAATTTGTCTATGTCATTGTTGATGGCAAATATATCCCAATTTTATTGGCTTACTTTAGCATGTACAGACAGTAAATGTGCAACCTGTACGTACAAAGCTATGCGTGTTCATGCATGTACGCCTAAACACAGTATAAGTGCAAGTCCATCTATGCACACTACACCAATGCCATTATTTTGCCGTGGCTTTTTTTAAGGCAATTTGACCATGTCATATGAAAGCAAGGCTTCTTGTACAAAGTGCTTCACATTTGGAAACTAGACTGTGGTGTTTAGTTTAAAAATGTGCAAGAATCTTTTAGAATCTAAATACATGTCATTCCATAATGCTTGGAATTGACCAGCTAAAAACCCAATAGTGTAAAACTGAGAAATATACATACACTATTCAATGACACATACATGTACATGTACACCGTATGAAGTGCTGGAGGGTTCTGATTGGTACATTATATAACATACAGAAATTGAATGTATTTTGATATGAATCATCAATTTTTCATTTTCATCTTCTAAAGAAACATCCAATAACAAAATAAAATAAAATTACAGCTAACAAGATTTCATTAACTTTGATAGAGTATCTATACACATAAATTTTTGATTGCATTCATTTGGAAATAATCTATGTAGAAATATAGAAGCATTTGATATTATCTGAACTCTAATATAAAATAGTACTTACATAGTACTATAAAGAAAGAAATACTATCGTAAATTGTTATATACAATATGTGCACATAGCTCGTAATTCACAGAAATTTCAATCAAACATTAAAAACCACAAGACCAAACAAGCAAAATAAAACAAAAAATACCCTTAGGCCATTTAAAAAAAAAAAACATGTTTAGCGTCCTGCCTTTTTGAAAAATAGGAAGGAGGACGCCCTTTTTTTTTTTCTTCTATTTTTACAAATGGCTGCTCAGTACAATTTCCCCGACTAGCTGAAGAGCCAGTCAGGCTATTTTTTTCAAGATGGCCGCCAAAATTTATATCTTTTTTTTTTTAATTCAGAAAAAGACCATTTTAGCAGTATGTTTTTCATGTTTTTTCATAAGATTTAAAAATTTAAAAAAATTGAAGAAAAAAAAATTTGAAAAAAAAAGGGCAGGCGGCCCCCAAAAAGGAAGCGGGCGGGGACGCTAAACATGAATATTTTTTTAATGGCCTTAAAATGTCAAAGACAAACAGGACAATATTGGCTGTGAGCTAGAAGGGCATTAAATGCTAAGTATTCTTTCACACAGTACCAATGCCTTCCTGACCTTAAGTAGAATTCAAATTCAAATTCAATACATTTGCTATCTCTACATGCAATATTTCAAAATGCAAGCAACTTGAAGGAAAAAAAATCAATAGTAGATATACAGGTTGTAAATATTTACATACCAAAGAAATGTTACCTTAACTCATAATCACAGGACTCTGTAACATAAAAATTGACTTACATGCATAACCCACTGACTGTATAAATCTATTGTACAGCATATCTCCAATTATGCTGCTATTAATCATAAAATACCGTACATTGTATCTATCAGGAACATAACACTAATGGTAAGTTACTATTCATTTAGAAGTTATAATTGATTAAAGGAGGTACAATTAATTTGAAGGAGATACAATCAATTTGGAGGGAAATACAATTAATTGTATCTCATTTGTTACAGTGCCCTGATATATTTATTAATGATTGTTCAATACATTTATTATTATTCCTTGCACTGTTTTAATTACATCAGTTATTAATACAGGAAGACATACAATTAGACATAACAGGGCAGTTTAATAGTATTCAGCAAAATAAAATAAGGAAAAACATGTACAGCATTTCATCAATAACATATAAGTCTCTATAAGTATAGCTTGTGTATCTCTAGAAATAACTACATGTATGTACATTGTACTTCATATTGGGAAGGAAGTTTTATGTTTAAAAGTGGAAACGTAACCAAATAACTTTAATCTACATTTACAGATTGTATGTCATTAGGAACAAAATAAAATATAAAGGTCAAATTCTGACCAATGTCTTTTACCTACTTCCATAGTCCATTTATCAACATATTATAAAGGCATCATTTTCTCAAACATTAAAGGTATAGACCAGTTTTGGAAACGCCCCCCTCTCAAAAAATGAAATGGAAGATCTTATTACCAATCATGTGAAAGATTTTACTAAGACGTGATGATGCAAATTTTGCCGGGAAACCGCCTATTAATTAATATATTTGGTAAATTATCATATCTATCCGGACTGGATAGATATACATGTAGGGTAGTCCCATATACATCTTTCTGTGTACAGTGCTTGTAACTTTACCAAGACTGGGCCAAATTTCTTATCATTTTGATGATTCCAGAACCTTGCGGTACACACCAATACTTATATGCTAGATGATCAACCTTTTCTGATCGATTCCACAACGTTTCTTTCACAATGCAATCGCATGACCAGAACTGGGGGGCGTTTCACAAAGCTTGTCATCAATAACAAATGACAGTTGTTGTTATAAGCTACTGAAATCCTTGCTTCTGATTGGTTATCAGCAGATTTGTCACTGATTTTTGTCATTTGTCATTGAAAAAAGGCTTTGTGAAACGCCCCCAGGTCTATACCTTTAAGTACAACATGAGTACATGTGTATAAATTTCAGGGTTTTTTCATGTTCTATTACGTTTGTACTAGTTATGAAAGTTACGTCTCAATATTTACAATTCAAACTTCAATACTTACAGTAAGTACAATATCCGATACAAATCCAAATGGAATGTCTGCAAGAAATTCAAATTCATAGTACTATTTAAAACTTGTATAGGTCCAGCTTACACTAACTACTACTGACATAATGAATGGTTTAACAAATATGAATATAATGGCAGGAATCATTACATTAAAGGTAAAGACCAGTTTTGGAAACGCCCCTCTCTCAAAAAATGAAATGGAAGCTCTCATTACCAATCATATGAAAGAATATGTTTTGACTAATACGTGATGATACAAATTTTGCCGGAAACCGCCTACTATTGATATATTTGGTAAATTATTATATCTATTGGGACCAAATAGATATCGCGCACGTGGTCGCGTAGTCCCATATACATCTTTCTGTGTACAGTGCTTGTAACTTTACCAAGACTGGGCCAAATTTCTTATCATTTTGATGATTCCAGAACCTTGCAGTACACACCAATACTTATATGCTAGATGATGAACCTTTTCTGATCGATTCCACAACGTTTCTTTCACAATGCAATCGCATGACCAGAACTGGTCTTTATCTTTAAATAGAGAACATTGAGTTCTGGAAACAAAATAAAAATTGGTGATAAGTATTCTTTCTCCTTTTAGTTTTACATGAAAGAACTCCCTATTTGAATGATGTATACCGGTAGTTGGCTTACAAATAATTCTCATTTTGTTTTCAGTACATGAACTCTGTGATTTCAGAAATCTTCAGATTTCAGAAAATTTTTAAGTAGTAAACTTTATGTACATGAAATCCTACCAGGTACACACTTGCTAAACCCGGGTCAAGGGTGGCAAATATATAAATATTGCATGCTCTGGTGTTCAGTATAACAAAATATATGAACAACAAATTAAGAATTTTCTAAGAAATTAAGAATTCATGCCTTCCCTCTTTGTCCCTTTCAAATTATGCAATGGATACGCACAGGAAAGAGGTGCGCAGTCTAGTTCACTTTGGTATGCGTTTAATTGTGCAAAAGCACGGTCAACAAAATATTGAGTGTCATGTGACACCGTTTCAGCCAATAGGATACTCAGTACTCACTAACAAATACCCTATTTTATATAGATAAATGTCTTGCCGCTGGAATATTATAGGGGCACTGGAAACAACACATGAAATCAGACAACAGCTGAAACTGTTATATCTACAAATCTTTTAAGACCGCAAAATTGTTCATCTCCTTTAACCTGTACATAAAATTGTATTTATAAGTATTTACAACTGTTTTGAGCTGAAAGTGATATAATACATAATGGAAAATGGAAGAAATGTGCCACGTCTACTGAATATAATCTTCAGGGGTACATGTATGTCAATATCGTATTTAAAAATATCAAAATAATAAAATAAGAGTAAATATAAAAAGAACTTTTCTAAAATTTTGCAGTTTTATTGCTTATCATTAGTTTTTAGCTGAGAGCTTTTAGTGTGCACACTTCAGAGTCAGAGCTGATGATTAAATTTATCCAAGTTTCCGAGCCTACATGGTGTTACACATAACAAATATAATGTATATGTAGCCAATGGCATATATTTTGTATGTACAGTGCTAATGAAACCGTTTTATTGGTCATGTCAATATGCTGTAATTAATGATCATAACTTTCCATTCAATAGATTTAATACTTCTTAATGCTAACTTACCGGGAAAAACAACCTTGAATTATATTCACAAACAAGCAAACATAAAATTTGAATTAAACATACAAACAGTACCTACTCGTACTGTCTCTCTCTCTCTCTCTCCCTCTCTCCTATACTATTGGTTTGAGCATAACAACGGTGATGTATACTTTATGTGGTCAACTTTTGAGCCTGATATCTAAACTATGCAGTTCCCACAATGAAATGTAAAAACTTATGATGTGCAAAGCAGCGATTTCATGACAAAATTTGGCAATTACTAGACGTTTAATGAGGTTAGGTGCTAAATAAAGATTTTAAAATATTGCAAAAAGATAACGTTATTAAATTTAAAATAAACCATATTCATTGGCTTTGGCTAAAACATTAAGATAACACAGTGGCATGTATACAAGAAAGTAAACTCTACTCAGCACAACTTTTGAAAGTCGTTGGATAAGTTAAAAGTTCAGGTTGTGTGCTTACATTGGTTTGAACTCTAGAATGATCTGGATCTTTGTAAACATGATTGATTTTAAACCAGGTTATCAAGCCTAAATCACCAGTCAACAGAAAGAATCCTCCAACCAGCAGCTCCAAACGGAACAATACCTTCTTCTGTTCTTGTGAAGCGAGCGTAAGGGATTGAGAAAATTCAGTAGTCAACAAGTTTCAGGCTAAACAGAATCCCCTTCGCGGAAGCCTCAAAGGAAGGAAAGGTTCTGAACATTCCTTCATCTTCTTGTTTATATTTCTCTGATAATTCCAAAGATCAGTGTTAATACCACAAAATGCAGAAGTCTTACACAGTTCCGAACTTCTGCATCAGTTCTTGCATTCTGCACTTGTACATCAAGTAGAGCAGAGTGAGGCACAGGTAGATTTTATGGAGGTAATGAAAGCAGATACAACAAAGAAGGCTTCTCTCCCCGAGAGTTATATGAGGCATATGGGATGAGAAGACCAACGGACTGTACACAGGTATCCAGAATCTTGTACTTGAATTCACAACTAACAATGGCTACAACCGCCACAAATGTCTCCTCACGCGAAGGTGGAAGGTGTGTCTCCCACACGATCAATACGTGTATCCTGGACAAAGAGGGCGCATCTCCGTGTCCTATACGTGAGAGGAAGAGAGCGAGATCACTTGAGGGGCAGGTCCGACTGCTCCGAGAACGACAGGCTGCAGTTGGTTGCTTTCCATTGAGGTAGCTTCCCATGTGATGGCAGCATCTCTTAGGACCTGAAAACAAACAATGATTACAAAACAAATAGAAGGAAAGATTGTAATATTTAAAGTTATTATTCAATTTTACTCAAGAATTTTTATGAAGTAATACATTAAGACCTTCTTATTTTATTAGAGGAAAAACACTAATGTCCTCTAGCATATTTCTCAATATTTAGGAGGAAGCTATAATTAAACAGGCAAAAGCAGGGTTGCAATGTACAAACATGTACATGTAGCTGATTAACACCGGAAACAGGTTACCATGCAATAATTTATTTATGAACACTGTGATCCTTGTTAATTGCGGTCTGTGCCTGATGTTTATGCCAGTTGGCACACGTGGCAAGCCTGCGAGCATATCAGTCAGCGATTGTGGCAAAGGAAAGGTTAATAACTGACCTGTAAGTGTGATTCCATCTGCTTGATTGACCCATCAATCCACTCCACATAACTGGACATTTGACAGGCTTGCTTAGTGACCAGTACAAGATGTTGTAGTGATAACAGTAAAGCTGCTGACCTGTGGATACAAGGGTCAAATGTGGTTTTAAATATTGAACATATCATCTGAAGGGAGCCAGAGGGGCATTAACTCATATCATTTGTACATAGAGTTAATTCCAATCACCAGACAATACACTTATTCTACATAACTGGGCATCTGACAGGGTTGATTAGTGACCAGTACAGGATGCTGCAGTGAGAAGAGTAAGGTCGTCGACCTGTGGAGAGAGGGGTCAAACAGGGTTTTACATGTCAGACAGTTTGTAAAACAAATGCTCCAGTAACAAGTACTTGGCAGTCAATGGCTTGCCTTCACTGGAACAAACACTATACCTAACCGCACACCTACATGTACAGTAACTGAAACCTTAACCCAACCCTATATCTTTGATAAAATGAAGAATAGAGGATTGTCCCTAAGGCACATACCAGGTCACGATACTGACAAATAAGATGAAGAATTTTACTGACCTTGCTTCCAGCAGCCGTGGATCGATAGGAGGATACATACACTTCACTACATCATCAACCCTAGAACAAAAGAGAAAACATAAGCCTTGAAGCAAAGCTACATGTATGGTGAACAAATGTATACTGAAACCTTTCTAACCAATCAAAGGAGACAAGAAAAGTGGTCTTTATAGGCAGGTGGTCTATACATAAAGTTTCATTTACTATAAATTTCAATAAGAAACACTACATGCAGACAAAAGCAAAGTTTTGTGCTTTTTGCAAGCATAACTTCAATAATCATTGGTACTTTTGCCTCAGCTTTGTAGACTTCAGGGTAATGCTTTGGAAATGAAATAAATTGTAAAAAAAAAAAAAATAACCAAGTTATATTTTCCCAGCATATTCAATATCAACTGACCTTTGAATTACAACTAAAATTTATTCCACGTGCTTCATGAATTTGGACCCTGGCAATTCGCAAGTACTAGTATTTGATGTTCCATTCATTTATCCTGTATCATGCAGTTCTGAACTAAAATTGACATAAAATGTGTCATTTCACTTCATATTTGGTCTGATCCAAGCTCTAATAAGGAAACAACAGATTCAAAAGATATCCACAATCTTGGCTGACTTGGCCACATACACATTTGAAATGGGAGTGTTTTGAAAAATGCCAATGTTGCCGCTGGAAGAGCAGAGTTTAGGTCTTGCCCAAGCTACGCACAGGAGACAAAATGAAATTTAACCCATTGCCTACTGGAACCGGGTGATCCCTGTATTGAGCCTATGGGAATTAGAGAATTCAGTAGCCAACGGGTTAAATGAAAAGTAAATGAAATTCTCACCTTGGATTAATCCTCTTGGCCACCTCGACAATATCAGACAGACTGTCCGACGTCTTGGGATGATGGGTGTTACCCATCGTCATGGCAACCAGCTTTTCCGTCAGCTCATGGCAAGTCTTCAGGATAGCGATGCAGTGTGGCATCAGACCTCTGCAGAAGAAATCAGATTGACTTCAATCACAACATCTATCCGTTCAGTGAAGCATAATTTGCATTTCATTACATTTTCATCATGTACAAATGTATGTTTGTGTGAAAACACTTTAACTTCAGGTTCTGATCTATAGGGAGACCAACTTCTACAGTGAGATGCCACTTTGTAATGGCATCCTTTCTGAACGCGACTAGTGAAACCTCAGAAGACGCAAGAACAAAGAAGTGTGGGACAAACTTAAGAAGTATTATCCATTAAGGCTGATATTGGTGGAGACACGATGGCTCGGTGGTAGAGCAGTGGTCTCGTAACCTAGAGGTCCCGGGTTTGAAACCAAGTTGATGAGCTACATGTAGTGCCCTTTGGTAAGGCATTAATCCTCATTACCAAGTCCCTCGGAAAGGACTTAAATCCATCGGTCTCCTGGTTGCTAACTTACAAGCATAAACATTCTTTCTTAGCAGTCAAGTAAACCAAACCATATATGCATGTATTAACTTCCCCAGTCTTCATCTCCAAGTATCTGCTCCAAGTATCTGCTCCGGGCTAATAAGAGTACAAACATTCCTCTCCTTTCTTCTATCCCATCCATTCCTCCTCCTTCCATCCTCATCCCCCTTCTCAAGATGAACAATCGTCAGAGTAACTTACGAAGCATCGTCAACCCAGTCTTCATCTTCCAGTATCTGTTCCAGGTTGTTGTTCGCGCAGACATCTCTCAGCTCCACCTCAAAGTCTTCATGAGGCATCTCCGCATCGTTAACCAGGGATACATTCTGACGACCACTGAAAAAAGTTAGAATCATTCTGGATTTTATTTATGAATATCACAGTGTATATCAACAAAAACAATACAACAGGTGGTGAGTGATTTTGCTGTGCAAAAGCACCAAAATAAATATGGTAAAGAATAATTGTATTACAATATTACAACTGTACATAGGAAATTACATTATTATTATAGCAAAACAAAAAAGAGGTCCTGTGATAATTTTTTTTTTTTTACACTGCATATGAACATTTACATGTACATGTACATGTACATTGTATCTACAGTACATGTAGCTCTCACTCTCTATAGGAACAGAACATATTTTGTATCATTTCCATTCTAGTTTACAGCTACAGCATACATGCTCATACAATTAAATCCATAATTCTCCTTCATCTGAAGTGTACATGTATCATTAGGCTACCCAACGGCTACTATAAATAGACAGATTCATGTACACGTACACACACACACACAACACACACACCCTAACACACAAACACACACACACACACATAACCATATGCAGACAGTTAAGAGAAAGAAGAAAGATGAGATAGAGAAAAAAGATATCAAGGGAGAGAATACAGAGAGAAAGAGAAAGAGAGTGAGAGAGAGAGGGGGGAGTCAGTATGGTAGAGGAAAATAATTAGAATGAGTCAGCATGGTGGAGATATAAATTCAGATGGTGAAAAGAAAAGAGAGAGAGACAGCATTGTAGGAGGCAAGAGCTCATGAGATACATGTATGAGAAGAAAATAAGAATTAATTAATACATTTTATTTATCTACTTAGCATGCATTAATATTGGTAAGATATAATCTTTTTATAGAGAATTTGAATTTTGAAAGATTTGAGCTTTGCTGAGTACTTTGATCTAGGCTGTTCCACAATTTGATATATTTTACACGAAATGAAATTGAGGCCATGGTGGAAACCTTGGGTTGATGAATTAATTTACATTGACGAGTGTTGTAATTATGTAAAGAAAAATTAAGGGTGAACATATCAAATATTTTTGGTAAGAGTCCATATTGGTATTTATACATAAATATGAGAGAGTTCATAGAAATTAATTCAAAATATATTGGTAAAATATTCATTTTCTTAAATAATGGCATACTCGGACAGTTACAGTATATGGGGACGACAAAATAATTATAATTGCTTTTTTCTGAAGTATTATTAATCTAGAAAGATGGCTTTTAAAAGTATGCCCCCACACTGAATTACAGTACATCAGGGGCGTAGACAACGGGGATGAGGGGATGCATCCCCACCTCACAAGGTGGGGATGGCATGTACAATCATCCCCCCCAGGTTTTGGGAATGATATTTGCTTACTTAATAAGTCATAATGATGATAATAATAGTAATAATAATAATGATAACAATTATAATATTAATAATAATAATAATTATGATGATGATAATAATAATCCTCATCATTATTGTAATCGTTATTTTCTCAAGTCGGTTTTTATTGAAATACATGTGTGGTCTGGCCCACTCGTGTTATAGGCATTATACATTGTGTGCAAAATGCATCAGCGCAATCTAAAACAGAATAGAAAATGAATGTGATACAACAGTATACATAATAATTCGTGACAGAGAGTACCATACTACTATCTTTATAACAAGTATTATTCAAACAAACATATATAATTATGTATAATCATGAATTGTTCAACTTCATGCTCCCACTATATGACTATTGTTACACTAATACTGATATCAGGACTGACTGGTATACATTAGTTTGTTGTTGCTTGCAGCAGCTACATCTTTTCTGTATTGTTAACTATTTATTTATTTTTGTTTTATTTAAGATGCACTTTGTTTTGTATTCATTTAAAGTATGTTGATTGATGCATGAAGACATAAGTTTGAAATGTTTAAAGAAGTTTGTTTCATGTAAAGCGCAGTGTGAATTTACCCTGTCTTGAAATGCGAGATAAAAGGAACCTATTATAGCATTATTATTTGTATTAGTATTATTTCTTATTTGTATTATTATTATTATTATTATTATTATTATTATTATTATTATTATTACTATTACTATTATAAGACTGAGATCAAATAGAAGTAAATAATGCCCTAATTTGAAACGATGCAATGCCGTTATGGTTCCGATTTCTTCACAAACTTACAAAGCAGTATTGTTACTCCATGGATCATAGTGATACTGTTTATGTTTTTGTATCTGTATGTTAATGAGCCGCCAGCCAATATCCACTATGGATACTATGCCTGTTTCTTTGAGGTAAAAAAAAAAGCATAGTATGTACGTATTCATTATGCTTTATAATGAACAGACATATTGTTCAAAGTTTAATCGTTATTTGTTTGTTGTTTATGTGTTCTATTCACAAATGGCCACAGAGGCTGTTTTCATTCATAACCACATACCCCTATCAAGACAACAAAGACTATACCTGCGTGTACACAGTTGACATTGGTTTTTTTCTGAAGAGGTGTAACAGCAAAATTCACAGAGATAAATAAATACGTAGTGTGGTTCAATATGCAATACTATGTGTCAGTCCATTCTGTATTCGTATGCCACGGTGTGTAGATCTTGTCGATGTATGTCTGTCCATTCAAGGCGTAGTATGTGTGTGTGTGTGTGTGTGTGCGTGCACGCTTGTGTGTGTTATTTTACCTCATTAAGTATGCATCAGATTGCACGATTTCAAGTTCAAAATTGCAAAGCTCCCTACCGTGGGAGGGGACACCCCTCCCACACCTCCCGCTCGGTCGCTTCGCTCCCTCGCTCGGGCGCTTCGCGCCCTCACTAGCGTTGGCAGCCCAGTCATCCCCCCCAGGTGTACGAACCTGTCTACGCCACTGCAGTACATGTATGTAAGGTGAGGCAAGATTAAGCTATGATACAAAGTGATGAGTATGTTTTGTGGTAATATAAATTTGAGCCTTGATATGATTCCTATACATCTTGAGACTTTTGAACAAATACTACTAATATGTGGTTTCCAAGAGAGAAATTAATTGACTGTAATACCTAAAAATTGAACATTATCCACACGTGATATATCATGACCACCAATAGTAAAATCATTAAAGGTAAAGACCAGTTTTGGAAACGCCCCTATCTCAAAAAATGAAATGGAAGCTCTCGATCATTACCATGTGAAAGAATATGTTTTTACTTAAATACGTGATGATACAAATTTTGCCGGGGAAACCGCCTACTAATTGATATATTTGGTAAATTATTATATCTATTGGGACCAAATAGATATCGCGCACGTGGTCGCGTAGTCCCATATACATCTTTCTGTGTACAGTGCTTGTAACTTTACCAAGACTGGGCCAAATTTCTTATCATTTTGATGATTCCAGAACCTTGCAGTACACACCAATACTATATGCTAGATGATCAACCTTTCTGATCGATTCCACAACGTTTCTTTCACAACGCAATCGTATGACCAGAACTGGTCTTTATCTTTAATGTCATTCGGGACCCTCCTGTTTCTTGTTCTGAAAATCATAAACTTTGTTTTATCAAAATTCAATGGAAGTTTGTTGCAACAGAACCAATCATATAATTTATTAACTTCTTTACGGTATTAGTAATACGGTAGACATTAAATTATAGATATTCTTGTGAGAAGTTAAGATGCACGTGTCATCGGCAAATAATGAATAGCGAAATAATTTGGAAGATTTTGTGATATCATTTATGTAAACAAGGAACAGGAGGGGCCCAAGTACAGACCCTTGTGGAATTCCATATTTAATAAGTTTACGTTGTGATTGGACACCATTGACCACAACATACTGATACCTGTTATTCAAATAATTTTTAAACCAATCTAAAGCTAGCCCTCTTACACCATATGCATTTAGTTTACGTATGAGTATGCTGTGGTCAATGGTGTCAAAGGCTTTTGACAGATCCATAAATAATCCAATACAATAATTGCCTTCGTCCATTTTTTGTGATATAAAATTTGCGATATTTAATACACCCATAGAAGTTGAAAAATTTTCACAAAAACCAAATTGTTCAGGAATGAGGATGTCATTTAATTGAAGGTGTGAATACAATCTTTTATGAACAACTTTTTCTAGAATTTTGGAAAAAAATGGTAACAATAATATAGGTCGGTAGTTTTCCAGATTTTGAGGGTTTTTCTTTTTATACACACTGTTTTACACAGGTATAACCTTGGAAACTTTGAGTCTGTCAGGTATCATCCCTTGTGATAGGGATTTATTAAATATTATACAAAGCTGATCAACAAGTAAATGAATAGAGTCCTTAAGAACTTTGGGGGCATATCATCAGACCCACTTGCTTTTGATGAATTCATAGAAGAAACAATTTTTAAAATTTCATATACGGATGTTGGTTTTAGGAATAAGGAAGAGTAGCTATTATTAACAGGCATGAAGTCATGAAATATATGAGAAGAGGTAGGTACTGTATATCTTGGGAAATTTTTTCAGCAATATTGACAAAATAATGGTTAAAGGAATCTGAGATCACATGAGGTGAGGACAGATGAACATTTTCATGATACATTTTCTCAGGAATATTTTTACGCCTTTTTCCCAATAATCCATTGATATTACTCTATGCACATAAAACTTCTACATAGTATTAGGTATTCCTTCTTCTGCTCCTTACTTTTGACCTTAATGTTTATTTCCTCCTCTCATGAAGAGATCAAAGAAATAAACGTAACTTTAAATAAAAATAGTGCTTCACTATTAGCATGGCTCTGAAATATGTGTAATATTCATCTCTTTTCATACACAGCACATACATGTACATGTATATGGAAGTGTTGTACTGTTTTTATATAAATGTTACTACATGTACTTACTATTTTATTAATTAAAATAAATTAATACATTTTATCTACCCTTGGTATGACCCACCCCCTATTAAGGAAAACAACATCAACAGTAAGTGGACTAAGGATACCAGGGGGGATTTCACAAACACTAAGATAAACTTAAGTTGGAATTAAACTAGGGCAGGCCATTCATGCCACTGGTTGCTCTCACCATTGGTCTCTCAAGGGACGTCACAAATCTACAGAATTTACATTTTTGATTGTTCATTGTTGAAGAAAAGAAGTTCCTTACATTGTAAACTTGAGTTATATTTAAGACTTGGACTTATACTATGGTAGGCGATTTAAGCCCTTAAAAAATCTAGAAACAGATGTAAAATTAGAGGAAAAAACCTTAGAAATTATGATCTTTAGATAATATTTTTTCCTTCAATAATAAAAAAAATATAAATTGTAGATTTGTGACCACGATTTGTACATCCCTTGAGAGACCAATGCCAGGAATGGTGAGAGCAACCAGTGGCATGAATGGCCTGTCATAATTCAAGTCCAACTTACCGGTAAGTCGATTTTAGTCTTTGTGAAATACTCCCCAGGACACATGCACACAAATCTTACATTCTTCCATTCAAAATGATTTTATTACACTTTACTTGTACATGTTTCTATGCGATTCCAAGGTTTTTATGGGTTTTTTTTTTTTTTTGAAAGATGAAAAATTGTATTTTAATAGGTGATATCGTATTATCGTATTTCACTCTTATTATCGTACTAAATACGATTTAATCGTACTGGTTGGCATCTCTGTTGTTCCATTATTGTGGAATTTTAAGTTCATACTTTTCTTCTCCATTGCACCTCGAGCACTTTATACATGCAGAGTTGGCACACCACATCAAGTTCTGGTACTTTTGATTTTTTTTTCTTATTTATTTCTTTGGCCCAGCAGCCCAACTGAGGCAGATACCAACACTATACAAGAAGCCATCATCATAATCATCATCATTTATATTATCATCATTTTACAATTGGACTGACCTGTTTTTCCTGTGCATAGACTCCTTAATATTGATGTCAAAGACTCGACAACGATGTCTGCAAGCAACGATAAGAGCCACAAATGATGCCATGAAGAGAAGACCTAGGATGGCAATTGCGACTATGACTACGATGTCCATCGCCATGTTTGTTGTTTAGGTGATCGACGAGGGCTTTTAATTATTAAATCCTCCTGGATCCAAAAAAAACAACAGTATGTTAAGGAACTACTGTATAATGAGGAAAAGTGAGGAACAAATTACTCGTAGATAAAGTAGAGTACTGGGGGTCGTTTCATGAAACCAACTCCGTGACAGTCATATCTTTGTCCGCAACCTACAGAGATGTCAGGGAGCGGACAACCTGTTTCACAAAATCATGATAAGCAATAAATTAATAATTTCGATACTATCGCCTAAACTAAGACTAAGTTGCCTTCACTGGTCGGCTAGTCGCGACAAGTCTCTTTTTAGCTGGGAAGTTGTCGCTCGTCTTGGCAAAGACGGTTTTGTGAAACAGGTCTTGCAAACCAGTTGAGTATGTACAGTACATTGGACATTGGTACATATTATGTTTAATGTAACTGTTAATAGGCAGTTTCACAGGCTACAATATTGAGGGCGTGCTTCATGAGTGCATTTTGAGACCAAAAGCTGTGACCCACTTCAAAGCAAAACAATAGAAAACCAAGAAGTGTGATGAAGTAGTTTAATTTTTCAAGAAACCGATACACAACCTGTCAAATAACAAGAAATAATTCAAATTAAAGGCGACTCGTACTAGTAGTCTAGTATGAATTTTATGATCCTTTGTGCTTTTATCGGCTCACAAAAATTTGAAATTAGCCTTATTTTAATACTAATAGGCCAATCCTCCCACGGCAGCCATTTTACTTCCATACATAAGTTATTCTAATAAAGACCACACATAGCAGCATTAGCATACCGGTACTTTTTGTGTATTAAAAACTGTTTAGACGACCTCTATTGATTCTCAACATTTCAAACACCACTGTACAAAACTCAACTAAGTTTACTCAAAATCGGTACTTTAGTGTGTGTGTATTGGGTTCTTACAGACGTGTATCAATCAGTGACAATTGATGACACCTACAGTAAATAGCAGTAAAATACAATTTTTTCAACTCACCGATGTTAGACTTAGTCTTAGAAAGAATAATTTAAAAATTAAAATCGTGAGTCCACTGTCAAACTTGCTTACAGTTTTATCGGCATGATTGTGTGCATTTGTGTGTTATACTGTAAGTGTATTGACTATTCACGTGTGAAATTGCTGCCTATTAGCACATGGTACAGCGCTAGAGGCTAGAGGTCCATACGCAGTATTGACTCTCTTAGACAGAAATAACCGTCTGGTATGGGTCATTCTTTAATAAAACTGACATTTATTGACATTCCCCATACACAGACGGTACCGTACACCTCGCACCACGAGGAGAGATAGAGCCAATGGTGTAGCACTTTGCTGCACCCAGTTTCTCCCCCGATTTTCTTTATTTAGATCTAATTTTCTGATTTATAAGATAGAAATAAACTATATATATATTATACTCCTATGTACAGTTAACAAAGAATTATTACCTATTCCCAAAGGCGGAATTTATGGACTTACTTAGGTCTATATGAGTTATCCATTTTTTTTTATCTCAGAACCAAGGAACGGTACGTTCATGCATTCGAACTGGTAATCTATGACATGACCCGCCCGATATATTTCGGGTCAACCGACCAAAACAAGCCCAATGGCCAATCAGAGCACGTGTTTGATATTGGGCTTATGAATATTCAAACATCACCGGCTCAAGCTGGGCTGACTCATACGTAGCTATTGGACGTTCGAAAAGACAACGCTGGCAAATGAAATTCAACAAAACAAAATGTTATGCCATGCATGTTACTCACAAAAAGAAAATAATCGAAACTCAATATCGAATGGGGGATTGCATTTTGGAAGTCGTACTCAAGCACGCATATTTGGGGGTAGAACTTGACAGCAAACTCAGTTGGGCAAATCACATCCAAAACGTCACATCAAGGGCAAATCGGATGCTTGGATTACTTCGGAGAAACCTGTATAGCTGCTCTCCAAAAGTAAAAGTAGTTTCGTATAAAACTCTCGTCAGGCCACGATTTGAGTACTGTGCCTCAGTATGGGACCCTTATCAGAAGGAATACATAAAACAACTCGAAGGAGTTCAACGACGTGCTGCAAGATTCGTCTTGAACCGTCATGAACGCCGGAGCAGCGTCTCTGAGATGATCTCCTATCTGAAATGGCAACCATTGGAGCACAGAAGAGCAGCCCAGAGGCTTACTTTCCTCTACAAATCCATCCATAACTTAATTGCTGTTGATACTAACCACTACCAAAACAGACCATCTGGAGTAGGGGTATCTACAAGAATACGCTCTTCAGTATCATTCAAGAAGGTATCTGCTGCAAAGGACTGCTATAAACATTCCCTATATCCTAGGACATTCCCCGAATGGAACCTTCTCCCGACCCATATTAGAAATGCCCCCACCCTTGGAACCTTTAAAGATAACTTACTAAATCTCAACATGGGCAAAATAATTGCTAGAGCCCACTTCAGAAATTAAACACTCTGCTCAGTTGACTGCGCCTGCATGTTACATCCCAGCTGAGGAGTTTATGCAGTAGCCCACCAGAACCAGAACCAGAAGAAAAAATGAATATTCATCAACTTAGGTCTAAACCAAGCAAGAAGGCAAGATGGCTGACAACAAATCTTGTTGACTAAAACTAGTAGGGGGGTCTACAAGACTTTCTCGGATTAATCATTAATATAGGATCTAAATGAGTAAGCTATCGTAAGTCAAAGTAGATATTTCTGTGTTATTTTTAATTTTTAATAAGATTCAGTGTAAAATTGCAGCCAAAGTGGATATAGGTCTATGATTATGAAGACGTAAAGAGTGAAAAACTGCATATCTCATGCATCGCGGTCCAGCCGAACTGAACCATTCGTTCCCCCACACTACCCCATTGACGTACTTCAGTCTATGTATAGAGGCGGTCAGAGGAGCCAGATGCAATCTCAGCGGAACAACCGTCGATATCAGAGACTGAAGCTTTCGGTCTATGACTCTCTAGAGCTATGCTTTGCTGGAGTGCCCCCACGTCAACAAAATTATGCATGAAAATTGAAACCATACATAAAAAATAAAGGGTGGGACAACAATAAAAAAAAAAAATGAACGTCAATGGATGACGGAAACAGTTCCGAAACTCACCTTTCTTCTATCTTGTACGACGGCCTTGTGGTTTAGATTTGACCTCAGAATAATTAAAATTTTCTGATTGTTAATATTTCTCATTACTAGACCATTTTCCTCTTGTAGTTCTAGAAAACTGATCCACGATCTAGGTCTACGCCACTTTTCCGAGTTGTGGTAGGTGAATAGCCATCGGTACGAGTGCAGTGTATATACGTACATGTATTATTTTACTTGCGCGCGCCGCGCCGCAGTATAGTTTGTTCGATCGATCGATCGGCCGGGGAGGGGAGGGGCCGGGGAGGGGAGGGGAGGGGAGGGGAGGGGAGGAGGGGAGGGGAGGGGAGGGGAGGGGAGGGGAGGGGAGGAAGGACATGTGCACGAAGCGGGCATTCGTACACGTATACAATAATAAAGTATATACTAAACAGATAGGCTCACAATCTCTAGCCCATTAAATGGGCTAGATATATTAACACATTAAAATCTTTTAATTTTTGTATGGGGTATAGGCCTACGTTGCAGATCAGCTGGAGGAATGAGCCACTAACTGCTGTACAATTAATTATCCTCTCACAGTTTGGGGAATCTAAGTAAAATTTATTCCAATTTTCTCGCCCGGTATTTTTCAAAAATAATGAGGGGATCTTTGATCGAGAAATAATCGGGGACAAATTTAAGAAGAAAAAAACAAGAGAAGAAGAAGAAGAAGAAGAAGAAGAAGAAGAAGAAGAAGAAGAAGAAGAAGAAGAAGAAGAAGAAGAAGAAGAAGAAGAAGAAGAAGAAGAAGAAGAAGAAGAAGAAGAAGAAGAAGAAGAAGAAGAAGAAGAAGAAGAAGAAGAAGAAGAAGAAGAAGAAGAAGAAGAAGAAGAAGAAGAAAAGAAGACAGAAACACAGAAAAAGAGATATAGAAAATTCAGCTTAGACTCGATAAGCCACCATGCATGCAGGAGCTACTTACGGGGAGGATCGAGTTATATAATTACATCATGTATAAGGATCAAAGGGTACTCACATAATTATTAAGACATACGGGTGTGCTGCTCTAATGGGTCACTTTTTCCAAAAAATTCCTAAACATGGGTCCCATTTTTAACAAAATTATCCCTAAACATGGGTCCGTGTTTTCAAAATTTCCAAAATGTTCGGGTTCGTAAAATGGGTAGGGGTTTCGAGGCTTGAGTGGCACACCCCCGTCCAAACCAAATCTGCATGAGTACCCCCCGGGCTTTATCCATACCATGACTCCTAGTGCACTTCATCACGGTAAGGGCGGACACTGGATTTGTAAAAAAAGAAAACTGTGAAAGATTATTTTGATTCCAAAGATAAGTCAAACTAGAGTCTGGCCTCGTGACCCCCTTCCCCTCAATTAGAGTTGCCTATGTTATGTCGTTAATTTGTTGCTGTGATCCAGGGACGGCGATCCCGGGAGGACGGGGGACACGTCCCCCAGCCCCCCTCGATTTTTCTTAGGGGGGATCATCCCCCCCGGAAAATTTGAAAAGGTGCACACAAAAAAGTAAAGCAAATATATAGTACTGACTGAAGACTGCAACACACTTTGAGGCTCTGGGGGCCCAAGAGTGCAGCGTTTAGACAAATAAAAATGCAAAAATCTTCTCACTCGGGAGCTACGCTCCCTCGCATGATCAAAGTGTTGTGTTATCTCTTTGGCATGATATCCTCCAAAATGTACAAGTAGATAATTATTGTAGAAAAATGAAGTGTGAAAAAAGTATATTGCTTGTTTTTATACTATAGTTTTTTTTAAATACAACAGCCGGAACCGTGAGGGGTAGTCACTTCCGTCACCTTCATCCCTCTCGTTCACATGCTCCCTCGCGCTGGCGTATATACTGATTGGGGGCTTGGAGGCAGTTGCCCCCTCAATAAAATTCATATATGTGGTTTATTTCTAATTCGATACCAGTGATTTACAAAATGTTGCTGAAATAGCATGAGCTTCCGGGGGCTCCGCTCCTGGACCCCACCAGGGCCCTCTGACATTAATTAAACGCCTAAAATCCCTGAGCTTCATGGGGCTCTGTCCCTTGACTCCCGCCGGGGCTTTGCCCCTGGAACCCACGCCAATTTACGCTCCACTTGCTTTGCTCTACCTGATCGAAAATACTTAGCCCCAACTTGGAAAAATGTTTCGCGGGGCCCTCGATCATGTAACATGTAAGAATGGTGGTGATGCGGAAGTTCCTGCCCCCAATGTTGAGTTTCGTCATTACGCCACTGCTCCCTCGTCCCTCGCATATCAAGTTCGTCCCCCCGGTCATGAAAAGAAATCGCCGCCCCTGCTGTGATCTGTCATAATTTGTATTGCTCTTCTAAAGTGTTACATTTTAGTTGACTGCATGCTAAAGACTGCTTTGTTGCTTATAGCAATCTAATCTATCTATTCCTATCATTGCACTTTTTTCCCTTCAGCCCACAAGACCATCAATCCACTAAACCGACACGCTACGAGACCGAGTGAACTTCTGACAATTTTTTTGAGAGTTCACTAGACCGATTGTAGGTCTTTTTTTCAGGGGTAAAAAACAGAAATTAATTATATTCGTGTAGGGCCTGCTACACGACAAACAGGAAAGTATCCGCGACTACGTCACAATCCACTGACAAAACTGCCAATTTGAGATTCGCATAGACATATATTCTCATAATATTTTCTAACATTTACAATTTTCTAATTATTGCATGGTCCGATATATAATATTTCAAACTTTCGCCATCCTGTTTATATTATTTTTCTGCTTTCATAAAAATGAACTTATGACAAGAGTTATATTGCCCTTTAATCGTAATCCCTACATAAGTACCATATTATGTGTAATATGGGGTTCAAATTAGCACTCATTCTTGTAATTTCTCTTTTGGTTCTATTAGGGAGGCTCAGGCTTCGACGTTGGATTGTTAACCAACCCCTCCCCAACCCGGGCCCCGGATTACAACGTTGTAGTATAGGCCCTGTTAAGTTATGGAAATAAAATGTTACCATTTTTTCTGAGTCCTTATTTAGTTTGTTTTATAGACGAACATGTCTCCCCTCTCACCCTTTCTTTGACCCTTCTTTCTGGGCCTATCCCTTTTCATCATATCAGATATAATATACATTGTATATATATATATATATATATATATATATATATATATATATATATATATATATATATATATATTTTCTTCTTCTTCTTCTTCTTCTTCTTCTTCTTCTTCTTCTTCTTCTTCGATCTTCTTCTTCTTCTTCTTCTCAGTCTTCGATCTTCTTCTTCTTCTTCTTCTTCTTCTTCTTCTTCTTCTTCTTTTTCTTCTTCTTCTTCTTCTTCTTCTTCTTCTTCTTCTTCTTCTTCTTCTTCTTCTTCTTCTTCTTTTTCTTTTCTTCTTCTTCTTCTTCTTCTTCTTCTTCTTCTTCTTCTTCTTCTTCTTTCTTTCTTCTTCTTCTTCTTCTTTCTCCTTCTTCTTCTTCTTCTTCTTCTTCGATCTTCTTCTTCTTCTTCTTCTCAGTCTTCGATCTTCTTCTTCTTCTTCTTCTTCTTCTACGATTCTCATACAAGCTCTAGCTTGCAAGTTGCAGGCATATAGACATGCAAGAACTTTCACGCTGTACAAAAAGTAAGTGTACGTGTTTATTATTGGCATGACGGCATGAGCTATACTTAGCTCAACACTACACGAGCTAGACAAAATACACGATTCTGATTGGTTACCCAAAATAGACGTCTGCTAGTTCCGTATAAAAACCACCCTGGTACGTACGTACTGTCTATAGACATGATAAAAACAGTCGAAATTCGGGTGTTTCACTATTATTAGAAGACATTATCAGCCTGTCGACACCTAGCTAGTCTGTAAAAGGTTCAGAATCTCGACCCAAACGTAAATCATGGGTTTCGACACGAAAGACGTGCAGGTGAAGTTGACCACCGGTCGCACCGTTCGCATCCCCGTAATTGCGACAATGACAACCCAGCAGTTGTGCGAGAAGGTAGCGGAGGAGGAGGAAGCACCGGCAGATGTTATTACTCTAACATTGGGCGGTAAAGTTCTGAAGAGAAGCCAGACTATGTATGGATATGGCGTCAGAGAAGAGATGGAATTGAAAGTGAAGGTAATGTCCAGATCGAGCTCATTTCCAAGCTCAATTAACTCAGCTAATTTTGTTTGTACTTTAGATTAAAGTTTAAATGTCTTTGCATGCACTTTCGAATGTCAAGTCGAGGATCGAGATCGAGAAAGATAAAAGCTTGAAGATACATATTAAATCTGACACGTACTGAATGAATGCTACAATATGATGATTCATCTGAATTTGATTGATTGGAAAAAGGATGATAACTTGAACTTTCCAACATATACTTGATTGCAATTAATGTCAGATATCTTTTCTTTAATTTTATTACCATACCGTTCTTAATTGCCATGACGGAAGTCCTTTTTTATTCGTTATTATTCAATTAAACTACAGCTAGTGTATAATTATATTATTTTGTGTATATATTACTTAAACAATAATATAGTATGGGATATTCAAAGTGCTCACATGACATGTTCATTGTATTTTTTCCCATTGTATGTTCATCCTGCTTTTTAATTTTGTTAAAATGCATATATAATCATGTGTAATTTTTCCTCCTTGGGACCTTGTGCTAGCTATCCTGTATATATTTTAGGCAATAGCCTATATAGCTTGAATGTTTGTTTTACATGATTTCTATTATATTCAATAAATAAATTATGTGACAATAAAAAGGAAATATTCAAAAAACAAGTACAATTTTGTTGACTGAAATATGAACAGACGTGTTTACATGTCTCCTTTAATTGCCTCCTTTGTAATAAACCATGTTTTTCAATGTTGTTAATCTGTAGTTGTTGATGAAGGAGACCCTAGAGGTTCACTTGCATCTCCCTGGTAAGGATAAAGAAGTCGTCTCCTTAGATATCTACAACACATCAGCCAACTCCGAAATAATGAGCAAATTGAAAGGAACTAGACCGAGTCTCGGTAGCCAGTATAACATGACCTTGCATGTGAGTATTTATAACAAGAATCAACAAGCACTGTGGTAACTCCTTGATTTATGCAGTACAATACAATAGGCTACAATTAATTAACAGTGCTCTTATCATACTACACAGGTTAACAGCACTTTACAGTACATACCGTACAGATCACATCAATTAGTATAAATAAAATAAAATTTAATGTTCTTCATTGCAATCATCAAATGGAAGAGTCTTTGTTTTAAGACTGCAAGAAAATGAGAAATGCTTCTTGTGGTTTTCTGTTGTTTGCTTTTGTGGCTGTTTGGCCAATATTTACTCAATTTGAATTAAAACTTGTATCATTTACAAATTTAACTTTTTCAAATTTATTTTCTCACCATATGTGCAGTCCGGGTGTGCAGTACGGAGTAATGTACGCAGGATTTTTTCAACGGGGTTTTAAAATTTGAAAATCGCTGAAAATTTCGCAACGACTCAGCCAGCTGCTGAATAAGCGGGAAGAGCACATTTTTAATTTTTATTTTTGGTCCAGGTTTTGAGAAAAATTTCACGACTAAGCCGGCTGCTGAATAAGCTGGGGGGTGTATATTATAAGCAAATTTTTTTTTTTGTCCTAGAAATTGGAAAATTATACCAACCGATATTTTTTTCAGTGGGGAGTAAGGTCAGTTTTTTTCATCCTTTAGCACAAATTTTTTTTTTTGCACTTAAAAACTGAGGGGGGTTTGCTCGAAACACACACATAAAAAAATTTGAGGGGTTAACCCCAACCCCACTGCGTAGGCACCTGGCAGTACGTGTTGTGCACCATATGCTATGTTTTGACAGAATTGAAACTTTTGCTTGATATTGTTCATTATTTATTTTCCCCAAAGTTTAAAACCACCATTTACATTTATCTTGAGCTCTATGATATTAATTTGAATGATGGTTTGTAACTTGGGAAGAGAAATAATTAAAATTTCAAGCAAAACTTAATATAAAGTGGGCAAAAATTCACCCAAATCTTTTCATTTTCTGAATTAAGATTGGCAACATGAAGCTGGAGATGACGAACTATGCTTATGAAGATTGTCTCAAGGATGGGGAGAACATCATAGTTAGGTACCCCAATGATAATGCACAGGAGAGACAGGTTTGTTGAATGAATGAAATCAAGATTTTCTCTCCAGCCTTTATTTTTTTGTTTTCCTGAACCTAATTCTTTCAACTCTTTTCATTTTACCTTTTATTCTTCTATTTAATTTCTGCTTCTCTTCTAATTGTGTCCATTTTTCATAATGTATTTATTTATATTCATTTTCTATCTGCCTCCCCCTTTGCAAACCCCTTCCCCTCTCTCTCTCTCTCTTTCTATGTCTTACTTTCTTGCTTTCTACGTACCTCCACAATGCTCTCTATATTTCATTTTTCATTATCTGTTTATTGCTATTTTGTTTTCTCTAATAAGTGACTATTCCCCCCTCTTCATCTCTCTCTCTCTCTCTTTCACACTCCCTTCTTTCTATCTTCCTCATCTCATGATGAAGCCATATCCCAGTTGTCTTTTGTGCATAAATCCAAGGGTTGATTATATGTTAATCATCTTTATAAATCCTCACCTAACATTTAAAGGTATTTTTAACATATTGAACATTCTGTACTGTATTATAAACTACCAGTATTTTTCACGTCTTTGTTACTGTTTTATATGAGTAAAAAGTGAACTGAACATGCATTTCAATTAAGTTTTCCCTTTATTTATGTAAATTAGATTATTAAGATTCTGTGCCTTTATTTATAATATTTTTTGGTCAACTATATCAGGTATTATGTGAAAATAGTATTGAGTCAATCTAAACATGTGGATTGAAAATTGAAATTCTAATCTATTTCATGATTCATGTTATATGTATAAAGAGGGAGCGAATCAGAGGATGAATTATTAAACAGGAAATTTAGGTTATTCTGTAAATTCAAAGCTTTATTTATTTTGCTTTTGATTGTATAGGAAGTCCTGAACAGCTTCGCTTCCAGTATTATGACCTCACGACGGAAGGTGGATATTGTGTTTTCCATCGACACAACCGAAAGAATGTATGATTCTTTCACGGTAAGCTCAAATTCAAGGTCATTTTTGAATTGTGTCTGGCAAATCTACATCTAATAGAACTCAATGAAGATAAAAGGAATTTGATTTTGTCAGTACAATATGGGACATGGTACGTGTCTTCTACATCAAATCAAAGAATTCTTTGAAGAAAAAAAAGTCCAAGATATCTTGGGATGATTATCTCAACCAAATATCCCGCTAATTGCAACTGCGGGCTGATGAAGACCCAAATTAGCTGGATAATTTGCGATCGGGATAGTTAAAATAGCGGGTTATTTGGCAATCTCGAGCTGATGAAGACAGGCCTAATGTCTTGTTTATATACCCAGAGACCAGGGTAGCCTCATCAGTTTTAATATTGTTCCCCATGAGGGCCCTGCAATCATATTATTGCAGATATCATAAGTACTGTAGCCCTCATCAACAAAATACAGTCAAAACCTGCTGTAGTGACCACCTGTTGCTAAACACCACATCTTTCATTTCCCTTGAATACCCTTTTCATTGAAACCAGTAGTAAAGGAATCTGTACATAAAGGCTACCTGTCTATAAAGACTACATACTTTTCTTGTCTCCCTTGAGCAGTCTTTGTATACAGGTTTCACTTGATTAATTTGTACCCAATTCTACAGGCCCAAGATGGTGATCATGATCTGCAAGAAATTACCCGCCTCATGTCTGACATTCCGAACCTTCAGATTGGCCTGATGGCTCATGGAGACTACTGTGATGAATCCAGCTATGTTTTAAGGAAACACGACATCTCAGCAGACATGGCTGATCTGGTCGAGTTTTTAGAGGATACCACCGGTAGTGTAGGCGAAGGGGACTTTGCTGTAAGTTGGTGACAATATAATCATAATAATGATCTGGATTTATATTTCTCGAAATACCGTCTCTAAGTGCTTTACAGATATTGTTACCCTGGTCATTGGATTTATTCCAGCACAATGTGCACCAGCCCCACCCTGGGGCGTATTCCTACCACATGGTCACCGTGAGGGCATATGGCAATCAATTACTATATCACAAAGGCTTTTGTCGTCCTATACCAGTTCCCCATTTCTCTCCTGGCTATGGAGTGGCAAATGTAGATTAATGCCTTGCCAAAGGACATTATAGTGCTGTGTCGGGGATCACACCCACAACCTTTGTATTGTCTGCCATATATCAACTACTAGCTTGTATAAAATGGTTGGGTCATGTCAATCAGATACAATGGAAACTGCCTGCATTGCTTGTTCTGAACTGATACAACATCGCAGGAGTGAAATAATTAGCTCACAGGAATCATCCTAGAGGTCTGTCCTTTGAGAACTGCTTGCCCAGCAATCCTATTGAGATTTTAAATTGTTAAGAGAGGCTCACCATTGTCAATCGTTGAAGTCTAACCTACAACAACAATTTTTACTTCATTTTCCACAGAAACAAGTATGGAGCGATTTCGGAATGATTTATCTTCATCATTACTTAATTAATGTCTAGATCTGACCAATTCTGAATGTACCTGTATGTTACCCTATGGCTACTGAATTCTCTAGTACCCATGGATCCCCTGGTTCCTGTAGGCCATGGGTTAAAACAATATTTGTTTTCTTCCTTTCAGTGTTATGAATGGGTGTTAAGACATGCCAATGGTCTCTCCTGGAGGGAAGATGCTGCTAAGGCCTTGGTCATCATTGGGGGTGCAGTCCCACACCCTCCTTCATACACAGATATTAACATCAACTGGCGGGATGAGCTCCAGGATCTATGTGACAAGGATGTCAAGGTAGGTACTGTTCTTCTAGGGATTCATCAGTGGCACTTTGTATTAGAGGGGTCCTGTTCCCAGGACCAAAATCCAGTTGAAACCAATTGGAGCAAAATTGAAACAACTGGTTCCAATTGAAACCAGTTGAAACCAATTGCCAATTTTCCAGTTGCCTAATTGGTTTCAACTGGAACCATTTGTTCCAATTTCCCTATTGAAACCAGTTGGCTTCAACTAGTTTCAATTGGTTTCAACTGGTTTCAACTGGATCCAATTGAAACTTACAGTTGGCATAAACTTAATTAGTCATAAGTTAATTAGCTCTTGCACTAATTATCGCTCATGTCAACACAGAAGCATTGTTATATGTCTACATTAAGTACAATGTAAAGGGCATTATAATATGCAGACCATTTCATATAATATACTTAGTGTGTGTATTGGGTTTTTACAGACGTGTATCAATCAGATATGATTATTTACGTCTGGGGACCGACCTTTAACGTCACCATCCGAACGACGCGATTCAGTTTCGAATCTGCGTCCTCGGCTGAATCAGTTTGTAACTTCCACTTAGTGTGTGTATTGGGTTTTTACAGACGTGTATCAATCAGATATGATTATTTACGTCTTTTATTTACGTATTTACGTCCACTTAGTAAGGAAATAGGCCTATATATGTTTGTATTTGATGTATTTTGTCCATGGTTAGTGTTTTACTAATCAACTTTTAATCTGTTGTAATTAAAAAAGTATGTTATTTGTGATCATGCTTATTATTGCTAATTAATCTTTATATGTATCTAAAACAAATGCATTACTTGCAAATGAAAATTAATTAATAAATACGTTGTAAATCAAATAAATTACATAAAACATTGATCTGCATGCACACAAGCAGATAATATGCAAATTAACTGGTTTCAATTGGATCCAGTTGGGTAACTGGAAATATTTTCTAATTGGAACCAGTTGGGTAACTGGAAAATTATCTTACTGGTTCCAGTTGAACTCTAACTGGAACCAGTTGGGTAACTGGAAATGACTTCTAACTGGAAATGAATTCTAACTGGAACCAGTTGGGTAACTGGAAATGAATTCTAACTGGAACCAGTTGGGTAACTGGAAATGACTTCTAACTGGAAATGAATCCTAACTGGAACCAGTTGGGTAACTGGAAATGACTTCTAACTGGAACCAATTGGGTAACTGGAAATGAATTCTAACTGGAACCAGTTGGGTAACTGGAAATGACTTCTAACTGGAACCAATTGGGTAACTGGAAATGAATTCTAACTGGAACCAGTTGGCCGGGTAACTGGAAATGACTTCTAACTGGAAATGAATTCTAACTGGAACCAGTTGGGTAACTGGAAATGACTTCTAACTGAAACCAATTGAGTAACAGGAAAATTATCTTACTGGTTCCAGTTGCACTTCTTATTGGTTTGAACTGGAAATGACACCCCATAACAATATTTTCCAGTTCGGCAATTGGTTTCAACTGGAAATTTTGTATTCCAATTGAAACCAATTGAAACCAATTGAAACCAGTTGAAACCAATTGAAACCAGTTGGAGATTTCAACTGGTTTCAATTGGATTTTGGTCCTGGGTTACTAAAACCATTATTATCATCATGTTTTCTACTAGACATCCTGAAGGACGATGAATGAAAAATAATAACCATGTTTTGGAACAACCTTCCACTTGTCATGAGGAAAAAAAAATCCAATCTGTTTTTATTTTCAAAGCTTAATTGAAGGCCCACTTGTTTCCAGAAGCACGAAATGGATCATTGCATGTGTGTCCATGCACAATGCAAATGCATATGATAAGGAGTTTTCACCAAAGCACAGTAGAGTATCATAGCTGCCAACCATTCCCAATTAGACTGTATTCCTAATTTTGCCTTGAAAGATTCCTAAATCTTTGATGTGAGAGGTATTGAGTAGACACTGTATTTATATTAGTGTCTGCCCTATATAAATTAATGTTATATTATTATATTCTTGTTTTTTTTTCTTCTTCTTTCTAATAGGTGTATGGTGTTCAGGCCTTTGATAACACGCCAGCAAACTCTTTCTACAGTTACATGGCACGGAAATCTGGGGGTGCTCACATCAAGTTTCAAGATTTCTCTTTGATTACAGACATGTGCTTTGCAGGTGAGTTTAAGAGCAAATCATTTATGATATTTTTGGTGTATTTATTCATATATTTAAAAAAAAAATTTGTATTCATTAAAAAAAAAAATGTATTCATTAATTCATGAACTATTGTTATTATTATTTTTAAAAAATATATATTTGGGGGGGTTGGGCTGCTAATGGGGCGTATCATGGAAATAAGTTTCCCTTTTCTAATCCAAGCATGTTTTGAGGGTTTTGATATAGGAGAAGTCATTCCCCAAAGTTGTATACATTTGTCTTCTACTTTACCCCCCCCTCCCCCCATTGCCCTAACACCTTTTCTTACCCCCATTTTCTGGTGAAGGGCATTCTGTGGGGATAGCTACCCCCTAGCCCTTTTAGCTAGGCCTGTGCATCATACAGCAAGGCTAAGACATTTTGAATTTATTTATTTAATCAATTTTCAATCATAAATGATGCTATGGGTCTGGGATGCCTTTGAGTTCTTGTAATGAAACTGCATTTCATAAGAAATCAGCTTAACCCTTTACCTACTAGACCTATTTGGAATATGAGAATTTGGTGGCCAATAGGTTAAATTAATCCTAAATCATTAATCATGCAGTAGATGGGTTGTTTGGAACACAAATGCATGCAGTCGGGATAACTTCTTTCATTTCCTCAACATTCTAAGCTCCATTATTTTGCCTTAATTGTAACATGATTTATCAATTTTAGTTTGGTATGGAATTTGTTATAGTGTGCTACAGAGAATCAGGTGATGAACAACTGAAGGCCTATGTTGATGAAGTGGAGAACGTAGGAAGGATGACAGAAGAAATGATGGATGTCATGAAGCAGCTGGAAAAAAAACCAGAGGAGGAGGAGGAAAAGAAGAGAAAAAAGAAAAGGATGGAGAAGAGGAGCAGAAGACGGAGGGAGAGGCATCAGTAGATGCAGCAGGAGAGGCTGAGGTTGCACAGCCCAGTCCACAGAGGCAACAGGTTAGTCATTTCTTCTTTTTTAATTGAAAATGGCATTATGTTATTTAGTATACCGTTTTATATTTGTGGGACTGTGGAAAAAGGTCTGAACAAGTGTTCAGAGAAAAGACATCTCCTAGAGCGAAGTTTGCTCCTGGTGTTATATAATCAGATTAGAGGTTAGGAATATAAGGTTCAAATATAGTTCTATATTAGGTTTAAGGTACTGTATGTGTTAGTGTTAGGTGTAGTGTCTTATGAGGTTTGTTCTGTTAACATAGGTAGAAACAATTGCATAGACAAAAAAAGGATTCAGTTTCCTTGCAAGTAGATAACATGGTGATTTGCTTTTTTTAACTTGTAAACAAACAAAAATTTCAATATTTTTTAGAAAACAGATATGAAATTATGGCTTATTCTGATTGGTCGGGTAGCGTCGCATCGCGTCGCGTTAAATTGAACGCGATTAATCGTCCAAAGCCCCTTTGCCGAAAGGGTGCGTTGAGAACGGAGTACCGCTTACGCACCCTTTCGGGATGGGGGCTTTCTAGAAAGGGTGCGTTGACTACGGTAGTCTTCCACATCAGTCGTTTAGAATGGAATTTAAGGAATAGAAATTTAACTCGTTTTAAATTGAAATAATCAAAATTGAAACAAATAAAAATTTTAATAAAACTATTTTTACGTAGTCTTGCAGATCAGGCGTTTATAAGAATTAAATCAACAAAAAACAAAAGCTGCCCCCCCCCCACCCCCCGCTTATCCCGAAAGGGTGCGTTAAGATCTTCTTCTGGAACAGCGTTTAATATGGCGCTGATCTCATCTGATGTGAGTAATGTCTCATTAACAAACATAATTTAAGTATAACAACAGTGATTTCTTCTCTAAAAGAAGTAAAATAAAGATCAAAACAAAAGAAAGAAAAGAAAAGGAAAACAACGTGAATAATGACACACAAGCATCCAGTCTATAGTATGCTAAATTAAGCCAAGAAGAATTGAAGAATGATGATGATGATCATAATGTTGGTGATGATAAGGAGGAGGAGAAAGATAGGCCTAAAAGATGAGGATGATGATGAACAATAAGGAGGAATGATGATGATGAGGAGGAGGAGGAGAAGAGGAGGATAATACGATTATTCGATTTATCAAATCGGCAATTTATGAGAGAATGCGACCAAAATACAAACGTAAGTTTAATCGAGTTGACAGTACTTTAAACAGTGCAAAAGGTCAAACGGCGGAATTGTAACAACGAACAAGCTATCAATGCTGCGCATCCATGTTTATAAGCATGATATAGCGGCAGGATGTGCGCATTCCTAGCCGTGTATATGTAGAGTACGTTAATGC
The DNA here is from genome assembly GCA_037976565.1 of Mesocentrotus franciscanus. NCBI lineage: Eukaryota > Metazoa > Echinodermata > Echinoidea > Camarodonta > Strongylocentrotidae > Mesocentrotus > Mesocentrotus franciscanus. The sequence continues at coordinate 14,528,087 of CP137683.1, forward strand.
ACACTGTTATTGGATTTTAATTCACACGCTCGACAACTTCCACTGGGGTAAAACGTGTTTCTTTTCCCGTGCACCTTCCCATGCACCCCTCAATTCCCTTTGTTCGATGATGATAAAGCAGATTATAAGTGTAGGGTTTCATTGTTCAGTTGATTTGTGTTGAAATGGCTGTCGGAAGAAGAGGGATTGACGTGATATTGATTATCAATGATCATGGACGTAATTTTTGTGTGAATGCATGGTACAGTACGTAGTATCGAAGTATTTATTTATTTAATTCTTATAAACACCTGATCTGCAAGACTACATAAAATTGTTTTATTTAAATTTGTATTCGTTTCAATTTTGATTATTTCAATTTAAAACGACTTAAATTTCTATTCCTTAAATTCAATTCTAAATGACTGATGTGGAAGACTAGTCAACGCACCCTTTCGAGAAAATTTTTGTGTGAATGCATGGTACAGTAGTATATATCAAAGTATTTATTTATTTATTTCTTATAAATGCCTGATCTGCAAGACTACATAAAATCGTTTTATTTAAACTTGTATTCGTTTCAATTTTGATTATTTCAATTTAAAACGACTTAAATTTCTATTCCTTAAATTCAATTCTAAACGACTGATGTGGAAGACTAGTCAACCGCTTATCCCTAAAAGGGTGCGTTAAGGCGGTACTCCGCACCCTTTCAGCAAAACCAGGGAGGCTTTGGACGAATGGTCGCGTTCAATTTAACGCGACGCAACGCGACGCTACCCGACCAATCGGAATAAGCCTGAAATTATAGTAATTGTACATGATAATTAACTAACATGTCTCAAATAAGATTGATGAGTGTTGTAATTATTCTTTGTATATTCACAGAAATTGTTTGATAGAGAATAGGCGACCTGATATTTTGCTTCAGGTTTAATTTCATCAAAGATAGGGTCAGGGCTTGCATGGTTTCATGTTCGATTTTGGGTTAAGATTAAGTGTAGACCCTAAAATTGACTCACAAATATCTTCTGCTTTATATCTGTGTTCAGGAAGAGGAGTATGTTGCTGAGCCGTGGTGGGATACTACCTTAGATCAGGCAGTCATGCCTACATTCATGTATGACAATGACAAGGACTTCTTCAGTAGGGTAAAACCCAGGAAAAGCTTGAGGATGAAGACCCTGACTAAGGATTGCTCAGTGATGTGAACATGGGAAATGCAGAACTTGATGACAATCGGATTACCGGTATATAAAATAGGATATTTGTTAGAGGGCATCCTATTGGCTGAGAGACTGTCACATGACACTCAACATTTCGTTATTATATGAATGAGCATGCAATATAACAACCTTTTTAGCATGGTATATTACTATATTGCATACAAATGTGAATTAGATTGCGCAAGGCTCATACCCATTGTTTGCATTGTCTGTAGCAGGGCATATATAATACACGTAAGGCTACATCAAACTCATCAATAGGGGTGTTGGACTCAAGAAAAAAACTGAGGCATGAGATCGCAAATACCCTTACTTTCATACAGTTTGTATTAAAAAAATATTGAATGCATATCGTTCAACATAATACATATCTTCACCTCCAAATTCAGAATTTTCGGTGTGCCATTAAATTTCAAACTCGGGAAGTATTTCTTTGTTAAGAACACAATTATGCATATTCATGACTATGTAAATGCGTGTGGAGGCGGAGTCAGATTTGGTGACATGGAAATTAAATTAACCAGCCAAGCATGGATAATAACGTAAATATTTCATACAGCCACTCTGAGAGCATAATTATGGCAAATTCTGTCACAATGGCTTCCATTATCATACCAGGTCCCCAGATCTTGACTAAGTAAGGAGTGGCAGGTGTAGATTAATATCTTGCCCAAGAAAAGTTTGTGCAAAATTTGTGTGTGTGTGCATGTGCAATCAAGTGATATACAGCTTTACAACCTATCCAAGGGACTATGCAATTGAACATTCATACCTTTTAATAATCAAGAATACTTAGTTTGAGCTTTGTATTTGTTAGCCTGGGACCTGTTTTTGTTTCCAAAGCTGTTGCTATTAAACTCCACCACTCCAAATAGCTATGGCTAGCTAAATTGAATTTCATAAAATTCGGAACATTTCAGCCAATGATTCTATGATCTATCTACCTGTGCTCTCATTATTGAGGGCCTTGATGTTTTTCCTTAGAACAGTATTGTTATCAAACTGGCCTCATCTATAAATGTGTCAATTAGTTATCGTAAATAAAATGAAATGATGATACTGCTTCAGCTTGCCATGCGTAATTCACCATTAATGTGTGGTATATTTGTACTTACATATACATGTATATTGTATTATACATGTTGGTGGTTATGCAGCAATTCAGAATAAAATGCAATTGTGTGCCTGTCTTTTGTAAAGAGAAATCACTGCCTAATGTTTGCCATTTTGTGCAATATGTTTTTGATATATTTGTGTCTTAATTCCCAAAAGTATTTTACTTCTGAAAGAGCTAGGGTATTGCTGTTCTACATTAAAAACATTAAAATTACTGAGGCTTTTTATTTTCTGGCTTCTATACAAGTATAGTGACAATATACAAGGCAATTGAGAAATGTGCATGTACCAGGGGGGGGGGGGGGTTGAACCTTTCCAACAACAACAAATTCTTCAAAATTATTGCTGATTTCTGTTATATTCATCACCCCCTCCCCTTGGGAATTTTGTTATCACACCATACTTTCTCCAATTATATGGACTAATTACTTTTTAAAAGTATTTTGAGATATATGTGTACTCAATTAATTCATTCATTTTCATTTTTGGACTTTAAAAAAGGCTCTAGTTCATTCAAACCCAACAAGCACCACTGACTGCAACATATCAGAAATGTCATATATATTGTGCAATGTTCTATGACTAGACTGTCTTCCATTAAAGTTATGGTTGTAGGAATTAATCACCTATGCAAAACCATAGACTTTTACAATGTATATATTCTGTATAATGATCATTTGGCATTATTATATAGTCTGATTTCAGCATTGTATGAGACTGTTGCTTTTTTTTTAAATACTTTTTTATTATATGAAATGTATTATTTAGATTGTAGTCAGTGAAATGTCTATATCATGGACATATATACTTTTATAGACATTTGTACTGCCAGAAATCACTGTGTAGCTTGATACGTAAGACTGCTTTTAGGTTCATGTCGGAAAGTGCTTTAGATATCAAAGATATCATGAAATATTTTGTTTCTCTGAACATATTATGTTTGATAGACTGAGGTAGAAAAAGAGACTAGATAATCACATATATTGTATTATTGGTATATATGCATGTATTGTACATCTATGTGTTCTTATCAATTATATTTGTTTCTTTATTTTTAACATTATGAATATATTTTGTCCTTTTTAAGGTTCATAAAAATTGTAATAAATTTTTTGATAAACTTTTGTACACCTATAATGATTTTCTGATTCTTGTATGATTCTTAGACTATGCATACCATACCCTTTTTCATATTATGCTTCTTATCTACTCTGAGACCTGTCACAACAACTTTAAAAAAAAAAACGGATTTTACCCCCAATCAATTGGCAAAAAACACTAGCTCCCCAAAAAAAAAAAAATGAGCAAGAAAGGAAGAGGAGGAGGAAAGTAAACATGAAATAAAAATCAAAGGATTTAAAAAAAAAAAAATTAGTATTACATCAACCAAGTGATATAGGTCTCCCAGATATCATGGGTATGGGGAAGGTAACTTGCTAATACAGTAAATGGGGACGTGCATGAGGCTCTAATAGGTCGCTTGTTCTGGTAAAAATCCCTAAACATGGACTTGGAATGATATTGTGATGGAAAGTGTCTAAAAATGATCCCACTTTTAGATCTTAACCTTAAACATGGGTAACTATTGTAAATTAATCTCACCCATATTAATTTCTGCAAATCCCAGATGCAAAAGTAATTGCATTTCGCTTTTTCATCCATAGTCCTCGCCAATGATAACAAATTACCCTTAAAATGGGCATGGGTTTGGAGGCGTCAGCCACACACTTGTCCAAACCAAATCTGAGTCCTCTCTACCCCCGAATCGGGCATGATACCGATGCCCCCCCCCCATTTTCGCCAAACATGTTTTTGTTTGTACGTAAGTGTAGGTCCATTCAACTTCAAGATTCATGATTTATTAATTTATTTCCACTGACATGAAAGCAATACATTCATGAACAGTAACAACAAGTTCATCGTCAACAAGAATAAATTCATGAACAATAACAAGAATGTTATAAAGACATTGAAAATGTGGAAAAAATTGGTCTGTAAAGAAGCACAGCTTGTTAAACACAGATCACCTTTACAAGAACAACAACAAAAAAAGATTTAAAAAGAAGTAGATTAATAATTAATAATAATAATAAAAAATTTTATAATAATAATAATCTTATATAGTCCACTCCAAATTTTATTAAACCGAAAATGGAAATTCTTTGTGCCCAATTGATCGTGAAGCCCGGCAGCCACTGAGCAGCGCCAGATCGACATTGCTCTATCCCCTTATTGTTGAACGCCAAACAAGGTAGCAGCGACTCCCATCTTTTAACGTCTTTTGGTATGACGCGGCCGGGGTTCGAACCCACGACCTCCCCGGTTGTGAGGCGGACGCTCTACTGACTGAGCCAACACAAGTAGAGTAGAATAGAAATAGAAATAGAACTTGATTTAAGCATCAACAACTTGTTCTTTTTATAGACGGTCTCTGAACATACTTTATGAGTAATCGAAAGTGTCTGCACAGCTACTTTTATTTGATGGAAGAAATTATAGTAGACAAAAGTAATTTTCAGCGGTTTCTGGAAACCCATCCGTCGATGGGTCTAGCAGACGATATTTATTTATGGGGCGCCGTACGGTGCATTAAACTTGTATGCCCTCTAAAACATACGCGTGAATTTGAATTTTGAATCATAATTTCAAGAGGGAATGGAATAATTACAAATATTTTTCATAAAGAATTAAATAAATAGAATGGTATCCAACTTTGATAACTAAATTATGCGTTCGAAATATTTAATACCATATTGCTATCTCCACAATTGGCGCTCTACGTACAGTACACGTATCGTAAACAAACATCATGCATGCACGGTATACGGTATAGTACCGTAGTCGGTCATTCATAACACACGCTCAGCTCAGTCGACCGGCAGCTCATTTATTAAAAAAAAATCTGTACTGGAATTTATAATACTTACGTAGATCATCATGTCTATTATTGTGAGGAACTTCCAGAAGTCTGTGGCCTTTAACTTGGATAAGGTGAAAGGTGACTTAAAAGCACTTCGTCGCATTCTTCGCGTTGAAAGATTCGATGTTTCAGTGATATGCGTGGAGGATAAAGACATCAAACAAATGAACAAGATTTATAGGGCGACAGATGAATCTACGGACGTGCTCTCGTTTCCTGCCCACGAGGTAAGGCGACGATGCATGATCGCTGTCTGTTAGACGTAGACACGCAGAACACTAGCGTGGTGTTTTTTGTTTGAGTATTTTATTATAGTCTAGTCATCTTTGAAATGATCGGCAAGATGAAGATAAGAAATAAATTCAAGTAGTTAAAGGTCAAACATAAAGAGATTGTAATAAAATCGGCATGAACTGTTATCAAATTGTGGTAATCTACTGGTACTGATATATGATATTTAAGCCAGAAAGAAAAGAACAGAAAGAAAGAATTAGAATATAAGAAGAAGAAATTGAACCTTGATTGGAAGTTTTCGACTGTCACATCTGAACTGTTTGAAAAGAATATTTTAATTAATAATATATCTATAGACTATATACTCTATATAGATCTAGGGCCTATTCACTGCAGCCGTTGTTGTAATTAGAAGAATACTGAATAGCATATTCAAAGAAATGTCATAAAATTTACTCCAAATATATTTGGGATCCTTCATCGATCCTCGGCCTCACTTAATTTAAATTCCGGTCAATTAATGTCCCAATGAATGTTAGATCTATATATTCTAGTGTATTTTTTTTTAAAGACTTTATATTGTGTTTGTTGTAAATGTTTTGTTTTGTTTTGTTTTTACACATAGTCTGAGCTGGTCTGCATCAGTGTACAGTAAATGTAGTATGCAACTGCAGAGTACATGTATGACCTTGTAGTGACTTTGAAGGCATTGTATTGTGGGTGTGTCTGATCCTTGCTTTGTGATTGGACAGCCATGCACAAACCTCCATAGACTGTACATAAACAAATCTCTGCACTGTACACTGCACACACAATACCGCAAAACAGATTGAGTTTAATTCCTAAGCACTGGAAAATTGGATAATGCAATAAAATTAGTTTTGAAGCTGATCCTAAATGAAAATGATACACTGTAGGAATATACATTTACTATGTAGGTATACATATAATATAAATGCATTAAACTGGTAAGAAAAAGGATGCAACATAATTTGTTTACATTATCATCACACATTTGCCTTGAAGATTTCCCTCCCCCTCAAAAAAAAAAAGGAGGAGAAGAAGAAGAAGGCATGCGGTTAAAATTATACAATGTGCAATGCGGCCAATGCCTCACAGCATGCTCATTTTATTTATTAATAACAGAATTCAAAATAACTACAAAAAAGTATGTGTAAAAAAGCTTTCACAAGGCAATGAAAAGATATAGTCAACTGTAAATATATGATATAAATTAGGAAAATGAACAAAAGCTCTTGGGACATGATATATCTGTAACGCGCTTTATAGAGACATGATTGATGTACCGTTAAACGCTATATTAAAGCAGAATATTATTATTACATACATGTATTTATCTCACTTTTTATTTTACATGTACTGTACGTTGTTATGGTTAGAACTGTAATCTAGTTCATGAATGTCATGGACAAACAAGTGCATCTAAATGTAAGTTGTAAACCATTGGTGCTCTATAGTTTGTTAATATTTAGATATAAGTTTCTACATACCCATCTTGAATTTTTTAGAAGGCAAGCTGTGGTCAGTGAATTGCCAGAGTTCCTTTTCAGTGAAAGGTTAATCTTTTTCATCCAATTGGATTCTTTTCTTCTTTTGTTGCCAAAATAATCCATTTGGATTAAAGGGCAATCCAACCCTTGTAATAAGTTGATTTGTATGAAAGCAGAAAAATAACAGAAACAGAATGGCAAAAGTTTGAAATGAATTGGACCAATAGTGAGGAAGTTATGAATGTTTGAAATACATGTATGTGATCACTAAGTCTATGCGAATCTCAAATTGGTAGTTCGGTTAGTGGATTGTGACGTAGGATGCGGATAACTCTCCCATTTGCCGTGTACAAAATGTCATTAATTTATGTTTTTCTTGTAAGTCCCTTCTCCCTTGGGCCACTACTAAAAATATATTATAGATATCATATTATTATAGGTCCTTTAAAAAGAAAAAAACCTCCTAAGCAATGAATTTTTGAAAAATTTAAATTTTAGTCATTTTATATGTTGGAACAGATGGGAAAGTAGTCCGACACTACATCACATTGACATTACCGCTTCAGCCAATTTGAAGTGCCCATACGTATGTGTATAGTGATTACAACTTTCAAAAATTCATAACTTTCTTATATTTAGTCAGATTTAATTGAAACTTTCATCAGTTTGATTCTCTGAGTTTTCTGATTTCTTTTAGATTACCGGTAGTAGTCTATTCGGGTTGGATTTCCCTTTAAACTTTAAAGCAATAAAAAGTTGAGCCTCTGTGTGCAGTTTTGCAAGAGAAAGGATAAGTTATGCATTGGGAGCTTTGTACCATCCTTGGTACATAGATGCGCCGCACATGCAATAACATGTGATGAAACTGATTATTGTAACTTTTGTAAGACCCACTGCTGAGTCGCTGATGCAACCCATGTTCTTGAAAAAAAAATTTTTTACTACAGGTGTTCAAATCTGGCTCAATGGGAGAGGAATTTGACGTTTGAAAAATTAATGAGAGAGTTGACCTCATTGGAAGCCTGAATGTTAGTTATACAATACTACATGATCGTGGCAATTACAGTTTAATCAGGGAGATGGTGTATGGAGACCAATCGTGAGAATAACTACCGGTAGTGAAAACCATCATATTTAAAACAAATCTTGTTTCAATATACACTTCGTTTTGGGTATTTTGTAGGGAGACCCATATTTGAGATGATGAATTAAAGTGAGAATGATAGCATCTTGTTCTTCATTATTTTGAGAAGAATTTTAGAAATCTACTATATGAAACAGATTATACAGTGTACCCAGGCCCAGGTGATAACACAGAAAGGAGTAGACCCTACAGGCTGCATGTACATGTAGATGTATTTTGTTGGAATACAGACTGACTTTGTAGTGACTTTCATGACATTGTAAATATACACAGTGGGTGTGTCATATGCTTGCTTTGTGATTGGTCAGTGAAGCACACACCTCCAAACAATACAGACTGCAATGTATAAAAGAGAGTACCTCTTTGCAAGGGTCAAGCTGCGTGTAAGCTTCATAAACACAATTCTCTTGTTGGAATGAAGGAAAGGATGGTCCTGAAAATAGCGATGAAAAGTAATGTACTGTACATGTACATGTAGTTTGAGAGTGATTCAAAAATCAAATGATAAGAAGGTTTTAAGGGCTACAATGTACATGTATAAAGGTCTGCAGAAAGAAAGAAAAAACTCATATGCATTGCATACATGTACATACCCACATGTTTGTTCAAGTAGAAGATACTGGCACTTAAAATGTTTAAGGGAAGATGAACATTTTCCAGCATGACAGTCAGTGCACCATATGCCAAGACTTAAGTTTTAAAAAAATAAGACGTGCATGGTATTATACATTAACAAAATCAAATCAATTTTTGGTTGGTCCAGATTTACTGTATGATATTTCTTTTGTAGATATGTTTTTCTTTTATACATGTACATGTTTACACACAACAAGTTCATTGCTAAAGTTCTGCTAAATGCCAAACTTGTTTTTAAGGTCATATGCAAATTTGATTAAATTTTGTCAGCTCTAAATATTGTGTATAGGAGCTTAGCGTAGCAATTGTATAATGTAACATGTACGTAGCTTTACAAAATACATGTACAGTAATGACTAATGTGTAAGCAATAAACAAAATTATGTTGATTGGCATATGAATTGAACAGTAGGTGTCCAGTCTTCCAACATTTTCAAGAAGAGGCCCATGGCAAGGAAGCTTACATGTAGGTAAAGAGGATTGTAAGGAATCTATAGAAAGAAATATTTGCTGATGAAGAAGAAGAGATGCAGGGAAGAGATACAATCAAGATAGAGAGAGAGAGAGGGAGAGGGGGGATGAGAGAGAGAGAGAGAGAGAGAGAGAGAGAGAGGGGTTGATTGTTTACAAAGAGTACACTGTAATTAATTTTCTAATGAATTCTATTAGTTTTATATTCATCAGGATTCAGCAAGATAAAAATGCAGTAGAGGTCTTGAGAAAAAAAAACAGGAAAGAGAATATAGTTTACTCTTATGAAATTATTTCTGAATATGATCCATTAAAAATGTCTTTATTTTGTATGATTGTAATTAATTTTTATACCCCCTCTCTGTCTCTTCTCCACTCTCCCACTCTCTCTTCTCTGTACCCCCAACTCTCTCTCTCTCTTCTCAGAATCTGAAGCCAGGTCGCCTGCCAGACCCCTGGAGTGACTTAGCAGACTTGGGAGACATGTTCCTTGGGATGGGGTATATCGAGAGGGACTGTACCAAGCACAACGCAGACATTGATGATGTACTACCGGTAAGTACTTCACTTCCCTAGACAACAGGGCCTTCTAGTGAGCAGAGGTTATATGGGAGGGCACGAGTCAATCAGCTTACCGTAATCTTTCAATTTACCTCCACAAAGGCATATATTTCTTTCTCTCTCTTTCTGTTTTACCATGTTTTTTGTATCCAAGAGGGGGCTCATTGAAAGTGTCCCTGCACTCAATACTATGATCATGGCTGGCAATATTTAATTAAGTGCTAAGAGTAAGAATGAAAGAGAAAAAAAATAGTTTAATCCCGAATATACCTTTCGACATTAAAAACAAGTAAACATGTTTTTTCAGTCTGTACTTGGCACTTGACACTTGTGGGAATAGAATGATTAAAATGGCGAGGTTGAAAATTACATTTACATTGTCCTTTTTTTATCTGTCAAAGGTCATTTTTATACCAGCTCTACTTTGAAAGTCACCTTATGAGGTTTGAAATTTGAATCAATCAACAATACATACATGTACATGTAGATCAATATTTGTTCAAACTTCTACAATTTAATCTATTTCATTCTGTTGTTATTATTGTTTTTTTTTATATTGGTAGGTTATCATCACTCATGGCCTATGTCATCTAATCGGTTATGATCACAAGACACAAGAACAATGGAGAATGGTAGGAACGATTTCATAATTATAAGTTTGAGGTCTTGTTCACACAATTTTTAATAAACTGGATGAAGAAAAAAATGAAAGAGTGCCACTGCAAAATAAACCATTTTATGTGCGAATGAATGGCATCATCATCATTCATTCTTCATTGGATGGCATTACTGCTCTTGTTGTTCGACGTGAGAGGAATTACTTGCAAATTCTGCGGGCCTTTGCTGCAACTTCAGCCTCTTCCACTGACCCCCAGTGTTGTGTTGGGATTGGTGTATGATATATTGGCAGTAGGAGAGGTACATAAAATGAAGCAGCAAAAAGAGACTTGTAATTCCCGAGTCATATGAGACTCCAAACTTTGGAGAATCAATAATAATAATATAATAATATTTCTGCTTATATAGCGCTAATACATCGGCAAGTCCGGGTTTCTAAGCGCTTTACAGTCACATAGTCACATATCATTATGAACTTCCACATGTAAAACACAAGATGAAGAGAGAGCCAGCTAGAAAGAAGGTATTTTATCACATCACTCGCGAAGAGGGCTTGATAACATAAAGCAAAGCGATTTGCGAATGAAGCCACATTTTGTGATTTACATGTACATACTATGTACCATACAAAACATGTACAGTTCTATGCAAAATCCGAATGCTGCGCCTAAATTTTTTTGCAAGCCACGATAACAGCTGTTGTATACAGCTCAATAAACAGCAGCTATATTTGTTTTTGTAGGTTGTATTTTTGGCATTCAGTCAAATTTGACTATTTACGCCAATGCCGGATTCTTTAGTTTAATCATGCAGTCGAGGTAGTCGAGTCGTAATAGTCCCTAACTTGGAAACTCTGTGACTGTGCGCCTGTGCTTCACTGGTCCACTGCTGGGGCTGTTTCATCCTGGCCAACCCTGCTACATACATGTACATCAATCCTTTGAAACTTGGCCATAAACAAGAGTGGCGTACATGTATCCACACACTAATATAATGGGAGGGGGGAATTGGTAAATAAAACAAAAAATTACCTCCATGACTAAAAATATTGCTTAAGACCTTCAGTTCCTTTAACCTCATTTCATATGTGCTGTTTCATTACTATGGTTGTAAGGGGAATCGCTGTGTTTTTTGCAAGCCATTGGCGTGCCATTTCCCAAGCACAGTTTTACTACATATTATATCTTTGTATTTTATGAAATTAATAAATTGAATTGAATCGAAAATTGTATTGAATTTGTTTTTTAGATTGAATCAAGAAAAAGGAAATATAAAACATTCCATTTTACTGCACACTTGCTTATATTCTACAAGTAAATGGATTGAATAATAAAACTCATTATTGTACTACACTTCCCCCATGGAATACCAGCCAACCTTCCACAGGAAACAAAATTGTAATCTCTCAAGGCTAAAGAAGGAATGCAACTACACATATTGTATTATGTATGTTTTTTCCACATACATGTATGTAAGTTTTCCCTAGTCAAAGTAAAATAGTCTAAGACCCCTGTTACACATACGTCTGAAAGTGGACTGAGGCCGGCCCCGGAGGCGGCTCGACGTATGTGTAACATCAACTTTTTTTGAAAAGCCGGACTGAGGCCGGACTGAGGCCAGGTGGACTCAGTCCACCTCTGGATGTGGTTTGAGGCCGGCCCGAGTCCGGACTCAGTCCTGCAATCAGTAGGTGTAACACCAAAGTGGACTCGGACCGGCTTATAAGCGGAAGTGACGTGACCCGTCATCATATATCAACATAATACATCGGGCGCGCTTTGCCACCTTCTCTTATGTTATTCTTTGTTTTTAACATTCTATCACTTTCTCTCTCTGTCTTTCCTTATGTTATTCTTTGTTTCTTCCTTCTATCACCTTCTCTTATGTTATTCTTTGTTTTTATCATTCTATCACTTTCTCTTTCTGTCTTTCCTTATGTTATTCTTTGTTTCTTCCTTCTATCACCTTCTCTTATGTTATTCTTTGTTTTTATCATTCTATCACTTTCTCTTTCTGTCTTTCCTTATGTTATTCTTAGTTTTTATCATTCTATCACTTTCTCTTTCTGTCTTCCTGGAGTGTGCCCCAACGTCAGCTCGTGAAAAGGCGACGTGAGGCCGGCCTATGTGTAGACACAAAATTGCGGGCCCCAGATATGTGTAACTGGGGTTAGATGATCTCGAGGCGGCTTCAAATTGCAGGCGTGAGACCGCCTTCGAAGCCGGCTTTAAAAGCCGACGCATGTGTAACAGGGGTCTAAATCTAGTTTTAAAAAATAGTGGGATTAAAAGCAGAGAAATTATGTTTTTGGATTTGTTTGATTTCAGATGTATGACAGAGAGCTACAAATCTTGGAACAATTCAAAAAGCTGACTGGTCAAGATCTTGAACCATTGACTGGACGGTCCGACTTCCTTCAGGCCCATCATACAGACCCACAACTTCATAGTCAACCTACTCCGGTGTAAGAGTAGTGCAATCTCCCCCTCTCTCTCTCTCTCTCTCTCTCTCTCACTCTGTATTAATTGGCATAAATTATAAATATAAACAAATGTATACCTAATTCCTTGAGTCTCAGGTTGAAATGAACATTTGTAAACTTACCATACTAGGCAATAGCTAACAATTGAACTGGACGTATTGCAGGACAGACTTCTTCAAGTTCTCCTGTTTCCCTCGTACGTGCAAGGACTGGAATAAGTTACCTGATAGCATTATCAACACAGGATCAATTGATTCCTTTAGATCCCATACACTAAGATTCCTAAAAGATCGTTCTAGTCCATGACCACGTGCCTCGTTTCCGTGTGTTTATATGGACTAACATGTCTGTCAACACGTACTGAAGATGAAGAAGAAGTGGAAATGGCTATAGCCTACAAGATCAGCAGCCCACGAGGCCGACAATCCATGAGACCGACAACATTGGTCTAGTGAACTTTCTGAAGAAATGTCAAAAGACCCACAAGACCGACTGCAGCCCATGAAAACCAAAATGTCGGTCTTGTAGGCCTTTTGATAACATTTTGGAGGGTACATCTAACTGACCTTGTCGGTCTCATCGTCTGTCGGTCTAATGGGCTGTTGGTCTTGTGGGCTGTTGGTTTCGTTGGTCTACTTGCTGGAATTTCCCAGGTCAGTGGAAATTGATTTTTATGTCTGAAGTTTGTGATTTAAAAACTATTTAAAAATAGCCAAGTGCCTTCCTTTGTCCTGCTAAATTATGTGACTGTGTGTTGAGTAATAATATTGTTAGAGAGAAACAATACATGTATCTGTAGATGTACGGTTCATGTCCAGATCAAATTTTATCACTGAGGTACAATATTATCGCTTTTTAACAGACTAATGTTACAATCAAAATTTTATGTACTAATTTTGTTTTTTCTTTTTGCAGCCATGGGCTGGATTTCATATAAAATACGTGTACAGAAGCAGAAATTTATTATTGCTTGTGGGGATAAATTTTTCTTCCATATATCATCACTTACAAGCCAAAAAGATTTTAACTCGCTGTTAAGATTGGACACTCTTCTAGCTCGCAGCAAAAGATGCACATGTATATATTTTCAGAGCCTTTAAAAAAAACTTTTATTATGAAATAATTTTGTGGAAATATTAATATTGAACTCATTTATGTTAGTGTAAATGTGCTGTATGATGTGTGTGACTGTGAACTTTTGCTAGTATTCAATTTTCGTCAAGTTGGAAGAAAAAGTGTGTGAAATCATATTTATCAGGGATGCCAGTTTTCAGGCAAAAGCCTGAATTCAGGCCCTGACGATTTATTTTTAGACCATAGTTCATGTTCTTTGTGTACAAAATAGCTCATTCTAGGTGATTTTCAGGCCCTCTGATCAATTCTAACTGGCATCCCTGATTTATGTAAGGTACACACTTGTACATGTAGTACTGTATTATCTTCTCTTCTTGTTGAACCATGGACCTACTATACTACGAAGTAGGTCCATGGTTCAACAGTGTCGTTGCCTTCTCTTCTGTATTTATTTCTTTGGTTTCTTTTCGTAAATGCACTTTGTTTTCTTCATCCAAATCATTCCAAGTCTTCTCCCCTTTACCTATTCGAACAGTTCCAGAAGATATTCAAAATGAATATCAAACAGGGTAGTGCGATACGGCTCTCCTTAGCATTGCCACTTTTATAATTTTGATATTAAAAGTGCATTCCATCAATGGCAAACATGGCATATTATGGGGGCAGTTAGAATACCTGTATCCACTCTTCTATTATACTTGTCTTAAGGAAATAGTATTAAGTAGTTACAAATCAGTTATCAGTGTTAAAAAAATACATTTGGTTCACAAAGAGCCCTTATTGAGTTTTCATGTGTTAAATGCAAGTCATTCACTGTTCCTCTTTTTTCTTTTTCATTGGCAGGTAGTGTTTGTTAGTCATGCATAAATGTTTTATCAGGGAATCAAATTAGAATGTTTTGTTGTATTTATTAGTTCTTTTCATATTTATTATTTACTGAAATGATTGGTAAAATTCTACAATAATATAGGGAGCACTGTAGTACATGAATATTATTGGCAAAGCCCTGGGCATTATTTCATGAAACCCTCCATGATAAGTAAAAGTTCGCAGACAACCCATTGAAATGTGTGTATTAAATAAAACACGCTTTTCAAAGCGACTGTCGTTGAACTTGTACTTATGACGGTTTTGTGAAGCGATGTCCTGGACTCTCATACAAGTGGTCCCGGGTTCAATGAATGCTTTGGAAATATAATTGCAGGGCATATATACAAATCATGTGTATGTTTTTCAATCATTTTATGTTAAAGAATTCTGTCTCCTTAATCATTTTTTTCCTATATCAGTATAGTGAATGCATGCAAATAAAAAAAGAGTTCATATATTCTTTTCTTGTACATTTTAGCTTAAAATTCATTTTGATTTTCCTTTTAGAAATCAAATTTATATGTCTTTCATATAACTGTGGTTACATTTGTGGAACAATTTCTCTTGGTAGTTCAAAGTTAAGAAAATCAGTTTGTACCAAAATATTTAAAGACCCTATCCGATGAAAATACAACGTTTTATCAATGGAAAGCTGAATGAACATAGAATACAAATATAAAGGAATTCAAAATATTTTCCCTTTCAGTATTGCACAAAAGCGAATTAAAACCTTTTTTTCCGCACCTCTCCAAATTACAGGTCAACAGGAGTCAAATTTGCCACAGTTACAGTGACGACACCATATGTGCTCGCCTATATAGCTGAGGCGATGAGCCGTGCTTAATTAGTACAAAGTCATTGTGAATATGCGTACTCCACATACAGTGATGTCATCAATTCGATAGCTAGAATTTAGGTCAACAACTCCCGATTTTCACAGCTTTAGATTTCGAGTTTTCAGAGAGCTGTTACTCGTCTGACAGGCACTAAAGTAGCATATAATTGGTATTGTTGTAATCTATGGCTTGTCAGCTTTCCTTTGATATATAATTCATCTATTTCATTTTTCACTTCGGACAGGGTCTTTAATGAAACATTTGTGATGTTTGTCATGCTTGTAACTAGGAATTGAAATACTCATCAAATGTTTCAATGATTATTATGAATCATATTTGTGTGATTTTTTAAATCTTGTTTATGATGCAAAGCTGTATTTTGCATACAAATAGAAATTAACTTTTTGATGTTTTATAGATGACTTATATATTTCTATTTATCTCATTTGTATTTTACTAAATTTTGCTTTTAGCGGTTTGAGCCTTCACTTGAAGTGGAGACATTATTAAAGAAACTGATTAAATAAATCAATGTTATGACACACTTGAACTGTTTGGAAAAATTATTCACTTAGATATAGACAAATTTTTCCAAATCTAGAGGAGAAAAAATCTATGGAATTGAAGTATCTGATCTGGTGGGAGGGTCTGAAGAGGGGAGAAGATTGTGATGGGAAAGAGAGATGTGGGCATGCCATAGAGGATAAGAAAGAGAGAGGGGGCGGGCAAAGGGGGAAGGGGGAGAGAGGGAGAGACATAGAGGGGGTGGGCGAGGGGAAGGGGGGAGGGAGAGAGGGGGAAGCTTAAATGGGAAAGAATGAGAAAGAGAAAGTGAACCATAAATGAAAGAAGAGGTGACAAGAAAATAGATCAACAGAGTCACTTCAACTTCTTAGATTGAATGAGTTTCACAAGTCTGGTATTATAGTTGGAACTTGTTACAAAGAGTTCTAATATAATGATGCCGATATAAATGAAAAAAAGTAATTCTGCTGGTCCCATTGCCCTCACTATAACAAGTTTTCATCTCTATATGTATATTAGTGTGCTGTCAAGGACAATTGTGTTGCTGTCCCTTATATGTGTTAACATTTGTAATATGGCTGTATCCTCTTCATTATCCATCTTAAATAAGCACACCCAACCGAAAATTGAATAGCTTGTAGTTTATTCAGCTGTTTACATCATCCTCTTAACAATGTTTAGGGAACAACAAATCTCATACACAACAGTTAATATAATGCGAGTGTGAATCGACTCCATACCAATACACAAAACTTGGATAGCAATGTACAAGTGCAACATGGAGCAACATGTCATTACACATGAATATTCATCAGCATTTAACCATGAATATTCATTCAGTACCATGAATATTCATCAATTAATCATGATTATAATGATCGGTTCAAGTTTTCTTTATTTGGTGATTAAGCCCAAGTATGCACTACTGGTACAGATAACATTTTTGTGATGTTTATACAATGGAAAGACCAATATTGAAGCAAATATTGAAGAAATAGACCTAGTGATTACAAATCACCAACATTCAACATCAAATGATTTTCTGTAGCTAGAAATTTTCGCTATTCTTATTTAGCTATATCCTATTTACAGAATTTAATTCCCTATATATTAGCAACTGCGATTTAAGTCCTTAATGTATTTTCTCTAGTGTTAGATCCTATCCAGCTCATATTCCAATTGTAATTAATGTTATAATTATATTTCCCTTGGTTTCATTTTTAAATTGATGACAAATTTAGTTCCTTACTCAATAGAGCTTTTGGATCGTTTATCTGTTTTTTTCTTGATCCAATTCTTTACTTAACCTTCTGTGATTGCTTTTGGCTAATCAATTTGGGTGCAGTTTTGTTTCACATTATCATGAGCATAATCGCAATCTACTGTTAACCTGTGCATAAAAAATAGACACATTAAGTGATAATGAACTACGGATATGCACCTTACTTTGAAGAAGAAAAAAATTCTTTCTGTAATCATAATATAATCCATCCAAGATTTAGGAATAGGGTTACAATAAGGGTTTAAGTTTTGGGTATCAGAGCCAGAATTTGGAATAGATTTAGGTTAAAGGTTTGAGTTAGGAGAAGTGGGGATGGCTATACCCACTACACTACTCAGGGTGTGGGGGTGGGACAGTTAAAAATGCCATAACATTAACAACATAAAGCAGGCAAAGAGGAGTAAAACATGCAAAAGTGACACAAAAAATGTAACGTCAGACCAAAAAAAAAAAAAATGAATGAGATGATCTAAGATAAAAGTGACAGGGATAAAGAAAAGCAAATTAAAAGAACAAAAAAGCAAACTGCATTTTATTGATAGATCCCACAGAGGATCAGATTTTATTCACTTTGGTCTGCAGTGGGCATCCCATCTTCAAACATAAAATAAATCATGGAAACAAACAAAAACCATAAATAATATAAAAGAAATATTGAATGATAATTATTAATACCACCCCTATGATCTTAACTTCCCACATCTGTTGACATCTTAAGAGTTAAATATCATTTTGATTTCAGATTGGATTGTGTAGAGCCCGTCCCAGACTACATTAATAAAT
Source organism: Mesocentrotus franciscanus (assembly GCA_037976565.1). Lineage (NCBI taxonomy): Eukaryota > Metazoa > Echinodermata > Echinoidea > Camarodonta > Strongylocentrotidae > Mesocentrotus > Mesocentrotus franciscanus. Next base: position 14,546,355 of record CP137683.1, read on the forward strand.
GACTGGTACTGTTTGGATACCACTGATTATTTCTTTTGTTCTCTTTTGGAAGTAGAAACAACGGTTGACATCTTAAGAGTCAAATATCATTTTGATTTCAGATTGGACTGTGTAGAGCCGGTCCCATTATAAATTAATGGCTGGTACTGTTTCGCTATCACTGACACTTTTTTTTTCTTTCTTTCTCTTTGAAGACATTACACCATCTGATGAGAGCCAGAAGGGCATTAACGCAACATGAAATGATACGATTTAAGATCTTGCTGCCTCTCATCACACAATATAGGGTTTAACATTGGATTTTGTGGTTTGGAAGTGACATTAATGTCTGCGTACGGCAAGAAACATGATGAAATAAATGCTTTAATCATATCTTAGGATGTTGTGGTTATACAGACCACTACCGGGTACATTTTTTCAGAGCTCCTTGGTGAATGGTGGAATTCAGTTTCGTTTTCAGGAATTTGTCTCACTTAAAGAGACACAAGAAAATAATGATAAACTAAAAGATTTGGCTTCTTTCAGATGAAATGTAAACTACAATCTTTGAGATTAATCAATAATTATGTCAATCTTGACAATACATTTAAAATTGAAGTTATTAAACCCGGTCACTTACTGGTTACTGCACTCTATATAAATGTGTGAATGTACCGAAACATCATAGGAAGCAAAAAAATGGTAATAACCCACACTATACGACAAATAAAACACAAAATATTGTTTGCTTGGAACAAATATTACACTTTGACTATTTACTGTCTTTGCGATAAGGGTCATTTTTGAATGACAGAGACACAAAACACTGTTGATCACATTTTCACTTCGATTTTGTACTCTTTCATGCAACATACATTCAGCATTTTCATTACAAAATAATTCTAGAGAAAATGTAACAATTGTTTTGAACATAATTGAATAAACTGAATATAATTCAATAAACTGAACATAATTCAATAAACTGAACATAATAAATGGCAGTAATTTACAACACAATGTACATGTACATACCTTCTCTTGTTTTGCAAATACTATGCTAACATTCTATCCTACATTTACATTGCTACAGGCCTACAGCGCTTTAAGCAAAGTCTATTTCTCTCTTTACAGTAAATGTACACATAAACCTCAAAGCAGAGGGAAATATATCTTTTAGACTAATGTATACACTTGAAATATTTATATCACTGCAATTAATACAATTTCTTTCTACTATACCACACGCTGTAATTTCATCTCATTGCGATAATCAGATTTTTTTCAGAAATCATCCTCTTTATGCTTGAAATATAGATCAAAATATTTCATTATTACCCCCATTACAAGCAGAGTGTTCAGCAGAATGAACAACCAAATAAATCTGTAAGAGGAAGCATGAATATGCAACAGCTCTTTTGTGCAACTTCATGAATATGCATCCTCATGAATATGCATTAAAACAGTAAACCGGACATAGAGTGTTAATGTACATACTCCATTATGCAGTACAGAAATCCTTATACGCGCACACATAATGGAAGGGATTTGCATTTTATATATAGCAATGTGTCACTCTCCAATATCACATCGAAAATTAAGTATATGGTGCGCTTGATATGAATATGAAACTGTGCGTGAATTACTGATGAATCTGTGACTTAAATATATATACAATTCAATCCTTTTTAATAGTGTATTCTTATTCTATTAGAGTTTGTACTATAAAATATACAGCCTACAATAGCACAACTCGGGGGGTCATACATCAACACAGTCAACAGCTACTTTACGAGGAACGAGTGGATGCCTTTTATACAGGTTATTGATGGATTGTTAAATATGGAAAATTACAATCAAAGTTATATATACATTTTACTTTAATACAATATTATTGGAATTAATCCCTTATTTTTTTTCTCTCTTTTTCACTGCTTATACAGAAATATGAAATATTTTGATAATCTTTTCCAAAATGAAATAGTATGATAAAACAATATAAAGTACTAAAAACAAAAAAATAATTAAGGGGGAGCTACATGTATGTGGCTACATGTTTCATAACTACCAATAACAAATCTTTGGATTGGACTATCATATGGCATAAAGAACTAAGACTTGGGTGTTATTCTAAAGGAATAGCATTTCATAATTTCACATGGCTGATTATAATTAATATGCAGAAGAAAAACAAAATGGTCCCTTCATCATCCATTGAATTCTCCATTAAATTTCTCTCATACAAATTGAATTACTGATCAAGATTTCATAGGACTAAGAATTGACCTGTATCAAATCATAACAACTATTCTACATTATGACAACATGCATCGTCAGCTGAGATTCACAAGGACATTACCTCATACCAAATTTTGAAGAGTAATACCCATTATGCCTCTCAGTAGACATTATGAAAGTTATCACCAATGACATCACAGTCATGCCTTGATACTACTCTGCAATCAGATACAAACCTAGGATGAAATTTCCATTCACATTTTCCTTGAAATATACTGCATATACCGAATATCGAAAATCTATCCCTCAAAAGCTTAATACATGTATTAGTGCACCTAGATGTAGCTACACATATCGTGTTAAAAATATTTATTAAAAAAAAACATAACATAATTTGTGAGCTGATCGTCGAGAATATATACATACAAATAACACACACACAACTAGAGCTAGAGTACATACAACTGGCCACCTCCCAGAGTTCAGAGTTCAAAGGTCGATGAACGACCTTGACTTCTTCTTTAATATATAGACATTTATTTTTTCTTCACAAACATTGATAATACATTTATGTCACCACCTCTGCACACATAATAAGAGCATAGCTTAACAAGATGAGGCATCATTAATTTTAGAATGATTATGAATGAAATAGATATATATCATAATTCTATATAGTGTTGAGAGTACATCCTGAGGTGTATTAGTGAGACCTAGTTCATTTCTTACCAATGCCATTGTATATTGACAGGGCGATATCATTTTTAATTGAATTAGCCATATCGCCATTTTTCTGCACTTTTCAATCTTACAAAAATAATATTAAAAATGTAAGAAATAACTTTCATACTATCAAAATCCTATTTGGAATGTTCTTTAATATCTAACCAGAATTTTTTAAAAAATAAAGAGATTTGAAAAGAAATGACTCTGTTTGAATATAGTTCATATCAACAGGGTTAGACTTGATACCAGGCTCTTGTACGACACACCCAAAGGTGCTTCACTGGAGCACTGGAACAAGCTAAACTCCTGGCTGATAAGCCTAACTAATATTGATCTACTTTATGAAGCATGTTTTTCACACTAATTCAATAAGTATAATGAAATTGTGTTTTTCTGTTCTAAAACCTAACTTTAGCAGAACTTGCAGAAGTGCTCAATACTTTAGCTAATTACATCTAGTAATGCTGACAAAATTGTAAATTAAAAGATAATTGATGTGAATTCTAAAAAACATGTGTCAAACTCGATTCATATAAAAAAGAAAGAGAAGTGCAGAGAAGTGGTGAAAGCTGAACCTTCTTGGCGTTGCTTCTAGAATGCTCTCTAATGAGAGAACAGCTGATGATCATTCATATGGCATACAGGGCTGCGTTTCACAAAACCGTCATAAGTACAAGTTCAGCGACATCCCATTGAAACGCGTGTTACACTTTACACGCATTTCAATGGGATGCCGCTGAAATTGTACTTATGAGGATTTCGTGAGACGCAGCCCAGTGGTCTAACTTTGGTTTAATATTTTTCTACCTCTTAAAATGAAACAAAAATATTATGCCTTTCTACAACATTATACAAATTTGTCTCTTCAAAAAGCAGAGCATATTTTAGAAATACATGTACACTTAACGTACAATTGATATCAGAAAAATGATTTAAAATCTATACACGTAAGATTAGACTCATACATGACATCTTTAGGCTTGTATTTTTGAAATTGGACTATTTAGGCTAGATTTAAACCTACCGGTAAAGCTAATTGTCTAAGTTAGTCCACTTATCTACAGGGTGCCAAGTAGCAACCTACAATTTATCCATCAAAATATAAATCACTTTGACATGAGTGAAGAAAACAAGGACCATAACATCATGAAATTCTCCTTTTACATTTCATGGCTTATGTGTCGTGGTATAGGGGTTCATTCACTTGACAATCAATCAGAGGGTTGAGGGTTCGACTCCCAGCTTGGCACCAAAGTCCTCTGGCAAGACATTAATCCACATTTGACATTCTTCTCCCAGGTGTCAAATAGGTACCTTAATACGATGTGAAAGTCATTGTAGTTTGCTCAGCATTGTGAGCATCTGTAAAATTGCACCTGGCTAAAATGCTCCCCAGGCAGGAGTGGAGAATGTGCATACATTGTGTGCAAGCAAGCCTGAATCCAATGACTGGGGTAATATTACATCTTAGAAACATTGTTGATGTATTTAGCGCTATATTGAACCAGAATATTATAATTATTATTCGTTCCATTACAGAATTACTATAATTTGTACAGAATGGAATGATCGTCACTTAGCAGTTGGCATTCCATAATCAGTAGACAAGGTTAGACTTGGTTCCACTTATTATGTTTTCAAGAATACGGCCACGTTGAGAATGAGTTGACCCTGTATAACACATAACCGAACCTAACTTGGTGCATATCTATTTGGGCTCTGTTTAATTTGACATATAAACCAGAGAGATCCTTCATCAATACCTCATCCTATTTTTGAAAATAATGATGTGACTTTACTGGGTGCGAGATAAACTTCAAGCCCACTGGAAATGGGTGTGTATCACAAGAAGTTTGGGCCCTTATCATCAAGTCAGAGAGATTTATGCTACATTACATTATCACTAATTAATGTGAAATTTCACCAAATAATATCCTGCAACAAAAATTCTTGATATTTGACTAGATAATGGACAAAAGAGCCATCTAAGATACCAAAGAGCCAACTTATAAAATCCCACCTCAAATGGAACTATTGTATGGCAAAGATGTGTATGCTCTTAATTTCCATTGTGTACTGGTGATATAACAACTTATTTCTACATTATGTACATATTACATTTAATGACGTATACACTACACGTATGTAAACTTGTACAATATTAGATGGTGTATAATAAAGCATTGGATGTGACCAACTTTATTGCACTACAATACATAATACCCACTACAATCAATTGTTTCACAATAAAAAAATTGAAATGTTTGAAAATGATTTTCAGTGAAATTGCTTGATCTACAGTACATGTAATTCTCAATTAATTTTCTTTTTCTATTTGTCCTCGATCTTTGAAAGCCATCATACAGAGCAGATATAATCAAAAGCTAGTTAAACATCAACTACAACTCAGTTCAAGTTTACATATCAGACTCATCTGTTTTGCATCTATTGAAAATTCAATATTACCAACTAGACTTCATTCAATCTGTAATATTACACGTTTTGATATCCCAATTACATTTACTCCCCAAAACTCTTGCAATCACTCATGTTTTCATGTAGTCTTACAATCGCTGAATGGAATAATCAGTGTGAACACAGATTTGAGTACCATATGATTTGAAACACCACACACTCACATGTGAATGTAATAACTTGACGTGTGAACACAAATTGGAGTACTGCATTCTTAGAGCACTACAATGAGTCGCATGTAAATGCAATATCTTGCTATGTGAACACAAATTTGAGTACATTGTACCTCATTTTTATAGCACTACAATGAGTCACGTGTATATATCTTAATGTGTGAACACAATTTTGAGTGCCTTATTCCTAAACCGCTATAATGAGCCTAATGTGAATGTGTGAACACAAATTTCATTACCTTATTCTTAAAACACTACATAAATCTAGTGTTAATACAATTTCCTCCATGTGAAGACAAATTTGAGTACCTTATTCTTACAGCATTACCATGAGTCAAGTGTGAATGCCATCTCTTAATGTGTAAACACATGTGAGTTTCATACAATATACGAGTGCCACATCCATTCGTGTGTTTACAATGTACAATGCATATACTTTGATTCTCTATCACTACTACCTAAGTAACGGTTGCACATGATGTATCGGTAGAATCCTTACTCTACGTGTATCACTTCAGATAAAAACTGGGGCTCACGCATTAGCTCCCTTGCTCTCCGCTAGCTGCAAAATTTTATCAGAGAGCGAGAGAGAAAGAGGAGATAGAGAGAGAGAGAGTGAAAGAGAGATTGGGAGATAGAGAGAGAGAGAGAAAGAGAGGGGGAGAGAGAGAAAGAGAAAGAGAAAGAGAGAGGGAGAAGGGGGATGGACAAGGGGATAGAAAGAGAGAGGGTAGAGAGATATACATATAGATAGAGAAAGAGAGAGACAGAGAAAGAGAGAGACAGAGAGGGAGAGAGAAAGAGAGAGAGAGACAGAGAGGAAGAGAGGAAGAGAGGGAGAGAGAAAGAGAGAGAGAAAGAGAGAGAGACAGAGAGGAAGAGAGAAAGAGATAGATAGAAATAGGTAGAGACAGAGAGACATAGAGAGAAGGTGGGAGATAGAAAGAGAGGTAGGAAAAATAACATGGGGGAGAGAAAAAAAGATGTATAATTTAAAGTTCAAGTTCATGAGATTGACTGTGAAAAAAGCACAAATTTTCCAATAAGATAGATCTGACATTTTCCCCAGTGACAATTTCTCCCGGCTGTACAGGGTTAGGATAATGACTGGGCTTTATATTACAAGTGTAGGGTCAGGGTCAGAGTTAGGTAAAATGTTGGATCCAGAGTTAGGAATTTGGTTTGATTATTGAGTTGAATGCGGAACAACTGTCATAAAACGTACATGTACAAACTTTTTGAATATTCTCAGAGGTTTATCTGACCTAGCAACAACTATCATGAGTGAAATGCTGATTATCAATACAATATCCTTTACTTGTAAATGCAGATGACAATATAGTATTCAATTGAAATCTATAATTATTTCCTTCAAAAGCAAACCCCCCTCAACAACAAAAAATTATAATAAAAATAATAAATAAATAAATAAATAAAATTAATAAAATAATAATATCAAGATGCACTACATTTTACTTGACAATAGAGATTAATACCTAAGTAAGGGTATCAATATTTTGGAAAAAGGGGAAACATTCATTTCCAATGCGAAAATAAGAAAATCATCTTTTAATATTCCACAAAATTTGATTGCTTTTACTAGCGAAGAAAATAAGCATTCATGAGGTAACCTCAGCAAACCTAAAACAGAAAAAAGAAGAAAACATCCTATTCATGACTAAAATGAAGATAAATCATTATGAGTGTGATCGACTTACTTGTTAAGGGGGCTTTCCCAGGTGTGTTATTTCTTGCCTTGCTTCGTGCCTTCATGGCAGCGATGTCGGATTCTGTTAATTTGTTACCTGATGAACAACAAAACGATTTATCAAAGTGGTTTTTATTCTCAACAATAAAATCAATTTCTATTCAGGGATCATTTACTATTACATGACAAAGCCATGTATTACAAACTGTATCACTGAACAATGAATATACAATTCGAAAGAGAATGTTTATCCAAATACATGACTTAACAAAATAAAGAGAATGATAAAGTTTCAATGTAAATTTTTTAAAATTCTAATATATTCATAGAGATAATGTCTTACATTGTAGATGTAGATGTTTAGATGTTTAGAATCTTTCTAAATAAAATATGGATGCACCCAAATCGCGAGAGAGACAAAAATTCAGTGTCATCTTTTGTGTTCCAATGTTAATGCTTGTCGTGACTCACCTACAAACCAGATTTATGAATAGAACTAAACCACAGTGTATTAGGCAGAATACTTACCACCGGGAGGCAGTTTGGGCAAGCGTTTGTTGGCCTTCTTCTCCATGTTCTCAGCGTCGTTGGGATTCAGTCTTTAGACATAACAAGAAAAACGATAATAATTAATGGGCACTACAGGTAGTATGGAGTCTGGGAACCTCATTTTAAAGGTAAAGACCAGTTTTGGAAACGCCCCTCTCTCAAAAAAATGAAATGGAAGCTCTCATTACCAATCATGTGAAAATATGTTTTGACTAATACGTGATGATACAAATTTTGCCGGGAAAGTCGAGAAACCGCCTACTAATTGATATATTTGGTAAATTATTATATCTATTGGGACCAAATAGATATCGCACACGTGGTCGCGTAGTCCCATATACATCTTTCTGTGTACAGTGCTTGTAACTTTACCAAGACTGGGCCAAATTTCTTATCATTTTGATGATTCCAGAACCTTGCAGTACACACCAATACTTATATGCTAGATGATCAACCTTTTCTGATCGATTCCACAACGTTTCTTTCACAATGCAATCGCATGACCAAAACTGGTCTTTATGTTTAACTTGAGAGAAATTGTCTGAAAGTTTTATAATGAAAATGCATGGAATTTCAAATGCATTCAAACCAATAAAAATGAGAAAATTACTAGTCTAAGAAACGGTCCATAATTAAACTATGAATGTCTTTTATTGAAGAAAAAAACAAACACATACAGATTTATGAACAACAAAAGGATTAGAGGTGCAAAGGTCGTAGTTCAATCCCCGACACGGCATTAATCTACATATGCCACTCCATACCCAGGAGTGAAATGGGGACCTGGTAGAATGACGAAAGCCTTTGTGTTAGTAATTGCCATATGCCCTCACATTGACCATATGGTACAAATACTCCACAGGGAGTGGAGATGGTGCACATGGTGCGTGAATGAATTCAATGACTGGGGTAACAATATCTGTGAAGCGCTTAGAGACCGTATTTCGTATTAAGTGCTACATAAATCCAGATTATCATTATATTTTATACACACACAAAAAAAAGATTAATAATTTTGACATCACCACACTATATCATTAAGTTTAGCATCATATGTTGTGTCTTTTTCAATTCTTATATGCTCTCCCGTTTCAAAACATATCCGTACATGCTTAGCACATAAAGCAAGAAAAATAAACAAATAAAAATAGAAGTTATCAACTTACGACTTCTCAAAGCTGTTGTTCTGTGAGATGGGTTCGGGGCTCCCATGAGAAGGGGGCCTGATGACGGGGGATCCTCCGCCTCCCCTGATACCAGAGTAGCCACCCCTGATGCCAGTCGGTCCTCCAGGGGACGTGGGCGGGTGACCAGCTCGGATTGCCTTGGCTGAAGGGGGAGAAGACATACAGATATCAAAGGGTTACTAAAAATTGTTTGTAACCATGGTGAATCCTTCTTGCAGTAAAGGGATATTGTAAGTTTAAACATCGAAATGACATTCTAAATATAGGTAAAAGCAATTTGGGAGTAGTTTATGCATACATTTTGATGCAAATGGGAGGTACATGAAACTCTCTGCAGGCCTAAGAATAAAATCATTATTTCCCGTTGTGCCTTTTAAGCATTAGAACCATTAGAATGCCTCATATACTATTTTGGGAATAATTTTATGTCCTCTTACAAAACAAAAATACAGTGGAACCTACTTTAGCAACCATCTCTATAGAAAGGCCACATTTTTCCTCTCCATTGAATAACCTATCTCAATGAAACATGCAATGACGTTACTTGAACACAAAGACCATCTGCTTATGAAGACACACCATTCCTTTTCTCCCTTGAGCAATCTGTATATACAGGTTTCACTGTACCTTTTGTGCAATTTGCTCCTTTATGAATCAATAGCTCTGATTTCTGTGCACTTACCAATCTGAGCACTGCTACCCCTCTTAGCAAAGTTCCTCTGTCTGACAGCCTCTCTGATCCTGTCAACCTCTTGCTGATACCTGGTACAAACAAAGAGATAATGTTTTTAAAAATGAGAATTAAAATGTTATTCTTCTTCTAATATGCACAAGAAGCTAAGCAATGTCATCTAGTTGTAGCCTCACTGTTCTTTGGATAATTATGATTGGAGGTACAAAATGTCCACTGGGGTGAATTGTCGTTTGGTCTACAACCAGTTGTCTAATACCTAATTAGTCTATTCCCATATGGTCTACACCCAACCCGTATACTATCCACATGGTCTAATAATCATTCCGTCTACCTATCATGTTTTCTAATGACCATTTTGGCTAATAGTCATTTGGTCTAATTTACACATGGTCTAATCTATTTGGTCTATTTTTCATTTAGTCTAATACCAGTAGGCTAAGTCTAATTACCAGTTTGTCTAATGCCCATTTCATCTACCATCCATAAGGTTCAATAATCAATTGATGATTATTAGTATTTATGATTGACAACGACAATGACAATAAACCGGCAGACTCCACTTTGTTATTGGTTCAGGGTGACCCATTCCTTTTAAGAAATAAATGGTGACCATGATTAGATTAGTGAAAAATGCTTCAGCAACCACTTGTAGAAAAGATTATCTTGGTATGAAGACCCAATACAGACTGTACTATAGGAAATGTGAATAACCTGTCTCTAAAGAACACCTTTGTTTACATAGAGTGGTCTTGATATAAAAGTGGTTCATGAGGGAAAACACCAAAGCAGGTTATATTTCTCAGGCAGTTTACCAGGTGATGTCAAAAGAAGGCTTAAAGTGACTGAATGTACTTCATGAAGTTTGATAATGTAGTATTTAAGCAGCTTCAGTAAAGAGTAAACATCATGTATCAATAATACTCTGGCCTCAATCGCTCCCTTGTAGCAAGAGAGGAGTTTATACATATACACGTGAAGGTATGAACTCATGTTTTCTCTGGTTTAACAATACCATCACTTCATTTCAGTGAACTGCAAGCATAATAGATACTAATAACATGATAGTATGGTACAAACCTCTTGCGATCACGCATGGCGCCCTCTTTAGTCTCCTTGAGAGACATCTCCAGGGCCTTGACACGTTCCGATGTGGCTCGGAGACGCTTCTCAAGTTTGGGCAGCTCGCATCGCAAGTCAGCATTGTCTCGCACCAACTGAAATCAAGAAACAAATAATGACGGTTTAGACCATGACTGCGAACCTGATAATGGTAACAATATCACATCAATTACATAGCGATACATGTTTACAGAAGTCAAACAGAATATATAGCAAATATAAAATAAAAGAATTAGCTTGGTTGAATCTGACAAATTCCTGCATTATCATTTCGTAACATATTTACTAAATCTTCTCATGTCAACTTTCCTTCCCATTCTTCTCCTTTTGACACCTGACATCAAGTTCTTTCGGTCTTCTGTTTATTCCATCACTTGTATCAACTTATTGTTTCATCCTTTATCCCCCAGCATCTTTAACTGTTTCAAGAACATCTACATATAGGGTGGTATTCTGAAAAATATTTCATCCTCTATTTCGGTGAAAGGATTTAAATTGTTGTAACAAATAACAATTACAACTTCTCATTGGTGTTTCTTTCTCAAATGTTTTACCTGTTTGTGAACTTTGGTGAGCTGTTCCAGGTTGTTCTCCAAGAAGGAGATCTTCTGTTTCTGTGCCTGGCTTCCTCCAGAGTCATCGTCACGATCGCCACCTTCTAGAGCCTGATGGAGTAAAGCACAAATGGCTCAGTGGTTAGAGCAAGGGTCTTGTTCCAGGGAGGGTCAGGGTTCTAAACTACTCCCGAGACTATCCTTGTTGCATTAATCCTATATGCATCATCTCCTTTCAATAGGATACAAATACCTTTGTTCTAATGACATTACATAGAATTTATACTTGCTTTCTACCATTCTAGCACACAATGAGGCCTGCAGGGAACTGAACTCTGACTTGGGTTCCTTAGGCAGGAAGGGTTTTTATGTTGTCTTTTATATCCTTCCTACCTCTTAACCTTCCACCCTCAGAATGCTAGGTAGAGTTTTTGAAGTGATTTTATACATTCTAGCTACACAGAAATATTTCCTATACTTTATTCCCCATGGATGAATAGCCTAGAGGATTATATACATGAACACAAAACGTGTAACAAAAGATGACGGTGGCAGTCCACTGTGTGTTCCAAATGTTGGCCAAAGTCAGCAAAGAGGTAAAGCCCCTTTCAGATATGAAGTGATAAACTGTGATGTGTTTTTTAATGATAAAGTAAAATGTATATGCTGCACATTGCTGTGTCTCATAACAACAAGCTCAATGAATATACAGTACAGTACACAGGAGCTTTGTCGCGCGCAGTTGGCATTCATGCACGTGAAGAAACACACTGCGTTTTTTTTGTTCGCGGCAGTTTACTGCGTTATATCACAACTAGCCTTTAAGGTGACTGGCACCCTTTGAATTTGAATTAAAGTTCTCACCTTCTTCACCCTATTCTGCAGATCCGACACAAACAACTTGCGAAGGTTGTGTAGCGTCTGAAGCTCCTTGGCCTGCAAAGAAAGAGAATCAAATTCTTCAATCAAAATATGTTACACAAACAATATTCAAAGGCTATTTGGTTCCAACAGAATCAAATGAAACTTACACTGGGGTTCAAAACTACAAATAAACAATGTATGATGAACAATTTTGGTTTAAAAAATGTATTGTAGCTGAATACTGAGCAAAGAAAGATAAGGAAATGGAGCTGGAGGTCCTGACCCATATGCTCACCACGTGGTCTCTATGTGCAATAGTAAGTTGTGGTTTTCTCAATTAACTTCTTTTCAAACAAGTTTTTGTAAGCTTGCATATATATATATATATATCTTGATGATGATTAAACAACCTACACAACCTATCTGCACACTGTACTGCATATGAACAACTCAGAATTATATCAAACAAGTTCTCTCTAAATGTAATTAAATTTACCAGAGCACAAGATTAGCCATTAAGAAGGGGAAACAAATAGCTGCTCTGATGGCTAATTTTGTTGGTTGTTTTGGTACTTACTACTGTCTCTTCGAGACCCTTGAGGTCTTGCTTGGCTTGTTCACGTCTGTCAAACTGTTGGCTGTGGAGAGATCAACAAATCACATGTTAGTTTTAACCAAGGTTTTTTTATTTTTATAAAGCAAGGAAGACGGTGATGAGACTTATAGATTTGCCTTGAATGTGTTTGGCTAAAACAATAAGTCATTACAAGGCAAATTTTCAATCACAGTGCCTTTCTTTTTTCATTCATTATTGTCTTTATGTTAAATCATTCCTTGGTACAACATACATGTAATTTCATAATTCATGCCTTAATTTTGAACATCAAAGATGAATTCAAGGCTTTCTTTGTCAAATAAATATTAAATTCTGTTTAAAAAATACCCACTAATTCTTACCTGAGTTCTCTGAGCTTAGCAGCCTTCTCCGCCTCCTCAATCTTGAGCTTCTCATAATCCAACTGTAGCTTCTCATGTTGAAGGGTCATTCGCTGGTTGACACTGTCAAATAACGATCACATCATGTACACAATCAGTCACAGGTTTGGGCAAGTAACTATCTAATGATCTTCAACAAATAGCAATTTTGTATAATGTAACAAAAATACCAACAAATACATGATGTTCAAAAATTTCACACTCACACATTAGGATGTGTTTCACTTCACACCATAATTTCATAACAAACACTAGCACCTTCCACAGACAAGACTAAACCCTCAAGTCCTCAATATTGATTTTCTTTTTCATTGACGAAGTAACACTGAAGCACCACCAGTAAGCACTAACACATCCCTGAGTTTCTAAAAATCTGAATTTCCTTCTCATGTAACACAGGAAGATACCAGTTGGTCAGCTCTCTGTCTTCGCCTACAAACTGGCTCAGGCGGACGGTGGTGACATTAAAGGTTGGTCCCCAGACATAAATAATCATATCTGATTGATAAATGTCTGTAAAAACCAAACTACATACACACTTTTACACTTTGACACTGACACAAAGCACTAACACTACAGATTTTTAAAAAGGACTTACTCCTTGAGTTCCTCCATCTGGTGTTCCTTCTTGTTGATCTCTGTTCGGAGGTTGGCAAGCTGCTTCTGATGAGCTTCACGGTGAGATTCCATCTGCTCACTCATAGAGGCCTAAAAAAGGAACACAATCCACTCTTGAATTAGTCAGAAAGTCTCACAACCGAAGTGTTTGTATTGTTTGATCGATTTGATTGGGATTTTTCCACAACCGATGAAGACGTCCTGAACAATTGGTGAATACTTAGTTTATTTCTACGATGCTATCGTTTTCAACGAAGGAGAGGAAAATGATAGAGACAAAGATAAAGATAGAGAGATATGATAGGGAGAGAACACAAGAAAGAACAGAGAGTATTCCATATATTGAATAAAACAGGGCAAATAGATGATGGTATTATGACAATACATGTTCAAACCAGTGAAGGCAGCAGGGTTCTGATATGACATGCCTTCCCATGGGTATGTACCCAAGTACACAACAACTCAGTCATGATGATGATTCACAGTATTTAAATGGTGCCACATTTCAGTTAAAAACATTCAAAGATCCAGACTCCTAAATTAAAGTCACTTCTTAAAGTAACAAACAGGTTAAGAATAGGTCCTTTGAATTACGGGATAAATTGGAAAGCCGATAAAACTCACACGAACACAACACTGTTAGATTTGATACCCAAAAAGTTTGGATACTGATAATACGACAGAGTGATCCTTGTTTTTCTACCTTCAATGGTGAAATATTTGTTGACACAAAATGACACACCTTAACCTTTTGTTTTAAACTAGAAGAAGAGATCGGGTGATTAGATTGGAAAAGAAATGGTCTAGAGGGTTTGGGGAAAGATAAATTGTGCAAATATAAAACTCAGAATAATTGTGTACTGTTAGTTTTTGGAATCATCAAATTCATGCATCTTTCTAAAAATCACATACAGTGAAAGGCACCCCTGATGGGTATGGGTATATGGGACTACACACACACATAGGGAATCAAAACTTGGTCAAAAGTCTGAACTATTTCTTGTCATATTTCAAATATGAATGCACCTCAAGAGCAATTTTAAAGAAATGTGCCGCTTAATAGTCCACACTGCCACAACCATTATCTTCCACATACACTAAGAAATTAAAGGAAGGGAAAATCAGAGAAATTAGTTTTCAACTTTACGAGAACTCGACCTTCTCTTTAAATACTAACCTGCATCTCTGTAGCTGACTGCATTTTATCTTCCTCTTCACGTTTTTTGTCTTCCTGATCCACAAGACGCATTTCCTCTGCACAGAAAACAACACAATGAGGTATAAAATATTATGATCGAATAGGTTCCAACAGTATACACAACACAAAAGTCCCTATTCTATTAAAATTTGAACCGAACATTTCAGTAAAACACAACCCTTTGTTTAAACACGATCTAAAGTCGAGTTCCAAAAAGGAAATTAGATCGAGGGATGTCTAGACCATGTTTTCCTTTTGTTTAACATGATTCTATAGTCCCATCTGGTTTAACTGAATTAGTAGACCATGGATCCATTAGAAGAGCTTCACACACGGAGCAGAGGGATCAAAATCTACAGGTGCCTGGTGAAAATAGGGGACCCATAGACAATCCAGGGGAAGATGTTTTGAATGGATTGAAGAATACTCGCATGTTGATACCCTTATCTGAGAGAAAGTACCCCTTGTTCCCCTTCTGAAGTCCCCCATGCTTGGCAAGCACCAAGGAGATTAGGCACCGGCGAGAATGCTTTTCAATGTCATCATCGTTAGCCCCCTCGAAGCCATAAGGATTGCAAAGAAACAACCTCATGGAACTTTTCAAGATTCAAATTTGGGATCTTACATATGGAAACAATGTTGACAATGTATGTACAAGTGTTCCACAGTAACCCCTGCTATGGAAATAATTAATTTCATTGCACAATGTCACTGTCTATGTAACCAGTATTGCCACATTCCCTTCTTTTGACACCATGATTCTCTATGCCATTACTACTGCCACAGTCAGTGTCAAATTCATTGTCATCAAGGTCAAAGTAACTATCATTCTCATTGTCAATGCCACTGAAACTGTCTTGATCAAATGTCACTGTCCATATCGTTCAATCTTTCTCCATGACAATATCAATGTCACTGTCGGTATCCTTCTGTTTTTGTCATTGATAATGTCAATGTCATTATCGGTATCCTTGTGTCTATGTCATTGTCAATGTCAATGTGATGACTAACCTGCTGCCCTGAGCTTAGCGACCTCCTCGTTCAGCATGTCCAGGTTATCCTCAAGATGTCTCTTCTTGCCTTCAGATTCACGGATGTTCTCAGACAGAGACTTCATCTTAGCCTCATGCTGCAAGGAAGGACACAACAAAGAAGTGGTGCAATTAAATATTATTATTTTCAAACGCTGTACAAAGGGATTATTACATTGCTTCACCTGACTAACGATATACCCTGATAAGGATTAATGTCTTGCCAAAGGACACTATAGTGCTGTGGCACGGATTTCAACCCCGT
This sequence comes from Mesocentrotus franciscanus, assembly GCA_037976565.1. Classification (NCBI taxonomy): domain Eukaryota; kingdom Metazoa; phylum Echinodermata; class Echinoidea; order Camarodonta; family Strongylocentrotidae; genus Mesocentrotus; species Mesocentrotus franciscanus. Next base: position 14,562,726 of record CP137683.1, read on the forward strand.
AGCTTGTGATGTGTAGATATGTCTTCATGGTCCAAAGACATACATGTATCTGCCAGACTACAAAAAACCTCAATGTCCATGTATATCATAGGTACACAGTATATCATAAGACATATAAAACCATATAACATACTTCGTCATGGATATTTACATGTAATTACAACAGCTTGACTGAAAATACCCACTTGTCAAACATTTTACAAATGGATTAAGTTCCGTCACTATCAAGGATTAATGTTTGCATCATGATGAATGGTCAAAGTCCTGATAATCAAAAGACTGTCCAACAAAAGTTATATTTTTAATGATGTGATCCTTTAATTAAAATGAGACAAGTTAAAATAATGATCTTGAACTCAAGAAAAATTAAGAAAATCATTTTGAAAATGTCAAATTCATAACATTTTCTAATTCTCAATACCAGTGCTTTAAATCGTCAATGTTTCATGAAAGCTCATCAAAAGAAATTGAGTCCTATGATAAGAGGAAAGAGGAAGATAATAAGTTTGTATCCATTGGTGTTTTTCCCTACGGACACAGATTTTATAGTAGCATCTAATATTTAAAGGACCACCATACCTGTTGAATGGTCATCCTGCAGGAGTCCAGCTCTTCTTCCGAGGTGCGGATCTTAGACTCATGCTCCACGTTGCTCGCCTCCAGCATTTTGCATCTCTGAGACATGGTCTTCACTTCCGTCTTCATCTTGCTCACAAACAGACGGGCCATGGTGAATTCCTCGTCGACCTTCTCGATGTTCTCAACGTTGGGCTGGGGAGAATTGAAATGGGATGATGATGGTTTAGTTTTGAGAGTAAAATTTCAATTTAAAAGGTAATGACTTGAGTTTATTCTTGTATTTTCAGATTCTGATGAAAGAATTATTCTTATAAGGAGAGGGATCATTGTGAATTCCAAATCTACCTAATTGATGTTCTCAACGTTGGGTTAACGAGAGATAACAGGATGACTTCAGTTAAAGGTGATCTTTAGTTTTGGAAGTATAATCTCATTCTGAAAAACACTGACGATGGTAACTTCTGAATTATTGATCACTGAGTACTGACTACTTATTTTCTTGTAAAGAGGGAGGAGGGGAAAACTCATATATGTTCTGTTCAGAACTGTGGGTGGTGGAGAGATGCAAAAGAATATTTGTAGGCCATCTTCATTTCTGGAAGTGAAATTCAGTACAGTAATATTTCCTCCAAGAACAGATCTACCTAATGTAAAGACCATGGTATTCCCTTGCTTTCATAACCAAAATATTTCCTCCTTGAGAAGTGGCAATCTCTCCTAGATTTCCCCACCAACCCATCGGTAAACTCATCCAATAAATTCCTTACCTACCTAGCCATCAACCATATCTAAGCAGCCTTCCTCACCTTTACTATAGGTCAGATCAATCCAATTAGCCTAACTGCCCCCACAAGCTTTGAGGGACTTCATTACCTTGATGTCAGCAGCGTTTCCTCCTAGGGCAATGCTTATCTCTCCTAGATCCTTGGATAAGCTGGCCATCAACTTGTTCATGCAGTGACGTTGATGAAGCTTCTAATATAGATCTATTACACCAACCGCCCTAACCCTAACAACCGACCCCTCCACCATCCCTGAAGAGACTTTCTTACCTTCATGTCAGCAGCATTCCCTCCTAGAGCAGTCCCGATCTCTCCTAGATCCTTGAGTAGGCTGGCCATCATCTCGGTGATGCGGCGACGTTGATGCTGCTCCAGCTCCTGTAGCTTCTGAAGCTCTGTGCTGGTCGTGTGCAGAGCAGTCTGACAAGTAAAGATTGATATGAGAAATTATTTGCCGTTAGAGATCGAAGGGCTCTGTGACAAATGCTCAAACACTGATTGTTTCTTTCTTACATGAAATCCAAATTTCTATTCTTGATCATACACTTCATATATACCTATACCCTAAACCTAACCTAAAAACCAAATGCAACCCAAGTGATAACCCTAACCCTGTAGCTGTGGCAAAATAAGCAGAGCAATTGTTGTGTCACCAACACTAATTACTTGTAGCCTGTAAAGTTTCTCCTACCATTTTCTCTTTAATCTCTGTTCGTTCATTCTGTTCAAACTATCCTAACTCTTTGGACTTTTCACCATCTAAATATTGAAAGGCCCCCTAAACCCCCTACAACTTTAATCCACTAACAATTACAGCTACACTAGCCCCATGTTCCTAACCCCATGATAAGCAGAAAAGTTTATGCTAACCTTTTTTCATAAACCTCCTCACCCAGTGCTCCGTTCACCTTTTATTACCCTCAATTTCTTGGGACTTCTCATCACATGAATATGACTAGGCCCTAATCTCCTGCATTAATTCCCTAACAATAACCCTAACCCCACCTCAAGAATGATTAAATACCAAAACATCTTCTAGAAATGATCTCCTGACCATTTTCTTATAGATCTCCTCACTCAGCCTTTTCTTATGCTCAAAATCTGTTGGAACTTCTCATCATCTGAAGATGGCAGACCATTTTCCTTACCATTTTCTCGTTGACTTCCTCGCTGAGGGTTTCATTCATCCTGTTCTTATCTTCAACCTCCTTTGATTTCTCATCGTAGTTCACTGCCATCTCCTCCAATGCCTACAGAATAAACAAACATCAAATAATAAAAATTATAAGTATTTCTTCAGCATCGATATATACATGCAGTACCACTCAATATATAGTCAGTAATAATAAGGTACATGTATAATGTTAACAGAGACAACATCAATATGTACAAGAATTCTTAGTAGCTCAGAGTGTGGAAGAGCTACTTAATGCCGTTTGAAATGTTGAGACAATTAATCACTATAACACTTGGTCTCTCCTGACTATATACGCTACAATTTCTCCCAACTCTTTTGCAAAGAATGCAGTCGGTCCACAGGCATAGGTGGAGACTCTCCTACGCGCAAGTCCTCATTATGTATTAACATCCTATCAAAAGGATGGAGAGTTTCCACTGTAACCTAGCCTATGTCTATGGAACAGGGTAGGGGCATGTTAACACACAACACAGCCTTCAGTTACCCGCCTGGGGTTGATTCGAAATCCGCGATCTTTGTTCCGACAGGCAGACGCTTTACTGATTATGCCAACTTGCCTCTGGTACGTCTTCGAGAGGGAACTTACCTGAAGAACTTCCTTGGCCTCCTCCTTGGCGGCAGCATTCTCCGCCTCTAGACGACCCATCTGACTCTGAAGGAGCTCATAGTCTCTCTGCATGGAGGATAGGAGCTCCTCCTGCTCCAACATCTGTTGCTTGAGCTTCTCAGTCAGTCGGGATTGGTTGTCGATTTCACTGTCCTGGTGGTATGAATGATATCAAAAAAATATTTAAAGTAAGAATAGTCTCTCTGCATGGAGGATAGAGTTCATCCTGCTCCAGCATTTGTTGCTTCAGTTTCTCAGTCAGGCGGGATTTGTTTGTCAATCTTGCTGTCCTGTTGGTATGAACGATATCAAAAGAACATTAAAAAGTGAGAATAGCATCTCTGCATTGAGGATAACAGCTCCTCCTGCTCCAGCGTCTGTTGCTTCAGTTTCTCAGTCAGTCGGGATTAGTTATCAATAAAGCTGTCCCAGAGGTTTGAATGATATTATAATATATAACAAAATATATGAATAGTTTCATGTAACCATTGCTAGGGATGGTCACTGAATGATTAAAGGTAATGTGTAGTTTTGGGAAGCCCTCAAAAACTTTTCATTTGATTTCTTTCATTGGGGTAGAAGGGTCCTAGCATAGGGCAGTGTATATCAGTGATCTGGCATTCCTTTCGGATATTTACATTAAAATTCCCCTGAAATCATGAATGGAATATCAAGTTTCCTCACATCTGTATATATTTTGATACAGGGGGAACAAGGTGAGACTACATCTGACATGTTGAATGCAAATTTTCTTTTTGCTACCAAGCCTGTGCGTGAGCTTCAAAATCTGCTGTTACATCGAGCTGCTTGAATAGTTTGACTATCTCTTCTTCCTATTTTTTTCCTCATCAGTCCCAGGTACTCAACATGATGTTATATCATTAGTGACTGTCACTGAAATATTACTATCTCAAACCAGTACAAGTTTCGTTACCTTCTCATCAAGCTGCTCGTAGAGTTTGACTTTCTCTTCTTCCCACTTGTTCTTCTCTTCCTCAGAGACTTGGACAGTTGTCTGCTTGGGCTTCATCATTTCTTTCAAGATCTCATCGTTCTTGTTTCCTTGTTCCTTCACTGGTACACTCTCACCTAAGAGTAACAATGAAAAAGGAAGATAATACTTTAAACTATTCTGTTCTTGTAAAGCATATACAATAGTATGGCACAATGTCCCTATAGACCACTATATGACATTATATGACACTAATGTCCTTTGGCAAGGCATTAATCTACATTTGCCACTCCATACCCAGGAGAGAAATGGGAAGCATGTACGCACGGAAGTAGTTCAAACATTACTTCCAAGAGGTTAACATCGGGGCATTTGAGGGTATTGGCGATAGCGAGGATTTGACTATGCTTAGGAGCCATTGTTCCATGGAGCTTATATAAAAAAATGCGTCCCCACATTTTGCGTTTTTTTTTTAAATAGGAATGTTTGGCATAGTTATATGAATGAGCCTTTATCACTAATGACGCTGTCTCCAGCTTACCTGCTCTCCATCTCTGGAGCTCATTCTCCAGGATCAGGAGCTGTGCCTTCAGTCTTCCGTTCTTCTCCTTCTCCTTCTCATACCTGTTCCTCCACTCCTCAGCTGTAAGCTCCATGTTGACTGTTACGGTGTTCTTAATGGTCTTAGCTCTGAGATGGAACACACACACAAAAAAAATGATATATGAGACCAGTTGTCTTAGAACAACACTTTCTGTAAGACTAAGTCTATCAGACCAGTTCTCTTTGATCAGTTCTATAAGACCTGCTCCTCCAATCTTCAGCTGTAATCTCAATGTTGACTGTTACAGTGTTCTTGATGGTCTTTAATAGCTCTGAGGTGGAACAAGACATATCAATTAATGAGACCATTTCTATTGGACCAGTTCCAAAAGACCACCCCCCATGTGACCGATTCTATTTGAATGAATTTGGGCGTGTTGAATAGTTTACTTAAAAGTCGCTTAAATATAGAAAGTGTGTCTAAACCTGCATTATGTCTTCATCGGTGTAATATTTGAAGCTCATATTTTTAATATAGTCAACCAACATGGAATCCCTAACATACATAGTAAAATATTTGTTGGTAATTTGTACCCTTTACTATTATACCCTCTGTATACTTTCTGTTTCAGTTACTAACCTCTGTCCAAACATAAGAGTGGACTTTGACTCGGACTCGTTGAAGGAGGAAGGAGAGCAGCAGATGACGATGGTGGTCCTAGCGTTACCTCCAAGGGATTCCTGGAGGATACGGGTCATCTTACTGTCACGATACGGGATGTGAGATTTCTACGAGAACAAGAAAATGAGTCGGATTTAGGTTAAAGACATTTATATATACAACAACTGATTTCAAGCAAACACACTAAAGGCTTGTTGAGATATGACGCGGTTAACTGCCGCAAAATGAATGGCAACTGCACGAAACAAATATCATGTATGTATTGACTGAGCTCTGTGTCATAAGATACAGCAATGTGATGTGCATTGCACTTTACGTCATCTTAAAATTAAAAATACATGCTGCGACATTGCCGCATCATATCTGAAAGAGGCCTAACAAAGTGATTTCTGAAGGATATGGGTCATCTTCTCCTACCACAGTATGATTTCTAGAAGAACAAGAAAAAGAGCCAGGATCAATTCAGGAACATGCACTAGTCATAGACATTTACAAGAAGTAAATTTGCAATCATCAAAGATAGCTTGGTTGAACATCCACAGAATAGAGAGAAAATTAGAAGACACTATCCAAGAACAATGTTACATCGGTTCTAGAATCACTGCAAGATAAGAAATAGTTTTCTGATGACAGCAGCTCTTTTAGGATTCGGTGTTGTAAAAGTGTCTTTTTCTCATGGCAGTTTTCTTATAATCTATTACCATTTTTTACAAGAGCTTTTTTCAGATTAAAAGAGCTCTTTTGGAGATGTCCACAGCTTAATCGATAACCGCTACAGAGTTATTTGTCACTATCTACAATGATTTTGAGGAAGTTCAAGCTAGGAAAGAGAGTATAGGAAAAGAACAAAAGTACTATAATATAGTGATCTAAATGAATAATAATACCGGTGCTCTATACAGAAATAAAACAGCTTCTTGTAGGAAACTGGTTCCTGTTTCATAAAACTTGTTATCAATAACAAGTTACAAAACTGTTATATGGCATTTGATTGACTGAGAGTAAATTTGTGATATAAATTTAGCATTTGTTATTGATAACTAGTTTCATGAAACAGGGGCCTGGTTATAAACTTACCTTTCCATCTGCTAATGCTGATATAACATTTCCTAGTGCCGACAGAGATTTGTTGATATTCTTGGCTTCATCTAAAACCGTTCCTTCTGCTCCAGTCTTACTAACCTGTGGCAAGAATGATAAAGAACCAAGCAATTTTATTTGTTACTTTGATGTGTATTTAAATATTTTTCTATCTACATCTCACTAGGCATTGGCCTGTGTCATGGCCTGTGCCAATCTACTACATACTCTAAATGACCTTCTGTACAATATTATGAACTATAATTCATGCACTTCATATTTCTGAATTTATTTTAATCATCATCATCATCATCATCATCATCATCATCATCATCATCATATAAAATATGTGGAATTAAATGAATTTGTGAGGCTTCCTACGGATTGGTACCAGATTTTTATTGGGAAGTCTCCACAAAAAGGATTGCTATACCAGAAAATGTTGCAACAAGAAAGATTCACCTGTTGTGTGTGACAGCCATTTTCACAAGAAAATTCAGCAAATTGGAAAAATTTCATGTCATTAAATTATTTCGCAGCATGAAATGTTTGCAAATGTCGACCACTTCAGAAAGTTTCATGCTGGCAAAGTTTCAGATTTTTACAGCAAGCAGTACAATTAGAAAAAAAATTATTTTGTCAGCACAAATGGTGGGTGTGAAAGCAGGGGGTGCTTCACAAAGACTAAGATCAACTTTAAGTTGGACTCAACTATGGCAGGCCGTTTATGCCACTAGTTGCTCCCACCATTGGTCTCTCAATTATGATCTTTAGATAATATTTTTTCCTTCAATAATGAACTATCAAAAAATGTAAATTCTGTAGATTTGTGACCATGATTTGTATGTCCCTTGAGAGACCAATGCCAGTAAATGGTGAGAGCAAACAGTGGCATGAAGGCCCTGCCATATTTAAGTCCAACATAAAGTTGATCTTAGTCTTTGTGAAACACTCCCCAGGTTATTCTGTTACCAAGTATGTGACTCACCTTCTCACTACCAGCTAAATCTACAAGGTAAAGCTTGCCACTGAGTTTCTTCTTGGTCTCCATGTTCTCTTGCTTGACTTGGATGAGGAAGATGCTATGACTACGAGCTGTGTTCATTCATGTCTGAAAAGAGTAAAGATTATGTAAAAATTAACCAGCTGTAAGTGCTACTGCTTCTACTATTGCTCATTATATGAAAACATGAAATCATATGATAAAAAAGTAAGTGTTCATGCTAATGAAATTAATGTTTTGCATCATCTCCAGATGACTGCCCTGAGTTATCACTCCCATCATCTATTCTAGACACCCCCCCCCATACCTAAAAACTATCCTCTTTGATGACCTTTCAACTTTCAACTTAACAATTACTTTATTTGGTAATTTCATGAATGAACAAAATCATAATTTTCATGACTAAATCATTCACATAAGAAATGTTTTGCTATAACTCCCAGGACTTTAGGTGAGCTGCAAAAATCCGTAAAATGAAGAAGAAGAAAAAGTTTTCATCATTTGCAGAATATGCAGATGATACTCTTACTTGAAGCTTCCTAATTAATCCATTTTACTTACTTCCTTTTGTTTAAAAGAAGAATCATACATTGTCCCTGGACTTACTTGTTACTGCAATATGTCTGTTAGATTTGCCCTCCTCAATGACGTCCATGACCTCTTCAGGGCTGGAAGCGAACCTCTCTGTTGCCCCCTTTACAAAAGGAACCCGGTTCTTATCCTCATGAACAGACAGGTTGGTTTTCGATACTGGAAAGAAAATAAAGAAGAAAGAACACATAAAATATGTATCATTACCACTATCGTACATGCTTCTCTTTTCGAGCAGTTGAGGTCTAGTGGATAAATCACCTGACTGTGGATGACAAGGTACAGGGAGCAAATCCCTTGGCAATCCAATCGTTTGGCAAGATAATAGACACTGATCTACATTTGCCACAATTAACCCAGATGTAGTAAAATATGGTGGAAATTATTCTTTGAATGCGATCAGCACTTTAGGGCGATGGGCTTAAGCCAGGATTATAGAAGAACCTTGCAGGCACGTTGAGCATCCTCTGGGATAGATTTGTGCAGTAATATAAAGGTAGCTATCAATATTATCATTCTGTCATACATTATCCTCCCCCTCTTTTTTTTTCTCTCTCAAAGAGTCCTAACAAATCTGTGTTGGTAACCCTAGATTAGAACAGAGATTTTCACAATTCAAAACTGACTGAAAAATTGACAAACAGCTGTCACTTGGAATTTGTGACATCTTTCTTTTCTGTCTCTCTCTCTCTCTCTCTCTGCCTCCCATTTGATCTCTTACCCATTCTCTTTTCTCTCCCCCCTCTCTCTCTCCCTTTGTTAATGTGCCAGAATCACTCTTTCTCTCTCTCCCTCTCCATCTTTACCTAACTGTCTGTACTTGTCTTGTAAGCAGTAATGTCTTACAGAAACATCTGTTTTTTCAGCCATGTCATCAATCATTGATGGTGTGCATCAACAGCATTATTAGAGAAGAAAAACACTTTAAAGTGATACATTCCTTTTGTTGAAAATATTACATTGCCCTAAGAATGTTGGGGTAAATATTTTGAGGGGAAGAATAAATGCCCCTCACCCCGGCCCCTTCGCAACCATTAATTTTTTTTTCTTCACATCATAAAAAATATACCCTCTCTCTCTCTCTCTCTCTCTCTCTCCCCCCTCCCTCCCCTTTCTCCTCCAAACATCTAACTCCTCCCTATTTTACTCCTTAGGGACCCCACTCTATTCTCTCACTCATCCTTCCCCTCCCTATCTCTAATTCCTGCCCCCTCTCTCTCTCTCTCTCTATCTATTTCTCTCCTTTACCTCCATTCACCCCCTCCCTCTCTCTCACTCTCTCTACCTCCACCCACCCCCTCCCCACCCTCTCTCTCTCTCTCTCTCTCTCTCTCTTCTACACACATTTATATCTCCAACCTCTCTTATATTTTCCTCTCTAAACTAAGAACCATGCCATCCACATAATTTGTGCCTAGAGAGTGACCCTTAAATGTCACCCTGTCTGTCGCATCTCTTTATCTATCACGTTAAATAACCACATCCATAACTCAATAGATGTCTTTACCCGCAATCATAGAAAAACCATGCCACAAAGGAAGCTTCATATTGTATGCTGAAAGCCAGAAAGGCACTGACTCTTATTAAAGTATGTTACCCTTCTGGCTCTCAATAAAAAATATGATTGTCTGGTTGGAGCCAGAAGGGCATTAAAGAGTTATTAAATTAAATGATTTAATGCCCTTAATAAAAGATAAGATCATTTCTGTAGAGCCAGAAGCATGTTAATTCTGTGTATTAAACAGCATCCCTAGCATTTAGGTATTCACAATACCAACCCCAACATATTTCTTAATTTATAACTTATCTATGATTTAATTGCAAGCACAGATATTTCAAAAGAAATGCAGAATAGGCATACATTGCATCATGGAACAAGACAAACGTGGAGCATCGGGGTCATATGACTCATAGATCACTACATGTTTGTAGATAAGTCTGCCCTTTGAACCTGAACATTACTCTCAAATTCAAGTCCCAAATTTTTTCCAAACTACACTTACTACATGCTCGTGTATTTGCAGTTGCTATCATCTCCATTCAACCATATAGAATCGGTCTACAAGTCCTGAGTGTTTGATTTGCAGTAATAATCGGGATTGTATTGTAATTCATCTAAGACCCCCATAATTCAATAATGATGTAACTTTCTTTACCATGTACACAATGTACATGGCATTTTGTGGAACGACACATAAATGTATTTCATCAGTATGATATCACCATAGTTCTCATGTATACATCAGGGCTCCACACTCATTTTTTTTTTAAGGGGGTCGGGATCGAACTTTTTACAGTCTGTATGTATGAGCTCTACGTGAAAAATCAAAATGTTGAGGGTCCGGACTTAAATTTTGGGCACCCATGTTTCCGAGCGCCTATGAATGTACTGTACATACAAGTAAATGTATTTTGCATTTATAATATAGTCTGTTTGGGGCCACAAGGGAGTTATTAACTAAATACTTTAAACACAGAGATAATGCCCTTCTGGCTCTGAACAGACAATGTGGACAAAGTGTAACAACCTGGCACCTGTATCAAATCAATACTTTTCCATGTGCTACGTGACCGCTTCCACGTGTAAAAGATGTGCATATACATGTACATGTATGGCTATAAATCATCACAAAAATTCATTATTAATTATCAAATTCATTCAAATTGAAAACAAGGGAAACGCTCTCGGCGGTCTCGCCTGCATTACGCAATTCGATATGATGAAAAATTGAGGTAGGGACATTATTTATAGGCAGGGTGGCCCATTAGCAGGCCTCCAAAAAAGGAAATCCTCTGAAACTAATCAGCATTTTGAACTGAATATTGACCAAGAATCATCAGAAGTATTATTTACTATTGTTTGTAACAAGATTGATAACTTTCATGAAATATGACAAATAACAAAAATTGATTTATTAATTGTCATATTAAAGATAAAGTTGAGTTCTGGTCATGCGATTGCATTGTGAAAGAAACGATGTGGAATCGATCAGAAAAGGTTGATCATTTAGCATATAAGTATTGGTGTGTACTGCAAGGTTCTGGAATCATCAAAATGATAAGAAATTTGGCCCAGTCTTAGTAAAGCTACAAGCACTGTACACAGAAAGATGTATATGGGCCTACACGAACATGTGGCATAAAAATCCGTCCCAATTTTTATGCTGTTACATGCCATATTTAGAATATGAAGGCATTTGAAGAGCCATGCTTTTCAGGGAAGATGTTTTATCTAATGTTCTTCCACACTTGCATAATAACAATGAATAACGCTCACAAATTATTTTTCACCTCTTCCCAGAACTCAACCTTCTCTTTAAGTTGTGAAAAATATAATCCAAGTCTACTGACCTAAAATGACCTTTGACCTTGACTTTGTGACCTGGAATTTGTGTCATATGATTTGTGATACTTGATAACCCTTGGGTACAAGTTTCATGGAATTTGAACAAACACTTATGAAATTATGCTAAAAATTCAAAATCTTGATGTTGATGCCACAACATAGTCTAAGTTTGCAGACCTGAAATGACATTTGACCTTGACTTTGTCACCTAAAAGACTAATCACATGATTGGTGATACTTGATAACCCTTATGTTCAAGTTTCATGGAATAGGAATGTATACTTTCAAAATTACAATAAAAATTCAAAATCTTAACCTGATGCCACAACATAGTCTAAGTTTGTTGACCGAAATGACCTTTGACCTTGACTTAGTGACCTGAAATTCTACTCACATGATTGGGGATACTTGATAACCCTTTAGTCTAAGTTTCATTGAATAATAACTTATACTTTCAAAATTATATTAAAATTCAAAAACTTAACCTCAGGTTAAGTTTTTGATGATGATGCCACAACATAGTCTAAGTTTGTTGACCTTAAATGACCTTTGACCTTGACTTTGTGACCTGAAATTCTCCTCACATGATTGGGGATACTTGATAACCCTTTAGTCCAAGTTTCATTGAATAAGAACTTATACTTTCAAAATTATATTAAAAATTCAAAAACTTAACCTTGGTTAAGTTTTTGATGTTGACGCCGCCGTCGCCGCCGCCGCCGTCGCCACCGGAAAAGCGGCGCCTATGTCTCGCTTTTTGCTACGCAGGCGAGACAAAAACACTTGCTGAGTAGATCCATGGGGGACAAAGAGAGAAAGAGAGAAAGAGAGAGACAGAGAGAGAAAGAGAAAGAGAGAGAGCGAGAGAGAGGAAGAGAGAGAGCGAGAGAGAGAGAGAGAGAAAGAGAGTGAGGGGGCGCTCTCAAAAGACACCCTCATAATATTATGTGTACACTGACTGTACATCCATATAAGTATCTGTTTAGAAGAATACATAAAACACATGTACCGGTATTTGTTTGCTGAGAGCCAAAAGGGCACAAAGTGATGCGAGTTAAAGATAAAGTTGAGTTCTGGTCATGCGATTGCATTGTGAAAGAAACGTTGTGGAATCTATCAGAAAAGGTTGATTATCTAGCATATAAGTATTGGTGTGTACTGCAAGGTTCTGGAATCATCAAAATGATAAGAAATTTGACCCAGTCTTGGTAATGTTACAAGCACTGTACACAGAAAGATGTATATAGGACTACACGAACATGTGGCATAAAAATCCGTCCCGATTTTTATGCTGTTACATAACCTATTGGAATTTTAAGGCATCTGGAGAGCCATGCTTTTCAGGGAACATTTTTTATCTGATGTTCTTCCACACTTGCATAATAACAATGATAATGCTCACTAATTTTTTTGCACCTCTTCCCAGAACTCATCCTTCTCTTAATTATGGCCCTTCTAGCTCTCATAAGGCATCTTCATCAACATATCTGTTTGAAGACCATGATGAAGCCATGAAGGTGTCATCTGATGAGAGCCAGAAGGTCGTTACCTGTGTTGAAGTTTATGTGTTATCACCCTTCTGGCTCTCAATAGATAATATAATATCTGTTGGGAGTGAGAGCGATGTTAACTCATATATTTTAACACAGATTTAACACCCTTCTGGCTCCGAACAGATGGTAAGGTGAACAGCCTGGAGCCACTATGCATAAATCTCATATTGTTCTAGAATTGATTATTCACGAGCATGTATGACTCACCATCTAATAGATCTCGAATTCTGTCCATGTAGATCTCAAAATAGGAAACCTGTAGGTCAGTGGAAAGAGAGCAAGAGAGAAAGAGAGTGAGAGAGAGGGGGGGGGAGAAAGAGAGTGAGAAATAGGGAAAAAAGACAGAGAGAAGTGGAGAGAGGGGGATAGAGGAAGAGAGACAGAGAAAGGGGAGGGAAGGAGGGGAGGGAGGATGATAGATGAGAAGAAATAGACCAAATAAAGAGAGAAAGATGGAAAAGAGTGGCAAAGAAGGAGAGGTGGTGAGGGAAGAGATGGAGAAGAAAAAAAGAGTCAGAGAGAAACAAACAGGGTAAAGACAGAGACATAAATAAATAGGAAAGAGAGGCAGAGGGGAGAGAGACACGGATAATATAGACAGAGAGAATAGAGACATCATAAAGAACAAGAAAAGAAAAGAAAAGGGGAAGATATAGAGAAAATAAGAGAGAACAAAATTAAATCCATTAGTTTATTACATTTACATTCATATTCACATCAAGTTGACAATTATTGTTTTTTACAAAATTGAAACACAAACTATTCAAAAGATACTGTAGTGTCAATGGTAAATTGAAATGTATTATTCACTTTACCATGAACTAAGCCCTTTATCATTTGGAAATCAAAATCATGATAGGAGTATAAAAAAAGAATATTTTAAAGTCAAATAACCACCATCCACATATAAAGCACATCCTACAGTAACCAATGATCATGCTCTCTCTTAAAGTGTACCAATCATCAACAAATATTAGCTCTGCAAGGGTTCCATACTATATCAAAATCTGAGCTTCAAATATTACTTCTATAACTTTATTGCAAGTTTAAATAAACTTTCAATTAACCTAAAAGTGAATTGTGAGTAGACTACTTGATGCACCTTTTACGTGCTTGCATAGTATTGGGACCATAAAGAACCGAAGTTGGACTTGGGTTCTATGTGCAGGGTTTTATGTTATTCTGTATTTTCTTCATACTCCTTATCCATATTTTGAGGTCAGTTTCATTTTATACATTCTAGCTCTATAGAAATTACCTTTTTAGGTGATTGGTACACTTTAATCTTCATGTATGTGTGGCAACTGGCCATCACACTATTCTCTGTGTGTCACTCCCCTGGCAGTCTACTAGACAATAGTAAAATTAATACTACAATAAAAACAATGAACTTTCGTACGATCAATCATTCTGTGGTTTTGTCTTTGGGTGCCATACGTCTGTAATAAGACAATCCACCATTTCCCTGTTTCAAGGTCTTTTAACTCTCCTTCATACAATCTTAAGTGTTGCATATTTGGAATTTTGGGAAACATATTCACTCTTCACAAGTACATGTACATTGTAATAAGGCCAAATATAAAAAAATGAAGTGTTTCTCGTCCCCGCCCACCGCTTTTTCTTTTTTTTTTACTATTTACTATTCAGAAAGAAATATAAGCTTTTAAAAAAGCCCCCCAAAAAGAAGAAAAAAGAAGCCTGTGATAAACATTTTGTTTAAATAGCTTCTAAAGTGATACAAATCATTTGTTTTGTCATACATTGCATCAGTATACATGTACTCACATAGCACATTATCTGTGAATAAATATGCTTGGCCAGCTACAATTAGCATGGCAGCCATCTTGGAAAAAAATAGCAAAAATAGCTAAATAGTAATGCCCTGTCTCCTCTTTTTTTTTTTAAAGTCCGGACGAGAAACACGTTATTTTGTTATTTGGCCTAAAAGCTTTGGATCATTAGTTATTTTTCATTAACACCTAGAAGACAGAGGATTAAAGACTGTCTAGACCAATTCTTAGAGATGCACATGAGAAATTAAATATATATATAAGTAATTGATGAGTCGAAACTGACAAGCAAAATTCATATTCCTCTGCTCACTAACTACATGTACATGCCCTAGTTCTCAAATTTCTGATACGTTATGGCAAAATCAATCTATATGGTAATGTAACCACACAAAAACTTGGAAATTGCATTTGTGGTAACATAAAGATCCTGAGCAACTTGGGAACCACCTCAGAAAACAAGCATGATTAAAAGAATACACACAATGTAGTTATGAGCATATTTTGATTCAAACTAAACAATGTGTGTTTCATATATTGTTTTACAAATTGGACAAGTGTGTACAGGTAGGTAGTATGACAAAAGAAAGAAAGAGGGGTTTCTGTTCTTAGAATATCATATAATGGGTGCACCCCATTTTTTCAACCTTTATTCTCACCCCCCACTTACTTGCACTCTTTTCACAATTGTACATGTTAGAAAAATTATTTTGCCAGAGTTTTTGTTAAGGCATTTTGTATAAAAACTGAATATACAAGCCCATTCATCACACAGATTGTTTAAGACATTTTTTCTTCTTTTTCCCCATCATAATTGATGAAAAGTCATGTATCTATAAAGCATGATATACTGTACTTGAAAAGAGCCTATCTAACAGCAAGAGCAAATTTGCATGGAAATACAGTCACTTTGAACCTCTCAACAAGTTGCAAATTTAAGTATTTAAAAATGTTTACCTTTCCTTTAAACAAAAAATCATGTCACATTCAATATGATAAGGCTACATAAAAAAGTTACTGTGCATAGAGAAATAATTGCTCTTCCCTTTAATGCTATCTTCTTTTTGTGTGCAGGAGGGGGGGGGGGGTAGGGTGGGGGCTCTGATTAAAAATGTATTGAGCCAAACCACAAAATGAATGCATTTTTCACAGAAGTAAACCTTCACATGTAGTCAAGGAATGACAGCGAACGTCGGTGACAGGGCAGCCATACTGACATGCATGTGGCAGGTGCTTTTCCTCGGAAGAGGGATGTCCTCTTCATATTACCTCATTACATGTGCATGGGAAATGGTTACACTAGGAAAGAGAGAGGGTGTATGTACAAGGAAGGAGAGAGAGAGTGCCAACGGAAGGGCAACTACAAACACATCTGTAGCAGCGAATAAAATACACGGGAGTGATTTAGCTCTGGACTGGCAAGTTCTAAAAGAGAAAGGGAATTGTGTCTGGTAGGGCACAAATCTTTCATCCATCAATATCATTTATAAAGACAACAATCTTTGGATATGATCATACTGTAGTTAGAGTAGGAAGGAGAAGGGTGTATGTAGAAGGGAAGAGAGATTGTCAAGGGAAGGGCAACTACAAACACATCTGTAGCAGCGAATAAAATACACGGGAGTGATTTAGCTCTGGACTGGAAGGTTCTACAAGAGAAAGGGAATTGTGTCTGGTACGACACAAATCTTTCATCTATCAATATCATTCAAAGACAACAATCTTTGGATGTGATCATAGTTAGAGTAGGAAGGAGAAGGGTGTATGTAGAAGGGAAGAGAGATTGTCAAGGGAAGGGCAACTACAAACACATCTGTAGTAGCGAATAAAATACCGGGAGTGATTTAGCTCTGGACTGGAAGGTTCTACAAGAGAAAGGGAATTGTGTCTGATAGGACACAAATCTTTAATCTATCAATATCATTTAAAGACAACAATCTTTGGATGTGATCATAGTTAGAGTAGGAAGGAGAAAGGTGTATGTAGAAGGGAAGAGAGATTGTCAAGGGAAGGGCAACTACAAACACATCTGTAGCAGCGAATAAAATACACGGGAGTGATTTAATTAGCTCTGGACTGGCAGGTTCTAAAAGGGAAAGGGAATTGTGTCTGGTACGACACAAGTCTTTCATCTATCAATATCATTCAAAGACAACAATCTTTGGATGTGATCATAGTTAGAGTAGGAAGGAGAAGGGTGTATGTAGAAGGGAAGAGAGATTGTCAAGGGAAGGGCAACTACAAACACATCTGTAGTAGCGAATAAAATACACGGGAGTCATTTAGCTCTGGACTGGAAGGTTCTACAAGAGAAAGGGAATTGTGTCTGATAGGACACAAATCTTTAATCTATCAATATCATTTAAAGACAACAATCTTTGGATATGATCATAGTTAGAGTAGGAAGGAGAAGGGTGTATGTAGAAGGGAAGAGAGATTGTCAAGGGAAGGGCAACTACAAACACATCTGTAGTAGCGAATAAAATACACGGGAGTCATTTAGCTCTGGACTGGAAGGTTCTACAAGAGAAAGGGAATTGTGTCTGATAGGACACAAATCTTTAATCTATCAATATCATTTAAAGACAACAATCTCTGGATATGAACGTAGAGTTATGTAGTTAGAATAGGAAGGAGAAGGGTGTATGTAGAAGGGAAAACAGAGTGTCAAGGGAAGGGCAACTACAAACACATCTGTAGCAGCGAATAAAATACACGGGAGTGATTTAGCTCTGGACTGGCAAGTTCTAAAAGGGAAAGGGAATTGTGTCTGGTACGACACAAGTCTTTCATCTATCAAAATCATTCAAAGACAACAATCTTTGGGTTTGACCACAGTTAGAGTAGGAAAAAGAAGGGTTTATGTAGAAGGGAAGAGAGATTGTCAAGGGAAGGGCAATTAACTACAAACACATTTGTAGCAGCAAATAAAATACACAGGAATGATTTAGCTCTGGACTGGAAAGCTGTAAAAGAGCTCTAGGAAACTACATGTAAGAGGGAATTTTCCATGAAATGTGTCCTAAATGACACGAGTCTTGAATCTATTTATATCATTCAAAAATAATGTTGGATATGACCATTGACTGATGGTTCTTTGAGATATCATGATCATTACATCACAAAGATTTTTAAGTTTTTGATGAATGGTAGGTAGGCCCAGCAAATAACTCTAAACTCATTAGTACTAGTAGTGCACACATTAATTTAATAGGAATTCAAGACAATATTACCATTCAGAATCTTCCTGTGACTGGGTGGATTATTTTCTTAAATTGATTTTCATACCGTTAACAAAGGATATTATTCATTTATTTATTCACTGCAGTAGGCACGTATTTATTCATCATGGATGAGCAATGGCTGTCAAGCATACATGTAAAGCAGACCAAACTGGTTGACATCACAAAATGGAGTAAAATCAATAGCTACAGGAATGGAATTCCATGCATATAATCATGCTTGTCACCTGTCTCGGCAATAACTGGGGCAGGATCTGTTTAATTATGTAGTATCAGGGGTAGATTTTCAGGAAGATTAGGGATTGGATCAGGTTGTTCCTCTATTAATCCTATAGGAATAAGATAATTCAGTAGTCTACAGGTTTAAAGAAATTCCAACCTTAATATTATATTACTCTGATAGAAAGCAGACAAATCAGAGATGCAGACGTGTGAAAGTTTGAATGAACTCAGACAAAAAAACTATAGTGCACCAAGGGAGAAAATGCTTTATTATACATGTATGAGAAAAACAAAATTAATATTTTTGTACACAACAAACGGGAGAGTTGTTTATGTCACAATCCACAGACCAAATTGCCAATTGAGATTCGCATCTACAATGTAGATTCAGTGATCTCATATTTCATATACTCATAACTTTCTTTAATACTAGTGATCTGATTATTTCAAACTTTCGCCAAATGTTCTGTTTCTCTAATTTTTTTAGCTTTCATACAAATGAACTCATTACAAAGGTTGGAATGCTCTGTAGCAGGCATCAACAACAGTAGGGCGTGTCTTTACATACCTTTATATGGAATTCCAGGCTTTCATCCATCTGGTAGATATGGTTGAAGATATCTTGCACAATACGAGGGATAATACCCATATATTGAGGGTTACCCATAACTCCCTGCAAAAAAAAAACATAAATGTCATATCAACAGATATTTTATCACAATGATTTTCTTTTTTATCATCTTTATTTAGTTATCTATCATCATAACCATCAAAATCATAACCATATTCATTATTCAACACTATTAACTACATGTACTATTGTTTTGACAATTCAGTGACATAATTGTCTTTTTGTCTTTACCACTTTTATCATCGCTGTCACTGTTATCAGAATTATCATTATAAAAATGTCATCAACATCACCCAACATCTTCATCATTACTACTAACATCATCAAAACCATCGTAATCTTTTTATCAGCATCATATCATCATCACCATCATTACAATCTCCTCATTATCATCACTATCATCACCACCACCACCATCATCACCACCACCACCATTATCACCATCATCACCACTATCATTATTATCAATCATCATTATCATCACCACCACAATCACCAATATCATCACCATCATCATCATATCACCATCATATCCTCCTCCTCCTCCTCCTCCTCATCCATCATATCACCATCATATCATCCTCCTCCTCCTCGTCGTCGTCATCATCATCATCATCATATCACCATCATATCATCCTTCTCATCCTCCTCCTCCTCCTAATTATCATCAGCATCATATCACCATCCTTCTCCTCATTATCATCAATAACAACAACGGATGACATTGAATGATGTGAACAAGTAAGTTTACCTCCATAGTGAATGTCTTTCCACTGGATGTCTGTCCATAGGCAAAGATAGTTCCATTGTACCCATCCAAGACATCTAGTAAATAAAACAAAAACAAACACAAAACCAAATAACATTATTGAATTTGATCAGGGTATGAAACAAATGAATTGCCTATGATAAAAATGAGAATTACGACACAAAATTCATATGAGATTTGATCAGAGAAGGGAAAGTAGTCTTCAAGCACAGACTCTGTGATGACATTTTAATCAATGTCTTTGGCTGGTAATGGTAATTATTCTGAAAGTTGACCAAGTTTAGGCCAGGTTCAAACCCAGACAAAGTGAGGGAGTTTAGTTCACCCACCTATTGAGTGTCATACATTAATTTCTCAATTACTGGAATTCTGTAATAATCTGAATAAAACACAACTGATACTATCATAAACCAAATCACCTGGCAGCCAACATCATCCCAGTTTCCCTTTCTGATTAAACATTCCAACCAGATTCCAACACACTTGCATACTTTTTATTCACACAGGTGCCGAATCCCACCTCGATTACTACTGAAGTAAAAGACAGACAATAATCACATTACAGAATCAATGAAAAACATGATTCAATCAATACAACAATTAATTTCATGATGTACATTTACCATGTCTGGTTATGAGTAACAAAGCAATTCAACTGTTTCTATTTATTCAATTTCCAACATGACTATAGGCATGTAAATGTATTCAGCACAGCACATTCAAGTAAATGTACAATTTTTGTACATATAAGTATTTATACATGTATAACTAGTCAAGTTTGATTATTTCATTCATTCATTCCTTGAGTGGATTATTCAACCTGTTTTCATGCTCAGAAATAGGAAGCCAGACAGCTTTCTTGAAATCCCACTGCAACTTATTTAAGGCAGAATTTCCTGTCAAAATTCAAATATGGCTTATGTGGTACATTTCCATGGATTAATCAATCTCTTGTATGAGCTAACTAAGCTATAATATGTACATGTAGGCCTACTCCCAATTTCTACATTCTTAAATTGAATTTGATTTCTAATGTAAAAAATGTTCTTCAATTAATTATTCAACAAGTAAACACTTATCTTCATCAGTCATCACCCCCCCCCCAGATAACAACCCCACTCCAAAAGACAAATATTCTACCCTTACCAGATAACTACCCCTCCGACAATTACATGTATGCCCTCCTGACAAGTACCCCCCTGCCCCAGGCAACCACAGACCCCAACCCCCACACCACTACTCCCCAAAACTACCTCTTCAAAACATTACTACCCACAATACCTTAGATGGACATAAATCAGGGGGGAGGTGAAGGGAGGAATTTAATTGGGGGATAGGTAATTATCTGGTGCCCATTAATACAATAAAGCATACAAAATATTACCAAACAATATAGGATTGTTTTGAAAACAGTATACTGCATGTAAACGCTGTTATTTCCGCGTGATTAATTTTTTGCGCTGAGCGACCCCAAAACATATTCGCTGGTTCTTAAATTCGTATTGCACGCAATTCAGCCCGTTCAACACACGCATAAGAAGTCATGCTTATATTTTTCGCGAGTTCTAAAGTTCGCGCTTGCCGATCTTAGCGCGAAATCCGCGAAAATTTCTCCTGTTACAGTAGTTGTAGGCCTGTCATTAATACTTCTAGAGTTAATATTTCTAGAGAGTAGAGACTGAAATAAACAATCTTTAGTATCAGGAAGGACTGTCATTCAGAATTTTCCCTTGAAGAACAGATGTCCTTTTGAACTATTTGCATTGACACTCACATTTTTGATGTATTGATCTTGTAGTTTGCTCGCCTTCTCTCACAATCCTATGTATATGAGTCATGCACCATTTACATTACTACTGTCAAAGCATGTGTTTATGGCTCTTCTGCAGGGACCTAGGGGAGGGAATTATGGGCTATATTCGTCACATTTTCTCCCCCAGTAAAGGAATCATTTCCCTCAGAATGACATACTGGATCATAAAATAGAATAAATTGCCAATTTAAAGAGTAAATGAAATTAGTTACTGCTCATTTACTCCCCACAACTGGTAGTTATTTTCAGAAGCAGATTAATGCAACTGAATCCATGTACTGTACAGGTACTGATACATGTACCGGTACTTTTTAAAAATGGATCTACAATTCATGATCATATGTACAACTGTAGGTTGAGATAGAAAAAGCCAAAAAGACTTTTATTTTCCCCTAGATCTATATCTTTCCTAGTACAACATAATTTCTGTAACTTTGTGTCAAAAGACAACCTTACAAAGTTATACCAATGGGTGACATCTATAGTATTATTGTGTGTAATTCTTGTAAATGGTGAATTAATTAGCCGACATGTAAAATACAAGCCTATAGCTGGAAAATGATATTCTTTCTCATGCATAGGCCTACATGTCCAGATAAAATATATGCCCACTACAGGCCTATGCATGTATATTGTTGGCTTTATTACGCATAGAAAAAAAATTGTCAACTCAGTGTGAGTAAGCTAGACCTATTCGTGATTATTATGCAAAGAAGAAATATTTTTGTAACACCAATGCCCTGTATAAAAACCAGATACCTAGTGTAAATATACATGTATAATGTACTCTACATTCCGGCCAAGCCTACAGCTTAAATACAGGAACACCCACCCTCATGCTCCCCTCTTTATGTTAATGCTACTGTATGTTCATAATGTATGTTGTCCAGTCATAGGATATTCCATTTCTCCTGAGAGGGGTAACATGACCCACTGCAGTGTCTGGAGGGGAAGAGAGAAATGAGCTTGGGGTTTTCCTTTCCAATGCCTCAGTCACCTACAGAGTTCGTCGATAGGTCATGTTCCTCTTTGCATTCATTGTGAATGATCGAGAGAGCATTCCAATCAATTAAAGCTTTGACTGATGTCAAGTACAGGGGTTAGATGTATTCAGTAACAAAACATTGGATACACAACAATGATTGTCTACAGAAGAATACAATGGTTCACCCTATCTTCAACTGTACAGACTACAGGTGTACTTTGTTTTCTTGTCTACAGGCCTACACACTAATGGACTTGTAAAAAAAAAAAAAAAATCATGTAGGAATTCACATTAATTTATTGTGGTCCACAAGATTATGGGTCCCTCTTATCCAGGCCCTGCTGAATACTGAATGTAGTCATTTAGAGAGGGGGAGGGCAACAGTGAAATTTTGGGGGCTTTGCACCCTCCTCCCCAAAAAAAAAAAAATTCTAATCACCATCTATCAAAAGTCAAGGAATTATCTTTTATCTTGAATAATTGTATTGCTTAAGTTTTTACTGAACTAATGTTCTATTTTTAATATCTGCAAACACGGCCAGTGAACTCCTTTGTTCAACATACTGCAGTATTTATGAGCATAATGTATGTGCCGGTATGAACTGGCTTTCACGTTGCCTGTCACGTAGTCGCTGTCAGAATAGAGTTGACTCATTCTTGCCTTCAACAGTTTATCACAAGACAAGCAAACAGAAAGATTCTAAATTGCTTCGCTCAGTTTCCATACTCACAGGTAAATTCTTGTGTCAATAAAACCCCACACGCGACATGCATCTATAGGTAATATGCTATTACAGTAATCACACATGATGCAATATCTGGGCATGGCCGACCGGCATTACATGTACATGTACATGTATTTCTTTATGTTGTCTCAATTGTACAGATACCGGTATTTAAAGACCTTTAACAGCATCTTTCATCAGGCCCGATGAAAATATGATGATATCATGAACTACACTAGGAAATATTATTTTTGAATTACATCACAGTATCACACATGTGCAGATGTCATTTTCTGGGTCATCTTTAAACAGATCTCAAATAAGTCAATACACATGTACAGTATGTAAACTTGAGTGCATACAGTAGTAAATTTTATGATGTCTCTATTGCATTTTAACACAACAAAAATAAGAACAGCTTTATAAATGCATCAGAAAGCAAAAGCCTGGTATTAAAATTGGCAGGAAACAATAGGATTTGGAGCTCCAGGTATTCAAAATTTTCAGAGGATTGATTGAAATATTGTGCTTCCAGACCATTATCCCCAAAGGCCCTCTGTCTGTTTCTGTGCCTGTCTTTTCTTCTTTTTTCCCCTTGTCTTTTTTGTTGTTGTTGTCTTTTGTCTCATCCGTCTGTATATTTGTCTGTCTGTATCTGTCTCTGTCTCTCTGCATTTTAGTCACACATTTATCCTTTCAGATTACTCAATATTTCTCTCACCGAATCTTTATACTTTCTTTCTACAGGCATCTCTTTCTTTCTCCCTCCCTCCCTCCCTCCCTCCCTCCCTCCCTCCCTTCCTCCCTCCCCTCTCTCTCTCTCTCTCTGTAATGCTTGCTTTCTCATGCTCTCTCATCCCCTACCACTCACTCTCCTGCTACATGTATCTACCCGTTTCTTAAAATCCCACTTTCAATCTCTCCATTGACATACAAGCCGACTACCTACATGTATTTTGGTGTCGACTATTAAAGAGCTCCTCTACTCATGCAAGAAGCTTATTTTTCTCCAGGATACGAATAGCATCTCGTCCAGTCTACATATTTTTCACATTAGTCCCTTGCATATATTATGTAGCTAGCCCAGATAAACTGTATATATGTAAAAGCATCTTACAAGGCATCAAGTTCATATTAATGCATGCCCCACCCCCTCATATACAATACATACTGTACATGTACTTACTTTATTCAACCAGCGCATCAACTCTAGACATGTAGGGCCTACATGAAATGTACATGATTACCCATACATAATACTATACTAATTAAATAGATGATTTAGATTATCATTTACCATGCATCTACATGTATTGTTCACTGAAAACATGCATGCTTTACCATTGGGCAATATACAGTGTACATGTAATTAAAGAGCATTTAATTACTCTTCGTCGAACATCCAGGGGCTTGTGCATCATACATGTGATGCTTACTATAAAAAGAGGATAAATAATAATATTAACATGCTTTTTTCTGGGTGACATGGGACTGTATTAACTTCGTCTTCAGCAATATTACCTTTTGGAAACATCTAGTTGTATTTTACACAAACAATATTTTTTTAAACTAGCCTAAGGGGTTTTGTATGCAATGCAAATATCTGAGATAATTTTGTTTGTAATTATACAATGCAGAGGCATAACATTTCCATAAATTCTTCTTTTCTTCATGCTTTGGCCCCAGTTGCACATAATTTTATCAGGAGATACATGTAGGTAGAACCTTTTTCAAGTTCTCATAGGCGCCCAGAGGCACCCCCAGGGGGACACTGTTCCTTTCGTTTTTCAAGCTTTTCCCAAAAATCTTGTTCCATCAATCCAGAGTAAGATTTAGTCAGACTCCAAGAGACAAGTCTGGCGCCATCGTAATGCCGCCAGCAAAAATGAAGTTTGTAGTGATCAACGCGATGATATAGTCTCGTTTTCAATATGATATGCACAGCCAGGAATTCACAAGGTTTATCTTACCCCATGGTCTGAACCATCCTCTACGTAGCACAAACATGCTAGAATCACAAACATGAATCTTAAATCAAAACACTGTTACAAAACACGGTAACTGCGGGAGATCATTCAAGCGATTTTCCATCAATGCTGATTCTTGCTCATTTCAAGCCCAGCCACTGTGCATCACACTGCGCAGTTTGACCCACTCAGGAAGTATAGGTCAACTTCGGCGTGCGCTTTCTGAATTTGTTTACTCTGTTTACGGTCGACTGTCCGCTGCTGTTTTGAACCGGAAGCAGGACACGATAATGACGTCATAGAATCATGCTTGAGATCTCTGTTGCGTTCAAGCAATTTTAGCGACCGTGATTCTGCAGAATCACGTCACAAAACGGAGCTTTTTCAGCATTTCATGTTTGCGTTTTGAAACACGTTTATTTTAACGACCGACGAAAAAACGCTTGAATGCAACCATGTTTATTAAAAACTAAACGTCTTTGAAAACTGTGTTTCTAGGGTGAAAAAGTGTCGCTTGAACGCACCCTTAGATTGTAGAACATAGTTTGAATTCAAATGTCTTATGTGAATTTGGGTCAAAGAGATACATGTACATGCATATTTAATATTTCTCCTTCATCTAAATCTACATGTACATTGTACATTGTACTTGTACCTTGCTTCTGGTTTTGTAGAATTAAGTTGATTGGGCGGATGTGCAACGTATTGACAGTGCTATTTTCACTGAATGTCACCCAAACACATGGGAATTGATGACACATTCCCATTCTCACAAGTAGCTGATCAGACAAAGTGCACATGTCCTACTTTCCATTGCAACTTTGGGTTATTCTTCTTCCAAGAGACACCTACATGTACACATTTGCCCATCCCCACCTCCTTATTCCTTACCCATCTCTTGCCCTCCCCCTTTAACCATGCCCTTCCTTTTCACCCTTCCAATCCCCTTCTCCTTGCCCCTTACAAATTAATAACCTCCCCTTCAGACAGATCTCTAGTGATTGAAAATAAGCCTCACCTGCCAACATATTAGTTTTCCCTCATTAATTTGTTATCTTTTCATTTCAACATTTTAAAACATTCAACAACTGAAAAATTGTGACCAAAATATATGTCCATGACTCCATGTCCTTCTTGCTACTAGTTGCTAGCACAACAATGTCTACATCATTGTGTAGTACAGTTATGACAATGGATGATAAATACATGTAGGAGGACTTGTTAGTTTTCTATCACATATTACTCTATACATTATATTGTTTTTCATTATCATTATGACTCACATCAAACACCACATAGTCTTTCTCCAATACTTTGTATTAACGGACTGATACCTGTAACTACTGTATGACAAACCTCAGTATGGTGGTAGCATTAGCACTACAAGGTTTTTCCATATAAAATTAATGACTAACAAGTAACGACACTAATAACAAAAATGTTAAAAATCCAATTTTATGTCTTTAAACAGATAGCCAAATTGAACTTGGATATCGTCATCATGTGAATTGATTAAAGCCTATCAAAAGATATATTTGGAGCTTTTGTT
This sequence comes from Mesocentrotus franciscanus, assembly GCA_037976565.1. NCBI lineage: Eukaryota > Metazoa > Echinodermata > Echinoidea > Camarodonta > Strongylocentrotidae > Mesocentrotus > Mesocentrotus franciscanus. The sequence goes on from CP137683.1 coordinate 14,589,335, forward strand.
TTGTACTTTTCAGATTAAATACAATTCATTACTTGTCTTATACAATTTTGATATAACCATATGATGAATTTTAATGACTGAATGAGGATAAGACACGGCAAGCTTTACTCATCCCTTACAAGAAAAACAGACATTTGTTGATGTTTTATAGAGAGATGAGATGCACATCTGAGAATGGTCTCAATACACGGATACATGTACATGTACAGTGTATGTGAGTTCCGCCGGAACAGTGACCGTGACAAAATATTTCTTCCTTACACTTTTTCACAGGTCTTTTTTTTTCTCTTGTAGACTCACTCACAAAATTGTACTGTTCTTTGCAAGAACTCTGTATGTTTTCTCTCTTTTGATGTTGTTATTTTTGTTGTTTTCCAGGGCTCTAAGCAGCTTTCCAGAGCTAAATCCCTTATCAATCTGAATCTAGATCCCTGAATATTTTTTTTCATCAGATTTTTTAATGACAAAAAGGTGCTTTGAGCTATGGGTATGGGTACGTGGCTATCAAATATGTTGCCATTGTATTTTTTCCTACACTTACAATGTACGTGTACGGTGTACGAGACGTTACCATGACCCATTAAAATAAAACCCCATTATTCACTCCTGTATTATAATGCATGGTGCAATGCATGGTGCAATGCATAGTCACGGTAGCATTCATTCAATAATCAAATCGGAAAGGCATTTCAATCTACATAGTCCTACCATGTTGAAAGAGAAATAGAGAGAAATAGAGAGAAAGGGAGAAGAGAATATAGTGAAAAAGTCGGAAAGAGGGAGAGATAGAGGGAGATAGAGGGAGAGATAGAGGGAGATAGAGGGAGAGAGAGGAGAGAGAGAAGGAAAGGGAGAGCGAGAGGGGGAGAGAAATATTAACAGAGAGAGATGGAGAGAGACAGAGACAGAGACAGAGAGAAAGAGTCAGCAAGACAGGGAGACACAGACAGATAGAGAGATGGGGAGGGACAGATGGAGAGATAGAGGAAGGGAAAGACATACACATAGTGAGAGAGAAAGGGAGAGAGAGAGACAGAGAGACAGAGATAAGAAAAAGAAGAAGAGCCAGAGCAAGAGGGGAGAGAGAGACACATACACAGACAGACAGACAGATGGACAGGAAGAGACAGAGGAATGTTCACAGAGAGAGAGAGAGACAGAGTGAAAGAGTGAGACTGATAAATAGGAAGGAGAGAGAGAAATAGGAAGGAGAGAGAGAAAAAAAAAGAGAGAGAAAAAAAAAGAGAGAGAAAAAAAAAGAGAGAGAGAGAAAAAAGAGAGAGAAAAAAAGAGAGAGAGAGAGAGAGAGAAAAAAAGAAGAGAGAGAGCATCGATCTAGCCTGCACAGACCATATCGTACACACCTAATAAATATTTACACAAGGATCGTCTTCCCAATTCCCCATGAACAGGCTGTCTTTAGATGTGTGTCTTGACTGTCTTCAGTAGTGTCTACTATAATCTAATAGTTTACTTTCAATGCAATAATGCAGCCAATGGCACTTGGCACGGGTTTGCCTCACCTTGCAACCACTATGTCACATAAAAGCTCGACCCCATCCACAAAATGTACCCTGAATAAAGACTGACCGAGATGAAACTATTATTACACAAAAATGGGAAGAAAAAGTCCATTAGAGGAGGTGCATTCCCCAATGCCCCCACAAATTTTGAGGTACATTTTTGGCCATGTACCCCTCTAAAATCCACTTTGTCGTACATGTACCTTTAGTACACAAAAGCAACATATGCCCCCCCCCACTTTTACAACAATTGTGGATATTCCCCTAGTAAGAAGTACACTAAATGTATTTCATCCACAAATATGAAACATCAAATAGGAAAATTACACTGTATCAGGAAAACAAATTAAGAAATGAGATTTAAAGTCCCCCCTCCCCCCAATGACAAAAATTATTACCGGTAATATAAATGTACCAAGCCAGCTCTTAGAAGCCATAACACCACTAATCCTCAACCCTGATTGTTGTGATGACAAATTGATGGAACTCTAAAGTGCTTCTATTTTATATGCAGTATGTCTGTACACTGTATACAAAGCATTCTGTTCATGATTGCTTATGAAGCAGGCTCCCAGCACTATGAAAATTGATTGACGGCCCATGGTCAAAAAATCCTAGCTTACTGATTTCTTTTATTGAACGGAAATTGAATAGATGACGCTATTCCACACATTTTCATAATTCTTAAATACACGTAGAATAACATGACACAGAATTGGTCCAAAGTGATGAGAAAAAAACACAAGCACCTACATGTAATTATACAGAGCTATAAAAAGAGAGAGAATATCAAATAATTCTGATTTTACAATAGTAACAAAATTAATGATAATTATGAAAATTCATAACTCATCCTAATTTTCCCCTAAAACTGTATTAGAAATTGAGAATGCTTTTTTGAGCCTTGACTTCATGTACTGTACATTCATCTTTGAGTCTCAATTTTTTCAAATCATATTTTCCAAAAGTACATATATTGTACATGTATTTTCATAACCAGAAATGTCAGATGAAACTTCACTTTATACTCCTCCTTTCAATATTTTTAATCTTATTTATTAATAATTTGAAATGAGAGTGATCATGAGAGCTAAATCAAAATCATTTTTGCTAAAAACAATGACATCAAAACTGGTTATCGAATTCCTGGAATGCGCAAGGCTGAATCAGAATTTCTCTGTATGTACCATTTCAAGCAAGGATCCATGCAATTCCAATACATGTTGGACATCACACAGTATCTGCACAAAACACAACACACACAAACAACCTCATTCAGCATATGTACAGAAAACGCCATAGCGGAATTGTGTGGGCGAGTGCATTATGAACCTCATACATTGGAGCATGCCATTAGGCACATAAGTCAAGTACTACTTCCATTCTCTTTCAACATTACATAGGTAAAACCCACGGGTAGCGCACCCACTTGTAAGCAAGTGGAGCCCTCATCTACTGCAGATGTTGAAGTCATGGGACTGTGCTACGTGTAGCATGCATAGAAACACCTGGAGGGTAAAGTGGAGGCCCAAAATGAGTGGAAAATATTAAATTTCTGATCAACTCTTACACCAAGAACTCTGGAAATTTCTTTAATTGACAATGTTCTGGCTTTTTATAAACTTCAGCTTTATGTAAATTGCAATGTAGGCCTCCATTTGTACATGTAGAAATGAAAATATCTTTGTTTGATGATTTTTCACAACATACTTCACAGACACATTTGTTAATGTCAGTACATGTGTACAGGTTCATCTACATGTACAGTATATAACATTGGTCCAACATGTATACCGGTATGTACATGTACAATGTAAACACTTTGTTTTGATGAACCGTAATTGGTAATTGGTATAAAGTAAATTAAGTATTAAAATAAAGCAAAGACATCGTTATCCTAATTCCTTAAATAAGGAATTCTTCTTCTTCTTCCTTTAATCTTCAAAAGGCTATCGAGCATATACATATATATCACAACGATCTGTAGAAAGATTACCATTAAACACAGGATTTACACCCTATACTCTGCGAGAAATTTAGCATACTAACGTGCATAGGGTGTGATTCCCTACACACACAGGGCCTCCATTTAACGTTCTGTCCGTGGAACGGAGTGTTTTCCCCTGAACCCGAGCCTGCATCGAGAACACAGGGGAGAGGCCGCGCTTACATACATGTACAACGCGGTGGCAATCATTTTTGCACTTTTGTCTGCTCAGCACAGGACTTGAACCCACGCCCATGAAAAGAGTCATGAGAGCCAGACGTTTTGACTGAGCCACATCGCCTCCTGTTAGAATTTGAAGAATTTTGGCAACAATATTTGATCTGTTTCTTCTGTAATGTGATTGGGGTAGGCCTACATGTATGAAGAAAAAAAAATCATTAAACATCTAGTGATTGTAAACTATAATTAAATTTAATACCTGGATTTAAAAAAAAAGAATAAAACAGGTAGATGTCTCTCTCCCTCTCTCCATCCCCCTTCTCTCTCTCTCTCTCTCCTCTGTAACATTTACATTTTCTGTTTATTCTTCTTCTTTGTTTATTTGTCTTCCAAATATTCTACATGTACATGTAAATGCATCACAAACATCAGGTACAAAGTTCATACAAAATGAGTAAGCTCTGATTGCAATGAGTACACTGTTGCAATTTTTTTCGCTGTGTCCCAATATCAGGCCTGTCCGATTTGATTTACTGTTTGTACATGTAACTGTGATTAGAATTTCTATGAAATTGTTGAATCTCTTACAAATTTACCATGTCCTCATGAAAATCTGTTCATCTTTCAAGAAATTGATACAATTGATGCGGAAATGAGAAGAAAATCAAAAACAAGAACCCTCAATATAATAATGTAGGCAAGGCAAAATGTCTTCCTACGCACATACGTCATCTCAGAACATGGGATAGCAGGGGCATGACGGAAGCATTATTACATGCATGTCATTTAATGTATTACGCCCAAACACAGCGCCTCTCAGCCCTCGCTGGTATGGGATAAATGATGCGAGGCAAAGGGACTGCTTGTAAAATACACACTGAATGTACAAGCATCTTGTGCATCAGACTTGTCTTGCTATCGCTCACTCTCTCCTCTCATACATCATAGACATACATTCTACATGTATATCTCTGTGTCTTTTCCTGTCTCAATACATCTCTACCTGTGTATATTATTATTCTCTGTATCTTTCTGCCTATGTCCGTATGTTGGTCTGTCTTTTCTCTCTCTCTCTTTACCTCCATCTCTCTCCCTCAATCTCTCTTCCTCCATCTCTCTTCCTCCATCTCTCTTCCTCCATCTCTCTCTCCCCCTCCCCGTCTCCTTTCTTGTCTATCTTCCTCCATATCCCCTCCCCTCTCTTTCTCATTTTACCTACAGTGTATATCTCCCTTTGTGTGTGGGTGTTTGTGTGTGTGTGTGTCTCTCTCTCTCTCTCTCCTGCAAGTGCAATTGTTCTGTCTGCCTCTCTCTCTATGCATACATGTAACTGTCCGTCATATTTCTTTTAAACTTTTCTCTACCTCCTCTTTCCTTACATCTGTCCCTTTATTATCCTTATACATGTAATTGGATCTTCTCTCTCTTACCCATGTTTACATTTTCTAAGCAAATAACGATAGATCTCTAAACTACTCTAATGTACAATGTTTATGATTTTTCTGCATCTTATAAGAATTAAAGAGATGTACCATAGAACTTGTGCTGCATGTTAATGACATGTTCATGTATCCATTATCTACAATGATCATGATTTGGAGATTAAAAACAAGGAAGTTTTATGTTACCTTTAACAATCTGTCTTGCTGCTTTATTGTAGACCTCTTCCTGTGTTGTGTTAGGCTTGAATATACGATCAAACATAAACAGCTTTCCCTGTAACAGAGAGGAAATAAACCGACGAATAAGAAAAACAAAATGAAAATTAATCCCATCATCAATAGCACATGAAACCTCATGAATCATTACTTTATAACCAAATGATGGATTGATTTGACCTGCATATGAACATGAACTTACAATGTACATAAATAATTGAAATATATATGCTTTGTGGGAGATACATACATACGTAGGAGGCTCTTTGAAACAAAATTATGTCTCTTAATTATTTCAGTTAAAAATGAGAATAAGAAAAAATCTTTTGATACATGACTGTTGAGGTGACTAATGGTAGTGATACAGGAAAAAAATATTTGGTAATATACGGGACACATTGCATGGAAGTGCCCTTTGCAGTACATGAATGTTTTGATGTTCACAGAACATTTATCTATTGATTTTCTTGAAAACATATGGTGCTATATATAGAGGAAGTTTGCATATACATTACAAACCATATAAGATTTTTTTTTCTTCATTATTACGTGTACAGTATGTATTGTACATGTACATGTACATTGTACACTGTATATCATGTAGCAAGCTCTGTATGTACATGTATGAACATGTACATTTATGAGGCGTACATGTATGCACATACTACATGTACATGTACATGTATGTACTGTAAATGTCTGTAAGGATGCTCTTTCTTGTCAGAGCTAGCTGCTTCCTTTCCAAAATAGAATTTAACCAACCATCCTCTTATGGTCAAACTTATTGATGGATTTTCCTTATAAAAATGAGAGTTACTGTACATGTAACATGTACTGTATCATGTACATTGTACATGTACATGTACCTGTATGTGGCATAACCTACCGTAAATCTCCGTGTATAAGGCGCACCCGTGTATAAGGCGCACCCCTTTTTTAAGATTTAAAAAAAAAAAAAAATTTTTTTTTTTTTTTTTTTCCCCCAGGTCTGTGTTAAAAACCCACGCGGGAAGGTCTTTCATTTAACTGCGAGGTGCAGTTGAAGGCGCCGATTTGTGCTTGTGAACTTGTCACAAATAATAGGAACAATGTCGTTTTTAGAAGAATGTGTAAGATCATTAATGTAAATAAAAACAGTAGAGGACCTAGGATAGGACCTTGTGGTATGCCATGTGTAATAGAAGAAAAATTGGAGAAATTATTATATACTACATATTGACATCTATTAGAAAGATTACTTTCAAACCAAGATGACAGACAAATTTGAGTGTTCTAGTTTCCGAGTGGTGAGTCAACACACCGATTACTGAGCTGGGAGACATTGCCAGGCATAGCGCCAGGTGGAGGGGCACAAATCGAAACTTTAAAAAAAAAAAAAAAAAAAAAAAAAAAAAAATTTTGTACCCGTGTATAAGACGCACCCCCGACTTTCAAATTTTTTCGGCGGCAAAAAAGTGCGCCTTATACACGGAGATTTACGGTACATGTGTTCATGTACTGTACATGTATGCCTAGGAGGGAGAAGGGTCACTGTACAGTCCTGTTTCTCATCCTGTGTAACTTTTGTAACTTAATTATAAAACATACACTGAACATGTAATATGGAAAACGGTAACGTAGTAGAAGGGTCAGTTCAACCCTGGTTCGACTAGAGGTGAAATGATCGTTGACCTGCTTAAATCCAACCGACAGACATTTATCTATTTATCAGCAGGTTAAAATAATACACGAACAATCGGCTATCCAGTTTTGTTGATCTTGTGATCAAAAATGTGTTTTTGGAGATATGACAAATGGGGCATTTCATTCAAGTATCTGGCTTTGATATCGGTCCATATTAATGCACCACTGTTTCACCTCACCAACCTGCATGCAAGTAATTTGATCATACTTCAAAAATGTGTAAATTGATGTTTTCGTAACTCAAGAATGAAAGGTGGACTTGTTGAATTAGGGCCTGTAGTTGAATACATTTAGATGTAGGCTCTATAAATATGTCACATTCTCAAGAAACACAAATTGGGACAAATCAATTTTTCACATACCCGTACTCAAAAAATTACAAAAATTGGTAAGGTTATGAATAATTTAGTTGTTAAAGAGAAGGTTGAGTTCTGAGAAGAGGTGAAAAATAATTTGTGAGCGTTATCATTGTATTATGCAAGTGTGGAAGAACATCAGAGGAAAAATGTTCCCTGAAAAGCATGGCTCTTCAAATACCTTAATATTTTAAATATGGCATATAACATCATAAAAATCGGGACGGATTTTTATGCCACATGTTCGTGTAGTCCCATATACATCTTTCTGTGTACAGAGCTTGTAACTTTACCAAGACTGGGCCAAATTTCTTAGTATCATTTTGATGATTCCAGAACCTTTCAGTATACACCAATACTTACATGTATATGCTAGGTGATCAACCTTTTCTGATTGATTCCACAACGTTTCTTTCACAATGCAATCGCATGACCAGAACTCAACTTTATCTTTAACTGTACATTTACATGCAGGTAAATTGTTCTTTCAAAATACTGCCAAACACTGATGTACATTGTACACTGTACATGTAAATTCTACTACCATGGGACACACTGTTGAACTAGAAATGTCTTCAATCTGGAAACAACGGAGGGGGTGCGCTCATTATGCTGTACTACACACGTACATGTATAATGTAGCTACTGTAGAATATTTTGATACTTGCTACAAAAGTCATTACTACAAACCCATTAGTTTGTTACAAGAATACCTTTAGGCCCCTCCGAAGCAATCTACTGTACCTAAAATTACGAGCCGCCGAATTGCTTCTTTCTCTCACCCTCTCTGCTTACATCACAACAACTTTTGCTTCTGCAGAGCACGGAAAGTGTCTACGCTAGCCTCGCAGATCGTCTCTCTCTGCTTATATCACAATACATTCTTCTTCTACTTGATTGTGAAATACAGAAAGTGTGTCTCAGCTACCCGCTTTATCGTTTCTCTCTCCTAATATCACAACACATTCTGTTTCTACTCAATTGTGAAGTCAGGAATATGTGTCTATGCTACCCACTTTATTGTTGCTCTAGAGCTGCTAACATGACAAGATTTTTTGTAATTGATCATGAAATAAAGAAAGTGTGTCTCCACTAGCCCCTAAGATCATTTCTCTTTCCTAATATCACAACACATTCTGTTTCTACTCGATTGTGAAGTCAGGAATATGTGTCTACGCTACCCAGTTTACTGTTGCTCTCTGCTAACATGACAAGATTTATTTCTTTCTAAATGAAATAAAGAAAGTGTCTCCACTATTCCTGACAAATATTTCTATAAGACAATCACTTCTCTCTACTAATATCATAACACATTATGATTCTACTCGATTATGAAATAAGCCTGGAATGTGTGTTTCCCCAAGCTCGGAATGTGTGTTTCCCCAAGCTCTGAAAATTGTTTCTTTCTGCTAAAAGCAAAACACATTCTGTTTCTACTTTGTAAATCTCCACCATCCAACTTCGGAGCCTGATTGGTTACATGACCTCATGTGTGGGGGTTGTAGGACGGATGTTTTCCTCAGGCTATTAATTGCGTTGTCTGCATCTGATTAATTGGTGCTAGACTAGATGGCAATTTTGGCTATCGGTTATAGTGTTCACTGTAAGTGTAAACAAACTGCCTTTGCAAAGACATGAAATTTAAAGAATCTATAAACAAATTGAAGGCAAGAAGTGAATGCATGTACCCAATGTTGAGGTGTATTGCAAGTTACTATAAAACTAAATACAACATCCAACAATTAATGCATTACATGATCCATGTTAAAATTGTGCAGTGGGGTATTCCCATTGACAACATTTTCAATAATGTATACAGAGGACGGGGCAACATTGCGACTGCATGAAATCTTTAAAAAAAACATACATTTACTATGGATAGTATAGATTGCGACTGCATGAAATCTTTTAAAAAAACATACATTTACTATGGATAGTATAGATTTGTTTCTCATATATTCAGTTTAATACCCGTATATTTCTATCAACAAGCACTTTCATGCCCACTACATACATGTACAGTACATGTACAGTGGTTCAATTTTCTGTCAATTTAGACAAAACTCAAACTATTGACATGGTTTAGTCTGTAAGACCCGGAATAGAAGTCCATGTGCAAATGTATGTACAAACATGGCATATGGTAGACCAAATCCAGCAAAGAATAATATTAACATTTAGGCCCTCGTAGGGTCACACAATGGAGATCTGATAGTAACACAATAGGTCTGATTCCATCTTCCTTCCTTCCTTCCTACGAAGCAGTTCATGACCATCACTGTGGATTGTATGTGGGATTGCCGGGTATGATGGTCCAGTTGTATATATGCAGATATCTGCATGGGCTTGACCCCCGACCCCCCCCCCCAAACAAAAAAGAAAAGGGGGGAATGGAAGCTGAGGGCTCCTTGCACTATAAAATCTTCAAAAGGGTACCCTTAAATAAAATGTCGGTTAGAAAGTTAAAATGTTGAAAACCCGTGTAGGTCAGTTAGCCTACATGAAGTTTTGACTTACAGTTTACGGTAAATTGCAAAAGTAGACTCCCCACATAAAAATTGAAATTTTCTCCCTCATGTTACCTTCAACATTTCTTCGACCTTTGGAATAAAAAAATGTTATCATTTGGAATTTTAGGTAACCTCTAATCTTCCTCTGATGCATTTCAGGGGAAAAAATACATGGGGGCTCAGGCAAATTTTTTCCCCGAAATGCCAAAAAGAGCCCCTGACAGTCATAAAAGAGCCCCCCAAAATGTGCATAGAGTTCAATGCAGAACAAATTAAAGAGTGTTACTTTTATGTAAGCAAGCTTAAAAGTAGCACACAAAATTTTTTAAATATTTTTTTCCCTGATGTATTTCAATATAATGTACCTGGTACATGCAAGTCTTGTTCCATTTCTTAGTTTCTTTTTTTACCCCAAACATTGTAAGGATTTACCAACACAATTGCATATTTGCACTAAATTACCCTGAAGAGACACAGAATTACATACATCATGTGTATTAAAGTGGAGTCAGTGGGCAATTTTTCGCAACCGTATTATCATCAATCATACTAGGAAGTGAATGGTGCAGTTTTCTGAAACTCCAGGTGAAATTAAAATCTTGGCCGAGGATAAATCTTTGTCCAAGAACTCCTTAATTAAAACCAAGACTGGGACACGGACGGTGAAAGCTCAGCATAAATACGCGCCCCTCCATCTCCAAAGCACTTGACGACCTTTACCATTTCGGATTCATTTGAGATCACGGCAGGCCTTGGGGTTGGATTAGGGAGAGAGCAGCAGGCAACCAGTTCCATGTGTGAAATGTACCCCCATCTTATCAACATAACTCAATATTTCTTCTCATCTTCTTTCCATGCACAGATTCAGAATCCTTTAAAGTATAATGAGCGGAATGAATACAACATGTGTCATGTGACACAGGTAATGATGTACATGTATCACATGACAGTCATAGTAACCTTCAGCAAAGTTTCTTCAAGAGATCTCAAAAGAAATAGTTATTGCATACAGAGTAGTGGCCTATATTTATAATGTAAATGTTCATTTAAGGGCTAGTCACATATCAATTATCACAGTAATGATAACAATTGTTATAGGTAGAAAAGGTATTGGATCCAAGAAAATTTGTTGCTGAAGGATCATTACAGTAGGTCTTTAGGATAACTTCTTTTTTTTTATACACATGTACATGTACAACTGTACATGTAATGTAAGATTTTTTATAAGATTTTTTATTGGTTTCAATAATTAGCATAACTTGGTGAGCACCATACTCTTCATAGAAAAAAAAATTTAATCGTTATTAGGGCTAGTCACTTACACATCAACATACAATGTATCAATTACAATGACAATCATAATACTATTCTTTCAAAATATAAAGTGTAATGAATCAGGAAATATCAGTGCTGGAGGCTCATAATAGCATAAATCGTTGAGCATCTTACATCTTCTATAGCAGGATTATTATTTTGAATTTGAATACACATGTTATGTACACCAGCCCTTAACTTAACTTGAAGTACATCACGTTAATCTTCTTCTTTAATGAGTCTTTCCAAAAAGGTATCATCATAGTTGTACACGTAAGCGAGAGATCCAGAGAGTAATTTACAGTGACCTCCATTCCCAATCTTGTTACGAGAGATGCAAGCTACTGTATCCAACAGATTTCATGGCCAACAGAAGGACTTTCTATGTACATGTACATGTACATGTATCCTATTCCATTCATCGCCTTCCATGTACTGGTACACGTAGGCCCATGGCCAAGCAAAACTTGTTTCTAAGTTCCTAACCCCCAAAAAAAAAAAAAAAAACATTTGTACAATATGTACACTGTACATACATGTACAGTGTAGGCTACATTGTACCGTTGCTTCTGTGCATGCAAGCGGAGAAGCCTGTTCAATGTAGGCCTACCGAACCGGGCTGGCCAGAAAATACACACAAAACGGTCAATGATTTTTATGTTGAAAGCCTGTCTAGAATCTCCACAAATTGTGGAAAATTGAGCAGCGTATATATTTTTTTTCTTTCTTTTTTCTGCTTCGTTTTAATTTTGTTAAATGCGATTTGAATTCGGCGTAAATATTCATAATTGAATAATACGTGCCAAAACTGCCAATAAAACTAAAACAACAACAACAACTCTTTAATTTGTTTTTTATAAACGGATAAATTCATCTGAAAAGAAATGTTTGGTAGTGACCGTCTACATGTACATGTACATGTAGTATTTTTAATGCGCAACAGTCATCAACATGACAAATATTAAATACAAATAGCACTGAACCCCCCCCCCCTTCCTCAGTCAAAAAAGAAAAAAGAAAGAAAAAAATGGACAAGAAACTACACTTGTACAGGAATTAACATTAACAGAAAAACACAGTCTTTTATGTTACAGACATAAATTTGTTAGTTATATACTGTACATGTAGTACATCTAAGGCCTATCTATTTATAAATCTATGTCCCATAGCTTGGAGGCCGTTGGGGCCACAATGCAATGGACCTTGAGACACAGACCCTCCATAACTGTTATAACATGTCTGTCTTTAGCTGTTCTAGTGAGCTGCTCAAATGACATTCCATGGCCTACATACATGTACAGACATAAAAGAGTACATACTATATACTGTATGTGTATCATACAATGTGAATAGAATTATAATTCTACAGGTAGTTTTCTGTAACTTTACTCATCTTTGTTGATTTGACCTTTCTTCTATTATTATTTTTCTTTCTTCCTTTTTGAATAAAGAGATACATCCTGAGGGCTGCAGAGTTTGTCTAGTGCTAGTTGTTTGTAAAAATTACAGTTTACAGTTATTTGGTTATATTTTCCACTAAGTTTATATGTTTGCACAATTTGTTTGATCTTTAATCTAAGTGGACGGTCATGTAACTATGGGAACAATTGAAATATGACCGCTTCATGACTCATACAAACAGAAGAACAAATGTTTGACGGCATCGTCATATTTAGTGCGCAGATAGCCAGATACAAATCAAAATACAGTTGAAATGTTGCATACACTCAGTAGTGCGACATGTACACGTACATGTACTTGTAGGAGTAATGTGCTAATCCAGATGCACTCGGATAGCCCACGTCATTGGCCGTGAATAATTTATGAGGAGACAGCCAGCGCAGAGAGATCCGTGGGTCGTCTTCCAACCAGAAAGAGAGGGTACACACAATATTATACAGCCATGAGTCAGAATTGAAGGCAGGTTGCTCATCCACTACTCTCTACTCCGTGGTTTTGAATTGAGTCTGCCTCGCTCTCATAATATTAATCATGAACTCTAATGTGTGAATCATCGATGGAAAATGATATTATTACACGATATTCATGGAGATCAGTGAGAATAAGAAAATACTCAATATTTAATCAGTTCACTAGAATACAGAAATTTAATTGTACATTGTTGCACTGAGTTAGGATAAAAGGATTTATAATAGTACTTTTTGCACTCCTATTCTCCCTTTACATTTACATATACTGTAAAAGCAAGTGCGAAATAAATGTAGATTACATGTGTATGGTGAAGACTAAATTTTGTTTTAAAATCTTTAGTGTATAGTTGTATACATGTACATGTCAAAGGTTCTTCATACTGTATTATTACAAAAATCAAATCTCTACAAATTTCACATTGTGGATTACAGGGCTTAAATTAATCCAAGGCCACCAAGGCCATGGCCTTAGATGCCCTTTTGATTGGCCTCAATGCCCCTCTCATTGGCCTTGGAGATTTTGTGTGCCCTTTCCAATTCTTCCTATTTGTGCTGTAATATAGGAATGTGCCCTACAGAAAAGTGGCCTTGCCCTAAAAAAATATTGAAATTTAAGGCCTGGGATTATTGTACCATAGCACTGGGTCCGAATTAAAGACCCATTGTCAAAATATTACATACATAGTACATACATGTACATGTACATGTACATGTACACGTATACATTTACAGTGTACATATAGTAGGGTGTCTGATCGCGCACCCGGTGTTGTGTGCTAAAATCCTTCCCATAGAGATTGCACGCAGCCCTATGCAGTCTATGTCCATTACGCGATCATGCAAAATTGTTCAAAGTTTTTATTATTAAGTCGAGATTCAAACCTTTATTCTTTGTGATCCTGAAGGTGATACTCAATAAATGAGGTGTCATATGAAAGAGCAGATTAATTCCAATATTTCCAAAGGGGTCATCTCGAAATTCTAAAAATATCTTGGTCAAAACAGCTATTTAATCATTGTTTCCTGGCTAACTCCGAAATTTGCCACTTATGAGATATGATGCCCCTGGCGATAAGTAGTCCCAGTCGTAAGGAAAATATCCCTACACTTATTTTTTCGCTAGCCCCCAGGGATCACAAACAATTACAGTTTGAAAATACCCTTCCCCACATTTTTCGGATCAGCTATTAAGTAGGGAGGCGTGAGCTCCGCGCCGGCCGAATCTGCACATGAATATGCATCGGGCCGCGTGTCTACAAACCCGGAAGTGGGTGCCCATTGAAGACAATGGATTGCCGATCGCGCTTCATTTAAGCAACACGCGTACGCTTGCACGCGTATGTGTACGCTTGCATATTGCACAATTCAGCTGTTGTGCTAAATTTAGCAAAACAACATAACTCTGCGTGTACGTCTTTTTCGTCGATTCTTAAAAAAATGGATGAATATTGTAGGGAATTGAAGGGGCTGTAACTTTTGATAGAAACATCGGTGAGTCTTGAAATTTGAAATGTATTATTCTGAGTGAATAATTTTTTCAATTATCCAACCAAAATGGTGAAAAACGATCCAAAAGGGAAAATTGAAAAATCGTTCAGACACCCTACATATAGTACAGTAAATGCAACCCCAAAACTTGGATAATGAACTCGTGAGTTGTAGCAAGAAGTTTCAAATAAATGTACATGTAGTCCCACAACATGACATGAAATGCCCCTACAGACATATACTGTATATGTAGTAATATGTACTTCTCCTTGTTTCATTTCCCTACATGTACATGTACCGATGTACATTCTGTAGGAGAGTGAAGCGTTTGACAAAGCTTGTACTTTGGCTTGCAGAGATGGGACACGTGTCGGTGTCACATTGAGACACTATAAAACAACTCCTGACAAAGGGTCTCTTTTCCCTCTGTTTGCACTCGGTAGTTTCAAGGTTAAATGTACTGAAATTATTAGAAATTTCAGCAATGAATGAAGCTCCCTCTTCACACTTCATGCACACAGACTCCCACACATCCATATAACTGAGGTAAGTATATTTGCGGAGGAGGACAAATTTGAACAAAAATTCTTTGCTTATGATGAAAGCAACTGGACTGTGCATCAAACATGTTAAAATGCTTAAATGTCTATGTACATTTGGTATTTTGTGTTTCCAAGTAGAGCTTTTAATATGTAAACTGGAAATTTAGAATCTAGAGTAAACCATCAAACATAACTATTCTTCAACCTCTTTGAATTTATAAACACCGACTAAGTCACTGACCATTCATCTTAGATAGAAAAACTGAAAACAGTATGCTCAACCTGCGTAAACCTTACCACAACATAACATCTGTCTAAAAATCATGTCTATGCTGCAAAGAGGAGTGTCTGCAAAGCTTTTATAAGGTTGGTTGAAGGTCTATGGACCTTGAAAAGTGGAAACCATACGCTGGCTGAAGGTCCATCAACATTGGTCTTGTAAACTTTCATACATGTACTAGATGGCTAAAGGTCCATGAATCTTTGGTCTCGTCCATTTCCAGACAAGTTGGCTTTTAGTTTTAAGATACATGTACCGGTACATGAACATTTGGACTTGCCAACCTTCAGACAAAGTGGCTTAAGGTCCATGAACACTTGGTCTTGTCAACCTTCCACTAGTTGGCTAAAGGCCATGAAACTTTGTTCTTGTCAACCTTCAGACCAGTTGGGTAAATGTCCATGAACTTTTCGTCTTGTCAACCTTCCAACTAGTTGGCTAAAGGTCCATGTACACTTGGTCTTGTCAAACTTCAGACAAGTTGGCTTAAGGTCCATGAACCTTTGGTCTTATCAACCTTCCGACTACATGTAGATGGCTAAGGGTACATGAAACTTTGGTCTCGTCCACCTCCAGACAAGTTAGCTTAAGATACATTTGGACTTGTCAACCTTCAGACAAATTGGCTTAAGGTCGATGAACACTTGTTCTTGTCAATCTTCAGACCAGTTGCCTAAAGGTCCATGAACCTTCGGTCTTGTCAACCTTCAGACTAGTTGGGTAAAGGTCCATGAACTTTTGGTCTTGTCAACCTTTCAACTACATGTACAGTACATGTACAATGTAGTTGGCTAAAGGTCCATGTACAATTGGTCTTGTCAAGCTTCAGACAAGTTGGCTTAAGGTTCCAAGAACCATTTTGGTATTGTCAACCTTCCAACTAGATGGCTAAAGGTTCATGAACCTATGGTCTTGTCCACCTCCAGACAAGTTGGCTTAAGGTCCACCGTCCATGAACCTTTAGTCTTGTCCACCTCCAGACAAGTTAGCTTAAGGTCCATGAACTTTTGGACTTGTCAACCTTCAGACCAGTCGGCTAAGGGTTCATGAACCTTTGGTCTTGTCAACCTTCAGACTACAGTGTAGTTGGCTGAAGGTACCAAGAACCTTTGGTCTTGTCAACCTTCCAACTAGTTGGCTTAATGTCCATGAACCTTTGGTATTGTCTGCCTTCAGACAAGATGGCTTAAGGTCCATGAACCTTTGAACTTGTCAACATTTCTTCTCACTCTTGAGAACCTTCAGATTACATGTACATGTAGTTGGCTGAAGGTAAAAGAACCTTAATCAAGATTTTGAACATTTATTCAAAGGAAGTTTAATAGTTAAAACTTAAATATGAAGATAAATGTGTGGGTGGTGTTAGATGAGTGGCAACTGGCAAACAAAAAAGTATTAATCTAAACTTCAAAAAAATCCTACAAGTTACATGTGTAGGCTTTTATTCATTTATTGAGATCAAAAGTTTAACTTTCAAAATACATGTAGGTTTCTGTCATGTCATGATTTATTTTTTAATGAGGATGGGTTTTCCATTTCTTTTGAGTTTTGGTATTTTATATTTTTCCCTGAAGTCACTTTCTAGACAATGTACATGTACAGTACGTGTACTGTACATGTACATGTACATGTATGCTCTACAATGGTTTAAAACAACTTGATTACACTCTTAATGATATTTTATACATTTTGTACATTACTACATTTCCTCAAATTTTTTTGTCACGGATAATTTAGAAGATTATTAAAAGCAGATCTATTCATGCTAGTTGTTCAAAAGAGAGTTTATATTAATATGTAGATCCCTTGACCCTAAAGTAACAGACATCTAGTATAGACCCTAGTCTCTAATACTCTATACTAGACGGTCTACACTTTAAACTTAAAAGTCAAACAAAACAAAAGTCCAGTTTCAGAAATATTTACCTTTACTTTTAGTCTATCTAGGTCTACTGCTTTAAAGTTTAAATATGTAACCTTTCAACTTAGATACATGTACATGTAACATAACTTTGATGTAGATTCTAGCCATTTGGATCTTCATAAGATGAGTGCATGCCCGAGTCTCTGAGAACTATAACATGATCAATGATCAAGACAATTAAAAAAAAAAAAATTTTAATTTTTAAAAATTAAAAAAAAAACGGGCTTGAACTTGAAGTGCATCCAGAGACATTAAGAGAAGAAGCATGCAAATGACTGCTTTTACAGAGCGAATTAAGATACCTGTATTATGATCTGTAATTTGTAGGTTAAGGAATTCAAATACTTACACCTATTTGAACTTGTTCTTCACTGATAAATTTTGTACAGATGTGAGAAGTGTTCTGTTCAGTGGAGTTCATTGGTCGCACACGGCAGACCACTTTAATATTGCACTCAGCAGGATCCGCCATGATGGATTCTCTCTGATCGCCTTACAAAATAAAATGTTCAAATATTGAAATTCCTCCTAACGATATGGTGAAAATAAGACGATGTCTTGTTGTGTCACTTCATGATCGCTGTTGCCATGTCGTACGTGCCCAAGAGATAATGAGATGCATGCAGTGCTGACGGGCACGGGATCGGAGGCCGGGGTGCACCGGTACGGTATACTAGGCGCCGGGAATGCACACTTCACTGACACAGCACGTAACACAGAGCTAGAGAACCAACCAGTAAAATCACGATTTAATGAAGAATCCAGTCACAATACCACTTCAAATTGGTCCACATATGTCCTAAGTCGAGCCAGTGACTCTTAAATATATAAATTTAGATATTTTATATATATACAACGCAAGGAATGTGCCAAATACCGGCAAAAATATGTCCTGAATTCTCGGGTAGGTGACCCTCCCTTCTCCGATAAATCGTGTCGAGAGCGCGCGCGCCGTACGCGAAACCTGATTTTCTAAAGCTGCGCTATGAAATTCCTCGCACCCATACCCTCTCTCGATCCCAGTGATGATACAAAATAAGCCCCTCTGTTATAATTTTCAAGCTTTTATTTATATTATTTATTGAAACAAATCAAGTTGGGAAATATTCACTGATCATACACTATGACTGCTTAATGACAATTTTCAATCAACTGTACAAAATCTCCAAGAATTAGAGCTCGTGCCCACTCACGTTAGGGGCCGGAGTAGGCCTAATTATCTGCATGCATGGTGCCAAAACAAAAATGTCAGGGTTTAAGTGCACTAATTTTTTTTTTTTTGTTTTTTTGTCCCAATTTTTGAGGAAATATTTAGCGGCGACTCAGCCAGCCGGTGAATAAGCGGGGGGTAAGAGCACCAATTTTTTTTGCCCAATTCGTGAGGATTTTTTTTTTTTTTAAATAATTTAAATAATTTTAATTTGAGCCCCCCCTCCAAAATCAGACCCCAAAGACCCCACCCCGTGAACCAGTGCCTTGTGCATGTCAGGATGGGATGTTAGACGGCCACTATAATGACAAGGTCAGCTTTGTAACTTAAGGTACATGGAAAAAATTTCATCAGAACTATAAGAGAAGGCTGTAGAAATATAAAACCTGACAACAAAACTGTTCAAGAAGGGGGTGTAACATTCCCTGAAAAAAAAATTATCAAAGTGCCCTTAGACCAAGTTTTGTTAGCCCAAAGTGCTCTGCATGGATGTAAAGAACAAACTTGTTTACATTACATCTTTAATAAGTTATAAGTGTTTAATTCAATTCACTTCAAAATTTACATACCGGTAGTCTAATTTATAGAACCTTGAATTGTTTTGTAATTTTCTTTGGTGCAGTTTGGGGTCATCCGTAAATGATCATTTTATTGATGAAGTATTAACCTGTGAAATTATTGTTGATTTCTTAGAAGCAGCCAAAAATATTGTCAGGATTATGCAAACACACCTGTTGACCATCTTATTTGACGAAACATAATAGAGAAGAAATGTAAGGTCTTTTGTGTAATATCTTCGCGATAAATTTCAGCGTGGCAATATACAAGTCCCAAGTTTCTGAATACACTGCATGGAATCTATTAAAAGCAGAATTGCAAGATTTTCTTTTGGTTGGGAGCTCAAAACAATTGATGGCAAACATTCACTTCAATAATGAAGTGAAAGAGGATGTCATTTAACACTGACTTCTACAAGGATTTTCAGGATTAATGTGTTTGAAGACGAATATTGATGAAAGAATACAAATTTTAGGTTTTCTGCATACAACACAAACACAAGTTTTGTATTCTTTCATCAATATTCATCTTCAAACACATTTGTTTTGAAAATCCTTGTAGAGTTGGGTGTTATATGACATCCTCTTTCACATCCATCATCACACAAATACATGATGTAAGTGAAATTTTGCAATTAATTTTTTTAGCGAATTTGGGGCTCCCAACACTTTAAAGGGGCTCAGTCAGAAAAATCATCTCGGGGAACTTCCCGGCTCTAAGTAATCCAAATGAAATGGGAAAAAAAGTATGGTAATATTGCTGGACATGCATGAATAAGATAAACAACACTAAATAAAAAGATGATATATTAATATATCATGAATTTCCAAGTATTGATTTGCAAGAAAATTCTGCCATAGAACGGAGGGGGTGGGGCACCATTAACTTTCCCTTATATATAGTGAAACTTTAAATTTGCAAAATAAAAGTTTCATCATTGCAATGCAAGACTATAGTGTCATCAAAGTGGAACCTGCAACGAAACTAGAAATACAATTTTTTGGCTGGAGGAATTATGTTCATCTCAATACAGATTACCGAAATGTGTGTGCCCCTTCGGGATCTCACCCTCTATAATTATGAATTCCATGCCTGTGTAGCTTCTTCTCTCCCCCTCCCTCTCTCACTCTCTCTGTCCCTCATTCCTCCCTCTCTCACTATCTCTCTCTCTCTCTCTCTCTCTCTCTCACACCTATACTTCTCACTCACATAGGCGTCATCAGGTTCTGAAAAGTGGAGGAGGGGCTAATTAAAATTAGGTGGATGAGCAATTTTACTGGGAAGGCAGAGCGACCAACTGTAAGGGAGGGTAGCCTATGGGAGGGCGCTCCTGGGCCGGTATTTCAATTACATACTTTGTTTAAGTTAAACTTTTTCTTAGTTTTTTGCTAAGCTAAGTAAAACGTCTTAAAGGCCAAGTCCACTCCAAAAATAACTTACTTTCAATAGGAGCAGAAAAATCAGACAAACCAATCGAAAAAAGTTTGAGCAAAATCGGATAACTAATAAGAGTTATGAATTTTTGAAAAAGTATGTAAAACTATGGAACAATGGAAATCACTACACACATTGCCAATTTGGTTATCAGTTTGTGACGTCATGTCCTCACTATCCACTAATTATTTTCTTTATTGATAATATTCCTATTTTCTCCTTAAGAATCTTATTTCTTCACACCAGCGTCCAAGTTAGATTGATAGTAATATGTTTGTGTGTAGATACACTAATATAGAGTAATTTTTATCCAGTTAAATCATGAAAAATGTGAATTTTGATAAACTATTCATATAAAAATCAATAATAATTATGAACTTATCAGAAAATAGTATCAATTCTTCAAAGTTCATAAAAGATTTTGTGAAATGTCATGCACGCAATATGATACAAATCATATAACCTAGGAAAAGACATGGGGAAATCAAGTTTTGGGGTTAAAAAGGGAAATTACTGGATTAAACTATATAAAGCAATTGATACTAGTGAGGACATGACGTCACAAACTGATAACCATTCTCATTGTTCTATAGTTTTACATACTTTTTCAAAAATTCATAACTTTCTTATTAGTTATCCGATTTTGCTCAAACTTTTTTTGATTGGTTTGTCTGATTTTCTGCTTCTATTGAAAGTTATTTTTGGAGTGGACTTGCCCTTTAAGTCGTATTCAGATCATGATCTAAGCAATTTCACTTTCGCAAGCAGAGCCATTACGGCAAAACACTTCCTCCAGGGTAAGCAATTAAGGACTTCAGAAATTTTCGGTGACCAGTGCGTCTTAATCATAGGTATTCAAAGGCACTGCATAGACTGTGGAGAAAAGCCCCATGAACATCCTCTGCCTTTTGAGTTTTTACACTTTTGTCCGTTCATGGGATTTATTTTGGTGTTTTAGATGTAGACAATAGTTTTGTTCACGATTTTTAGCAAACGGGTCAATTCGTTCTCTGTTTGGGGGTGGCCCCCTCTTCAAGTGGGTGTTGAATACAATATATTGTAGAGAAAATCTATCCCAATTGGGCCCGGGGGGCGGTTATGGCGCGCCGTTTGACCAATAATTCAGATAAACACTGTTTATCGCCGATAAACACTGTTTATCGTCGAAAAACAGTGTTTATCGACCGATAAACACTGTTTATCAAGCGATAAACACTGTTTATCGAGAGAAACTATGTTTATCGACTGAAAAACACAGTTTCTCTCGATAAACAGTGTTTATCGCCGAAAAACACTGTTTATCGCCGATAAACACTGTTTATCGAGAGAAACTGTGTTTATCAGTCGAAAAACATAGTTTCTCTCGATAAACAGTGTTTATCGCTTGATAAACAGTGTTTATCGCCGAAAAACAGTGTTTATCGCCGATAAACACTGTTTATCGAGAGAAACTGTGTTTTTCAGTCGATAAACATAGTTTCTCTCGATAAACAGTGTTTATCGCTTGATAAACAGTGTTTATCGGTCGATAAACACTGTTTTTCGACGATAAACAGTGTTTTTCGGCGATAAACACTGTTTATCTGATTTATTGGGCAAATGGCGCGCACTTATGGCGCGCTGTTTGACCAATAATTCAGATAAACACTGTTTATCGCCGATAAACACTGTTTATCGACCGATAAACACTGTTTATCAAGCGATAAACACTGTTTATCGAGAGAAACTATGTTTATCGACTGAAAACACAGTTTCTCTCGATAAACAGTGTTTATCGCCGAAAAACACTGTTTATCGCCGATAAACACTGTTTATCGAGAGAAACTGTGTTTATCAGTCGAAAAACATAGTTTGTCTCGATAAACAGTGTTTATCGCTTGATAAACAATGTTTATCGCCGATAAACAGTGTTTATCGCCGATAAACACTGTTTATCGAGAGAAACTGTGTTTTTCAGTCGATAAACATAGTTTGTCTCGATAAACAGTGTTTATCGCTTGATAAACAGTGTTTATCGGTCGATAAACACTGTTTTTCGACGATAAACAGTGTTTATCGGCGATAAACAGTGTTTATCTGAATTATTGGTCAAACGGCGCGCCATAGGCGGTAAAAGCTATGATGCTACTTTTGGAAGTGGTGGAGGAGCACGAACTACCCCCTGCCCCCGCCTTTTGATGTATAATGAAGTAGAAGAAAGATACTACAGCGCGGGCTATCAATTTCGGTACAATTAATCAGCAAGCGCGCGCGCATTTATTAACATATAGCTGATAAAATGGCGGATCCAAAGTACGCAAACCTGCCTGGAATCGTGAGTATTTGCCATGTTTGCTGAATTTGTTTGTAGTTTTAGGCACAGAATTTCATCTTATCACAAAAATATGTATTATACGTATGTAATAATGTATGAATTGTGCACTAAGGTAGAAAGAATCAAAATATTTTCACTTCGATCTCGTTTCATATGTGACCATTAACCCCGCGCCCGAGGACTGCAGCAGTATGTACGTACG
The DNA here is from genome assembly GCA_037976565.1 of Mesocentrotus franciscanus. NCBI lineage: Eukaryota > Metazoa > Echinodermata > Echinoidea > Camarodonta > Strongylocentrotidae > Mesocentrotus > Mesocentrotus franciscanus. The sequence continues at coordinate 14,612,429 of CP137683.1, forward strand.
GTACGTCTGGATTAACCACGTACCACACGGCCGGCTACGGAGGGGGGCGTCATGATCCTGCGCTCGCCGGAGCTTCGGCATGGGGCACGCCTATTTGGGGGGATTGTGTATCCGCTAAATAGCAATATTAATGAGCCATTTGTGCTCACTCGGCTGCAGTCATTATACAATGATCCATTATAATGTAGATATATTGTGACAATTAAAGAAGATCTGGTTGAACTAGATCTAGTACTACTAATAGGTCTATATTTTATTTAAAAATGCTGATTAAAAAAAGGACATAGACATTAGACTAGTCTTACAGTCGTACTCTAGACAAGGATTTTTAGAATTTTTGAATGACTGAAAATGAAGAGTGGTGCCTGATCTAAGTAATGGATTGATAGGATCTAATGTATTGATATGTTCTGAGGACTGAGACTGAGAAATTGCAGGAACCCTAGGCTGTATCTATAATATATGCTTTATTTTTATAGACCCTAACTAAACTTGTTGCTTACAAAATACAAGAATATTTAAATTTACAAGTGTGTTTTATTTCAATTTTCAGGACACCCAGCCTGATGTTTACGAGACCAATGACCTGCCAGAAGATGATCAAAGACGTGAATTGGTAAGAAATAAAAAATAACTTTTGATTCAATTCAATTTCAATTCAATTCATTTCAATTCAATTCAAATCAAATCAAATCAAATCAATTCAACCCAATCCAATCCAGTTCATTGTCATAATGATATGGACATTATCTGTTATTATCACACAGGAAACCAGAGAGAGTAAACAAGGTGTTTGTTGAAAATCAGAAATACCCATTTGATATAGATCTAAGCCTGAATGTTTTTTTTTTTTAAACCAATGTTTTCAATCCTTGCCCTCCTTGCCAGGGTAATAATCAGGGCAGCGCCAGGAGCGTCACAACGTGACGGACATGTGCGCTATATAAGAAGCCACCATTATTATTATTATTATGATCAGATATTTTTGGAAAACCATGAGTACTCAACTTCTATTGGTGTTGAGCCCTCGTTGAATATTTTCCTTTTGATAAACTCTTGTTTTATAAAGCCTGTGGTTTTATGAAGGAAAGTGGAGAAGTTAATAGATTAAAATTGTAATTGTAACAACCTGTTTGGTTATGGTTTCCTAGTTAAAAATTTGCCACAAATTTATCCACATACTTATTGTCACAGATGTCATTATTCACAGTGGTGTATTATAACTTCGAACTTTTCTATGTTTTATTGCATTCTCAACTCTTGCAGGCGGAGTTGAGCAGTGAATCTGTTGAGAAGCTGTCCATCAATACTAAAGAGGCATTTGACAAATTCCAGGACAAGACACTTCTTGCAGGGCAAGTTGGTAAGTAGAAATAATAATAAAAATGAAAAAAATGTTCCTGTAATAAGAAATCATTTAGTTGATATGATTTTAGGCAACAGTTAAAAATAATTATCATAGAGTCAATAAAAACTTACAATAGTTAATACTACAGACTAGTGATGTTTTGTACAAAATGTACAATAGCTAAGAATGGAGTGAAGAAAGAACAGAAAACGAGCTACATGTTATTTGTTTATTTGAATTTATTATATAAGTTATAAGTTCAGGTAATATACAGACTCTAAAATGCTTTCACCAGGGGAATGAATATTCAAGGAGTAGACTAAATTTGAAGTTTATGTTCCTTTTCTCTGTAGATTTTTCAGATCGAATCAGCCAGGCGAGGCGTACTGGGTATGTTGCCCCTAAGAAGGAATATGAAATCGTAAGTAGCATTCATTTCCCCCAAACACATGTTAAGCATGTTTCTGCTGTTTCTCCCTCTTCCTGTACTTTAATTTCAGTACCTTTTGAAAATTAGTTTGATGAATGGATTTTGACTTGTACCCCTCAAAGGAGAAGAAGAAGAAGAAGATAAAGAGAGAGAGAGAGAGAGAGAGAGAGAAATTATGTTACATTATATCAACAAGACAGAGGCTTGTATAATGATAGTAAGTGAATTGATTTAGTATACCGGTAGGAATAAATTAGGAACTTGTTATTTACAGACAGTGTTTAGCAAAAAGGGCATAGCAAAAATTGATGCCAGGGAAAATTACCCCCCCCCCCAAATTTACCATAGCACCTAAATTTTATCAACTATTCCATTAAAAAGATACAGCACGAACCATCACTTTTATAATTTTCTTCATAAGACCCATTTGCAAAACAATATATTTATATTTATATATTGCCATTAGTGTTGTAACATCACAGATATTTCCAATTCCGTTTAACCGCTAGTCAAAACCGGACGGTTTTCGGTTAAACGAAAATTACTCACTTTTGCCAAGGTCGCCGCTGATTGTAAGAATAGTGGTCGGCACTGGGCGGGCGCGGCCCGACCAGCGCGGGGGATTTTCGCCCACCACTTTTGATGAAAAACACTGCTTTCGACCGGCACTAATTTCACACAAAAACGTAACTATTCTTCAAGAAAAATATTACTTACATTCATATTTCCGTCTTTACTTGTGTTTTATTTGCAATTGTACAAGAATCATGATTTCAATTTGACATACATGTAAACTGATTATTTTTAAAGATTTGCCGAGTGTTGTTGTCTAAAGTTGCGATTCATGAAGGCTGCCATATTGAATGTACCGATGTACATGTTATAATACACAGAGATAGCAGCTCAGGCTCGTTCCATTACTGTTCTTATAAATGTTTATTTTCAATAAGTTAAATTTTTTTCTCGTAATTTTCCGGAATAAATAAATTAAAATACTGTAAGATAAATTTATTCTATTATTTATATTGTAAAATTTGTCCGAAATTTTTACACTAAAAAAAAAAAAAAAAATCGGGTAAACGAAACCGTCAAATTCAAAATGGATAGTGCCATGGACGGTCGGATACCGGACGGTTAAACGTTTGATCACAGCACTAATTGCCATGACCCACGGGATGGGACTAGTCTTTCCTTTATCTGTCTGATGTTGACTTCAAGTCTTTCTTCTCTTGTTTTTCTGTTTTTAGTTAGAAGATGGCTATCAAGACAAAGAAACTCCAGTTCAGAGATTTCAGAGACTGCAACATGAGATCAGAGACCTAGGACAGGAGGTAGACAAACTACAGGTCGGTATCTTCTGGACATTATAAATGGCACTTCTTTTTTCCTCCCATCTTTATTCTGTCTTTGATACACTTCTCCCTTTCCTTTTACATTCCCTGTATTTCTCTATCTTCAGCTATGCAGCCCAAACTCAAACCATCTCTAATTCTCACCTCATATTTCCTTTTCTCTCAACTGCTTTCAAACTTTGTTAACCCTATTTTAACTGGACATTTAAGAGATTTTTGTTTGTTGTTGTTGGGGGCTCAGTTTGCCCCCAAAAAAGAGAAGATTCTTGGGAGGTCCAGTTGATGTAAAATTATTACACGGACATCGATACATGTCGGATCACCAAATATGCTGTGAATCTGATGAAGAGCGTTTTTGTCTATACATATCCACCATCTATATTTTGAATGTTATGCCAGGCTCTTTCATAGTGACAGCCATCTCCTTGTTAGCAGCCACTAGATCTGTTCTGGAAGAAGTCTTTGTCTACAAGAGTGTATTAGATGTGCAGATTTTCTCCCCATGTATTTGATTATGTAAAGATTATGGCCCATATTCTGAAGTTGTGTCTAACTCCTGTTTAACTAAACAGTTGTCTAAAGTCCTGTCTAAGTCCCGTCTAACTTTAGATACGAAGTCGTGTCTAACTTTTTCGTATTCTGAAGTCGTGGTTAAGTCGAGTTAAACGGGAAGTCCTGTCTAAGTCCTGTTTAACTTTAGACAACTGCGAGGGGTTGTTTAAGTCCTGTTTAAGAGCACGATTCTGCTGCTTTTCAACGTGTGCGATACACTCTACTTGCTGACCCCGAACTTGCAGGGGAGAACGATGGTACGTGAACCCTCTAAAATTTCAAATACGTTTTGCAGGATTTTTCTCGCGGAGCCATATATTTTTTTCACGATAATATTAAATATTCTTATCTAATGGTGACATCTTGGAAATTCCATAATCTATACCAAACTATCCATTCTGTTGGAGAAGTTTCTTTTCTGTATTTTCCGAGCATTGACGCACCGATATTATAAGTGAACTGTGTTTATACTGTGCCCAGTACACAGTGCAGTACGTGTGTACGTACATATGTACACAGTACATGCAGTTGATATCGATATCACGATCACATCACCATGGCAGCACAGCTCTGCGCGTTATCTGCTGCGCGCACACATGCGCATTCGGTCTATCCTCTTCAAAAATGTCAGAATTAACGCCTACTGGGCATGCGCAGAAGTCGTGACTAAAGTTAAACACGACTTAGACGGGACTTAAACAGTTGTTTAGTTAGACGCGACTTAGACACGACTTCAGAATATGAAATTTAGTTAGACAGGACTTAGACGCGACCTCGCGTTTAAGTCGTGTCTAACTAAACAGTTGTTTAACTTTAGACATGACTAAGTTAGACACGACTTCAGAATACGGGCCTATATGTTTAATATATCTTTTATTACAGGTGTATACATGTATTTAAGTACACTGTGATACCTTGAGATACAAACGTGTCAATGGCTAACAAAGCAGGGAATAATTAGTAACATAAAGGGGCTGTTTTTGTATTATTAAAAAGTATAGTTAAATTTTACCTTCTAGTGAATTGGAGAAAATTAGTTTATTTCATATCAGAGATAATAATTTGTTTTGCTTTGAAAATCACATCAACAGAAAACTGCCAAGGAAGAGTCTTCAGGTGTAGGGTATCGCCAGCCACTTTGATGCAAGATATCAGTGTACTACAGCAACAGCTCTATGGACTTCATCTGGAGAAAATCCTGGGGAACGAGTCTGTAATAGAAGCTGCTGATCCTCAGGGCTCACTTCCAAAGTATGTTCATTTATTTTTCTTTCCTGAAAGTAAAAAATAACCAATAATCAGTGAATACATCAGTGCTCAAACTTAACAAGGGCCCAATACACATGGACCACCTAATCTTTACTCCATATCCATGAATTGTAAGATTTAAACAGAGGCCCAATGCACACGAGCCATGAGAATTTGGTCTAAACTGCTTCGTGAAAAACATCCTGATTACAAGATTTACGGGATTCTCTTGTCAGAAAAAGGTTTGCCCATAAATATGTGCCATCACTAGCAGTACCATAGTTAGAATATAAAAAGTTAGGAAAGACATAGAAAGAAAGGAATAAGAGGTTCAGCAAAGTAACAGTTATTGAAGACTTACAAGGAGCCAATTGTATTTTTTTTCTTTGCTAATTTATTGCCTTTTAACAGGAAACTCTTCAATCAGCTGGATGCTTTCAAGAAAGAAGCCAGTCAGGCATCTACCCCTCCCAAGAAGGGAACTCAGGAGACCAAAGATGGCCATGTGACCTATGAACTTTACTATAGACCCGAACAAAACAAGTTCACTCAAGTGTCAAAGGTAGGTTTATCACTGCTAAGCTTTATCTTGAAAACTTAAAAGTGCTATTTGTATACTAAACCTGGTAAGATTTTCTTTTGTTGGTAGTTAGATGATTTCAGTGTGTGGAAGAAAATTCCACCTCCCCCAAAAACAATTTTAAATAATTAAACAGTTTCATGAACGTCATCAAGTTTGTTTGAGACACCAATTAAATCTGTAGGGGCTAGGCCTACGCAATAGCAAATTTCCCTCAGGGCTGCGCCTCTCAGTCATCATTAATTCAGACTAGCAGGACCCGTGGAAAATCCACGGGATTCTAGGGAGGGTGGGGGTTGAAAATAGATATGTGCTAACGATTATTATTATCGATATTATTATATATTTTTTTTTATTTTTTTTTTTTAAATAATATTTTTTAAAGATAATTTCTTTTTATCATTTAATAATTTTTCTTCTTCTTTTCATTAATATTGTACTCGTTAGAATATCAACCTTTTGTTTTGCTGTCCCATGTCATTTTGAATTTTTTTTTTATAAATATGTATCGTGTAATAAAACTTGAAAATTGGAAGAAAACAGTGAAATCAATAAGTTGTAATTAAAATTGATGCATATATTTTAGACTAATACTTTCTTTTACTTTCGTTAATTACGATTATTGTCGTCACTTAAATTCGTTCCTACTTTTTTCACTATCCCTTTCCGGATCCTCACTCTCGTTATCTATACGAATATTGTTGTCATGCATGCACTGAAAATAATATACAAATATACAAATATAAAATGGGACTCGAGGATCTAGCTAAAACTATTCGCATCGAAGGAACATCAAATCGTATTATATTCTCCCGAGGGCCATCGCGGCCCGGGAGAACAGTACTATTGATGTTCCTGAGTGCGAATAGTTTTAGCTTGTTCGAGAATGAGTCATTGTATATTTGTTTTATATCCCTTCCACCCAGGCGCGGATCAAGGATTCCTTAGGGGCCAAATTTGAAGTTATGCGAGCCAAATATTGGTATGTAATGAGCAAAACGTTTTTTTTTTTTTTGGGGGAGGCGGGGCAGACAAAACATCCGCATCACCCCACTCTTACATGCAAGCCCCGCTCAACGTTTTCATAGTGATTCGGGGGTCAAGGGCGGAGCCCCAGAAGCTCAGGGTTTTAGGCATTAAATTACGGTCAGATAAGCATCCAGGGGCCTTAGGGCCATTGAGTGGGTCCAGGGGCAGAGCCACCGGAAGTTCAGGGTTTTAGGCATTTAATTACGGTCAGATGAGTATAATTTGATACCTTATTTGTGGCACTGGCAGGTCACTCATTGGCGTGGGGTCCAGGGCGGAGCCCCAGAAGCTCAGGGTTTTAGGCATTTAATCACGGTCAGATGAGCATATTTTGATACCTCATTATTTTGTGACACTGGCAGGTCACTATTTTTTCTTTCTTTCTCTCTTTCTTTCTATTTCTCTTTAATATACTTTTTCCACAAAAAGTGGGGAGGGGGGTGGAGCTCGAGCCCCCGAGCCCTGCCGTTCCGCGGACCCTGACATGTAGGCCTCTAAATAAGTATATTTTTGCCCGACTGTAAATTTGGGAATTTGTCATTTTCCAACAAACGCAATCAAAAGTATAATGTACTAAAAATCTCGGAAAATTATGTCATTTCAGCAACATTTGTAAATCACCGGTATCGAATTAGAAATAAACCACGTTTAAATTTCATTTGGGGCAGGCCCCAAGCACCCAAGCCCCGTCAGTATGCAAGCGCCCCGATCTACACCTTGTTGGCGGGAAAAATCGCAACTGATCTCCCTACCTTTCTTCTTTCTCTTTTTTTCTTTCCCTTCCCTTCTTTCTCTCTCTTTTAGGAGTGCTGGGGAAGGGACGCAGCCGATTCACACGTTTTTGGCGGGATTAATCGCAACTGATCTCCCTTCTTTTCACCCTTTTCTTTTCTTCTTACTCTTTTTTGTTCCATTTTAGCTCTCTTTTGTTGGCGGGCGGGGAGAGGCAAGGTTTTTGGCCCTCGATTCACAACTTGTTGGCGAGAAAATTGCAACTGATATCCCCTTCTTTTCCTTTCTTCCTCTTTTTTCTTTCTCTTTATCTCCTCTTTTCCTTTTTCTTTCCCTTTCCTTCCTTCTCTCTTATTTTGTTGATGAGGGGTGGGGAGGCAACAACCGGGAGGCAAGGCCCTTTCGCCCCCATCTCCTTCTTATTTACACCTTTTCTTTTCTTCTTCCTCTTCTTTCTTTCCCTTTCTCTCCTCTTTCCCTTCTTTTCCTTCTCTCTCTCTCTTTTTTTTTCTTTGCTGGGAGGTGGGGGGGGACCAAGGCCCCCTGCCCCCCTGGATCCGCGCCTCCTTCCACCTGTAGGCCTATCATTCCTTGCACACTTCTGTAATAGCATGTACGTACCGTACTCACATTCACATCACATTCAAAAAGAAATAAAAGAAAACAACAATTGCACGGCTCAAACATGAAACATTGAATGATCTAAATACACGCTATATACAGGTACTACATGCAGTATAGCTAGAGTGCTGCAGTTACTGCATAGGTTAAATTGCATTGTGTGAGCGCCGTGACTGGCCTGACACCGCGGGAGTTGCCCGTGCGGAGGCATGTGATATTACCTAAGCTCGCTGAATTTTCTTCTCTTCAGTTATATGGTCTCGACATTTACAATCTATTTGCGTTATTATTGTTGTGATTTCAATGTAGTTTTCATAAAAGACCAATAAAGCAGAAGCTTGGACTATGATTATGTTGGCATGGTCCACAGAATTTGTACAAATATATTCAAAGTAAAGATTTTACGCGAAAAATCGGACTGTTTGTGCCAATATATTGTAACCGTCGCACGAATTATCTCGACTGTGTGTGTACGTGTGTGAGCGTAGAACCACGTATTACGTTGACGTCAGTTAGGCTGCTGCGTATATAGCAAGATGCCTCACACGGGATAGGCCCAACCCATCGCATCATGCATGTGCTACGCTACATGACGTGAGTGGAGTGTCTCTTGATAAAGTATCTCTTTGATTAGACTGCATATAGCAAGATGCCTAACACGGGATAGGCCCTACCCTTTGCGACGTGCATATTTGCTACAACACATCATGGACTGGACTGTCTCTTGATAGTGTGATCTCTTTGATTAGACGTGCAGAGGGCGGGTGCACGCCTCGCCGACTCACTCGCGGGTTCGTCGCCTCCTTGCACGGACGACGCCGGCCGTGCTCGTCCGCCCGTCCTCCCGGGGACCCCGAAACCACCTTTTAACGACATGGACGGCGACCACGGGATCGACGTGGCACGCGGCATGGGCGGCGGGTCCGCTTGGAATTGTGTCGCCGTTCCCGCGCCACGGCCGAGGCGGGCAGGGTCGAGGAAAGACGGGTTTGATGTCCAAAAATTCACATTGGCAGACCGTTACGCACCCCCCGCGGCGATTTTGCGTATTAATATATAGATTTAGCTGTGGTCTCTTTAATAAGGATGTTATGCAGTATTGTTCTTGCACACCTTAGCTGGTTATTTATTCACCATGCACAATGCCTGGAGTTCCTGGTATTGTGCATAGTAAATACATGACCAGCTGGCCCTGTGTGTAGCTAAGGTGTGTGCGAGCATTACTGCGGAATGTCCTTCAGGCAGTGTGATTTTATTCTGATCATGTCTTTGTGTCTGATTTCACAGGGAGCCGAGCTGGAGCAGAGACTGAATGGACTTGAGGCTATGCTTGGTCAAGATCCACAAAAGCTTGTAAGTATATTTCAGTTTCAGTAAATTTTTTATATGTGGTATTTTACAATTATACATTATGGAGATAATTTTGTTTAAGTACATGTTTTTATGCCTCCGTTACAAAGTAGCCGGAGGCATTATGTTTTCTGGTTGTCCATCCGTACGTACGTCCCATTCTCGTGATCGCGTTATCTCAAGAACCAATTGATGGATTACCGCCAAACTTGGGTCATGTATGTATCTTGCAGAGCCAATGAACTGATTAGAATTTAGGGTCATGAGGTCAAAGGTTAAAAAGTCGTGGGGCTCATTATGTATTAAAAAAAAGCTTGTGATCGCATTATCATGAGAACCGATTTATGGATTACCATCAAACTCAAGACATGTATATGTATCTTGCAGAGCCAATGAACTGATTAGATTTTAGGGTCGTGAGTTCATTATGTATGCATATAAATAGCTTGTGAAGGCACTATCATTAGAACTGACAGATGGATTACAATCAAACTTGAATTTTTAAAAATTGCTTCCGTTTTGGTTTGTAAAATTGCTCCATAGCGGAGGCATCATTTTCGACTGCACGCAGTCGATGTTCCATCTAGTTTTCAAATGGATTTACTTTCTTGTTAATATATTAAAGACTAAGCTGAAGTATGAAAGTTATAAAGATTTTTTTTGAGGGGATGGTGCATCAAGCCGGTTCATACCTGAAGAACTCTGCTGTGAAGTGACTGGTTATCACAGAACTTTGCATGCATCCTTCAAAATTACATAGAGAACAAGACTGCTTGTCAGTTTTCTTGCAAACTACCAATTATTATTCTTAATACAAATTATATTCATGAATCTACGTTTGATAGTTATTTTCAGTTTTATGTTGAGAAGGTAGTGTTGACTGATTCACTCTGGGCTACTGTGCATAAGGGCATTTATTATATCATATATACATGTATGAAAGATATTATTTTATAGAGTGTTGTTTGATTTGATTTCAGGCATCATTGACAGCGGATTCCAGTTCAAAGAGTCTAATGGTAGGTACCATTTTATCTTGTTTGATTTCAACATATACAAAGAAAAATGGATACATGATGCTCTGTCAGCATCACTGATTGTCATTTTAAATAAAAATGTATTCCCCCCTCCCCCTTGCCTTGCCCGTTCATGCATAACCCATCATATATGTCATTTATGCTACTATGTACCAATTATTAAGATAATATCAAAGGAGGAGCAGTTTAGATAAAATGATTTGAAGTAATGTATTAAACCCAAGGCGAGGGGTATGGTGCCCATGAATTTGAAAACATTCTTTTGCCCCAGTATGAGCCTATGATATGTGTAATATTGCACCCATCAAAAATTCATTTACATACATGTTTATGTATGGAGTTGCATGTCTTTTCATTATTGTAAACTATTAAAGTTTCTTCTTAAAGATGGAATCAAATGAATAAAGTGAAGGTAAGTGAAGTGAACATGTCAGCCATAACACATGGTTGGTCAATTTGTTTCAGGAATCGGTCAGTCAGCTTCAAGCCAGGGTAGCCGTCTTGGACGTTGGTCAAGTTGACCACATTGAGGCCAGGATCCAGGGTCTACTTCATAGGCTAGACCAGGTCTCAGAGAAGAAGTCTGCTGTGGAAGATGCAGGCAAGGATAGCAAGGTAGGCCAGTTTAGTTCTAGACCTGGGCCCTGTCTTATAAAGAATTGATATCGATCGCAACTTATTTGCGATTGATATCAATAGCAACTACATGTATGTACATAAGAGATAAGAGACTGCAAACTTGTGACTGATTGGAGGACTTACGATTGATTTGGATCAATCGTAACTCTTTATAAGATGGGGCCTGGTGGTCCTTTGACGCACTGGTGGCCAATGGCCTCCATTTATGTAATTCCAAACTTTAGCCCTGTGTCCAACACACTAACCTTAACCATAACCCTAAACCTGATCAAAACCAGGACCCTGGTCTTGTCTTCCAAAGACCTAGGATTGAACTGAATTGATCGCAAATACTTCAATCAATTGCAAACATACAATCTCCTACATGTTATGTACAGAGTTGCAATTGTTATCAATCAAAAATTATATTGCTATCAACTTTGACGAATCGCAACTCTATATAACACAGGGCCCTGATGAAAAATCCAATTGAAACCCTAACCCTAAGCCTGGAATCTTTAGAGAATAAAGTGTGAAACAAATGTCAGATCTCCAGACCTTTCTCTCTTCATTACCATGCACATAGACATTCAGCTTCCGGACATAGCTGCATTTACAGGCAAATGTGTTGGCAGAATGTTATTATTATTATTCTATTTGGCAAAGACAAAATCAAGCTTAATCTTACATGTAAAAATTAGAAATATGTTGCCAACTCAAGGAGGGAAAGTTGATTTATTCAGTACTGAAATGTATCCTTGGCATGTTGTGCTATTCGAGTAGTCCTTCATAATATGTCAATATGGGGTTCGAAACACGACTACGTCACGAAGGGCTTTAGTATGACTTTATACCACATTAACGCTCTCCACCCAGGTGAAGGAAACAGGTACCCCGTTGGAAGAAATTCCTTGAATGTTTGAGCACCTTATCAGGATAGCTTTGCTAAAGAATCAGTTAAATAAATCAATCAAATAAATAAATGATTACGTGAGACGTCTGAAACTTCGAATTTTCGCCCACAAGGCTTCATCAGGAAATAATTTTCAGCTCAAGTCAGTGCTTTATAATCCAACCATTATATTACTATTGTTATTGTTGTCCATATTGGCAGATATCAGCACTGTATGAAATGGTTCAGAAGTGGGATAGCATAGCAGACACCTTACCTAAGGTAGTAGACAGACTACAAGCACTCAAAGATTTACATGAACAAGGTATGTATGTCTGTGGTCTGAAGGCATTGCAGACTTAAAAACAAAATTTCATACTCACAGTGAAGCTGTATTGTGAGACTACATGTTAAGTTTAGACATCATTATAAATTATTACTATATAATTGTCATAAAGTTTAGGTATAGTAGAATTGTTGCAAATTCAAACAAAATAGCAAAGAAGTAGATGAAACCACATGTTCTGTAATTACCAACATGAAAATGTAAACATGGGACAAAATTGTAGGTAGACCACGTACATACCTGTGCATAGTCCAGATATTTCATGGAATGTCTCAATTGTTACATCATTATTCAGCAATTAAAAATTTTCTTTCAAAATCAGTTGGTTGATGAATTTTTTCTTCTCACAAATAATGTCTATTTGGAGCCAGAGGGGCATTACATCAAATACTTGAACAGTGTTTACATCCTTCTGGCTATCTCTTGGAATATATTTGTTGTCGTTACCAGCTAAATAATGTCTATTTGGAGCCAGAGGGGCATTACATCAAATACTTGAACAGTGTTTACATCCTTCTGGCTATCTCTTGGAATATATTTGTTGTCGTTACCAGCAATCAAGATGACCTTTTATGCATAGTGTTTAATACAATACTTGATCCTGTAAACAACACTACAATTACCTTTGTCATTACAATATTTGTTTGTGTTCACAGCATTACAATTCAGCCAAGCTCTTAGTCAGTTAGATATTGCCCAGCAGCAACTCACCTCCAGTATGGGTAGCCAAGATACTCTACTCAAACAGGTATGTTTATTAATACTTATTAATAATCTTTTCACAAGTTATATGCCTCTGTCCAATTTTTGGATTAATAAAAATATTTATGTGATATTATTATCTTTTGTTGATCATCTTTGGCATTTTTAGCATATTGATTACTTTTGATATGAGAATTTTATAGAGTTTTAATATCATTAACCATTATTCATTCTCCTCATAATCATCATCCTCACTTGTATCATCTCAATCACAATTAGCCTCATCATCATCATAATCATCATCATCATCATCATCACCATTGTCATCTCCATCATCATCATCATCATCACCATCGTCATCGTCATCTCCATCATTATCGTCATTTATAACATCATTGTCATCATCATCATAACAATTGCTGTCATAATCATCACCTTCACCATCATCAATATCATCTATCATCAACATAATATCCTTTGTTTTTGCCTGTTTTTCACTGGATATTTTTTGTTTCCCCTGTCATTTACAGCTGAAAGAGTCCTTTGCCGCCAACCTAGCCTCCATCCAGGCCAATTGTGAATCGTTAGAGAGCAGGATGAAAGGTGTCAAGAAATAGAATAATACTGAGAACAGAGCTGTAGTTGGAACACAATCTCAAGATGCATTCCTGGTCTCCTTTCTGTACTTTGCCTGCTTCTGACATGGCCAGAGACTTCCAGAGCTAGGCCTAACTCAAGCTTTATTGTCAAATTAAAATTAAAGTCATTTTTTTTGCAGACAATGGTAAAGTGGCATTTGCTACCAAAACCTGAAAACTCATGTAGAATGCTAAAAAGCAGTAGGCATTTTAATACAGAAATGAAACGGTACAGTAAGATTTCTGAATTTTGAGCAGAAGTATTAAAGATAAATAAACTTTGTAAATGTACATTGCTATTACAGCTTGCCATGTTGTAGATCAAATGAAGAACGCATATACAGCACCTGAAGTAGTTCTCTGAATTAGTTGTTGGCACCTGGATGGAATGCTCCCCAGGGAGTGGAGATTGTGCTCACGGTGTGCGTGGGTAAGCCTGAATCTTATGAGAATAATATATCTGTAGAGTTTGTAGAAACATTGCTGATTAATCAATTGTGATATAAATCCAGAATCTTATTATTAAATTGATTATTGATGTACCTTTGAACTCATTTTGGAATTGAGTGCCTACATTAAGCTCTGTATATAACACAAGTGTATTATTGTATAGTAGGATAGTTTTATTTATGATTTTATTTCATGTACAGGTTCTAAAAAGTAAACACATTTCTTCTGTCTGAAATGGCTCATCTACTTGACTTTCCATTATTTAAAATAGATTTTTGTCTTTTGTTTTGTTGTTGTTGTTCCATTGGAGTAATAGGAAAATATGAGTACAGTGCGAGTGGGACCTTATATAAGAAAGCTCCTTTGGAGCAGAGGAAATTACTGTTACATTAAAAAAAAAATATCATTATAGTACAGAGAAGTTTGACCACCAACATTCCGTATTGTAATTTTATTTTGTCATTTGTTAGAAGAACGGTGTTCTTTCTAATGAGGTTTCATTGTAAAGGGGATTCTTTACTCTTCATGGATTTTGCACTATTTCTAAGTTGACCATATTCTTTGTAATAGATGAGATGGAAAAACGGTACATTTGATTGTAAAACTAAAATTTGTTAACTCCGTTCTGCGGTTTATGATGCCATTGATGCAGGTTGAGGTGTTGTGGTCTAGTGGATACATCGTGTGACTGTGGATCACATGGGTCAAGGTTCAAGTCCCGCCACAGCATTAATTTCCTGTAGCAAGACATTAGTCTACATATGCCACTCTTCACCGAAGTGGGTACAAGTAGGAAGGAATTCCTTGAATGCTGCGACTCTGTGAGCACCGAAAACGGTAGCCTAGCAGAGCATGGGTAGTATTGGAGTACCTTGCGTGGTGGATATGTGCGCTATGAATATATCCTAATATTATTTTCATTACAAGTATTTTTGCTGTTCAAAGGATTACCCTGTAAAGCATAGGAAACACAAGATGGTTATGTATAAATCATCGAGTTAAACTTGTATTAGCTACTTGCTTTATTTATACATTTTTATCTAAGTGCAATTTTCCCCTTATTTTTCTTCTTCTTTTGCTTCTGCTGATAAGTTGCAAGATTAAGTAGCTTAGTAAAATGTAGTGGCACATGAACTTCCTGATTTCTAACAGATGGAATGCATCAGGGTCTTGTGACCCAAAGGTTTTGCAATAGCAAAATGACAATGGCCAATCAAGATCATTGTTGCATGCACATATTGTTTAAAAGGCTGACCATTATTAATCAATCAGAATTGTCATTTTATACATGTATTTGCAATTGATCGCAACCCTTCGTGTTATGGGGCCCTGGTCAACCAATATCCTCCGTTATCCCGTCTTGGATTTTTGGAATAGGCGCATAGGTTTCGTTCTACTGAAATGTGTATCCAAAAATCGGGGAAGGAAATCCATATTTTAGGCCTCGTCAAATTTTGCAAAGTTCTTCTGTTTTCAAATACACATGTAGAATTTACCTATAAAGACCATCATCCTTGAGGGGTCTTTATTTATAGGTTTTACTGGAGAAAGAGTTCTGGACGTATTTGCCCTTTCTATCTGACATGTTAGAGCAACATTCATGGTAAAAAGCTGAGCATTTGTAGAGTTCATAAGAATAAAAGATGAACATTGTTATGATTGTAACTGTAAAGAGATCATGTTTTGTCAAATGTCATAAGAAATATTAAAAGATTAATTAAAATTTGTGCAAACAGACTTTGACTTGTTCCTAGGTTTTGTTTTGTATCAATTTGTTTTCCATTATTATGATTTATTTGGCATACCGGTAGACAAAAGCAAGAAAAGGGTGAATTCAAAACAACAGTGGGGTTTGAAGTGCATCACATGGACGCCAGGAAAAGAAAAAATATAAACTTAATCGGGTAACTATAACCAGAGGGTCTTGTCTTCCAAAGAAAAATGTAGTCAGAAGTTGTTAAAAGGGTCTTGTTTTTCATTACTAGAAATATTACACAAAGTGAATCCATTAACATTAGAGGAGTTAAACCTGCCACCAGATCATCATTTTGATTTTGCTTTCTTTAAACAATAAGCTCATTCGAGGACACACAATATCCGACACCATTTAATTTCATGTCTGGGTTTATCTTGCTCTCAAGAGCACTCTCGAGTTTCTGATATTGAAAAGCATTTCAGGGAAAGTGGTTGACACTTTAAAGTTCTGTCTGTTTTACTCTGTTTTTTGACCAGCAATATTCAGATAAGGTCACAAAAAATTGCTGAAATTACAAACAGTGAATTTCTGTTTGATTGAAAACATCACAAAAAATATTAATTTCCTTACTTTTTAATCAGATTTTGCTCAGTCTTATGGAATCACTGGTCTCTCATGTGTTTACTTTTATTAAAACCAACTAAACATCAGGGTGGAATTCCTCCTCAACAACATCATCATCCTCACATCTCTCATACTCTCCAAACTTAGTTGTACGGGTGTCTAACTTGTGTGTGTGTGTGTGTGTAAATCTTGCACGATTTGTTGAGGGCCATTTCAGAAAACTTGCTATCAATAACATACATGTCCAGTGATTGTTATAAGTTACTGAATTCCTTACATTTGATTGGCTATGAGCAGATTTTTCATAGATTTATGGCAACAGTTATTGACACGTTTCATGAACGAGGCCAAGAGCCCAGACTCACCAAGAATTGTATGTCTCTTAGTAACAGCATCCGTCACAACTGACATTTTATGGTTTTTGCGGTACATAACATGTATCCAATAAAGTAAGGTCAATGTAGTCAAATATCGTACATGTAATTGGGAGGAAGGGGAGTGCAATATTTAGCTAAATCTTGCAATCTCCTATCTTCCAATGATTTGACTTGGCCGTTTCAACAAGACAAATTTGTATGAATCACTGTATGGAATTAAATGGGAAGTACCCATTGATTTCGCTACTTAGTCGTAACAAGGTGTTTGAAAATTGTACTCAGCCATACAGCTTTGTATGATAGATGCATACAGCCTCAACTCGAGTGCAGATAGATCGTATAATGAACACATAACATTTGCATGCATCATTCGTATATATACATGTATATTGAATTACAGGACTGGGGGGATGATAGCACTAATCCATCACACATTACTGGACATTCCCCCTATTGCAGTGTTTTCCATTGTTTATGTCAGAACTCTGACCCTCATACACATCAAGTGTAAAATAAGGGACTTCCACACATTTCCAAATTATCTTTGCATGATTTTAAACTTAAAGGGAAATCCAAACTTGATAACAAACTACTCTAGAAGAAAGCAGAACAATCAGAGAAGCACACCGGTGAAAGTTTGAATGAAATCAGACAAAAAATGAGAGTTATGCACTTTGAAAAGTTGCAAACACTATAGGTATGGGCTCTTCAAATTGGCTGAATCGGTAATGTCTCTGTGATGTAGTGGCGGACAACTTTCCCATTTGTTCCTACATTGGAAATTTCAATTAAAAAAAAAAAGAGGACCTGTAATAATATACTCTCCTTAACATATTTTGAGTAGTGCCCCCAAGGGTGAAGGCACTTGGGAGTAAAACAGAAATTAGTGATATTTTTGTACAGGACAAACGAGAGACTTATCCATCACTACGTGTCAATCCACAAAATTGTCAAATTTGAGATTGCATAGGTGTAGTAATCTCAGATTTCAAATATTCATAACTTTCTTATTATTGGTCCGATTTATTTCAATCTTTCGCCATTCTGTTTCTCTGATTTTGCTGCTTTCATTCAAATGAACTTATTACCAGGGATAGATTGAGATTGCCCTTTAATCATATTGTGGCATTGAACCATCCCACATTTAGACCACTCATGGAAGTCCAAGATTTTACACTATCCAGCACTTTTCATCACACATCCAGAACTCCAACATGGTTTCTCTCTAGGACCACAATGAAATCAAACTCCTTCAGAGACACAATCTTGGGTTGGCATCATTGCCAGATTTCATTTTTTAATCGCAGGCCTATTGACGAATGTGTGGAAATATGTGAGCAGTCCATATAATGTACAACATGAGTGGGGATGTTGGGAGTCCATTGTTTCCTCAGAATCGCAGCTTCTGGAAGAACCACTTGTTCTTGCCGGTCTTGTACCTGGATGAAAGAAATATGGAAAAGAGATACAAAAGAAAATAAAACATACAGGAAAATGCATATTTCATCTGCAGACGATAGAGAGAAATAAATATAGTAAAATGCTAATCTGATATGATGTGAAAACAAGGTGGATCCAAATCTAAATAAATCACACAATGAATTAGTTCTTTCTGAATGCAACCTATTTCAATACAAGATGTTATTACATCCATCATGCTT
Source organism: Mesocentrotus franciscanus (assembly GCA_037976565.1). Lineage (NCBI taxonomy): Eukaryota > Metazoa > Echinodermata > Echinoidea > Camarodonta > Strongylocentrotidae > Mesocentrotus > Mesocentrotus franciscanus. The sequence continues at coordinate 14,630,712 of CP137683.1, forward strand.
ACACATACAGTAGCACCAAGTTCAATAACTGGTCGTCAGTTCTTTGGAATATCACATCCATTCAATGAAAAATATAAAAACAAAACAAATGATTCAAATACATACAACTAAGCTTGCAAGTGCAACAAAAAATAGACCTTTATTGAGCTTCCTTTATACCTCAAGTCACACTGCAAACCAAGTCCAAACAGACTAATTCTTCACTATTGGGGTAATGTAAGTTTTGTTCATTTTTTGGGTCGGTCTCCTCGGTCTCCTCGGTCTAACGGTGGTATTACACCACCGACTGACCAAATTATTAAGAAAAACAACAATGCTTACCTCTCGACAAACTTTCCTTTGATTTCCCTCTTGGCTTTGCGCTTGAGGGTGGGGTCCTTGAAAGATTCCTTGTTGACCACTTGCTTGTCGATGTTCACATCAACAGAGTACCTGGAATTGAATAATAAATCAATGTTGAATACTTCAGAACCATAGAAACATCTTAGCTTGCAGTTCTCACAACGAAATGTTAAGAAACAAACAACAACAAAACTGTCTCGTCTCCAACAGCTCCGTTTTGTGTCAGCTTTAAAATTATAATTTTTTGTTCATAGCTCTCCAGGATTAGCTATAGTGAAAGTCAGATTCTCTCAGAGCAATCCCAATGTATTATTCTCATGGTTTCTATATATACATATATATATTTGTTTATCCCAACAGAGTTCTTAAACACATCTTTGTTTCTTAGAGGAGCTTTCCACATCTTCACCACTCTCATTCACGGCAGGATTTTTTTTGTCCTTGGTCCACACCTAGTATGATCTAGGCAGCATCAAATGGGGTGTTGAGAGGACCAATGCATGCACTTCCATAGTTATCACAATCATCAGTGTCATGGTACCCTACTACCCTTGTCAGGGAGATCCCCCAACACTAGCCTACACTTTCTCTCTCAAGTCCTCTTTCCTTGGTAATGCAGGGGTCTTGTTAATTATTTTTGAAGGAGGTAATTTGAATTTTATAGGAGGTACCATCACTGCGAGGGAGCGAAGCGACCGAGGGGAGGTGTGGGAGGGTGTCCCCTCCCACGGTAGGGACCTTTGGGATTTTCCACTTGAAATCGTGCAATCTGGTGCATACCTAAGAAGAAAATTTGTAGTTATCTTTCCTACCTTGTATTACACATATATTGTAATAAACACACATATTGTTCATGTTTAATATTACATGAACAATCATAACTCATAAGAAAAGTTATTAAGTTGATAATTATTTATCACTTTGTACCATTACTTTGTAATTTTTAATTAAACTGAGATGATGCACCATACTCAATCTTTCTACATCATGATTTGTTGAATACATGTACAGTATTTAAATAATGGGCAGCAGAGGCTAGATTTTGATTTTTTTTTTTACTTGTGACTTTTATTTGGCTCCCCATATAAATTCTCATTTAATTATTTTTTTTTGACATGAAATTATTGAATACATTTAAGAATTTACATCAGTTCCTGTTCATTTTATAATGTTATATCACTGTTTTTCCTGACAAAGTGAAGACACTGTATATTTGTTTATTCAACTTTTTTAAGGAAATAAATGAATTAACCTCGCGGCCTCGAGATCGATTGCGATCGGAAGTTAGTTTTGAATATTCGCGGAGCGCGAGCCTGCATATATCATGCGAGCTAGCTGCGGGGGTCCGCCGGGGACGGCCGTGGCCGGCCTAAACTCAGCCGAGTTCAAAACTCTGTTGCCGATTTGCGCATCTCAGAATCTAAAGTACGTTGTCTCCAGACATTGCACGCACGTGTATAGGCCCCGGTTTCCGTGATCTTCAAATATCAAATCGGCAACGGATAGTTTGGTTACAGCGAGCTAGACTCAGTTTTGTTATGATCAGTGTGTATATATTTTGTGCAGTGCATCCTCTTCTCGCGTGCACATCGGGATCGCAATGGGGTAGGGACGGGCGGGCTTGGCCGCCGCGCTGTGGGGGGAGAACTGCGATGTAACGTAATTAGATAGATAGGTCTAGGTAAGTACAGACGACGTCGCGTTCGTGATCGTAAGGGATTTCGTCGACTGCGGCCGTGTATGTGCGGCACTAATTATATTTTGGACGAAATTAAGGAAATTTTGGATTAGCATTGATTTAGATCTACTTTCTGTGATTTTTGCAAGGTTTATTATAGGAATTATAGCCGGTAAGAAACAAGTGAATAGGCGGCAAGTTTTACCGGTTACCGGCTTTAAACGACAGCCCTGGTAATGGCACCACCAAGAGTGGAAAGAACATGCTTGTGCCGCACTGAACAGTAACTAAAAGAAGATACTGTTCTGCAACGGAGATCTAAGAAGAGACTCGACACAACATAAAAAGTCAGTTGACAACATAATGGTGTTACTGAAGAGTAACTTACCTGGTTGGCATGAGATGGTTATAGTTGAAGAGCTTGACAAAGGTCTTGATCCTTGATCGCCTCTTGATCTTCTTCTTGCTCATGTCCTTGGTCACCTTGCGTGGGTAACGGTCAATGCCGGCCACAAGGGCATGGCTGTATGGACGGTCAGAGCTCCCATCATCGTGATTCTGAGTGGAAAAATAACATGGTTTGATTAGAAATGGTTAGACACTTTGTGATCGGACATTCACTCCAGGGCTTTTATTTTATCAAAACACAACAAAAAAACATTTAGGGTTCAGGCTTGTTCAGATACCAGCAAAAAACCGACGCTGTTTTAAAGAAAAGTGTAAATAAATGGCAACTGCGCCCCCCAAAAAAAGACTTGAGCATATTCACTCTGCTCTGTGCTACCAGATACAGAAGTGTGAATCATATTACACTTTGCTTCATCCTGTGTCATATCTGGACGAGCCTTTAGCGGTGTGATACTGTGATTAGATTTCAGGTCATGCTTAGGGTTAGGAATAGTTGGGTTCACATCTATCATTTAGGAATTCGACAAATGTAGGAATTTCACCAAAGAGTAATCGTTGGCACAGCATGTGTCGAACAATCATAAACTTTTGTCATTACTAATTAAACAAACATCTCTTTTCATCACTGACCCCACAAAAATGTTTGTCTGGGAAAAATGTCTTGTGAGACAAAACACCTCTTTAACATTGCAAAGGGTGAGAAACTAGGAAATAAGGTTCTGAGGCTTGGACATGTATGTAGTGCAATTCTTTATGTACTTTCAGAGTACCTACCTTGACAATTACTGCCTTGCGTCCAGCGTATCGTCCTGACAGGACAAGGACCACACGGCCCGACTTCATGAACTTCCCCATGGCTGTGTCTAAAGGAAAGACAAAATAACAGAATAGCAAGGAGGTGATTATTATTGCAAAGATCAAGGAACTGATTTGAACAATAGTGAAGCTATTTTCACTTCTTATTAAATTCATGGAAGTACATAAAGGGACTGATTCAAGAATAGAAAAATCCTGAAAAGAACCAGAGTTGCCATGGCAATGTCGATTTTTATTTTGGAAATTTCGCAGATGTTTTTTCGGCCATATGTATCAAGTCGACGAGTGGGCGTTTGCGTTGGCTGATCAAAAACCCAGTGGCTCTATCTAGCGTCAGAAGCCTGAGGTCCCTACATGTGATCTGACCGAATTCCACTTCAGCGATTTCAAAAAACGACATTGCAATACATAGTATGGAGCTATCACTAGTGCGTCTCACACATGGACTACCAATATTAATAACTGCAACGTGCGATGGGACACTTATAAACTTGCGACTCACCGAAATTCTGATATAAAGCTGAACATTTCTTTCTATACAGCCCGTTTTGGGAGCCATGTTGCTTTACCAACACACTTATATAAATTATAATATAAGATGCACACATTTTCAAATTTTAGGAGGACCACTCTAATGTGACATTTATTGATACTTTTTCATTACTTCTGCTGTTCGTGTTGGACTATGAGTATGATGTTGTGTGTCCCGACAGTTGAGTTGATTTAGAACAGCAATTTGAAGAAGTTTACAAGCAAATAAATCATCAAAAACCTATGTTGGACAATATTATAAAGGACAAATATTCATGTTGGTTACTGCTATTTGATGAATATCTTCCTTTAAATCCGAAGGCAAAAGAGAATTCTTTACGTTTGTTAAATGTCCGGACACCCAACTCCTCATCAATTTTTTCATACTGCGCGTGTGCGATATGTGACGTTCTAGATCATGTAGATGTTGGGCATTTTAAGATGATTTCATTTTGCAATGCATACGGTGGACCGGCAGAAAACCCACTAGGCCTACTTTACCCATCTCTTTTAATTCAATAGTAGGGTGTCTGAACGATTTTTCAATTTTCCCTTTTGGTTTGTTTTTCACCATTATGGTTGGATAATTGAAAAAATGATTTACTCAGAATAATACATTTCAAATTTCAAGAATCACTGATGTTTCTATCAAAAGATACAGCCCCCCAAACTCTAGGAAAAAGACATACACGCAGAGTTATTTTGTTTTGCTAAACAGCTGCATCGCGCAATATGCAAGTGTAGGCCTAAGCGTGTTGCTTAGCTGCAGCGCTACTTGTACGCATTCGGCAAGGGCCAACTCCATTGTCTTCACTGTGCATCCGCACGCGGGTCTGTTCGCCTAATTCACAACACACGCGCTATCCGAATGTACACACGCAGTAGTACTATGTGTACGAAGGCTTGCAATACGAGTAGCCCGCACGAAGATTGCTTCGCGCCGGTGAACGTCATGCATGTGATGTGAGCTACCGACCGTGAAATACTTATTCATGTGCAGATTTTTTACGTGCTATCACCATGGATTTGGGCTGAGCAGAGTCACGCCTCACTATTTAGCTGAAAAATGGAGGAAGGGTATTTTCAAAGTATCGCTTGTGATCCCTTGGGGCTAGCGAAAAAATTAGCGCCTGGATATTAATTATCTTTACGTCTAGCCCTACATAAGCCTCCGGGACTCAATTCATGAAAGTGGAAAATCTCGCCATTCTCGGAGCTACGATGGAAACGATGTTTACTAAAATCGCTGTTTTGATCAAGATCTTTTTAGAGTTCCGAAATGAGCCCCTTTGGGGAAAAACCTGCTCTTTCATACAACAACTCATTTATTGAGCATCACCTTCAGGATCACGAGCGATAAAGCATTAAAGGTTTGAATCTCCATTTGCATTGACCAATTTTGCATGAGCGCGCAATGCCCGTAGACTGCATAGATCTAGGGCTGTGTCGTGTGTGTAATCTCTATGGGAAGAACTTTAGCACACAAAACCTAAGGCCAGTAAGGGCGCGATCAGACACCACATCATTATCAATCTGTATTCATTAAAAAAAAGTAAAAAAACAGTGAGAAATGTCCAATTTCAATACTTTTATTTAATTCAATATCCTCAAGATGCTAACCATCGCGTCAAATCCCAAACTGCATGTGAAATAGGAACTTTTGTTTTTGCAATGTCAAAATTGACACCATGCACCACCACCTATAAATCTTGTGAAAATAACAATGACAAGACAGGGATGGCAGGCGCCACAGCACTGGCACAGTGCAGAGCAAGTGACCGGTGCGCAGTCTTGCACGATCACGAGCGGAGAAGAGGGTCGAGGGATGGAAGATGTTCCAATACTTAGTTTACCATTTGTACCATTAAACGTATCATCACGAATACATTAAAAACTAGGAAGAGTGATCACTCATAATTGAATCATACATATCGTAGAACTATGTCATAAATGAGAGCTGAAAACAACAACCCATTTTCCCATTCACACACGTACACACGCACTCATTTGCATCAATTTAGACGAGACTCGACGTACGTCAGACCGAGGAAATTGGGATGGTCGCAATATCAATTTAAATGCACTTGTTATGTAGAAAACAATATTACAATAGTGTCAAATGTATTTTAATTCGACAATACTATTTAATTTTGTGTATACTTTCACGACTTTTCGTGATTTACATAGATTTTCAATGGCTATTATTTTCATTCGTACCTACTCACGGAGAGCCTAAGTAAAGAGGAAGTCAAGTTTGAAATGCATTGTGGGATAGCAATATTCAAAGATTGTGGTGTCTCTTATGAGACAAATTCAATTTGGTAGGTCTGGAGCAAGGGGAGGGTATTAATTACTTCGAAAGAAGAAGAAGAAGTAGAAGAAGAAGAAGAAGAAGAAGAAGAAGAAGAAGAAGAAGAAGAAGAAGAAGAAGAAGAAGAAGAAGAAGAAGAAGAAGAAGAAGAAGAAGAAGAAGAAGAAGAAGAAGAAGAAGAAGAAGAAGAAGAAGAAGAAGAAGAAGAAGAAGAAGAAGAAGAAGAAGAAGAAGAAGAAGAAGAAGAAGAAGAAGAAGAAGAAGAAGAAGAAGAAGAAGAAGAAGAAGAAGAAGAAGAAGAAGAAGAAGAAGAAGAAGAAGAAGAAGAAGAAGAAGAAGAAGAAGAAGAAGAAGAAGAAGAAAACACGATAATATTATGCAGGCCTTCAGTGATCTCGTTTTTTTTTTTTTTTGGGGCTTTTTCTTTCCTAGTGTGCCTAGGCCTACTAGGTGCCTACCATTTCACGAAGCCAAATATATATGGCATTTCTACGATATGTTTACTGATGCATTATCTCCATTAAATAATTTTAAATTATGTTAAATTCATCTCGAACCTGGCCTATAATTTTCGTTTGAAAAGGGGCATAGTACGGGAGCCGGGGGGTCAACCTAGCTGGAAAGGAAACCAATTTTTATGTGCACAGATGTAAAAATCGCATAGCTCCATGTAGCAAATTGACCGTCTGGCATGTTCTAAGTGGTGGGTGTGGCCTGGGGGCGGCCCCCTCCCAAAAAAGCGGCCCTTTTGACGACAAAGTAGTATTTTGTAAATAATATTTTAAGGAAACCTTGAAGTCTTGAACCACCGTTACTGTAAAAGTCAATGAAGATCTTTTTCAAACTCTACTTATCTTTACCTAGGCCTATACAGTAATTATTGTTATTGAGTTATTAAAATTCACAAAACAATGTCCAACCAGATGCTTTATGCAACGCCTTTAACAATTTTATTTCTAAAGGCAATATCACAACGCAACACATATTTTTTTCAACATCAAGGAAATATCCATCTGAGATCAAATAAAACAATATTAAAACATGTCCATATCATGCATAATTTATGTCCATTTACGTAACAAATAATTTGTCAGAAATATTGTGCCTACTTGAGTTGAATCGTATATGGTACATAATACGTTTGAAATGATCAGTTGTAGCACATTTACTAGGTTGAACTTGCAGAGTATTACATGCAGATTTCCACAAGAGAAACTGCTGATTTTAAAGTTAAGCCCAATAAGCACATTGACTTAATTTCTTCTTTTCTTGTTGCCCACATCCCAATTAAAATTCAATAAACAGAAGTAATCGAAGATTGTCTATGACAGTGTCACTGGTGGAACTGTAACTCGAACGTTGTTTCAAAGGAAACAATCTACGTTTGCATTTTATTTTATTCTGATTTTGAAAAATGTTATTCAATGTTCAAAAGACCATATGATTTATGCAACGGGTATGATAGAACTCTAATGTAGACGGTGATGTGTTACCAAAATTATAACCTGGTACCAAATGACATTTTCCAATCATCAAATCGTGATATCCTTAGAAGTAATTATTAACGATTTAAAGTTATTCATGGCTAAGCAGAAAAGATTTCAAATTGATCTCAAATTTGAAACACACAAAGACTAAAACTGAGATTCAATCGAATCAAGTATTTTCATAATGTTCCTTCGATTTTTGTACCGAATTACTGGTAATCGAGAGAAAAAATAACTTTGCATACATAGCCGAAACTATTTCATGAGAAAAGTTTATGTCATTCTAATTTAATCACAATAGGAATTATGCGGAGTATCGGTTGCTTTATACAAGCATACACATGTTTTCTTAGTAGTCAGGCAAAATAAACCATTAAACCAAACATGGCGATATTATATTATATTCATGTTGATCGATGCACTAACTTGCCTTGGTCATGGGCAAGATTATGACAAGTGGCTGGAAGGGGGGTGGGAGGTGGCGGGGGAGGCAACTGCCAATGTCCACATTTCCTGAAACATCCCAGAGTACAGAAGATGAACTTGTCAATTTTACTCAGCGCTCCAAATCCTTTGAACTTTCTGCACTACTAAATGTCTAATCACTTTTGTCCAGTTAATATACCGAGATACTGGCCAAAATCAGAGGAATATCTACAGTTAAGCACCTTTTTGGCTCAAAATTTATATTTTACACACTACATCACTCATTTAAATTGATATCAGGATGGAGGTATTTTAATTATTCATCTTTTGACACCAAATACATGGTGATTAGAGGTTTTAGTTAAAAGTTACCTTTAAAACTCGATGTAAACACACAAACAGGTCCTTAATACACTAATGCACGTATATGCATACAGTTAATACACATGGGGGCAAAAATGTTGTTTTTGTGGAAATCAAATCAATAACTTTGGATTGCTATAACTTTTTATTGAAAATACATATAAACCTCTCCCTTACACAGGATATTGTCTTTGTACATAAGCAAATTCCTGGAAAGTTACGAAAAAATGCACTTCTCCGATTTTGATATATGGAAAATAATCTTTTTTGATAAAATTCAATATTTCGAAAAAAATCACCAAAAATCATGTTTTTACTTAAATTTGCGATGTTAATTAATCCTAATTTCTTTGAAATAGGTATCAAAATGTAGATAATTTAATTATCTTTCATATGACACCAAACTCATGGTGGTGCAAGGTTTCCTTAAATTTTATTTACAAAATACTACTTTGTCGTCAAAAGGGCCGCTTTTTTGGGAGGGGGCCGCCCCCTGGCCACACCCACCACTTAGAACATGCCAGACGGTCAATTTGCTATATGGAGATATGCGATCTTTACATCTGTGCACATGAAAATTGGTTTCCTTTCCAGCTAGGTTGACCCCTGGCTCCCGGACTGCATGATGAAGTAATACTTCAGAAAATACAACTACTGAGTATTATCTCGTCAGGGTTAATCGAAACTGATATTATGAAGGGAGAATATAATGCATGACTATAGATTTTGGAAATTACCAATGTTCGAGGGACAACAATTAACACATATTCATATTCAGGCAGCTATTAAGAGGTCCATTTTGTAATATCTTATCTGGGCATATTTTATGACGAAATTATCCTATCATATATGAAATGGCCGGTAACCTCGGTAGTCATAAGGATCGCCGCTATTCATAAGGACCGCTATATTCATAACGCTATATATTCATAACGCGGAACTTCCAATACGTTGAGGGGCCTATTCACTGAATACGAGAAGAGGGTCGCTATTCATAATATAGGAATAGGAATCATGAATAGCACGATCATTCCGCATTATGAATCCTGATAGCGACCCTCTTATTTGATTACGATTATAGCAGTCCTTATGATTAATGACCCTTATCTCAAATTATGAATAGCGGTCCTCAAGAATACTGGTCCTAGCGGACCCCTATACTAACATGTCACAATTTGTTGCTCACTCACAATATTCAGAAACTGCCATGTCACGTTGATCTAGGCAAACGACGTCAGACTCTCTTTTTACAATATTGAAATATAGGGTTCGTCTCTATTGTTATTAAAAGGATTATATCTTTCGCATTGCACCTCGTCGACATGAGCAGGATTCATAAAACTCTGCGTGACCAACATTAGTTTTCTCCTTTTTTTTGCCGGCTGTCATTGGCGGATCCAGGGGCACAGGGGCACGTGCCCCCGTCTAAGAAATCCTGGATCCGCGCCTGGCTTTAATTAGGGTTTTAAAATAATGATGTTGATAATGAAGATGATAATAATAATGATAATAGTAATAATAATAATGATAACAGCAACTCATAATAATAAGTTATGGTTAATTTTAAGCAAAAGCCAACAAAAAGGCAATGTTTTTTCTTCTTCTTCCAATGTATATATTCTGTGCAGTTTAAGTTACGGCCTTTACTGTATATCTGCAGTGCTCTATGTCTCAGGGCATAGAGATTTTCTGGTAGCCATGGTTACAAAAAGTGTGGATTATCATGATAACGCGATGAAGGCTAACTGTAAAATGCATAAATAATTAAGCTCCTATGTTGATAATAATGACATAGTTATACAGTGTACTAACAACAGCAACTCATAATTATAATAAGTTATGGTTGTGAGCAAAAGCCAATAATAAAGCAATGTTTTTTTTTCTTCTTCCAATGTTCATATTCTGTGCAGTTAAGTTACGGCCTGTACTTTATATTGGGAAAGTCCCCTGTATATCTGTAGTGCTCCATGTCTCCGGGCATAGAGATTTTCTGGTAGCCATGGTTACAAAAAGTATGGATTATCATGATAACGCGATGAAGGCTAATTGTAAAGTGCATAAATAATTAAGCTCCTAAAATCTTGTTTTTTAGTAATGAGAAAAAGATAGGACATATAAAGTTGCACTAAACCTAAAACTCGTAAATGGGCGGGTTGTATCTTCCGAAGTTGATTATGCCCAGTGGTTATAATTGATTTTATAATGCAATGCAATTTAAAGCAGGTCAAATACAGTGTTGTAAAGAAATAACACAAAAAACCCCACATATATTATTCAATATATTATGTTTACAAGAAGAATGACTGAATTAAATCATATAAAATATAATAATTTGTCAAATTTGGAGTGTTAGAGTGTTACCATATTGTCCAAACAAGTATAGCATCAATAACTTGTTTGGGTTGTATAAATTACCTGACAAAGATCATGACAAACTTAACACGCCACATGCGATGTTCTTAGTGGTGATTGTCGTCGCTATCATCATGAATTATCATCGTCATCATCACCTTCATCATCATCAACAACAGCAACCACAACAACAACATCAATGAACAACAACAAACTAATAAGATTGCAAAGACTTTCTAAAAATCAACTCAAGTTCAATTTCAATACCCTATATCCCATGGAATTCATGTTTGGTTACGTAATAATAGGTCATTGCAATTATTGATAGGGCCTAATAGGTAGATTTTTTGAAAGTCTATGCGATGGGGTTAAATCAAAGTCCTTTTGTTCCTCACATAATCATCGTCACCACTATCATAATCATCACCATCATCATCATCACCACCATCATAATCATAATCATCGTCATCACCATCATCATCATTATCATGGTCATCATCATCCATCATGATGATGATGATCATCATCACCATCATTATCATCATCAGCAGCAGCAGCAGTGAGCACCAACACCATCATTATCATCATTATCATCATCGTACGACGTCGTCATTATTGTCGTAATCGTCTACCATACCCTTATTTTCTTTCTCCTGATAATGGTCCTGATGATCATGTTTAACATCCTTTTCATCATTATCACCATCATCATCATCATCATCATCATCATCATCATCATCGTCATCTTCACCACCAGCACCACTAACAAGAAAATAATTTATCTCCCCTCCCACCCCTATTAACCACAATTACTCTTGTCGCTATTACCATACTCACCATCATCTTCTTCTTCTTCTTCTTCTTCTTCTTCTTCTTCTTCTTCTTCTTCTTCTTCTTCTTCTTCTTCTTCTTCTTCTTGTTCTTCTTGTTCTTCTTGTTCTTCTTGTTCTTCTTCTTCTGCTTCTACTTCTTCTGCTTCTTCTTCTTCTTCTACTTCACCATCATCTTTGTCATCATCATTAAAATAAGTAATAAAAGCATATCCTCCTTCCATTCACCGTTCATGTCTCACCTTTCCTCGTTCCGAAGTATAAACAAGCTGCCAAGACAAATTTTGTAAAGTGCTCTTCGAGAAAAGTTAGATTCACAATGATATCCTCAAAAATTAATTTCCAACTATTCCGCTAGACGATCGCGTGATAATTTCAGGGGAGAATGCTTTTGTCTATGACTCTGGGATCCGTTTGCGTTTATATATGATTGAATATCTGAAATGTATAATGTAACTTCAATGAAAAAATGACAACACTCGGAAGGAAAATGCATTTTCGAGGGAAAGCCCCAAAGCTCTACGTATTCACCGGGGGGAAATAGTATTTTTGTAGTTGTTCAAATGCATGTATTATATTAATAATTTTCCAAACAATGAGAGGAACGGATTGTGTGACTTTTGCATGTAAGGATTTCCGTAAAACAATAATATTTGCTTTCTTTTTATTGATATTTTCTGAAAAGGAAAGAAAACTATTGACAGTTTATTACGTGTGTAGGAATAATGAATTTATTGCAAACATGACGCACATCATGAACGGGTCCTATACATGCACAACAATATTAAAAATTGCAATTTATTCCTTGTCTGATTATTTTATTCAGTGTCAAATGGATAAAATACATTTCTATGAAAAGACGAAACTCTTTTTTTTAGTTGGTTAGAAGATGAGATGTTGTCCAAAAGTATAACATCAGGATGATATTGAATTAAAATGAAAATGATTTCCCGTGGAATAATAAAAAGTATCGTCATCTATATCACTCAGCACATATACATATAATATTTAGGACGCAATTACTACCAGAAACCTGAGAAAATACTCATATTCATCTAACAAATATATACAGATGACTATCCTCGGACACTCGCCAGTGCCCAGTGGCATTTTTTACCGTTTCTATACGTTTTATCTCTTCGCCATCAGTAGATTTAATAAATTACAGTCAAAAGCACCTGTGCAGAAAGACCACGTGACGGTGTATACAAAGACCGAAACTTTCGTTTCCCTTAACAGCGTTTTTTGTATTGACATCTGTCCTGAAGGAGCCTGCACAAAAAGAGCACCTGCCCATTAAGGCCTCTTTTCTTGTCTTCCCTGAGTGGTCATTATACACAGGTTTCACTGTAGAGGAAAATAAAAATAACACTATAACATACTTTTAAGTTGTTTGTTCTTTCAATACTGCAACTCAAACAACATCGGTGTCAAATTAAACTTCAAAGATATTTCTCTCAAACATATGAATTATTTCACATTAATAAATGAATGCATGCAAAATATAAGCTACAGTTCTTTACTCTGAAAGTTACAAATAATACAGCGTCGATACCAAAACACTACATGTAACAGAAAATGTAATGTATATCACTTTTTTTACTTATACAAATATATATACTGAATACAAAATTATCACAGTTTCTCGCTTTCTCATTTTTATGATAGAGTAAATAGGGTTTTTTCTGGGAGAATATGAATAAACAAGTCAACGCAAAGCGTAGCATCCCCTCGGAGGGTACAAACGGCCTGTATACGTCAGAACAAGTTACCTCCAATAGACTATACTATTATATAGGCAAGGAAGTTATAAACCACATTTTCACATATATAATTAGGTTTTTCATATTGAGCTATGATCTTTCACCTCTGACCTAAATACCTCGAAATCGAGCTCACGCTGTGTTTTGATACCATGAACCTTCACATCAAATTTCAATAAAATCCGTCAAACATTACTAAAGTTATCTAACGGAAACCAGATTCGCATATTTAATGAGATATGACCTTCGACCTACATACTCCGAAATCGAACTTAGGCTGTGTTTTGATACCATGTACCTTCATATCAAATTTCAATAAAATCCGTCAAACATTACTAAAGTTATAGAACAGAACCCAGATTCTCATATTCAATGAGCTATATTATGGCCTTTGACCTACATACTCGGAAATTAAACTTAGGCTGTGTTTTGATACCGATACCATGTACCTTCATATCAAATTTGATTAAAATCCGTCAAGGCGTCAAACATTACTAATGTTATCGAACGGAAACCAGATTCGCATATTTAATGAGCTATGACCTTTGACCTTCATACTCTGAAAACAAACTTAGGCTGTGTTTTGATACCATGCATGTACCTTCATATCAAATTTGATTAAAATCCGTCAAACCTTATTTAAGTTATCAAACGGAAACCAGATTCGCATATTTAATGAGCTATGACCTTTGACCTACATACTCCGAAATCGAACTTAGGCTGTGTTTTGATACCATGTACCTTCATATCAAATTTCATTAAAATCCGTCAAACATTACTAAAGATATCGAACAGAAACCAGATTCGCATATTTAATGAGCTATGACCTATAATGACCTACATACTCGGAAATTGAACTTAGGCTGTGTTTTGATACCATGTACCTTCATATCAAATTTGATTAAAATCCGTCAAACATTACTAAAGTTATCAATCGGAAACCAGATTCGCATATTTAATGAGCTATGACCTTTGACCTACATACTCGGAAATTGAACTTAGGCTGTGTTTTGATACCATGTACCTTCATATCAAATTTGATTAAAATCCGTCAAACATTATTTAAGTTATCAAACGGAAACCAGATTCGCATATTTAATGAGCTATGACCTTTGACCTACATACTCCGAAATCGAACTTAGGCTGTGTTTTGATACCATGTACCTTCATATCAAATTTCATTAAAATCCGTCAAACATTACTAAAGTTATCGAACGGAAACCAGATTCGCATATTTAATGAGCTATGACCTTTGACCTACATACTCGGAAATTGAACTTAGGCTGTGTTTTGATATACCATGTACCTTCATATCAAATTTCATTAAAATCAGTCAAACATAAGTTATCGATCGGAAACCAGATGTGTATTTTTTTCGCATATTTAATGAGCTATGACCTTTGACCTTTGACCTACATACTCCGAAATCGAACTTAGCCTGTATTTTGATACAATGTACCTACATATCAAACTTCATTAAAATCCGTCAAATATTACTGAAGTTATCGATCGGAAACCAAATTTGTTACGGACGGACGGACGGAAGGAAGGACGGACGAAAGGATGGACGGCGGCGTTTGTATATCCCCTCCGACTTCGTCGGCGAGGGGATAATAATGTTACTTGTAAGGTATCGGTTTGCCTAGCCCGTCATAAAAATAGGAAAATGTAAGAAAACATTATAGCCCATTGTTGTCTGAAAAAACCCTCTTTTTATCAAAAATTTAATAAAAGGGCATTAAACATGTACGTCAATAATGATCCGTTGTCAAAACTATTTTTCAATGTTGTTATTTTGGTCTTATGTACGAATTTATTACATTGTTCTGAACCAAAATATATCATGTACATGCTTATATTGAAACAGAAATAACTAAATAAAATAAATCTAATCAAACGCAAATCATAATTCTGCTTTGGATTCCCGTTTCACAAATAATATTCAAAGTTCAACATTCTTCTTTCATCAAATGCATATTATTTTATAAAGAGAATTATCATTTTGTGTGTATACTCTATTAAGAGAAATGCAATAATTAATTATATTTCAAAGTCAATATCCTTTTCGGTTTTAATCATTGGTCAAGAGTATCCAAGCATATATATATATATGAATATCAAAAGTGAAGTATAGATTAAAAAAAAATCTGTTTAACATAGTTTAAAGGTACTGTGTCCCATTTGCAGGCCAAAAAAAATGAAAAGGTTAAATTCCAACGGCATTTGAAAGACAATACTAATTTAGAACTTCCCTAAAAACAAAGGGGGCTTGAAACATTCTTTAAGTGGGAAAATAACGACTATTAGTTGTCGAATCAACTTAGGAGTTATAGAGCCAGTATGTAAAAGTCTGATTTTTCAGACCATTGTACCGAATGGTCGTACGTTTTATGCTGCGCAGAGATTCAATCAGTTTAATTTTGGCCATTACAAGAAGTGGGTTATTGATGTAGACAAATGCTCATGTACCCTTTACAGCTCATTTTATGATTACCAAAGATGAAAAAAGCCAGTCAGTCACTCAATAGTGTCTGACAGTGAAGTCTAGCAAGTAAACGGGTTTCCTTACATAATTTGAATATTAGGACACTGCTAACGTTTAAATTTCACAGATAGGACATACATGACATATTCATAATTCCTGCAAAGTTCTACAGAATTTGATGTTGGCTGCAAAAGGGACATAGTATCTTTAACAAGAGTATCCAAGCATAAAATTATAATGATATCAAAAGTGAAGTAAACATAAAAAACATGTTTAACACAGGAAAAAAAGACAAGGGGGAGAAAAGATGAAGAAGAAGAAATAGAAGAAGAAGAAAAGGAAGAAGAGGAAGAAGAAAAAAGACAGACGGAATAAGAAGAAGGAAGAAAAGGACGAATGAGAAGGAAAATGAAGAAGGAAAAAGAAAAGGAAGAAGAAAATCCAGTTCATATTTAACAGCTTGACCCGTGTTGTACTATCTACTGTTACGTTGCATTTGAAAGCTATATCTCGTAAAGATTTCTCTCTCGACTTTATAGGCCGATAGAACATCATTTTAAAATTGAACTAGTGTAACGGAATTCCGTCATAAACATTAAATTCTTTATGAAACATATAAATCAATTAATATCACTCCGCATCGCATCTTACCTCCAATAAACATACACCGGCTGTTTGTGACGTTAATGTGTATCTAAATGGTGGTAAAGTGCAGGAACATGTGTGCTGCTTACGTCATTAATTACGTCATAATGTGGTACCGCTCCATGTTCACCACACCCCTCCCAGCTCTCTAGCCAGAAAAGGATAGAAAAAGTGAAAGGAAGTCCAAAAACTAATATTAATAATGGTGGCTTCTTATATAGCGCACATGTCCGTCACGTCGTGACGCTCCTGGCGCTGATCCAATATTATTACCCTGGATTTAGCAAGGCGGGGAAACAACAATCTCGCAAATATAGCGATTTTATGCTCTCATATATAAGAGCAGAAATTTGTTGCGACAAACTCCTACTAGAAACTATATAGTAGCGAAATCTGAAATAGCGAGTTAGATCGCTATAGTTGGCTCTATTTTACTACAGTACTAATAGTGGCAAAATTAAAATAGCGAGTTAGATCGCTACGGCTACTGCGCTCTCCTATATAAGAGCGAAATTCAAATAGCGAGTTAGATCGCTAGAGCTGCGTCATTCTCCTTCTAATAGTGGAAAATTCAAATAGCGAGTTAAATCGCTACAGTTGGCGCTCTCATAATTATAAGTGGTAGAATTCAAATAGCCAGTTAGATCGCTACGGCTGCTGCGCTCTTCTATATAAAAGCGAAATTCAAATAGCGAGTTAGATCGCTACAATTGGCGCTCTCCTATTAGTAGTGGCAAACAGCCATAGCGATCTAACTCGCTATTTGGATTTCGCTCTATATAGAAGAGCGCATCAGCCGTATAGCGATCTAACTCGCTATTTGAATTCTACTACTACTAATAGGAGAGCACCAAGTGTAGCGATCTAACTCGCTATTACAGAAATCGCTACTATATAGATATTAGTAAGAGTATGTACTAGTATAGGAGAGCGCCAACTGTAGCGATCTAACTCGCTATTTGGATTTCGCTCTTATATAGGAGAGCGCAGTAGCCGTAGCGATCTAACTCGCTATTTGAATTCTACTACTACTAGTAGAAGAGCGCCAACTTTAGCGATCTAACTCGCTATTTGGATTTCGCTCTTATATAGGAAAGCGCCAAGTATAGCGATCTAACTCGCTATTACAGAAATCGCTACTATATAGATATTAGTAAGAGTATGTACTAGTACAGGAGAGCGCCAACTGTAGCGATCTAACTCGCTATTTGGATTTCGCTCTTATATAGGAGAGCGCAGTAGCCGTAGCGATCTAACTCGCTATTTGAATTCTACCACTACTAGTAGGAGAGCGTAAACTATAGCGATCTATCTCGCTACTACAGAAATCGCTACTATATAGATATTAGTAAGAGTATATGTACTAGTAGGAGAGCGCCAACTGTAGCGATCTAACTCGCTATTTGGATTTCGCTCTTATATAGGAGAGCGCAGCAGCCGTAGCGATCTAATTCGCTATTTGAATTCTACCACTACTAGTAGGAAAGCGCCAAGTATAGCGATCTAACTCGCTATTTGGATTTCGCTGTTATATAGGTGAGCGCAGTAGCCGTAGCGATCTAACTCGCTATTTGAATTCTACCACTACTAGTAGGAGAGCGCCAACTTTAGCGATCTAACTCGCTATTTGGATTTCGCTCTTATATAGGAGAGCGCAGCAGCCGTAGCGATCTAACTCGCTATTTGAATTACTAGTAGGAGAGCGTAAACTATAGCGATCTAGCAGGTACCTCCAATATAACGGGGGAAACGGCGACTACAAAGGGGGACCAGAATGGGGAGAGAGAAAGAGAGAGAGAGAGAGAGAGAAAGAAAGAAAGAAAGCGAGAGTTGGAAAGGTAGGAGGGGGGTAGATAAACTGAGAGCAAGAGATCGAATAAAGTTCGAAAGGGAGAAGGAAACTTAAAAAGAGGATGGCACAACTTCAATGCACACCTTCTTCTTCCGCGCTTCATTTATCTATATAGAACTGATAAATCCTCCACCGGATCGACACCAATGGCAATGCCCTCTCAATGGCTGAATCTATTTTCACCCCTAGAAACTCCAATAGTATCCCCTCCCCTTGCGTTACTCGTTTTTCCGCAGGTTCATAATTCCGAAGGTTCGTAATTCCGAAATTTCCAACACCAGCTAGGTTCATAATTCTGAGAATGAGAAAGTGTTCCGAATTCCAAACATTATGATGCGTTACTCTCAAGGTTCGTTATTCCGAAAATGCTATAGGGTTCATTATTCCAAATGTTTGTAATTCCGATAATGAAATACGGTTCTTAATTCCGAAGGTTCGTAATTCCGAAAATAAATAATTATGTATCATTTATTAAGATCACATATATTAAAGATACACATAAAGACACAGACTGCATGGTACATCTTGCAAGTTCAAGTATAGACATAGATTTAATGGTGAGCAATGAAATAAATAAGTAAAATACCAATCTGTAATATCCTCTATTAAAACAAGGCAGTTACTAGTACTGTGCAGACATCACATATGGGGCGTTGCAAGAAAGTTGCAATTGGTTGCAAGTTGCGATTGATTGCAATTTGCAAAATTTGCAACTGATATTTGCAATCGATTGCAACTCAACTTTCTTGCAACGCCCAAATAGTCTCCTAAATTTCCTTGGATTTTGTTAGGATTTAAGTTTTTGACAATTCAATGAAATTAACTAGATCTAGCTTTTATTCTCCCCTCTCTTTCTCTCTCTCTTACTAATGGGGCGATGCAAGAACGTTGAGTTGCGATCAATTGCAAATTTGCAATTAATCGCAAGACTTGCGCTTGATTTTGGAGATTTGCAATTGATGGCAACTTTCTTGCAACGCCCCAATAGTGTAACATTAAGGAGATGTTTTATCCCCGCGTCATTCAACAGTAAAATACAAATCAAAGTTCACAAAATAACTCGGGACTCATTTCCGTCTAGATGAACTGAATACTTAAAACGAATACTAAGGGTAAACCAGTGGCTGATCCAGGGGGGCCGGGCCCCCTCCCCTACAAAAAAAATGTAAAAACACCCTTTTTCGGCCCCCTCCCTTGCCGCCGGCTGGATCCGCCCCTGGGGTAAACCTTGAATACCCTATCCGACCAAAATACAACTTTATATCAATGGAAAGCTAAATAAACGTAGAATACATATATACAGGAATTACACCAAAAAAATGATTTCCATTTTAGTTTTGCAAAAAAAGCAAATTAAAACCTGATTTCCGGCACCCCTCCAAATTACGGGTCAACATGGGCCAAATTTGCCACACGATGACGTAGACGACATGTGGATCCAATCGGCACGCTATATAGCGGAGGCGATGAACCGTGCTTAATTAATGCAAAGTCAATTTGAATATGCGTACTCCATGTAAGATGATGTCATCAAGTCGAAAGCTAGTTTTTAGGTCGACAACTTCTGATTTTCAAAGCTTTCGTTTTCGATTTTTCAGAGAAATGTTACTCCTCTGACAGAAATTGAAATAGCATGATTGATATTATTATATATTATTGTAGTCTATGGCGTATAAGCTTTCCGTTGATATTTAATTCATCTATTTAATTTTTCACTTCAGACAATGGTAATTTTCAAATTCAAATTTAAATTTTATTGTCCAATTATTTTGAAATTTGAAGGAAAAAAAATGAATTTGATTGGAGCGCCTTTACCACCTTGCGTGGTGGTTATGTGCGCTATATAAATGTTGAATATTATTAGTTTCATTATTTATGCTGCTCACATGATTACTCTGTAAAGCATAGGAACCACAAGATGGTTATGTATAAATCATGGATTTTAACTTTTATGAGCAACGGTAATATGATATTAATAATAATAATAATGATAATAATAATAATAATGAATAATGATAATAATGATAATAATCATGATGATAATAATAATAATAATAATAATAATAATGATAATAATGATAATGATAATCACAATAATAGTCATAATAATAATCATAAGTAGTAGAAGAAGAAGAAGAAGAAGAAGAAGAAGAAGAAGAAGAAGAAGAACTTTTATGAGCAACGGTAATATGATATTAATAATAATAATAATGATAATAATAATAATAATAATAATGATAATAATAATAATAATGAATAATAATAATAATAATAATAATAATAATAATAATAATAATGATGATGATTAATGATAATAATGATAATGAGAAAATTAATAACAATAATAATAATTATAATGATAATAATAATAATTATAATGATAATAACAATGATAATAATGATAATGATAATCACAATAATAGTCATAATAATAATCATAAGTAGAAGAAGAAGAAGAAGAAGAAGAAGAAGAAGAAGAAGAAGAAGAAGAAGAACTTTGAACTACAATTCCTATTCCCCTGCCGCCCCATGTAGTTTTGTTTTACTAAAAATTACAGAGGGGCACAGTGGGGTACTGTCGGAAGAAGAGGAGTGGTGGGGTAGGCGTAATATCTCAGGTGTAGACTCGTTACAATTTCTATTGATTTTTATAGGCTTAAGAGTGTGTGGCGTACACAAAGCACATAGTTATCATGGCTACACCACAAGACGGCAACTTCCATATTGATAAATATTCGGTTTGACTTTTTCCCAGATTATTTAATAGGCGATTGTACTTTATCTTGCTCTATCCTGCTCCCTAATGAAAATACTCTCATACACTGAATACAGTATGCTTTCATAGAATATCCTTTTATTATTCTGGTTTATGAAGCAGCAGAATATATTAATACTATTTTGATGGACATAAAGAAAATTACAATATATCTTTGGTGGTCACGGTATCCCGCCCCCCTAAACAAAATGTTAAAATGGAAATTTCTATCTCGCTTTTTATTTTTATAACTTGACCACTGGATCGGGACATCCTAGCAGACCTACGTTTTACAGCCCACGATACCGACAACCTACTAGACCGACAGCGCACGAGACCGACATCCTACAAGACCGACAACCCACACTTTCCCACAGGTCTTGTGGTTCGTCCAAAGGCCGACAATAGGGACTTTTAGATTTGCACGACGAGAACGTAGACTGCTACGTGCACATCATTTTAAGGCAATGTGACGTCCTTTTAAGGCACTGGCAGTGCCCGGCAGTGTGCTTAAAAGAACGTCACATTGCCTTAAAAGGATGTCCACGTAGCAGTCCACGTTCTCGTCGTGCAAATCTAAAAGTCCCTAGTATTCACATGAACCCTTGAAAACGTTGTCAGAAGTCCCATTATTATGAGTAAAATGTCGGCCTAGTGGGTTGTCTGTCTCGTCGAACTTAATTCTTACAACTTTTTAGAAAGTTCAAGAAACCGACAATGTCGGTCTCGAGGGCTGTCGGTCTCATGGGCTGTAGTCCCTTGGATATTAATTCTGTTACTGAGTACATTGGATCATAATGATAGGTCATTATTATACGGTTTCAATGATGACGCCAATAATTTTTTTATTAATCCCAGTTAATTTTAATTGACATTCCAATACAATCCAGATAATCAAAGTTAAGTTTCAATTTCAATTAAAATAAATGTAAATCAGTTTCAATTACATTTTTAAATTTCAATTCAATTTAATCAAATGTGAGTGTAATCGATTCAATTTAATTCAATTCAATTCAATTCAATTCAATATGAGTCAGTTTTTTTCCAAACATAATCAAATTAAACAATATTATGTAGTCATTAAAATTTGATTAAATCCGAAGGAACATACCTTTCTTACATTATGCTCTTTCAAAATGTATAATATATTATAGTACATAAATAGCTAAAATTTCCTACAAGACGGTTGATGGTAATCTGGATTTTCAGGCAGTTTTCAGGCATCCGATTCAACCGACATATTCATCACCCTGGTCGTATCAGACACGCTGAATATCTTCGCCGAGGATGACGTCGAGCTGTCTTCGACCTTTCCCCGTAATCGACGAATACGGCGTGCGAGCCCGCTTCGACAGACCAACCTGAAGAGCACGGCGCGGAACTCGTCTAATCGCCACCAGTAGATGACGGGATCAATGACGAAGTTAAGGGCGACCAGGATGTTGCTGACGGCGTCGATGTTCTCGTAGTAGATGGAGTAGATCTGGAGAATGTCGTGGAAACAGTGCACGATCCAGCAGACACAACTCGTCAAAGTGATGACAGCAAATGTAGCCAGGACCTTGTGGAAAAACAGATTGAAATATATCATTCATCCTTTGCCAAAATGTGAGTGAAATGGATTGAAATATGTCATTCATTCTTTGTAAAAATGTGAGTGAAATCTCATGAACCTTGCATGATGTGATTACACAGTAATGAGTACAGTAATTATTTCGAAAAATAGAAGGAGTGGAAAAGTGGAGCCCGTGATGGGAAAGACCGGGAATTGATTGATTGATTAATTGATTGATTTTCTTTATCTATTCACCGACAACAGTAACAACACGTGTAAACAAAAATATGTCTTTACATGTTACAGAATCAAAACACATGCTAAAGGGTGGTAAAGCGGACCAGAAAATAGGACAGGTGCTAGTCGAGCCTGACCCCTCTACGAAAATCCTAGCATAAAAGCCCATACAAGACGTTCACTTTTAGAAGACGGAAATTTTACCGCCGTATTTCTTAACAAATCGCAACCTATTTTGTCGACAACCCCCTTCCTCGACAAAAATAAAACAAAACAACAAAATGTATCAACCAAACAACCAACCTAACAAACAAGCAAAGAGAAAGAAAGAAAGAAAGAAGAAACAAACAGAATTCCTTATGGGTTTCAAAGTTTTCACCACGTGCCGATATTTGATTACAATTATATTGAGGAGACTGCTTGCTCCTTTCATCCCTTCCGTTAGATTTATGAACATCTATCACAAATAAACTTCAATAGCTATGTTTCAAGTTCTAATTATTTTCGTTTCGTAATCTCCTTGGCTCTACATACTTCTATGGGAACACCATTCATAAGATATCGGTATTTTCGGCTTCAGGAAATAAAGACCCGACACAAAAGAGTTAATCACATAAAGCTTGATAGTCCGCATCCAGATATACCTTCGAAATCTCCTTTGTCATGAAGTAATTTCTTTTCCCCCGCTGATTAAATGTATAATATATAATTTAAAATTGAATTACACATTTAGATCAGCAAGAGCCCCACCCCCTCCCGATTGAGAAAAAAAAATATCTAAGAGCTTGTTTGAATCAAGTGATCTGCCCTATAAACAACTTACTCACAGCAGCGAGAAAACGGATTATGTCGCATGTTCTATCTTTTGAAAAGATGATCGTTGCATTGTCGAAACCTTTCAGGCTTTTTATAAGCCTCTCAACAAATTAGGAAGACAAGTTAAATGCGGAAAATTTTGATCTAGAAATTAGAAAGTGATTGGTCGACAATAAGAATTCGTCTATTTCGCCAGAGATAAATAGGTAAAAGAGGTTCGCAATTTCATGTCTATTCATTTTAAAAGTTTGTCTATCTAGAGTGGTCAAGTGTGACGTTATCAAAAAACTATTTTTAGAGTTTCCAAATTTGAACTTCATTTTCCGAAAGAGCACTTCAGCAAGGAAACGAGAATATAAGATTGATCTACCTGACACCAAAGCTAGCAATAGATGTATATTTGCAGAAACCTTCGTCACTGTTGACATTACAATAGGGACTTTTAGATTTTACACGACGAGAACGTGGACTGCCACGGTGACATCCTTTTCAGGTAATGTGACGTCCTTTTAAGGCACTGCCGGGCACGGGCCAGTGCCTTGAAAGAATGGCACACGTTGCAGTCCACTATGTCGACGTGCAAATCTAAAAGTCCCTAATAACAATCCTAGATCTACGAGGGAATCAAAGGAACTTCGTATTCCAACTTTCCACCTTTTCTCCATTATTTTAATGAGGAGTATGCTATTTCATATCTATATATCGTGACTCCTGGTTAATAGGTTAAAATGAGCGATCATCATATAAACAAACAACAACAATACAAACAAACAAAGAAAAAGTAACAACAAAACAACAACAAAGCCCTTTTGCTCTCTTGCTTTAATTATATTAGGGACTTTTAGATTGTACACGACGAGAACGTGGACTGCCACGGTGACATCCTTTTAAGGTAATGTGACGTCCTTTTAAGGGACGGGCCAGTACCTTGAAAGAATGGCACACGTTGCAGTCCACTACGTCGACGTGCAAATCTAAAAGTCCCTATTGATATACAGTCAAACCTGTCTTAGTAGGGACTTTTAGATTTGTACGTCGACGTAGTGGACTGCAACGTGTGCCATTCTTTCAAGGCACTGGCCCGTGCCCGGCAGTGCCTTAAAAGGACGTCACATTACCTTAAAAGGATGTCACCGTGGCAGTCCACGTTCTCGTCGTGTAAAATCTAAAAGTCCCTAATGGCCACTTCTCGATAACGGCCACATAGTAGCCACATAATTTTGTCCCCTTGAGAAAGAAATGTGAGCTGTAGAATGACCGTGACCTTTGAACCACGCTCCTCAGTGAGTCCATTTACAGAAGCCATACAAGAATACCGAAGACAAGTCATAAGAACTCGGATTTTAATATAACGAAACTAAAGATATTTTACGGTCACAAATTCTCACGGTTAAATTACGATGGGCAATGTGTATCTCACTTTACGAGGACATTCATTGTCCCTCAAACACGGCAGTCTCTCGGACTGATTACCTTCCGGTTTTCTTTGAGGCGGCTCTTGATCTGGTCGACGCCTCCCGCGTCGCGGCCCGCTGTCGAGATGTCCTTGTATGTCATGACGTAACAAAAGGCCGTGATCGCCAAGCTGGTGAACATGATGATGGGGTTGATGAGGAGGAGAAACGTGTCGTAGACGCTCGAGCAGTACTTCAGGACCAACATCGGCACGACCAGCAGCACCCACATCAACACGCTGCCGACGATGCAGCGGGGTGTTGTGACCAGGTTACGACTTCCGAACGGATCGAAGGCGATGGCGATGAAGCGGAAGCAAGCGACGGCGAGGACGCTCAGGACAGAGACGAGGATGGCGCAGTGAAAGATGACCTTTAACCCCGCCTTCACTGCGTATGACGTCTGTATTTAAAGAGGGGAGAGATCAATAAAGTGTTACTCTTCTTCAAAAACAAAAAAAAACATGCGTGCTAGAAGAGAGAGGGTGAAAGGGAAAAAGAAGAGGAGAGAGAGAGAGAGAGAGAGAGAGAGAGAGAGAGATAGAGAGAGAGAGAGAGAGAGCAACAGATATAGACAAAGAGATGATCCAACATTTTGCTCGAGTGACATTCAAGTACTTTTTTTCAAACTTTTATTAATTACATATAAAGCTCAAAACAGTTCTTCTCCTTCATACCTGGCTGATTTGATCAGACAATACCACCCACCCCGAACCCTCCGTTCAAGCAATCAAGCATTACTTTGTGTACCCAAAACCAATACATTATTCTATGGGGAGATCTTTGCAGTTGCTGGACCAAACCTTTGGAACAATCTTCCCAATTTCATACGACAGGCACCCACTTCTGCAACGTTCAAATCTGTACTTAAAACGCACCTCTTTGGCCTCAATTAGTTATCTTAAACTGTATTTTAGTCCTTACTTACGTTATTTGTTTTGACCATGTTATCTATCTTTCTAATAATTATGTTAGTTATAATGTTAAGTTAGTCATTTTAGTAGTTATAAGATTTATTTATTCTCTTTGTTGATTTCTTTTTGTGATTATATTTCTCGAATTGCCATTCATGCTTGTACAGCGCATAGAGAAACAGACTGTTTATTATGCGCTTTATAAATATTGTATTATTATTATTATTATTATTTTTTTATCCGGGCTTTATTTCATCTAAGATAAACAGGGTTAGAATGACATAGATTTAGATTTGGTATACACTTGGGATTGGTTACAAAAAGGAGAGAAGAAATGGGCCCAAATCCTCCCCATTCACAAAGAGGTAGATTTCCATTTTAACTCATATGATGTTTATACCTCGGCCATGCCTTTTCGAAAATTAAGCTTTTCATTTTATTTTTACCTTTACAACGCGAGATCATGAATAGTGGCTTTGAATTATAATCAAATAAAATTTGGTATGATTATAATAATTACAAAGTGCGCTGTGGTTATGTGCAACACATTATATGCATCGCCGTAAATCGTAAGAAATGGAGTACAACTAATGCCGAAAGCTTGGCCACAATAAAAATCGGTACAGTCTTGCAGTCTTAAACCGTCTCGTGTGTTCTATATATTTAAATATCACATGAACTATATTGTTCACGTTTCTTCGTTGTACGGACGACTCAATGCCGAAAGCTTGGCCACAATAAACATCGGTACAGTCTTGCAGTCTTTCATATAATTATGTGTGGGGTGTGCGTGTGTGCGCGTGTGTATATATATATATATATATACATATATCTTGAAATCAATATACAGTTGTCCTTTCTCGCCATCATAGAATCCTCTTCATAAAACGATAATCGCTAATGAAAAGAAAACACAGATGATTAACGTTAACCCCTCTTCAGCAGGACATTAATAGGCTTATGAGATATTATTTTACTATTTTATTCTCTTACTTTTACCAGACCACGACTGCTCGATGATATCATCTGCTTTCAATGGAATTAATCCTGCTATATCTTCCATTATAGAGAGTTCATCTATGAACTATTGAGTGAAATATGGTTGAGGCCTGACGTTTCGAAGATTACCGCAGATCATTTTTCTCAACACATCATAAACTTGTTTTCATGCACATACTATAACTCCGAACTAAAGAGAAGGTTCCTTGAAATAGTTGAAAAATAGGCAAATTATACATCTGCAGATTGCTGAGAACATTAACAAAATGAGTAAAGTACTTTTTAAGCTCTCACTATTGTGAGGAATAAATTCAATGCATCGCGCACCGTCGTCAATCATTTTCAGCTGAGCGGCCCATCGTTCATTTTGTGACGCCACTGAAAAATCAGCTGAACTACGATGTTTTCGGGTCTTGAGTGGGTTGATTTTTCGTCAAGTTTAATCAACTTTTATAATTTTCGCTCGAATTTACAAGTTACACAAATGTAATAATTTTACTCAGTGTAATTTTTCGATTGCAATGATACCAAATTCAGTCAAGGTTGAAATCAATGAACCTTCTCTTTTAGGTGTTGCCTATTTGAGATATATTTTCCAAATCATCAGCAGTGGTCACAACAAAGTAATTGTAAGCCCAACAATCAAACGATAATATGTGTCTTTTGTATTGTTTTTCCATTTTTGTCCATAAACATCTGAAATAGATTATTGAAATATGTTTTTCTTCTGTTAACTCAACAGTTAAACAAATATTTGTATCTTGAGTAGTCAATTTTATTTATATTATAAATGTAAATTACCTTGAATATATGTTTGTTAATTTGTTGCAAATGAAAATCAATAAAATCCCTGTGGAGGGAAAAATATGGAAAAAAGTACTTTCTGTGTTCAGTGACTATATCATCTGGGAATGAAGTCGTTGTAACTTGTACCCATAAACCCATTTGGGCACATTATAATAATAATAATGATAATAATAATATGTCTTTTCCCGAGGGTAGCCTCATCATTATCAGACTGTTCTCCCCGAGAGCCCTGCAATCACGTGAAGGTAAAGTTCTATTTTTTTTTTAATAGTAATCTCCTTGGCTCTCCATACACTTCTATGGGAACACCATTCATAAGATATCGGTATTTTCGGCTTCAGGAAATAAAGACACGACACAAAGTTTGGTAGTCCGCACTCCAGATATACTTTCGAAATCTCCTTTGTCATGAAGTTATTTCTTTCCCCTCGCTGATGAAATATCATTGATCATAATGATAAATAAAATATCCTTTTTTATCATGTAGAACATAAACTATAAGCATACCCCATTTACAAGGATATAAAGACAGAGCCATCTTGTTGGGATTTTGTATTCGTTATTTTTTCCGAAAGTGAAAGCAAATGTATGTATATTATCACTCAGTGGCGTAGTATGGGACGATTCATGGGGGAGGGGGGGGGCAGCGATATTACTAGGTGGATGAAACAAGATTAACTGAGGCAATAGGGGTATGGTTTTGGAGGAGCCGTTTCATCTCCTTCCCATGTTCACTTTCCCCTCTCCTTTCCTTCTTTCTCTTTTCTCTGTGTTTTTCCATTCAATGGGGAGGGGGAGGAGGGGGTGCCCCTCCGCAGGAACAATGCCTCTGGTATCCCTGCTATTCATTATTATTCTTTAAGATTAGAAATGAACGAATACATATATTTTGTCTTGCAGAATGTAAAAGAAGATAGTGAAATAGTGTTTAAAACGATCGCAACTACTTCCGAAAAGCCAACCTAAGGCAATATCCATAGCCTTAAAGGGCAATCCAACCCTGGTAATAAGTCGATTTGTATGAAAGCAGAAAAATAACAGAAAGAGAAAGGCAAAAGTTTTAAATGAATTGGACCAATAGTAAGGAAGTTATGAATGTTTGAAATATGAGATAACTAAGTCTATGCGAATCTCAAATTGGTAGTTTGGTTAGTGGATATTGACATAGGACGTGGATAACTCTCACATTTGCCGTGTACAAAAATATCACTAATTTCTGTTTTTCTCGTAAACTCCTTCTCCCTAGGGGCACTACTCAAAATATATTATAGATAGCAGATTATTTTAGGTCCTCTAAAAAGAATAGACCCTCCTGAGCCATGAATTTTAAACAATTTAAATTTTTAGTAATTTTATATGTTGGAACAGATGGGAAAGTAGTCCGACACTACATCACATTGACATTACTGCTTCAGCCAATTTGAAGTGCCCATAAGTATAGTGATTACAACTTTAAAAAATGCATAACTTTGTTATATTTAGTCAGATTTAATTGAAACTTTCATCAGTTTGCTTCTCTGATTTTTCTGCTTTCGTTTAGAGTAATTGTCTATTTGGGTTGGATTTCCCTTTAAGTGCGTCACCTATTGAAATGTGCGAACATTACAATGAGGTATTACGTAATCCAAACATCATTTCTAGGGGATGTATAATAAAGTATTGAAATTGCATTTTAACTAATTTCTCGAAAATAGTTGCGATCGTGTTGTTTGCAGTTCACTTCGTTATCATTACGTTTCAATATTTGTTTATTATCAACAATTTGTATTTTGTGTGTGTGTGTCAACTAATAAGTTTTTAATTTCATTTGAAAATTTGTAGTTGATATTGTTATAAAATTAACAAACTCCTTGAACTGGCCAAAACATGTAGTAGAAAATAATTAAAAACGGGGGAAGTTATATCTAACAAAAGAACAGACATACAGAGAGCACTTGTAGCAGCGAAGGAAGAAAATATTCTCATAGTGCACAGAAATGCAATTACCCAGGCATGCTAATTTTATTGGGTTGCAATTTCATAAATATTCACTTTATACCTCGTTAAGATTTCATTTAGTGATAATTTTTCTGTTTTGTCGCAAGCTGATACATAAAGGAGAAGGTCGTGAAAGATTATTTATTTAACTTAATTGGACGTATTTTTTCTGTTCGTTTCCTACTTATTAGATTAAATGAGCGTCTTCTAGCATTTCCCGCACTCTATTTGGTGCAATAAATCAATTGTAATTTTTCTTTTTGAAATATTTTTTTTATAAATCAATTATAATTGGAATGTAATGCCTGTATTATTCAAGACCAGAAACACAAGAGGTCTCGTTGAAGATGTTTGCTACAAATTACTTCTAGTTGAATAAAGCTACAAATTACTTCTAGTTGAATAAATAGTTGTAAAATAATTTTTATTAATAACGTTTATTTTCCGTAATATTAGCGTCCTTCCGCTTAGGAGTAGGTGGTCAAAACGTATCTTCAACTTGAGTTTTCATTTAAAAAAATGAGCAGTTGTATTGTAAATGTTTATTTGTTATCATTTTATATTGCTATTACTCTATATTGCGTATACTCAAAGTCTGCCGGCTGCATATTGTTGCCTCTCTCCTTCTCAGTCTCTAACCCTAAATTCTTTCTTTTCACTCTCTTTTCCCGTTCCCTGATTTAAAAAATCTCCCTTTCTCTCTTCCTCCTCCAATTTTTCTTCTTCTTCTCCCTCTCTCTCTCTCTCTCTCTCTCCCTCTCTCTCTATTGTCCTGTGTCTCCATGTTGTGTAGTGTATTTTAAGGGACCACAAGCGCCGAACCTTTGATTATCCTGGGCAGCAATTGTCGCAAGCTGATACATAAAGGAGAAGGTCGTGAAAGATTATTTACCTTAATTGGACGTATTTTTTTCTGGTCGTTTCCTACTTATTAGATTTAAATGAGCGTCTTCTAGCACTTCCAGCACTCTATTTGGTGCAATAAATCAATAATTGGAACGTTATACCTGTATTATTCAAGACCAGAAAGGATTTTTTTTGTTTGCTTATTTTTTGGTGTAGATTGAATACTTATATAAAACGCATACGTATTATTTAAAAAAAAATGACATAAAAACGTCCGTTGGTGAGACCCAGAAGGTCGTTAACTTATATACTTTTACATGTAGTTAATGCCTTTCCGGCTCTCAAATCACAGTGGCATTTCACCTAATTTAAATTCACTGATCCTTTTATCCTCTACCTCCGATGATCTTAAAATCGGCAAAAAAATACATCCAATAAATTATGGACCCACGAAAGAGACTTGGCCAATGAATAAATTAAAATTAAATTCATGGAATATCATTACTTCTAAGTGTTCCATCTCTTATCCGTAATCTTCCGAAGACGCTTGTTGCCGCGAAGATGTTTGACACTCTATATGCATACATTTATTTATTTTAGTCAGGACCGTCACCTGAATATTCATGTCGGACAAGTTTGCCGACAAATGTCCACATTTTTTTCTAACAAGAAAAAGAAAGTCGAATTAACCGACAAAAAAAAAGTGTCACCAGTGCCATTGATTAGGAGAGTTTAGCCAGACTGGTTCGAGTTTTGCACAATATGGCGAACACTGCTTTGTGGGGATAAGCATAAAACAAAGGAATAAGCGCCATGTTGACACCAACAGTACTGAAACCAAATTGGCCAATCTCAGTGTAAAGGTGGCTCTGGGTGTCACGCACACCCCAACATCCCCTCTAGCGAAGCCCCTGCGTTGATTCCTAATCCTTCATTCCAGTGGATTTTCTGGTCAAAAACCTTTTGTTTTTGATAAAGTAAAGAATTTGTCTTTGGGGCGAATGAGCCCGACTGTACACAAAGTTAAAGAAGTGTGAATGCCAATGCCAACCAAAATATTGGGAATGCCATAGTGCATGCATGTGCAGTGATCCACGAAGGTAAAATAAATGATAAATCAAGAGTAGCGTGCTCAGAAGGTAGGAAGTCCTGACGTTATAATTGGGAAGGGGTGTGGAAGGAGTGGGGTTTGACTATTGTGGGGAGGGGGTTTGGAAAAGAAACGAGCAGCATTTATTTTTTTGTGATGATTAAAAATAGATACATTCATTTCAATATCTCTCGAATCAGAAGCCACATTTTGTTCATAGTTCTCGTTAAATGTGGATAGGGATATTGTGAGCAATCCTTGTTTGGGGGAGGGGGGGGGGGTGATCGGGAGAGAAAACGAACAGCATTCATTTGTTTTTAGGTGATTTTAGATTGATCTTTAATGCAATAATATTGGACTCAGAAGCAAGAAGTAACATCCTGGCAGCAGTTGTCTTAAAAGAGGGATGGGGAAATATGAGATTTTTGGAGGGGCGGGGGCAATCAGAACAAAATTGGGAGAGAAAATGAACAGCCTTCATTTTTTTTTTGGACGAGACAAGGTGGTGGATTGAAAATGAAAGAAAAATGCACATACATCATATCATCATATGTGCTCTCGTATTAAAAAATGAAATTACGACCCCCCCCCAAAAAAAAACAAACAGCAAAACAATCAAGAAATTACTAACTCTTGAAAACAAGGAAAAGTTTGCTTTCCCTGAAAAATAAGAAATTTTCAGAGAGAGAGAGAGAGAGAGATTCTAGTCGAATACTGAGTGAAAATATATGTCGGCGAGGTTAAACAGAAATAAATTAAGTTATTCTGAGAGATTTATTGTATTCTTGCTCATCAATCTACAAGATTCCCCACCAAAGTGCATGAGAGAGGGATAAAGCAAGAATAATAAACAGTTTCTCAGCACTACATGGGCATCGCCACTTGATAACGTGATGTATAATTTATGCGAAGTCGTTTATCAAGTAAATGTATTCAAATTTATGGATGCTTCCTTCCCAGGTGTGTGTGGTGATGAAACATTTCACTTACACGCTATCATCCTTTGTACTACAATTGTCAGAGAGCATATTGCATAAATAAGTTGGTGCTCTTGGGGGTAAAGGTTTTGCCTAAAGAAAAAGATTTCTCAACTCCTACATTTTAGTATTATTTCAAATAAATGAGTTACAATATTATCGATCCCTGCTATATCTTTTACACCAAATATAATTTTAACTTCTTAGCTATGATTTACCCTCATTGAAAAGTCAAGGTTTATTTGTTAATCTTACCAATCTAAAGCTCGGTGCATGATACATGACACCTTCGCCAGGTATACGTCATATTTTCATGAAAATGGCTGCGTCAATGTCATGCTGAATGGCATTGTACATCAATCCAAAAATATCTCGATTTATATAACTCCTGTACATTTTCGTAAGGAATATTGTACATCAAAGGGCATGAATACATCTTTCTTTTTTAAAAGAATACCTCCACCTATTCTTCGGAGTTAGGTTTCCTTTAAAGGTTAACCCATTGCCTACTGGAGTCGGGTGGTTCCTGTATTAAACCTATGGGGAATATAACAATTCAGCAGTCAATGGGTTAAGAAAGACCATATGAGAGTAATGAAAATACTTTTGATCAGTGTTGACTGAATAATAGGTTCGCGTGTAGCAAGCATACAATATGCATTTGACAAGCTAGGCACCTCTAAACACACCGTAGGAGAAGAGATGAATTGATTTTATGCTGCTGACAACGTCCTTAAAGGTGAAGCAGAATGATGATTGGCAGTACACACAGACAATGCGCCACGCATCTTTTGTTGCTAAAAGCTTCCCTCCTCAACCGTCTACAGAATCATTGGTGGATGCGGGGTACTGGGGGTACATGCCCTCTTTCTGGCAATAATCAAATCTGGCTCACCTTAAGTATACAATATACAGTACACAAAATAAAATAAAAAATCTCAAATTTAATTGTTTGTCTGCCTCAGCATTATCATCTGAAAAAGACAAATACGATATGTAATAACCCCTCCCCATTTTCTTGTTCCTAATTGTCAGATATTTGTGTTTACTTGTGTGCACCACCCCCATTTAAAAAAAATGTGCTCTCGTATTAAAAATGAAATTACGACCCCCCAAAAAAAAAACAGCAAACAATCAAGAAATTACTAACTCTTGAAAACAAGGAAAAGTTTGCTTTCCCTGAAAAATAAGAAATTTTCAGAGAGAGAGAGAGAGAGAGAGAGATTCTAGTCGAATACTGAGTGAAAATATATGTCGGCGAGGTTAAACAGAAATAAATTAAGTTATTCTGAGAGATTTATTCTGGCAAAAATCAAATCTGGCTCACCTTAAGTATACAATATACAGTACACAAAATAAAATAAAAAATCTCAAATTTAATTGTTTGTCTGCCTCAGCATTATCATCTGAAAAAGACAAATACGATATGTAATAACCCCTCCCCATTTTCTTGTTCCTAATTGTCAGATATTTGTGTTTACTTGTGTGCACCACCCCCATTTAAAAAAAATTAAATCCTGGATCCGCAACTGATTGTGATGCCAAATTGCCAATTCATGGTAATAGCAGACGAACCTTTACATTTGAAGTAGGCATATCTGAACCAGAAATATTTGTCTATGAAATAGCGTAGGTGTCAACATAACTTGTCTCGAAATGAACTTGCCTTAAAATCATCTGTTTTTTTCTCCAATTTTTGAGCCCTCCACAGGCTATTTATTAATAATCTTCACAGAAATAAACAAATCAAATATATTTGCATGTTTAAACACATTCAAAATAATCTTTCTATACAAACAACAATTGTAGCAAATGCCACTTTACAGCAAAATGTCTTTCCATTCCAGATAGATGTACAATATATTTCTCATCTTTATAATATTGTAAAACTTTCTTTTTCAACTTATCAAAAAGCGGAACAATACTATTTAGTTTTGTTATCAATCATCTGTTTTGTTATCAATATTCTAAAATGTGAAACATAGAACAAGAAACCGAACAGAGCTAAACGGCACTGAATTGAAATATTAAATGTAAACAACGAATTTCATATACGCAGGTCCATGAATAGTTCTAGAAATGACCGCGAATTCCTGCTGAATCTAGAACACATTTAGAATATTTTCCCTGAGTAATGGGCAAGGAATGATGCAGGCCACGTATTTGTGTAGTAATTCATATCGATACACACACATTCTCTTTCTCTTTATTGGCTTGGCGAATTCTGAGTAGCTGCAGATGCGCTAAAATTCAATTTAGCATTTTCAGAATCTATTTGCTATCTGCTCCAGACTCCTACCCGTGACATAGATATTAGTTAAGGGGAAGGTTGAGTTGTGCTAAAGACGAAATACATTTTGTGAGCTTTCTCATACATTTTTGCATGTCCATTTGGAAGAATATCATAGTTATAAATGTCCATGAAAAGGACTGCATTTCGCTTGCCCTCATATTTAAAATATGACGAGAAATTGCTGATTTTTTTTTTGCACCGAACTTTCATGTTTATAGTTCCATTAGTATCCATTTCGGTGTCCATCGTGTGCATTTTTTTTTTCTTTCTTAAATTTGATATCAAAACCAAAAAGTATACACGAATTATTTAGTGCTAATTATACATGATTAAGAATAATACATCTTACCAAACTACTTCGAGAGAGCTTCTTTCACAATGGCATGCATGACCAGTACTAAATTGTATCTTTAATGTCAAATACTATTTCCATTTAAAGGGCCAAGCCAGTCAAGCTTGTTTTTGACCTCATGAATATTCTGCATGGCGTAATATCATGAACATGATTGAGGATTGAATAATGATAATAATAATGATCAGATGATGATGAAAACAATAATAATGATAATAATGATAATAATAATAATGATACTGATGATACTGTTTTTAAAGATATTATGATAATAATAAACAACAATAAGAGTATTTTAAAACAAAATATTTATCATTCTCATGAAGATTATAAAAAGTTATAAAAAATAATCTTCGTCGGAGAAATACTCACTATATATAACACGTTTTCCTAACACGTTATTTTTGACCTCTTTTCAGGATTCATTTTGAAAAGCGTAAAATTGACTTTTTGTAAATTAATTTTCCTCCTCAACATAATGACCACTATACTGGAACGTACTTGAATAAAAACATATATCTGTAAGTTTGGCCACTTTACTATTGCACATTTACTCTGTTGAGTTCCATAGATATATTATATTTTATGCCATGACCTCCGTAACATATTCCCGATATTAAAAAAGGACATTTGATGCAAAATTACAGGCATTATCCAAATAGAAATGGGGCTAACTTCAAAACGATCCTTGCCTATATCTAACTATTTGTAAGAATATTCTTATTGGTCTTTAAAGATGATAAGTGATTTATCCATAGCCTCGCCTCCTAACTTTGCCATTCGTCCTTCATGTACTTATTATGCAAGACAGTGAATACTATACAGCTCTATCGACAACAAAATAATCATAATTATGATAAATCTTTCTGTTGTCTGCAAACACCTAATATCATCTTTTCTGGTGTGGCTATGTAGGCCTTAGATTAGTTTTCAATGTTTTTGTTAAGAGCCTAGAGGGGCTAACATGCGTTACATCCGAAATTGCTGTCATAATTACTCCATTTTATGCGCAGTCTTTCAACGATATACACTAGTCATTGCCATAATAATTACAAATAAATTTCAGTCACATGTACTTAATCAGCACGTAAGGCATGGAAGGTAAAGCTATAGTTATCTTGATGGTGTTTTTTTCCTTCTATTCATAGACCGGTTGCTGATACAGTTTTTATTCCCCTTTTCAAACTACTGGGATTAAAGATGCACAAAGCTAATTTCAATTCACTGTCAAGCAAATATAGTTCGTATTTTCCTTTGATGTCGTTAGTTTTAATTTCACAGATGTTCCTTGTTTTAAAAGACAAACTCGGGTTCTTAACGTTCGGAAGCATTCTCAGAGAAAATGGTTCAGAATGGGTTCTTGACATTGCGGAGTGGTTCTAAAAAGAACAATACTCCTCCTAGGAACCTTTTAAGGTTCGGCAAGCATGAATAAAGGGTTCTTAGAGGTACGATGGTTCTTTTATTAACCCCATTGCCTTTGGTGGAATTTGATTTTTTTTTTTTTTAAACCTGTCATGTCTAATAGAATTAATAAACATGTGCAAACAAATGATTGGCCAAGTACTTTTGTATCTTGATGCCTTGGGTTCGGGGAAAACTTGTCATTCACTTCATTCGCTCCTTCGTCTCTCATTTCTATCGATCAGAATAAAAGCGAATATGCCACGCATTTAAATTAACGTCGGAGAGGTTGATTCGCGTTCTAAATACGAGATTATATTTGGAACCAAAACAGGTTATGATTTGTAAACTTTGTCTTACGGTGCGGAACACCAGATCGAGACTACCTGTCATCCTATCTGTGCCGAAGTGGACTGCGCTGCGAACTCACAGAAGTACCTATAAATCCATGCACACATGCACAGCAACCCGGGGGGTGTTTCATAAAGCTGTTCGTAAATTTACGCATTACGAATGACTTAAACATAAAAAGCCAAATGGGATGCTCAATCATTTTTAACTGCATCAACTAAAGTTGAACTGTGCAAATGTAGATTCACATTCTTATTATAACAAACATTTTTTAATGCAAAGTATATTTTTTGCCATAATTTAATTGAGGTTATTGGAAATATAGTCACATTTTGTTAATATATCAGGAAAAACTTTGGGCATACTATCTGGCACTTCATATTCAAGTCGTTCGTAAAGTCATGCGTAACTTTACGAACAACTTTATGAAACACACCCCCCGGTCCTTTTTAAGTCTGCCAACTGCAAGAGGAATTTACATCCTGTCCTTGGATGTTTTTAATTTTTTTAATTCTCAATTTTTTGATAATCGTGTTAAGGTGAGATGGTTAGAGGATTATATAATGCCATTTGTTCCCCTACCAAACTACATAAATCATGATAAATAAGTACAATTTGGTATAGATCCGTCGATTGATCATCTCGAAGGTGTGGTTAAATTCGCTCCATGAGGATGCCTCAACCCACAAAGAAAAACATAATTATTCAAACTACTTATTTGCATAATCATAGCAGTTCCCTTATAAACCGTGGAAAAATCTTTTCATCAGCTTTGATTTATTCGCATTTTCATATTCATATGTGTACAACGAGTGTGTGTGCGAATTTTGTCAGTCTCGTTGGTTGTTTTAGTCTATTGGGATGCACCGATTGCTTTTTGCTCGATTGATTCACCACAGAATATGTAAGAAACTGAAAAGTTGATATTGGGCAAGAAACCTCAGCCCCCGTCCCCTCCCCCGCTCAAGAAATTGTGAGAGTACGACCATGTTGCTATTTATTTACTAAAATCAGAGAAAATAACGAACGGAACATCTGGAGGAGTTACAGTTTAAAGAAATTTCTGATGAAATTTTGGTTAGTTAGATACTCACCAGTGTTGCAATACAGAGCT
Source organism: Mesocentrotus franciscanus (assembly GCA_037976565.1). Classification (NCBI taxonomy): domain Eukaryota; kingdom Metazoa; phylum Echinodermata; class Echinoidea; order Camarodonta; family Strongylocentrotidae; genus Mesocentrotus; species Mesocentrotus franciscanus. The sequence continues at coordinate 14,668,942 of CP137683.1, forward strand.
CGCATGTTGCTGCCACAAAGTCGGCCATCGCGAGGTTGAAAGTGAAGATGTTGCGCTGGTCCCGCAACTTTGGCACATACAGGATGAGCCAAAGCGTGAATCCATTGATCAAAATTCCAAATGTCAGGGTAAGAAGTCGCGAATAAACGTAGAACGTGTAGGCCGACATGTTGCTTTGATTTTTTTGTATATATTGAATGTCCTATTAACAGTCCGGAGTACTTTATTCAACTGCAGATAAATTTATAGATTTTGACTTTGCTGAATCAAAGACCTACCAATCTTTAAAATAATGATTTACAGTCACACACAAAGAATAAAAAGAAAACGAACCGAAATAATGAATCGACTGCCCATCGCTTACAGCTAAATAACAAAATCTTTTTACAGTAGTTTCTGTAGCTATAACTTGATGAGAAGTAGTCTTTTTTTCAGAATCTCTAATGAAATGCAGTTGTCACGTAAATTTCAATTGATGGTAAATGAAGAAATCCTTACAATTAATAAGTGACCTGAGTTAACTGTATCTTTAAATGAACATTGGTGAAAGTGTTCCTTTCCACTTTATCTGTCTTTCGAATCACGTAATATCTTCAGAGAGAAACTTCATGGATCACGCTCCTCGTCGCGCTGAAGTGTTTCTGAATGTCCTCCGCGAAGCTGGGATAGATATCGATTATAATGCCGATTACTACGATACCATCATTGTCTGCAAATGTCAAGCACACAAGCATAGTTTCGATGAAGATCTTGTGTTTGATCTACTGTTAAGGAATTGATTTTTACCCATACGACAGCACGGAGGGCAACCCACAAAACCGTTCCTCTATCAAATTTTGAAATAACTCTAAAGGATGAAGTCGGGATCGACCAAAGATGAAGTATAAAACTGTGGATGGAAATATCCTATGGTAGCTGGAACTGCTGCTATTCGGAGTGAACTGCCTCTATTTCCGGTATTCTTTTGGAGAGAGTCGAAGAAGAGATTCATAAAGATACTGATTTCAGAAAAACTGTCGAATGTGCAAAGTCTTGAAGAAAGAGCGTGAGAGAGAGAGAGAGAGAGACTCTTTATTACCTCTTACCACTACAGAGTAGTGATATCATACGACCGAGTTGGTTAGGAAATATTGAAAAAAAAAAAAAAAACATCCTTCCGCAGCTTCAGCGCATGCGCAAGCAAAACAGAGTAAGTTTGCTTTGTTGGGAAAGACATTTTGTAAATCGGGTGAGGAGGAGGGGAGGAGGGCATCGGCATAACTCAATCCTTCATGCCTTGAGTACACGCCGTTACAGAGAAAAAAATGTATCCCCTAATAATGCGCCGCAGGGTAACTGCCGCTTGAACATACATTTATGTTTTACAATCTGAGTCGTTTTTAATAAATAGCGAACACCAAGAATGTATTAATCCCTGTTTGAGAATCCACGCGGGGTGCAGTATATACATTTAAAACAAATATTGCTGCTTTTTAAAAAAGATCACTGTAAACACTATAGCTCCTCGGTGATATCGAATTCGAGACACAGTGCAATTTCGCTTTGAGCAATAGTTAACCGTGCCCCTCACAGCAGTCATTATTTCTATATTCGTAAGCTCCGACGATGATATCATTTTCCAGGACCACCATTTCAAATTGCATGTATACGTATAGTTTGGTAAATTTATTATAAACTAAACTTATTGTTTGTCTTTCCCAGTGCAGTTAAGTGAAGTCAATGTAGGTTGAAAATTTAGAATAAAAATAGATCTGCTGCATAGTAACTAACTAAATTATTTTTCTATCATGCCTCCCATGTATTTTTAAAAAACTTCTTTAAAAAGTGACTTTTTATTTATTGGCTTTGCGGAAGATGCCCACTTCTAAAATGAGAAAAGGATCACCCTTAATCGTAAGTTGCAGAGTTCCATGTCACTGAGTGACGCAAGTCTTGAGAATATACGTAAATGTTCACCTCCTTTACCCTTCATAGAATTGCTTTGCTGTACATGTTACGCAGTTCAGGGCCCCATTTCACAAAACTTGTCATCAGTGACAAATGACAGTTTTTGTTATAAGCTACTGAAATCCTTGCTCCAGATTGGTTATCAGCAGATTTGTCACTGATTTTTGTCATTTTCAATTGAAAAAAGGCTTTGTGAAACAGGTCCCTGAAGTCATCACGAAATCGCTGCAATACTCTTTCATCCTCTTTCTCACCTCTCTCCCTCTCTCTCTCACACGCTCCCACTCACTCACTTGCTCATTGCTGACATTCCTTTATTCATTCCCCGTGCTTTTCCTTCCTCTTTATTTGACCACTGCTCTTCCTTCCTCCTTTTTATTTTCACTTACTCACTCACTTACTCGCTTGCTCACTCACTTCACTCAGTCGATCACTCATAATTTTGTTCGTTCACCTACTTGCGCAATCACTAACTCACTCACTCACTCATTCATTCATTTATTCACTTCATTCGTTCACATACATGTACTTGCTCATTCCCTCGCTCTCTCTTTCACTCACACATTCACTCGCTCACTTTACTCGCTCGCTCGCTCGCTCACTCACTCACTCACTCACTCATTCCCTCGTTCACCTACTAGCTCACTAGCTCATTCATTCATTCATTCACATATATTCATTCGTTCACTCATTCACTCACCCACTCACTCTCTCTCTCTCTCTCTCTCTCCTCGTATCTCTCCCTCTATCTCTTTTCCCTTTTCATGTTATGTATTCTTTAAGATATCATAACACCTTGTTTTGGAATTATTTCTTTCATTATAACTTTTATTTTCTGCACATACTATTTAACACATCGTAAAAGTGAGAAAGGTACGACTGGAAATGAAAATTGATCAAATTGATTTAACGCTGTTTTCTTTTTCTTAACGTGACTCGTTTTATTATTTCAGCTCATTAATTATTGTAACTTGTAAGATACCCACAAATATAATGGGCATCTGAAAAAGGTTTTCCCCTTCTGATAAGTAATTTATTAATTAAAAGGTGAATATAGTGACTTTCCGGACAGATTGGTGAAGCGTAAATAATTTAATTTTGGATACGTCTGTTTGGCATGATCATTTCACCTCATTGCTTATTATACCTTCTTCTAACGTTCATCGTTATAGGAGATATACGCTTAATATCTTTCATATACTACCTTTTTTTCTTTCTTTTTCATTTCACATATCGGTTATTATTCGTCTTAACGAAATCTTGCCAAATCTCGCTGATTAAAAAACCTTCTCAGGATTTTTGGAAGATATAAGAGAAACCAATCTGTTTTTGTGGTTTTACATTATAAAGCCTCATTCTGGGAAGCCACTTTTGGCGAGAAATGTAGCAATATTAGCCTTAATTCTAAGTGCTTTTTGTATAGATCTCCTATGCGTAACTCGATTAGGACTGACATAATAATTGTTTTTTAGAGGAGCACGTTCATTAGTAAGCCAGATAAAAGCCTTAGTACAAAGGAAAGCGATACAGAGGAACAATGTTCTAGGTCATACTTAAAAGGATACCTATTGTGCCTATTTTTTCTTCTTCAGGAGATGAATATTTAGGTGTGACTCGTGAAGGTCGCAAACTATGGAACAATAACAATACCTGTCACTCTGGAAATGCGAAACATCTTTAATTAATTTGAGAAATTGCTACACTCACCGTCTTTTGCAGATCGCAACCATGTCTGTTGCACACGAGACATCATTTAAAGCTAATCTTGAGCTCTGGTATGGGAATGTTATTTTTTGAGAGAAAATTGCTATGATTTATTCCGGATTGTTTATCCTGCAGTAGATTGGTTGTTTGAACTAGTTAAATAAAAACAAATGCACAAAAACATACTGGGCATCATCTTCGATAAAAACTACAACTCCCATTTAGTGACTTGTGTTAAGCACATGGTGTGGGGCCTACTTACCCAAGTTTCCTTATCTTTCTAATTCTATGCTCATTACTCAGCCACTTTACATTTTTTACCAAAAATGTTTGGCACATGCCATTTATTTGTAATCCTGAACATTCAGTGTAAGTTTCGTTGGATTCTGTGAGAATTCCTTTTCTAAATTTACCAGAACTCAAGTTTATCTTTCATGACGCAGGTCTGCGTCAGAGGCTAGTGTGGTCTTTGAAGCTATTTTAAAATACACAACTTCAATAGCTTTATTCATAGGACTATTAGGGTAATTAATGACGCAGTGGAAATGGCGCTTTTTGTGCAGCGGGCATCGTATCTGTTGCACAAGAGGCGTTATTTGGTGGCGTAGTACTGCGTCAGCAACTGGCACAGTCTGTGACGCACCAGAATGCTATCTATCAGACAAACAAAGCAAATTCGCTCCAATCCCTTCCCTCTCCAAAATGGATTATACGACATAATATGCTCTTGCGACATGTAAATGAATATCAACTGCGCGCAACGAAGACCCTGCGCGTATTCATTTAGCGCTGATATAGGATAAAGAAATTCGAAGCGTATTGCATCATCAAAAAACAACAACAACAACGCGGTTTTGCTGCGTCACATCTAAATGAGCCTTAAATGTACAGGAGAAGAAATCTATCTTTCATGGGAGTCATATTGGGGATCACTTTGGTTGGAGTGAAATCCACGCTCACAAGAGTGAAATTCACTCTCAAAGATTTATTCAACCACTCTTTTAGACTAGATGCCATTTCAGAGAAAGTGATCCCTATACATACTTAGACTCTTGAAGGTCGATTTAAAGGGACTTTGTTACATTGTTCAGATGAGAGAAAATGGTGCTAAGGTTTTGACTTCAATGCTAGATGTACAATTAAAGATAATCTGAAAGTTTGAGTGAAAACAGACCATTATTAATGATAAAAATTGGGAAAAACTGATCTGATCGATTCCTTAATTCTGCCAACTATATTATCATAATTTAATTAAATTTTAGGTGAATGTTAACCGTCACAAAACAATGAACTGGCTCTTTATACCATTCCAAACATTTAAGTGTTGAAAGATTAAAAAAAACCTGTTTTATATCTTATTTTCATGGAAATACGGTTAGGAAAATGCATAAATTGGTTGGGAGAATTTACTGTTAGAGGATGTCGCACAGTGACGCCTTCAAAGAAAACCATAAATATCTTTGTGGTTTGAGAATTTTTTTCAGGATTTGTTTGCATGTTAGAGGGTTAGTACAGTAGAAGGAATATAATAAGTAACATTTCATACAAAAATTACGCAGTTTTTTTAACAACATGTATAGGGCCTACATCATTACATTACGTTTTGACCCCGAGAATGCTTTTAAGGAGACTCTTACAAAGGTTCATGCTGATATAATCACAATAAAACAAGGGCATAATACAAGGGTGGGCGGGGTGTGTGTGTGCGTAGGTGCGTGTGCGTTTATGTGTGCGAGGGTGTGTGTGAGAGAGTGTGCGTGCGTGTGTGTGTTGTGTGTGTCCACAAATCCACGATTGTCGTGTAGATTATCTTATTTCATCCTTGGCATCCTTTAGAAAGCATGATGGCTATTTCCATTACTTTGATTTTTATGTTTTTCTTTTACCCTCTTAGCACGTATGTAAAATCCGAGGACCTGTTTATGTTTAATTTGTTGGAACCTTCGGCAAACCTCTCAGCAAGTTATAATTTATATCAATGTTCTAACCATACTCTGCATCAGAGTAAACAGGTATACTATACTTCCTTCCAGGGCGTATCGAAAAAAAATCGAAATCAGTGGGTCCCGAATGGACAAATATACATATATACTTCTCTTCAAAAAACCTTAGCAGAGCACGATAAATGATCAAGTTTCTGTTCCCCCCTCCCCCTCATCTCTCTCTTTCTCACTATCTTATTTTCAGGAAATAAGAAACATGTAAAATGCATTGGAAACATACAGTAATCATGACTCATGAGTATCACTAAAAGTTTGTTTTTTCCTCGGTCGTCAATTTTAATACATGACCTGCATACATGAATTTTGTTTTGTTGCAATCATTTATTTGCCCGTCTGTGGCGTTGATGGCGTACTGCTGATAACCTTTTCAGCTGACATTGACCTGTAGAGTACCGAAGTGTGATGTCAAGGTTGCTGGTTCCAAACAATTTTGTGTTAAACAATGGCGTGGTGATCACACGAGTGCCAAACACTGAATTTGCCTTGCTCCAGCCCGTTGCTTGAATGATTTCGCGGTGAACCTCATGCGCAGGCTCTGGGCCGGTATTCAATTCAATACTCAGAATAAGTAAGAAATTTACTAAGTAAATGGCTAAGCTAAGAAGTTTACTTATCTCGTATTCAAATCGCATTTTAGACTTTTACCTACCTCAGACAAAATCTAAGTAAAATACTTTCTGATAAGCATTGTGACATCACACGGTCAATCAAAAGTAATGCGCAATTAACGCGTCGCAATAAATGCGCGCTAATATAATTGTGCGCAGGTTATAATACTGCGTAGGAAAACCATATGCCTGCCAATCAAGGCCTCCAAATAATTGGCTTAAGTCTGGTAGGGAGCTGTCTTAAATTTAGGGTAAAATACTTAGCCAAAAGTTTGAATTGAATACCAAAATTGGCTAAGTATTTTATCTAAGCCAAATACTAAGTAAAAAGCTTAAATTTTGTACTTAAGTATTGAATTGAATACGGGCCCAGGTGTTTAGAACAAGTAACCTGGACGACGAGCGAATATGACGTTAACACTTCCGTCCTCTGTATTATTTATAGCTACATATTCTGAAAGAATATTTATGTATCAAATCTATCAAGACCGGTGTTTTATCACTGGAATTCAATCTATTCTTTTGATATCCTCTTCTCTATGTCAAAATCCCATTAAGAACACTGACATCGTATTATAGAACAGTAATATCCAACTTGTATAATACAAACAAAATATATAATTGTCATAAAATGCCGTCTCATAATTATGTGTCAATTATTATACTAATTAGCTACTTTGCGAGTATTGTTTGCGATTTATTGCTAACGAAGCTAAAGACAACGTTGACCTGAAATTTAATGATGCCACTAATGGCGGTCATTATTTTTCTTGCGTTGTCCCTAGTTTTCATGAACCTTACTGGTGTACGTAGCTACGGGGGGAGAGGGGCACGCACCTTCAAGCTATTAATTTAAGAAGAAGAAAAAAATGAAAAAACAGAAACGTGAACAAAAAAGAAAGAATGGAGAAGTGAACGACAACGTAATGACAAAGTTATACGACCTATTCCACCGGCTAACCGATATTTGCTCCTGCGATAATAATTATTGCTCCTCTGTTAGAACCTCATACATGAATTACCAACTTCAGTTCTGGGCCAGACGCTACCTAGTCCTAATCCTAAGCCTATCCTAAAACCCGCACTATAACCCTGAAGGCTCGAACAGATATAGAAGTGATAATTCTTTCCAACGTGGAAATGAATGGCAACTATATGTACGCGCAACGAAAATCCTATTTGCATTCATTGAGCTCTGTGTTATGTGAGTGAGAGAAAGAGAGAGAAAGGGAGAAAGAGAGAAAAAGAGAAAAAGAGAAAAGGGGAGGGAGAGAGAGAGAGAGAGAGAGAGAGAGAGAAGAAGAGACTAGTCGATGACTTTACTTAGAATTTTATCCGCATATAAAACAAGTGTCGCACCTGTGACAAATGTGCCCCTCTATGCCTAGAGCCAAGGTACGCCACTGTCGGCTCGTTTACTGTACTGTGTATGATCATTAAATTGTCTAATTCCATCCCATCTAACATGTCTAAGGGGAAGTACAATTATTATACGAATGGAACGAGACCATTAATGTATTCCCAAAGGCGGAACTACAATTATATGATTAGCCAAGCGTTTCCTGGTCACGTGCTGGACACAGAGGACAACATTTTGAAAACAAAAAACAAAAAAGCAAATGATATAGTACACTGTACCTTCTATATAATAATGGCGTACATACGAAAGGGGGCCTTAGGCAAATGCCGCGTCCAATCGAGAGAAAGGGAGAGAGAGAGAGAGAAATAGAGATATATAGAGAAAGTGAGTGAAAGAGGAAAGAGAGGGACAGAGAGAGAGACAGAGACAGAGAGATCGAGAGAGAGACAGGGAGAGACAGAGAGACAGAAAGAAATAGAGATATATAAACTAATCTAGACTAAGTATCACAAGTTTGCATTAACATAAAATCATCGCTGCGGCCTCTGAGCAATAATGGATTTAGGGATAGGTTTAGGTTTAGTCCAGGGGGTTAGGATTTCGATTACTGTAGAATATTTACCAGAGCTGTCGTCGCCGGAGCATTGTGTTGCACAACCATTGTTTCAATGATGTCATTATCATCAATATGCATGGCGCCCACTTTAAACAGAATAATGATATGCTTTGAAAGATGAAGTACCTCAATAAATCTTGTTCATCGAACACTACAATTTTGTGCCAAATTGTACGACACAGTTGCTCCGGTGAAAAATCCCCTGCGTTCAATTTCATTCGCTAACCGAATACTTGATAACCGTGATCATCCCCATAGCCCTAACCCTAGCCCTAAAACTCCAACCAAATCATAACCCAAGTCCAAACTAAATGATAAAAAAACTTCATTCCTCTCATTCCTTTCTCTCTCTCTCTCTCTCCCTCTTCTTCTATCCTTTTCTTTCTGTCTGACTGCCCGTCTGTCTGTCTCTCCCCTTTCTCTCTCACTGTCGAGAGCTATCTCTCTCTCTCTCTCATAATTTTATTCGTTCTTTTCCACCTTAAATGATCCTCCTTTCTCTTTACTACTCCCATTGCTTTATTATTATTCTTCATCATCGATGTATCCTGTAGATCTCTTCCTGTTTTTCTTTCACCGAGTCTCTCTCACTTCCCTTCTCATATTTAATTTAATTTGTTATATGCGGGGGCCCTATTTGTAAGCAATTTGCTTTTTTTGTGGTCCAGACCATATATTTGCTTTGTCTTTCGTATGTTTTATGTATTCTATTTTCTATTGTATGTTTTGCTTTTACATTTATATTGATGAATAAATTAAATTAAATTAAATTCAGTTGTACTTACACACTCTCTCTGTCTCTCACACACACACGCACACACACACACACACGCACGCGCGCACGCCCACAATCTCCCCCTCTCTCTGTCTCTTTATTTCTCTTACTCTCTCCCATTGTCTCATTCCCCTCTCTCTTCTCACCTGTCCCTTTTCCGTTCACCGTCTCATTCTTTCTTTTTTCGTTTCTCTAGACATTTATTTATTTGTGCTCTACAAGATTTTTTTTTTTTTTTTTTGCCACTGCGGATTCTTTAAGACGGTTTCCTGCGTCATGCGTTATCAAGGCTCTCTCATTCACATAGTCTTATCACAGTGGACATATTTGGTATCTGAAATAATAACTATTAGACAAAAGAACGAGGGTAGATAAATGTAAAGATTATTTAGCTCAATCTATATTTAATTTTAAGCTGATTCACTAGAATATTCTTTTTTTAATTTTATATTTGATGATTTTCCTCCTTTCATTCTAGCTTTAAACATAAAATTAAGTGCGCATTACTCACTACAAACCATATGAATTTAAAGAACAAAATTTGCGACCACATAATATTTGATACACATTAAAACACATCGTTTGATTGAAATGCATTAAATTATAAACATTTATATATACCCAAAATGACAAGTCATAGGTCTCAATGTGAATTTATTACATTTGCAACGAGAACAATATTTGATAAAGCAATCAGTGGATTAAGGATTGTCAGAAGAGAGAGAGAGAATAGAGATTACGATGGCAATGTAAAAGAAAATGATATGACCTCCTTCGATCTCTTTTCCTATCTCCATAGCTCTCGTCTTGGAAAAACGTTTGACAGTACTTGACATCTAAACATTAAAATTTAATGCAGTAGTACTGACAGAGGTCTTGTAAGAATATAATTGACAGCTCATTCATGAACAAATTAAAGTCTTCAGTGCCGTAGCCAAACAATTATAAGCAAATCATGGGGGGCGAAATAAACTGGGACTGGAAAGGTAGCCCAACTTATCGTAGGCAGATGAGTTTGGGAAGGGGCGGGAGGGGGGGGGGGATGACGATAAAAGTAATTTACTTGCAATCCAAGGCAACCAGTGCAACTAATTTTAAAAGAGTATTTTGTTTCCAATATATTTTAATTTTAGGCATTAGCGGGATGGACTAGGGGAGTACGCCAGCTTCGTTCTATTCTGGGCACACAATCTTTCAGCAGAGCTTGAAAGGTAATTTTCCAATACCAATAATCCACACAAAACTAAACAGTGTGTTTGTTCTTTATAATCTTAATCTTCAGTTTACAATATCAACCGTATAATACTATGACAATGTAAATACACCTGCCCTCCAGTCACACAAGCACCTGTTGACATTTAAAATTTATTTACAAATTACCAACAATTTATGCAGTATGTGTATTGTGCATGTCTTGCAAAGCATAGTGAATAGCACATATTTAATATTGACACCAAATGCGGTGTAATCTTTTATTCTACCATTACTTCAAAAAAATCCACACGTCTTAATACATTTAAAAAGAATATATGCATAACAAAATTTTACAAAGCAAACCAATTTATTTTTTGGCTTTTCCATTTTTAAGGACTTTGTTTATAACAAAAAAAAATCGATCTTCAAGAGACGGTGTTATACAATTTTTCGACAGCAATGACAATAAAGATCAGGTTATTTGGTGGTGGGAATATGCTGGCGGGGATTTTTTGTTGTTGTTGACAAGAATAAAGAAATTATCAAATATCAATCGCTAGAGTCTTATTATAATGATTTTAATTATATGATAAGGGAGGGCAGAGTTTGCCCAATTTTCACGAAAAAAATATAAAATGATAAATGCCAGCCAAGTGCACTCTCTGAGTAAAAAAGAAAAAGAAAAAAATTACGAGGATTGGAAAATATTTTAAAACAGAATCATCTGCAATATCGATATTTGTCTAAGTATGTGGTGGATTAGGGTGTGTGCGTGTATGTGTGTGTGTGTGTGTGGGGGGGGGTCCAAGTTGTTTTATGAATGTGTGGTATTTTGACACATCCCCCAGCGACATGTTGCTCCTATTTTCTTTTCTTTTTTAAAGTCGAAGATGTTAGGTTTAGGGTAGCGACTGGGATATAATTTCTTAAGGTTAAGATTTTATTTGGTTAAGGGCCGGATAAGGAATTGATAAGTGCTAGATCTCGACCGTCGAGCAGTCGTCCTCAGAGCAAGTGGCACAATGTCCCTCTCAAAAGAAAGATATATATTTAATACAATTATTGTTCAAATTTTGTCGCTAAGGATATCAAATCCTAAAGAGAAACAACCTTCAATGGAACTACAGATAAGATTTTGTTTCAATGAGGCTTACTCGTTGAACCCTCAATTTATTCTGTCGAAAAATAATACCTCCACCAAATTTTGAATAAATGTATGAAAATGTAAATGTAGAATTTAGACTGTGGAACAATCATCACCGAAACATGTCCTACATAAGAAGTAGCCTCCCCATCGTAGGCTTCTAACTTATAACAAGGAAACATAGCTCGAGTGCTGCATTTAAGTCTCCGAAATCGATGGCTTTGACGGGACTCGAGGGACGACCTTCATCGAATCGGTCATGCTGAAGATCTTCGTACCGGACGACGGCGACGATGACGAAGAAGATGAGCTGTCTTCGACACGACCTGATGCCTTCCTAAGACGTCGAACCAGCGCATCCATGCACAACATCTTCACGAAGACGGCGCGGAACTCGTCCAGTCGCCACCAGTAGATGACGGGATCAATGACGAAGTTGAGGGCGACCAGGATGTTGCTGACGGCGTCGATGTTCTCGTAGTAGATGGAGTAGATCTGGAGGATGTCGTGGAAACAGTGCACGATCCAGCAGACGCTGCTGGTCAAAGTGATGACGGCGAAAGTCAAGAGGACCTGCAAATGATAAGAAAAAGTGGGAGAAAATTGGGAAGATGTTTAACTTAGGCGGGTATATAATCCAACCTTAATGCGGAAAAGATAAATTGGGAGTAGAGAGGTTGAAAACGTACTGCAACAGATAACCTGATAGCCATGATAGCTGGAGTACAAATAATCTGTACGAAAGTAACTGCATATATATGACAATAAATGACAAGATTTGACATTCATTTATTTTCCATATACGATTTTAAAAAATGTATGGTGACATTAAATAAAAAATGAAAAAAAAACGGGATCGTCATGAGCACATCTTGAGCTTGAGCTGAGCAAAAAGAACAAAGTATCCTTACAGAATAATACTGGAAACATCATCAAGCCCAATGCAGCTTTTTATGAAATTGGGCCTCCAATACCACCAACCTTACGATTCTCCTTCACTCGCCCCTTGATCTGGTCAGCTCCGCCCACACTCTGCTTGCCCGACGCGTTGGCGATATCCCTATAGGTCATACAGTAGCAGAAGGCAGTGATGGCCAGACTGGACAGGATAATGATCGGCATCATGGTGAACAGAAAAGGCCGGTAGACGGTGGAGCAGTAGAAGATGATCATCAAGGGAAACGTCACGACCACCCACATCAAGACGCTGCCGACGATGCAGCGGGGTGTGGTGACCAGGTTACGACTTCCGAACGGGTCGAAGGCGATGCCGATGAAGCGGTAGCAAGCGACGGCGAGGACGCTCAGGACAGAGACGAGGATGGCGCTGTGAAAGATGACCTGAGTGCAGTCAATCAGAACTCCACTAATCTGTTTGGAAAAAAGAAGAAGAATAAGTTAACTAAAAAAATAGAAACGAATTATTGTATTCGGTGTCCACAACACATCCCCAACAAAGCAATCTACTGTCGCTGCAAAATAATGTTAACCATTCCAGATCTGCATAACTGAAACACGATGGCGACTCTTTGACCATGTCCTGCGACTCCGAGAGATGTTCCTCCCCAAAAGCTCTTAGATGAGTACTTCAGGAGGGAATCGGGCGTGGGAAGGTGGCGAGGGGTGGCGAGGACGTACGCCCTGGCACCTCTCTACCAACAATTCTTGATGAGGACCTGAAGACCGCATACAAATCTCAGCTAACTTGGAGCGCCCACGGCTTCTGACACACACCCTGGCAATAGAGTGAAAGGAGCTAACGAGGATAAAGTCGAGATAAAATTGACATAAAGTCAACAGCGCGAAAACTGCTTCACACACATAATTATGTATGGTTAGTGGATGGTTAGCTTTATTTTCAATATAAATTTGTTAAGCGTATCCATACATATGGGCGATTTAGTGCAATGTGTTCGCTACGGCAAATGGCATTTATCCATATATTATTTTCATACATGAATGAAAATCTCTCGACATGACCATGTCTAATGGTGGCCTAGTTATACGAGATAGCACCATTATTCATTAGTTAACATATCAAGAGATTCTTCATTTTTTGACGGAATAAGTTGAAAAAAGACATGTCCAAACGGTGGCATGAACGGCATGCCATAGTTAAGTCCAACTTAAAGTCGATCTTAGTCTTTGTGAAACACTCCCCAGTTGTAGTCACTGGGTACCTTGATTGTTTGAGCGCCTTAGCATGGTAGCTTGGATAAAGCCGGGGTAATGATTGCAGGGCCCTCAGGGAGACCAGTATAAGGCTACCAAAAAATTATTATTATATAAATCGCCCATAATTGTATGAATATAGGCCCTAAAAAAATATGAGACAAATAATTATTAAAAAGACGGCTGGATTGCCATAGATATAATGGCTCTGTTCTTCCTAGAGGTCCAAAATGTGCAAAACAATTGGTTTTGTGGGATGGCTGAATAGCGTAATAAATTTGCTTCGATAAAATATTATCGCACAGTATGTACACAGTGTTCTATCGAATCCAAGTGTATCAAATTCCCACGTAACACATGTCATAATGGGGAATTTACACACATAAAAAAGGAAAGAAAAAAAGAAAGAAAAGGAGAAAAGGAAAGACACAACAAAAGAACAAGTGACAATTAATTAACATTAACATTAAAAAAAAACACTACCCGATTCAAAATGAAATATTCTACTGACGGCCCCTCGTTATTGTGCGCGAAACTTAAATGCCTTAGAACCAAAGATTGTTGAAATGGGTCAAGAACTGACACATTGTAATTAAATACTGTAATTCAATTACACGACTACGACAGGGCAGACGTATACTAATATTAACCCCACTACCGCTTGATATTGAAATGGTCACTCCCAAATAAAGGAAATGGTCAAACACATGGCCTCCTCCCAGGTAATCATTTGATTATAACTTACAAGAGCACTGTAAAAAAAAATAGGTTAACATTATCACCATGGTCTGCAAAGTTATTTTTTGAAGATCACTGCGGTGATAAGAGATAGTTGATTTAAAAAAAAATGGAACGGATAGAGCGACGAAGTTAATTTTCCCTATCTAGTAATTTGAGTGGCTGCATCTTTATCAATAGGTAAAGGTTCCCTTCGTATTGACAACAAAGGTACCTTTTGTTCACTATATAATTATACATTGCGGAACGTCGGCGAATTTTTCTTGTATTGATAACTCTATGACCGGGTATTTTCAAAATTCTATAATTAGATAACTCATTGGGGTAGCAGGAAAGGGGAGGAGGAGGTGCCATCGGCTTTTTCGAAGTAAATGGAAGAAAAAAATTGAGGAAATAATAATAGTAATAATAATAATAATAATCATAATTAATTACAAGAAGAAAAATGATAATAATCATATCATATTAGCAAGGTATTACCGACAGTGAATATTTCCTTTAATGTGAACATTTCCAAATGCCATTTTATACACCTCTGAATACTGGGGGCCCAATATTTAAAAACAGGCTTTCAAAATGTACTACTACTCCTACTACTAGTAATAGTAATAATAAGAAAAATAAATAGATAAATAATGATGATGATAGTAATCAAAATGATATTAATGACGATAAGTATTATTATTATTATCATTATTATCATTATTATTATTATTACACAAGCTGTATCGTAAAAGCACATATAAACAATGCTGTCGGGATAGTATCCGCCTGTAGGCTATAGTCATGCCCTTTGCACACAAGGCGTCAATGCACTGTCGTAAGACTACGTCAGTGACCTGCGCGCTCTTTGACGCGCAATGTGAGTGTGACTTCGTACCCCAAAGATGGACAGTGCCCACAAATCCGATGAAATAATAGCGTATACGCTAATTGCTATCGCATAGTATATTAGTGCAGGTTATAATGGGTTATAATAGGTTACAATGCGCACGTATCTATCCCAGGCGCCTACAATGTAGTATTATTTCCTCTGGTCTTAACCAAGTTTCCCTTAGGCGCTAAAAGCATGCAATGAATACTTTCCTACCAGGTACCCATTTACTGCTTCTGGGTGGAGAGTGGCAAATGTAAATGAATGTCTTGCCAGAGGACATTGATATCGTGGGAGTGATTTCCCCTTTCGATTTGCTTTATAGACTGGTAACGTATATTCACTAGACCACGACAGCTGCACTAACGGTTGCATTCATAACTATTTTGCATTTTTCCTCCTCCCTCTCTCCCTTTCTCCCTTTCTCCCTCTCGCTCCCCCTCTCCCTCCCCCTCTCTCTCTCTCTCTCTCTCTTCCCCTTACTTACACGTTATCCCCCTCCCTCCCTCTTTTCACTATCTCGCTCGCTCGCTCACTGCCTCGCTCGCCGCCACAATCCCAGTCCTCCTTCCCCTCGCCTCTCTTTCTCTCTTCCTCCCCTCCAACCCCTCGAACCCTCCTCTCCCCTACCTCCCTCCACTCCCCACTCTTTCCTCCAATATAAACAATTACCAATTACCCTCCTGCAGGTCGTGGAGGATGAAATGATTTTATATAATGCATACTTGCCTGATTAGCGTTGCATTTGAATCATTCCTTTAACTGTTTCTTTAGAATTTAATATTCCTTCCTCTCAAAAATAATATTCTGCCCTTTGTGCTATTCAAGGGCATGAACGTGGAAAGAAATTGTACATAAAGCATACACGCTTGATTGCTACTGTAATGTCAAATACTGCATCATGTTCATTACAATGTAAATTAAATTCGTTCATTCGATAATTTGCGTCAGTAAACTTCGACATAACAACTCCGACTTCTCTGCCGTTAGAAGTCCAAAAAAAAGAAGGACAAAAGAAGAAGTATAATTCTAGCAATTTTCAAAAGAGCACAAGTGTTTTATTTTCTCCAGCTATCTGTAAAGAATGTACATGTACTTTATGCTGTTCCTTTGAATTAGTTTAAGTGTGTATAACAATTATGAATATTTCCAATTGTGTGGTTTATTGTATGAACTGTATAATATTCACGGTATATATTTATTTGTTCTCATGACACAGGGCCATTTGTAATACCAACACCTTGTTGAAAATAAATAAATAAATATTATGTCATCACATTTTCAGGATATTTATCATATAACGGAAACGATTCTACAATACGCTGACGTAACGGTTTTAATTTTCAAATTTCTCCCGAGACTATTTGAATATATTCTATCATAGTTCTAAGACTATTGTACTTTTAACTTGTAAATACATGTACTTTGTAATTGTATTACAATCACAATTCAGTCGTAAGACTGCGACGATGGATTTTTTAAAATAAAACCCTTCTATCTATCTATACATAGCATATTATATTCATTAATTACACGATCGCAAGAATTTCCGAAAAGAATAGTTCTGAGGCATTGTCAATAGCCTGTGTATCACCTACTGAAATATGCGAGCATTACAATGACATATTACGTAATGCGAACATTATTTCTACATGCTACAATAGGGTAGTGGAATTGCGATTGAGTTGATATTTCGAAAGTCTTTACCATCGTGTTTATAAACGAGATCTATCAATAAAAAATGCAACTGAAATGCTGAACTGTCGTTAAATCTTTGTGTACACTGTCTACTGTTTTTCTTTATTTCGGTATAATGTTTTTTAAGTATTTAAATTTTGTTTGTTTGTTGTTTCTTTGTGTGCGTATGTGAGAGTGTGTGCACATTCACTGCTTGCCAGTATTTACAGTTGCAAGGCATACACATCAGTTTGATGCTTATTCAATTCAATCAATATTGGTCATGATTTGGCTCAAGTGATTCCTCCTTCTAATCGATCATTTGTTGGCTTCATAGACAATCATGTATCTGATTTGATATTTTTTGTTCCAGCAGTAGAACCTGAGGTACCTGAACTTGTGAAGAACCCTGTTAGCAAAAAGAGTGCTGGTCATGAAGGATTACGTTATTTCTTTTGTTTACAAGAAATCATCCCTGAAATTGTTCAGCCCCCTCACACATGTATTGAACTTGTCTTTGAATGTTAGAATTGTTCCTCTAAAAATGAAATTAGCTAAAGTAGTCCAAATTTTTTAAAGAAAGGGTGATGTGCTCATAACCAGCAGTTATAGACCAATATCGTTGCTAACATCCATTTCTATATATATGATTTTTGTTTAAAGCAGAACTAAAAATAAACCCCAACTCCTCACGAAATTAAACAAAGAATGCTAGAAAATGAACGAGAGGAAAGAAAATTAGCTGAAGAGCGAAGTAAGATGGGATTTCTTCCAAAATTTTGAAAATGTGTGCTCCTGTTATTGTTTCATATCTTACTCACATAATTAATAGATCAATCCTCGAGTATAAGTTTCCAAACCAATGGAAAAGGTCAAAAGTCATTCCTATTCATAAATCTCACAACAAAAATTCCCCAAATAACTTTCGTTCTATTTCAATTTTACCTACGGTATCAAAATTGCTGGAAAGATTTGTTCAACGGCAATTAGTATCATTTTTAGATGAAAATAAACTTTTATCAGCAGAACAATTTGGGTTTAGGAGTAAACACTCAACAATAACGTCTTTGGTAAGAATCACAGATAGATGGATGAACGCTGTTGAGCAGGGAAAATATACAGGAGCAGTGTTTATTGATCTAAAAAAAGCGTTCGATTGCGTTGATCCTGACTTGCTCTTCGAAAAGCTGCGCAATATTGGTATATCTGAACAATGTTTGCCATGGTTTAATGATTATTTACATAACAGGTTTATTTCCACTTATTTTGGCTCAACTCTTTCAACTCATTTGACCATTTATTTTGGTGTACCGCAGGGTTCCAGTTTGGGGCCTTTGCTTTTCATTATTTTCGTCAATGATTTGACTCAGCATACACATTATTGTTCAATTCAACTTTACGCCGACGATACTGTTCTTTATTTTTCAGATTTTAATGTAGAAAGTGTTTAAAATAAACTAAATCATGATTTGTCATATATTTATAAATGGATGTGCAATAATAAGTTAACAGTGAATTTTGATAAGACTGTATCTTTACTCAAAGGTTCTAGACATATGCTAAGTAAATGTAATAAATTAAATATATATATTCATGATATCGCAATTCAACAGTCTGACAGTGTTAAATATCTCGGATTTATTATCGACAGCAAACTTAAGTGGGATTCCCATATTGATAAATTATGTAAGAGGGTTGGGAACCTAGTAAAATATTTGGCTAGACTTCGTTAGTTTGTTAATGAGACGAATTTGAACTTGATCTATAAAGCGATAATATTACCCCTTTTTGACTATGCGGATATTTTAATCGATTCGTGTGATAAAAAATATATTGAGAAATTGCAAACTCTCCAAAATCGGGCGGGCGGGCAGAATAATAATGAAAGTTAATCCATATGAACACATCTCTAATGCACACATTCATTCAATTTTAAAATGGTCATCTCTCGAATCCAGGCATAAGAAAAATTTAAATGTATTTGTCTTTAAATCTGTCCATAATATGTTATCTTCTAGTATGAATAAAAATTTTCAACCCCCTTCTCATATTTATTCCCTCCGCAATTCCGATAACTTTGTTCTCCCTAAGCCTAAAACTGAATATTGTCGACGAACTACCCAATATAGAAGCTCAATTCAATATAATGCTCTTCCTCATACCACAAAATTACTTCCAACTGTTAACACATTCAAAAAGTATTTAAATAATATTATTCCAGACTTCTTGTAGCTGTTTTTTAAAGCTTTTGTTTTGTTTTGTTTTTTTAATTTTTTTTTGCTGGTTGTATTTACTTGTTTAGCTTTTTCTCTTGTATATATCGTAAATATATATATATATATATATATATTTTTTTTTTTACTCCAATTTGCTCTTATCATTATTGTAAGTTGTTATTTTTGTTTTAAGTTTTCTTTACTCCTGTACTATCTATTTACATGTCTTTTATGTCTATAGGGACCCCTCTGTAAAACAGCGTTGTTATGTTAATGCTGAGTAGGGCCATCCCTCCGTCTTCCTTTTATCAGTGTGTCTTTCTGATTGTAATTTTCAAAATGTTCAAAATTTTGGCAGGACAATTTTTGTTTGCAACTTTCGTGAACACTTCGTGAACTATGCGCAACCCATGCGGTACCTAGTCGTGCCAGTGCGCGCCGGTGCGTGCCGATGCGTGTCCGTCGGCCTAGTGGCTTATGCCCCGTTGACACTTGCTCGCATTTTGGTTTGCGCATAGACACATACTCTTGCGTGCCAATGCGGGAAGTATTCGTGGTAGCGTGCGGGAGGATGCGGGGGGATGCGGGCCGTGCGTGAAATGCGTGACAGAATTTTCAAAATGTTCAAAATTTTGGCACGACAATTTTGTTTGGCATCGTTCGTGAACACTTCGTGAACTATGCGCACCCTATGCGCTACCTAGTCGTGCCAGTGCGCGCCGATGCGCGCCGATGCGTGTCCGTTGGCCTAGTGTCACGCATGATCACGACCAGTTAACGACTAATTTGCTTACAATTTGCGCATTGGCTGCGCATACTTCCCGCGCAGTTTTCACATGCCATGCGCATAGTCTACGAATGCGTGTCCTGGTGATTACGCATTGCGTGAACTATTCGTAAATTAGACGTGACCCTGCGTGCGACTGCGTGCCACTAATTGGCACGCATTGGCACGCCATAGAGCGTGGCAGTGCGGGACCAAAATGCGTGCAAGTGTCAACGAGGCATTACTTGTATTTCGTTGAGTGGCACACATGTTCACGACTAGTTAACGACTTATTTGCTCACAATTTGCGCATTTTATTTGGCCGCGCATACTTCCCGCGCAGTTTTCGCATGCCATGCGCATAGTCTACGAATGTGGAACACTTCTGGAAAGATTTTAAAAACAAATGTGTTTGAAGAAGAATATTGAGGAGAGAATACAAAAATCCTGGGTTTTTTTCTGCGTACAACAGAAAACTCTAACTTTGTATCCGATCATCAATATTCGTCTTCAAATACATTTTAGGGGTAAATCTTTGCAGAAGTGTATGTTTTATGACATCCTCGTTCACATCATTATAGAATTGAAGTGAAATTTTGCGATCAAATTTTTGGAATTT
This sequence comes from Mesocentrotus franciscanus, assembly GCA_037976565.1. Classification (NCBI taxonomy): domain Eukaryota; kingdom Metazoa; phylum Echinodermata; class Echinoidea; order Camarodonta; family Strongylocentrotidae; genus Mesocentrotus; species Mesocentrotus franciscanus. The sequence goes on from CP137683.1 coordinate 14,689,355, forward strand.
GAGGCTCCCAATGCTTTGGAGGGGCATTAAATTTCGCATTATTGATAACACATAATTATAAAGTATAATGTAAAGGACAATACTTATATTTTGTAGTTTGTGAACATTTTCTGACTTCGAAACCTGTCTTTGCTTAAATACATGTACTTTTAACTACCTTTACAGCGTTGTTGAGCAGGATACCTTAGCCACCACATGCAAACACTCTCTTTGCCCTGAAACAGCTTCTTGGGTATTCAACATTTTAAATGTTGTCCAACTAGCTAGTACGTGAATGAGTTGAAACAAGTCTCCTGATCAAAAAGAAGAAGAAAAAAATTGACCACTAGAAGCATATTGTCACAGTGAATGCCAATGCGTAAATTGTTCTTGAGTTTGGCGTAAATATGACGTGACAATGCGTGAACAGTGATTAAGTTGGGCGTAAACATGACGCGACAATGCGTGTCCTGGTGGTTACGCATTGCGTGAACTATTTGTAAATTAGACGTGACCCTATACGGACTGCGTGCCACTAATTGGCACGCATTGGCACCCATAGAGCGGGCCAGTGCGGGACCAAACTGCGGGCAAGTGTCAACGAGGCATATAGGGACGGTGAGGCGAATACATCTATTTTCGTTTGGGAAAAAAATGCTGGAGCGGCTGCGATTCGCTATGCATGCAGCATTCGGTACACGTGACTTTTTTGTTTGTATGTCAGTGTGTACGTGTTTTGGTGTGGGTATGTAGGTGTGAGCTTGGGTGTTTGGATGAGGGTGTTGGGAGTATGTTTAACGGGGGGGGGGGAGAATAGACAAAGTTTTCTCTCAAGTGTACTATTCTTTGATGATATATATATATGAGAATGTTTTCTAAACAATTTATGAAAATATACTTTTGTTTTCCTTTCATTATTGCAATTTATGTTTAAGCTTATATATCAATGTACAGACCATCCAGATTTGTTTTTGAAAAATATGTACAATTTTGTTTAATATGAATGATTTGTACAATATGTATTTGATTTGAGAGACAATAATAACAAATATCTTTAAAAAAAAAGAATTAACAAATCTTTAAAAATTTGAAAACTTGTTCATTCCCAGACAGTACATTTACAGATTTTACAGGAAAAAAATTTAATCGGCGGTCTTCAGTTCGGGTTTAGAGAGAAGTACATTACATCTTACGCAATCTTAATGTCGCTGAGTGGATCAAATGTAACAAACTTTCCTTAAATCTTGATAAGACAGTTTCATGCTTTTTAGTAAATCACTTGATAAATTACCTGGTCAAGTCATCTTTGATGGAACCACATTAAAAAGCGTACAGAATAATAGATTGTTAGGAATATTGATTGACGAGGATATGTCTTGGAAGCCACATGTTAATAATGTTTGTTAAATTGTCTCCAGAAATCTAGGGATCATTAACAAACTGAAACGCTGCTTTCTACAATCAACAATAACAATAATTATACTATGCAATAATATATTCCTACCTAAAATATTGTATATAAGTATGAGGTAATGCAAGCAATACCCTACCAGACAGGATGCTATTGCTTCAGGAGAAAGACATGAGAATGATCTCTTTTTCACTAATGATGTTTTGAGGATCAATGAAGTAATGTTATTCTTTCCAGTTAGGAGTTTCCATATTACTGATGAATAATTGTGAACTACCACGTATTTTTTACTTAATGTTTGCTAGGAACCAACACTTCCACAACTATACATCTTCAATTTTTCCGGACCGAAACTATGGAATTCCCGTTCGTGAAATATTGAAAGAAATACTTTTGCAATAAACGAATCAACGCGAGAAATTCTACCCTCTTTACATTGAATAAACAACTTTTAGAGAAAAACTTAATCAATAAACATGATAACATGAGATGGAAAATATGAATAGAAGTAAGATTAGTAACGAAGAGGAAATTATGAAACAAGAAAAAGATTACACGAATTATACAAATTGTAATACATGTGCTGAAAATTTGGGTATTAAAGATAAAGACCAGTTCTGGTCATGCGATTGAATTGTGAAAGAAACGTTGTGGAATCGACCAGAAAAGGTTGATCATCTAGCATATAAGTATTGGTGTGTACTGCAAGGTTCTGGAATCATCAAAATGATAAGAAATTTGGCCGAGGCTTGGTAAAGTTACAAGCACTGTACACAGAAAGATGTATATGGGACTACGCGACCACGTGCGCGATATATTTGGTCCCAATAGATATAATAATTTACCAAATATATCAATTAGTAGGTGGTTTCCCGGCAAAATTTGTATCATCACGTATTAGTCAAAACATATTCTTTTACATGATTGGTAATGAGAGCTTCCATTTCATTTTTTTGAGAGAGGGGCGTTTCCAAAACTGGTCTTTACCTTTAATGTGTGTTGAAAAGTATTTAGTGTTAATAATCATACAAGGTTTATACATTTGTAAACCAATACTTCAATATAAAGCTGTACATTAGAATAAACTTTAAACAAAAATCCCCCGTCACAATATTGGCACTCTGCCTGTACTTGCATATTTGTGATAAAATTATATCTCTTATTAATGTTAAGGACTACGTATATTTTTCTTCTTATATAGTATTATTTTTGTTTCTACATATGGTAAACTATTTATATTCAATCATCAATCGTGTGAAATATTATTTTGAATCTATAAGTATATTTCTTGTTAACTTTCATCATTTTGATTGTAATTTATGCAAAAGTGAACATTAGGTTGCGACGCATGATTTAAAAAAAAAAAATACAATTTTTAAAATTGAATTGAATTGAAACACGATCAATATTGTAACACATTCTTCTCGCCTGCTCATCAAATCCGATGTTATGTTGTCTAAAAGCCTAGTGGTTATTGATTTTGTGAACTTTTGAATATTTCAATCCCCAATGTACTTAAAATGACATGACAAGTAAAAGTCGTCACCTAACCGTAACCCATAGCAACCTGTGCAGACAGGTGTGTTATACCAGAATGAGAACGAAAGGGCAAGGTGGCGTTTGAGGGAATTCCTGGGGGCCTCCTGGCAAAGTATTTTCCCCTGCAAACTATTGTTTCTATGATTTTCAAGTCATTTACAATGACGAAAAAAAGAATCATGATTTCAAAAATGATATTCTCCAATTATTTACGGCCTTTTTAAAGGTCGGGTGAAATCCAAATATAAGTTGATTCCTGTTGATGTGCAGGGCCGCATACAACTCATATTTGGTTATTCAAACATCTGAATATATTTCATAAATTTCTAAATATTTTTAAAATAATTTTCTCAGACCTGCTAAGCTCCACCCTAAAAAAGTGTTCCAGATCTCATTCATATTTTGACATCATCTGTCAATCATTAGTGAGCTTACAAGAGACAGTGGTATGTAACTTCCCCAGCTCAGCACATGCTCACAAAAGAATTGCATACTTTCATACAATACGTCCACATTACCTTTCTTTTCCTGGTGATGCTACAGCACGTCTAACATAGCAACTCCTATGTTGGTATTGTATGGTCTATTGTAAACAGGTGGTAAGCTCTGGTGAAGCTACATACCAATGTCTCTTGTTAGCTCAATAATGAAGTAATGATTGACAGATGATGTCACAAGATGAATGAGATCTGGAGCATTTTTTTAGGGTGGAGCTTAGCAGGTCTGAAAAATTATTATTATTATTTTTTTTAATCTATGAAATATATTTAGATGTTTGAATAACAAAATATGGCCGTACAAAGCTCACGCAAAGCGATACTCGTGGTCCACTTGGGAATAATTATACTATCATCACTATGTTTATCGCTGAAATTATCATTATAACTATGCAAAATTTGATTATCTAGAGATGATAATTCCGAGAGAGCACTAATCATAATAGGCATTGATATAGGACACAGTGGCATTTTTTCATCTTTAACACGTTAGCAACTAATTGCGAAAAATCAACCCGAGTCATCTATTGAAATGTGCGAACAATGATGTATTACGTAATCCGAACATGATTTCTACGGGATATACAACGAGGTATTTATATTGCATCTGAGTTGATTTTTTTTAAACAGTTGAGCTCATGTTGACATTTTAAATTGAATTTTTAATTGAATTTTTAATTGAATTCATATATTTTCACATGGTCGAATGTATAAAAAAAAAAACAATATAAAAAATGGAGGATATTACATCTGGGAACAATATTATAAAAATCGCAATATTTTATTACATTAATGACAATTGAACAAATTAAACAGTTGAAAATTATTGAAGGTAAGACTATTTCTATGTGACATGTGAAAATGGGGGCGGGGGGCTTATTAAAAAGGGTGGCTTGTAATGGAACGCCCCTCTTGAAATGAATAAATAACTAAATCAATAAATGAATGAATAAATAAGTAAGTTAATAAAATGGCTTACCTTCAGAGTTGACTGTTTGCAACTTTCATTTATTCAGTATCTATTTCAATCGTGTTTAATACCATAGTATGTAAGCACATACAATACATAATTTGACATGGGATGATTAAAGACAGACGACACATCCACGTTACGTTTCACTTATTGCCGAGCTATACTTACCAGTGTTGCACGCAATATCTCACATGTGGCTGCCACAAAGTCTGCTAAGGCGAGGTTAAACGTGAAGATGTTGCGTTGGTGCCGCAACTTGGAGTTGTAGATGATGATAATCAACGTGAAGGCGTTGACAGATACACCAACAACAAGAGCAACGAGACGCATGTAAACGTAACACAAATATGCCGACATTTTAAAAATATTCTTTGAGCTTGAAAAGCAGGAATAGAGGAGTCTTAAGAGCGCGATGATTTTCTGAGTCAGAGATGCAACTTGTTGAACTTGATATAATGGATGTGCCTTGCTCGTAAATACAGCCGAGTCGCTCTGCTGGAAAAAATAATGAACGTGAGCGTGAAGTAAAAAAATTGAACAAAGTTTCTGAGTTGGCGTGCTACTTTTTTGAAGAAATACACCGGACGTATTAGAATCTTTTCAAGCGGCACGTGATGTTACGATTTATAGATGTGACATAGGGAAAGAAGGGCAAGGTGAAATTACGAGCTGGTTATCCAAGGAAGTCTCTCCTCCAATTCTCTCTCTCTCTCTCTCTACCCCCTCCATCTCTCTCCCTATCTCCTCGTTATATATCACCAGCATTATTAGCGAGTGTACTTATTTTATTCCTTCGATCGAGTGACATTAATAGGCTCCATCATGAAGTCTCAAGGAGAGAGTCTTGAAGGTGGAATCATGTTCAGTAATAAAACTGCAAATAAGAAATGATTATCCCCCATTGTTACATGTATAAGGAGTGCAGCGAGATTATTGTGGACACGATCGCAACGCCTACTACAAAAACTAACTGAAGGGCATTTTGGATACTCTGTTGTATTCCCTATAGCAATGATGTTCTGATTATATTAAAATATGTGATTGTACTGTTCGCACGTTTCATAGGTGGCACGCGATGTTATCGAAAATGCTTTGTAGGTTTATATTTTTAAAAACTTTTGCGATCGTGTTTGAATCGTAATAATATATAAATTTTTATCGACCTTCACTTATTACTGTTTTAATGTCAAGCCTCGTTGGCATTCCTCTTAAAGATACCTACACATTCTTGTTATGAATCAATATGATGGATTTTCGAAAAATCCTTTCCGATCTACACTTTCCTCCGTTTCTAACTTTCTTCTTTCTTACTATTTTGTTTACCCCCCCCCCCCACTCTCTTTCTATCTCCCTCATCTGTAACCATTCGCTCCCCTCTCTCTCCCCCTCTCTCTCTCCCTCTGATAAAAAATAAAATAAAACCAATAAAATCGTTAAAATACGAATCAAATAACAAGTTTATCGAGAGGAGAGGGTCGTATTATCTGCTTCGATCTTTTCACATTTCCTTTCCCCTCTACTTTTCTTTCTTTCTCAGTCTCCCTGCCTCTCCCCTCTCTCCCCCTCTCTCTCTTTCTCCCCCTTTCTGAGGGTGCGTTTATGCTCAACTTTTTCTGGCCAGAATGAGGCTTTTGTTACGTGGTTAGTTCAAAACACGGTTGCGTCCTTTCTCATTTTCGTAGAATCACCGATAACCGGCGATCGTAATCGCCGATCGTAAACTCACAAAAAGGTGCGTTTACGATCGGCGATTCTCCAAAAAGAAGGTTTCTGGGAAGCATAAACGCACAATCATTTGTAAACGCTTTTAAATGCCCGGGTCAACGTAGCATGCGCAGTGCAGGTTTGCGAATTCAGCTGCAGAGCCCGAATTTGCCTGGAGGAGCCGGAGAAGGGGAGCATAACCAGTCCACCTACGATGAGCGTTTACGATGAGCGTTTCAAATCGCTCATTCTGCCTTCAAAAGTGAGCATAAACCACCCTCACTCACCCCTCTCTCTCTCTCTCTCTCTCTCTAGCCCTCTCTCTTACTCACTCTTACACATCTCTCTCTCCCTCTCTCTCTAGCTCTCTCTCTTATTATCTCCCAAACTCTCTCTCCCTCACTCACTCACCTCTCTCACTCTCTCACTCTCACTCTCTCACTCACTCTCACACACATCTCTATCTCACTCTAGCTCTCTCTGTCTTTCTCTTTCTTTCTCTCTCTCATTCTCTCCCGAACTCTCTCCCTCTCTCTCATTCTCTCCCAACCCCCTCTCTCTCCCTCCCTCTCTCTCTCTCTCTCTCTCTCTCTCCTCTCCCTATCATCGCTGGCCTCTCTTTAAACAATTTCCACCACCGACTTTGGGCTGCAGCGCTGACTTCAATGGCAAATGCCATCAATCCAAGACAAAGAAACTGCCATAGTTTTCTACCGCCAATTTAATCATCTATTTGCTTCTTTTTACCACTTATTTCTGTTTCATCATCGCAGTTGTATACATCAATAACACATCAAGAGAAGTAAGTAACGTTTTCCAAAAACTTATTTTTGATTATTGATATTGTGTGGCAGAAAAAATACAAAATTGATATCCACGACCTTGTTTTTACTAACAATTCCCGTTTCATTCTTTCCGAGGCGATAAAAGTTTTTTTTTCTAGATGGAGACTGCTATCAATACCTAAGGTCACGGCGTACCGTTGTCCCCAATACAATTAAATAACAATGATAGAATCTGAAGTATCTTTTTAATTTGCAAAACTAAGAAAAGGTCACGAAGGCTCAAAACCACAGAAGGCTTCCATTTATTTAGTTATCTTCCTCATTTTTAATTTTGAAATGAACAGAAAATTTTATGTATATTACCAATGGCATGATTTACCTGTACAATACTTGATTGCTTTATAGATGTTTCCTTGATTTTACTGTCTTTTTACTGAAAGAATATTAAATTAGATAAACGAACTGAACTGAAGTGAACATATGATATAAAGCAATTGCACTCTAAGTGGAAACTTTCAGCTGTTCATTGGAATAGCGGCACGTTCAAAATTCAAATAGCAGTTGTTTTTTGTATGTTTTATTGAATATTAAAAGCAGAATCACAATATTAACAAATAATTGGAGAGTCATTAAAAATCAAGAGTGACACAAACCATGAAATAAGACAAATACATATCAGAACGTTAATCGAAACATGATAATAAACGATAAATATAACAGGATTGCAGGAAGCTACAAAAGATATTATATTTCATACCTCCATTGCGAGTTGCAAGTTTGTTATCTATTTCTGCTATTCTGTATTCAAGATTTGTAAAGGCAGCAATGTAAGCTTTGAAACCTTGAACATTGGGATATTTGTTTTGAAATTGCATATACACATGTATGAATATAATATTTAAGCAGAAGAAACGAATATGCTACAAATTTATCTTGGTAATAACCAAACAATTTGTCGAATATTGAAACATTCATGATTTGTTTTCCTGATTGATTTCAAATAGCAGGACAATCGCAAGTGACTTAATTTGAATGTGATAATCGGTGGCGCAGCAGAATCGCTGCAGGACGGGGGCACGCGTTCCCGCAGTCAGAAGGCGAAAATGAGAGAGAGAGAGAGAGAGAGAGACTGACAGAAGGAGAAAATGAGGGAGTGAGAGAGAGAGGGAGAGAGGTAAAGAGACAGAGAGAGAGGGGGCAGAGACAGAAAGGGGGAGAGAGAATGAGATAGAGGGGGAGAGAGGGGAGAGGCAGGAAGACAGAGAAAGAAAGAAAAGTAGAGGGGAAAGGAAATGTGAAAAAATTGAAGCAGATAATACGACCCTCTCCTCTCGATAAACTTGTTATTTGATTCGTATTTTAACGATTTTTATTGGTTTTATTTATTTATTTATTTATTATTATTTTTTTTTTGGGGGGGGGGGGGGGTGGGGATTTTTTATTTTATTTATTGATTTTTTTTTTTGGGGGAAGGGGCGAAAATGCGTTTCCCCTGCCCCCCACTTCCGGCGCCCCTGGGTACTACTATTGATGTTTTCCACAAAGTTGGTACGATGCCTAGATTTAACGAGTTCTGGAATAATTTAGTGTACACACATGCAAGTTGATCTTTACAAATTCTCTGAACTTTATTACTGATGTTATCCGGGCCTGCAGATTTATTCACTGCGAGGCGGGCAAACATCCTTCTGACTGCTTCTCACATCGTGCTCTGTTACACAAAGGATATCCTGCTTATTGTCATCGTTAACATTAGTTTGTAAGGTAGCCACAATATCTTCATTCATACTCCTAAAATTTTCGTCATCAAACCTGCAATAGTATTCGTAAGCTCTTCAACAAACTCTTTTGACAGCACATTTAGTTGGTTGAGGGTACAGTTAGTTTTTTAGTTTGTCTTGAAGGAAAGTAATGATATTTTCATTCAGATTTAACATTCAATAGAAGTAAATGTAAAAAGACAGTACAACTTTGTAAGCAGAATATGAAAACTGCATTTGTAGGATATCTGTCTTATCAGCTGGTAAAGTTTAATTTTGCAAACAAATGATCTGAGTGATGGCGGTATAAATAATTATTGCCTGAACGCATGACTTTCTTTAAACAAAAAAGTATCGACGTTGCTTGAACTCGCCAATGTGATATTACACAAGGAAATAAAATTCATTGCTTGCTTTCATTTGATCACGTTTGATTTTTTTTGTAATGCTTGCCTTAACTTGTTTCAGCTTTCATCCTCATGAAAGATTATCACATATACATGTAACAGTCTTTTTCATGCGATAGTTTCAGCTGTAATTAACTGTTTATCAAAACAAAGAATTCTCATTTATGATTTGGACCATTTCTCTAATCCACTGTGTTTATTTCTCACATGTGTCAGTTTTCTTTTGAAATAAAAGTACCAATCACCTTCACGAGCAGATCCTGACAGACTCGTTATTTCATGTGTCACAAAATTCCTTTAAATATCATCACGCGTATCCGGACACCTACCCCCTGACATCCACCCCCGGATAACCACCCCCAGTCAACTACCCCTAGGACAACTACCCCTAGGGCAACCACCCTCTAGGACGACTACCCCGGGACAACTACCCCCAGACAACTACCCCTAGGACAGCTACCCCTAGGACAACTACCCCGGACAACTACCCTAGGACAACTACCCCTAGGACAACTACCCCGGACAACTACCCCCAGGATAACTAACCCCCGGACAACTACCCCTATGGATAGTCATCATAACGTATACCTCTCTCTTTATATTTCTATTTTTACATGTCTTTAACATACCAGTATGCCTGTACACCTTTTCTAGAAATTGTCCTTCCTCTGTCTCCCTCCTCTCTAGTTTTCACTCTCTCTTTCTTTCCCTCCCTCTCTCTTCTCTTTCTTTTCTTTCTCCCTCTCTCTATCTCTTTTGATCTATCTCTCACTCTCTCTTTCTCCTCTATCTGATTCTCTCTCCGTCTCTCTCTCTCTCTCTATTTCTCTTTTCTCTCTATCTTTCTCTCTCTCTTTCTCTCTCTCTATCCATCTCTCTCTTCTCTCTCTCTCTCTCTCTCTCTCTCTTTCTCTCTCTCTCTCCATATCTCTCTCTCCCTCCATCCCTCCCTCATCACGGAAAGGTTTTCAGCTCAACATAGAATATTCCTTGCTATATTTACATAGGCCTAATCGTGAATGTCAATATTAGCAAATAAGGCACTTTGAACTTAAATAGTTACCTCTGACATAACATTATATGATATACGTGCTTTATTTCACGAACTCAATTTGCATTTCAATAACTAGGAACGGCATATGCGTCTATCTACTGACAACGTTGCAGCTTGTTTTCTTTGATGTTTCTCATGATCAAGAACAAAATATATACTTTGAATTTAAAACTAACATCTACAAAATGATTTCATGTTAGGCTATGTTTCAGTAGCTCAATTTTAATTTCAATAATCGGGAACGGCTTATGCGTCAATCTACTGACAACGATGCAGCTGGTTTTCATTGACGTTTCTCGTCCTTTATTTCCTCAACGTTAAGCCGCTCGCTCCATCTCTAAAAGACTGTGAGTATTATTGACTATATACAGTTTCATTATGTTACACTGACTGATAAATTTCATCTTATCTTGATGTGTTAGTACATAGAATGATGTGTATGAACATGTGGATATGGATGTAATCAACTGGGGGTAGTCCTCGACAAATCATGTTTGATTTTTGACTACCCCTTCTACATTTGCTGATTTTTTTCTCTTTAAAACATACATTGTTCCATATGGAGTCGCTTTATATATACTGTACATGTTCTATTATTGTATGTATTTCATTTTATGTATTTTCCTACGTTTGGCATTTATGGAGAAATAAATTGAATTTAAGTTGAAATTGAATTGAAAAAATTGAATAAAAAACTGGTTTAACAATGAAATACTATTTTTAAAAGCTTTACTCTAACGTCTGATGGCCTCAGCAAGAATAACGCACACATCTACTTAATTACGCAAACAATTTGCTGACAATCGCTACTTTCGTCAATCTTTTTGAATAATATTTAAACCACATGTATATACATTCGTCTTAATAATCAAACAAAGGAAGTTCAGAGGAAGGTTAATTTTGTGCAAAATATGATTAACGTCATGAACAGTTGGACTGAAATAAATTATTCATTTCGTTTCAATCTTTATGCATCGCATTGTTTTATGAATTGAATTGATAATGACTTGTCTTCTATCGTATTAAGTCTATAGTTATTTCATTTTCATTTTTTAAAAATTGTCATTCTAGATTTGTAATTTGAGGATTTTTTTTTTTTTTTTTTTTTTTGGGGGATCAAAGACAAAATAAATTAATGACTGTATTTCGGGAAATTATAACTTGGTATAAAATGGGGGGCTCGAATTGCTATGTAAATTTAAAACAGTTTGAATCTGTGACGTATCTAGACCTTGGTATATGTGGCAAAGCAGGAGAGCTTACGACCATCCATATATTTTAGCATGAAGGGATGGGGGAGTGTTCCCAAATCAAAAACAAAAGCTGAATATCACTGTTTTACTCTCTTGCATGCAGTAAATATTTTGGGAAATGTGTCTCATACAGTATATCGCCCGTTTCATCTCACCACTAATAACTAAAATGATTTCATACGTTGTTAATTTTTTTCGCTGTATAAGGGCAGCTGTCACTTCAAATTTAGACAGCCACCACCTCATATTCAGGCAGTGAGGTGGTCTATTTGAATGTAATCAATTATAATTATGTCTTATAAAGTGTGTTTCCTATCTTATATTTCCATGACGAAATTACATTTTTATTGTTAAAAAGTGTCAAATTCATTTGCCTACTAGTAAAATATAGAAACAAGAAGTTGGTATTGCTTCGTGAGAGCCACTTCACTGTTTAAAAAAATGTTGCGAAGTAGAACCTTTAACAGTTCAAAACCTTTCCTTACATTAAGAACCCCTAGACGGTTTTCCAGTGGAATATTTGGGATAATTCATCACCGACTTTCCTCAATATCAATGCCCGGCACAGATTAATCAAAATACTTTCTGAAAATTATATTCTGAGAGAATCAATTAAAAACAACGGATCGAATTATAAATTACAAGTATTTTCCCCCAAACCAGGGGGTGTTTCACAAAGATCCTTAGTTGAACTTATCTCTAAGTTGGACTTAACAATTATGGAAAGCCGTTATCATCTATGAAAAAATTTTGTAAAAGTTATTTTAAAAAGCATAAAATGTTGATTCAAATCATTCATATTTTCTATTATCAAGGAGATTTCATGTTCTTGATGTGGAATTGATAAAAAAGTCTAAAATACTTGAATTTTTGCTTTTGAATATATTTTATTTTAAGGCTACAAACGGCTCTCCATAACTTTTAAGTCCAACTTAGAGTTAAGTTTGACTTAGGATCTTTGTAAACACCCCCAGGGTATACAAAAATATTCGCCCATCATTTATTTGCACATGTTTATCAATTCCTTTATACTATACTATATATGTTTTAAAAAAGAAGGTATAATTAAATTATCGGATGTTCTTGACGAAAATGGTAATATTTTTACCTTCTTTCAATTTAAAAACAAATATAAGTTTGAATACAATTGTGTAGAATTTTATTCTGTGAAAACGGCTATTCCCCATAATTGGAGAAATAATATCCCTAAATGTTCACAAGCAAACCTAACAGCTCAAGAGGAAAGGATTGAAAATATAATGAAGGTAACGAGGATATGTCGATATATTCATAATTTTAGTGTTCAACAAGTTTTTAACCCCCTAAATCAATAGATAAATGGAATTCTCTGTTAAATATCCCAAACATAGACTGGGCTAAAATTTTCTTAGTTCCTATTAGGTCATGTTTATCTACACGGATCCGTTATTTTCAGTTTAAGATAATACATCGTATAGTTGGTGTTAATAAATATCTTAAATTATTAAATATTTCTTTATAACTCCGAGGAATCTATAGAACATTTATTTTCCAAACATTAGAAGGTTTATTGTGGATGTCCAACATTTCATTTTAGAGGACAAAGTTACTTTGAATAAAAATTAAATTCTTATTTGGCTTTATGGAAACGTTGGAGTTCAATTTAATTTTATTATTTTATATGCCAAATCACTAAATTCTTTTAAATGCATGTTAAGGTATTATCATTCTCTTTAACAATACATTTATGTTTAAAAAGCAAATTTGTATCATTTGATAATAGGTGGAAAAAACATTTTGTTGCTTTAATTTTTTTTCTTTCTCTGTACCACTATGCCCTGTATAATCAGTTATATTTGTGTTGTTGATTCTATTGTTTATATTATGTATGTATGTATGTGTATATGTTTTGTTAAGTTTTTGCAAAGTCGAGAGCGATATTGAATACATATGATTTTATTAAAGAATTTTTGTTTTTTTCTTATATTGAGGTTCTTAAAGGAACCACTGAGCAACTAAGAACTATTTGCATGCTTTAATGAAACTTTCTGGATACTCACATAACCTTAACAGATCCCTAGAATGAGTATGGTACTTTTTAGAACCACTATGAAATGTCAAGAACCCATTTAGAACCATTTACCCTAAGAGTGTTGCAAAATTGTGCCCATTCATCTATTGACCTAGGTAGACGCTGCGTGTATTTTCGTAAGCATGGCGTGTTATGTGTTACCGGTAACTGCGGGCTTAAATTCTTGATGCGTTGTGACGTAATAGCGAAATTTCTAAGGGAGCATTTTTAAAGACAATGCGGACATCTTTTAAACGGTGTATGATGAATTTTGATTTATCAACTTCATTCAAGAACTTCCTTCAAGCCCTGCAAATATGATTTTTATCATACCTCGTTTTGCAAAAAAGGGAGATAATAGATAACACCCTCTTTCAAAGTTCAAGATTTTTGTTCTATTTGTAAAATGATTAAAATTCGATATGAAATACTACTGATAAACGTGTGATACGTGTGAAATATACCCCCTCTTTATCTTTCTCTTTCTTTCTTCTTATTTCTTCTTCTCCTTATTCCTCTAATTCTTATTTCCCTTTTACTTTCTTGCAGTAAACAAGTTTTCTTGGTTGAATTCAGCAAGGCTTCTAAATTCAGCTCTTCAGAGGGCGTCTGTGAAGGAGACGACTGTTAGGCATAATTATACAGATTTGACTTTCTATGTGAAGGAGAAGAAGAAGCTCTGCCACGACTGTGCCTCCAAAAAAGATACAACACGATTGATTTATTTCACCTCCCCCTCATTCAGTGGCTTTTTTAGTTTATCACTAAATGTTTTATTCACCCGATGCCCGTCAGTGACTATATTTTGATCGTCTTCGATTACTATGTTTTGTTTGTTTGTTTGTTTATTTATTTAAATACGTTGATTAAGAAACATGCTTTCAGCTTGGCATAGCTGTTTTGGTACAATAAAATGCATATGAATAAACAGATAAAATACAAAATTAAACAATAACAATACATAACATTAAAAGAAGTAAATGTAAAGAAAAAAAATATATATATAAACATATTTACAAAAAAAGAAGAGAAATATAATGCAAGTTGAAAAAAAAACAGTGTCTGGTTCGCATTCTCCGTAGTTCTTGTGTCAACTTGCCATGATTTCTCCAACTCGCCAATCTTTCTCTCGATCTCTTGAGCGATGTTTTGAATATGAGCATGGAGATCGCGAAGTTTATTATTTATTGGTTCTTGTCTATTCTCTGCATTTGTTTTGTTTTCTTCATGTGTCCTCTTTTTCTCCTCATTGTTCTTTTGAATTTCATCCTGCATCTTTTGAATCTCCTTTTGAAGTTTTTGGTTTTTTCCATCAATCTCCTGGTCGATTTTAGCAGCATCCTCCTGTTCCCTGACTTTGTCTCTTGCAATCGCCTTTTCGATTACGGAATCCACCTCATCTTTGATAGTTTGCAGATGTTCGTCGGCGGATTGTCTACACTGACATTTGTGCTTTCCATGGACTCGACATAACTCTAACTTCTCCATCGCCTTTTCCTTCGGAATGTTGAGCTTTGCTTTATTTTCCATGATTGCATCCTCTATATCCTGTCGCACGCAAGACTTTTCATGATGATCTATCATAGCGCATGAAACAAATAAAGCTACGCCATGTGTTTTACAATACAAATCAATATCTTTACCATGTTTCTCACAATACAGATTATGCCCACGCTTTAATTGCTTTTCTGATGCATCCTAGTTTGTGAAGGGTGCTGGGAAGGGGGTGATGTATGATGGGAGGATTGATGGGTATGATTGGGAGTGGAAGTTCATTGATACAATCAATTTCAGAGATAAAATCAAATTGCCGGTCATTGTAGGACGCATAGATGAATGGAATGTGTTTGTGACAGATAGACGATGAGATAGTGTGCATACAGACATGTTAGATTTTAACACTGAACATACTCAGAGAGTGATAAAAGGTAGTGATACATCATGGGTTTGGTCGTGTGCAGTGCTATGACAAGGTAGTATGCGGTAAAGTAAAGTACACACAGGTATTACGGGAGGTATGACAGACAGTGCAAGCTCATCAATGACGTCACAATACCAATAAACACGACGGGTGGTAACACATGGGTGAATGTTGCAGCTGACCAGGATGGGATGATCATTGCTGTTGAGGCGGGTCAGTCTAAGATATACGTCATCAACCCAGCTGATGGTAACATTAACAATACCATCACGTGTAAAGAGAAGATAATAATGCGTGATATGCTGTGATCAGGTCATATGATCGCTCGACCCTCACCAGTGCTTTCATTATTGACAGAGAGGGTCTCAAAGGGAAATCCCCCACAATGCTGTCATCCTGAATGTCTGCGTTGATCCAAGCCACCATGACACTTGCACGAATTTTCGTTCCTGCATTGCCACGCATTGAGGCGTGCCAGTGCGTGACATTTAGTTGCACGAAGACCGTGTATCGTTCGTGCAAT
Source organism: Mesocentrotus franciscanus (assembly GCA_037976565.1). Taxonomy (NCBI): domain Eukaryota; kingdom Metazoa; phylum Echinodermata; class Echinoidea; order Camarodonta; family Strongylocentrotidae; genus Mesocentrotus; species Mesocentrotus franciscanus. The sequence goes on from CP137683.1 coordinate 14,705,211, forward strand.
GCGTAACAACATGACATGCATTGTCCCGACTAATGCCTCGTTGACACTTGCCCGCATTTTGGTTTGCGCATAGTTTGCGTACACATACTCGTGCCAATACCAATACGGGAAGTATTCGTGGTAGCGTGCGGGAGGATGCGGGCGGATGCGGGCTGTGCGTGAAATGCGTGACAGAATTTTCAAAATGTTCAAAATTTTGGCACGACAATTTTGTTTGGCAACGTTCGTGAACACTTCGTGAACTATGCGCACCCTATGCGCGCCGATGCGTGTCCGTTGGCCTAGTGGCACGCATGTTCACGACTAGTTAACGACTAATTTGCTCACAATTTACGGATTGGCTGCGCATACTGCGCAGTTTTCGTATGCCATGCGCATAGTCTACGAATGCGTGTCCTGGTGGTTACGCATTGCGTGAACTATTCGTAAATTAGACGTGACCCTGCGTGCGACTGCGTGCCACTAATTGGCACGCATTGGCACGCCATAGAGCGGTGCAGTATGGTACCAAAATGCGTACAAGTGTCAACGAGGCAATACTAACGCCACTTACGTATTGTTCACGCCATTATTCACGCATTGTCACGACATGCTTTCAGCTGTCACGTTTTCTTTCTTGATCACGTATTGTGCATGCGTAGACCATGCGCAAGTTATGTGAAAACTGTGCCGGAAGTATGCGCAGCCTATGTGCAAAATGTGAGCACTTTATTCGTAAATCCGTCGTGAACTGGTCGTAAACATGCGTGCCACTCGCGTACTGGCACGCACCGGTCAGTACCGACACCATGTAGGATACGTGTAGGATACGCATAGTTCGCGAAGTGTTCACGAAAGTCGTCCACCAAATTTGTCGTGCCAAAATTTTGAACATTTGAAAGTTCTGCCACGAATTTCAAGCCTTGCCCCGAATGGCCCTCATCCTCCCGCATGTTCCGTGAACGCTTCCCGTTGTGGCAAGAACATGGCACGAAACAATGCGCAAATTATGCGCAAACCATGCGCGAACCAAAATCGTGCAAGTGTGAGGGTGCCTTACGACAGACGACCTCTACGTCGTGACATCAGATGGTGAACACAAGGCGTGTGTGATTGATCTGGGGGTGATTCACTAACAGCTAAAATCGATCCCAAATGAGATAAAATCGTTCATGGGCTAGGAGTGATCCGGATCAAGTCCTAGCAACACTTTCTGGCAAAGTCAAAGACAAAACTGTCAAATTGAAGCTAAATTAGAGCAAACGAGAGGAAGATAGACATTGTTAGTCACTGTTAAAGTGATATATCGTATGAATCCTCACACTGGTACATGAAACAGTCATGAATGATTTTTTTTGTCATGTCTTATGCGAAATTTCACTCAGCTTTCTTCTAATGTTAGAACGAAATCAACATAGAAATGAACGTCATTGACAAATTAAGCGACGATAGCTAGCTAATTATCGTTATGTCGATCGGCCGCGCGATTGATTGATGCCGAGTGACTAAAATTTGAGTCTGTTGATTGGTTGGATTGATCTCGTACATGAATATTCATATGCGCGCATGATTATTCACGCTGGGATAGAAAAGCGATTTAGTGAACCAGTCAGGTAGAATCAATTTTAAGCTGGGATTGAAATCAATGCCCAAAATTGCTCTTAGGAACGATATCGTTCCCAGTAAGTGAATCACCCCCAGGTGATGAGTGAGGGTGATATGATGACGTCATCCGGGAAGATGATTGCTAGCAATGGAGACGATATTCTCGTATTCAAAAAAGCTATTCAGCCTCTAAACCAATCATAAAGAGATCTTTTCATTTGAGTTTGATCACTGTCTTTGTGCAAAAATGCTACATGTATCTTATAATTTACCTAACCTAATAAAAATCCCAATAAAGTGAAGAAAACAAATTTAACAGCATGTTGATTCGTAAAAATATACAGTCAGCAATAATTCTCTTTTCATGTTCCCCTTCTATATCTTATTCAAACTCTTCATTTTTTAATATCCGTATCTTAATTATTGGTTGACATTACGAATGGGTTAACGAAATGTTACTCGGTGAGGGAAGGACTGAAGAAGTATTCTAGGCTCAGTGCATAGGGTGAGACTTGGCCTTTGAAAATGTTGAGGGGTTTATATAGTCTAGGACCGGTAGAGGCTTGTATATTGGTCCATGTGCATTTAATAGGCCATTATTAATGCAAAAATCTTGTTGAGTTCCTGGTTACACATTATTTCATTCACCTGTTACTAATTGTATTTCAATAGTCAGAAGGTGAATTGCATACATCACGTGTTGCATGTTAGGTAAGACAAACATTATGGCTCGTAATACAATTAACGGGTGAATGAAAAAAAATTGTAACGAGGCACTTGAAAAGACTTGTGGATTAAATTTGATTGCATTACGAAAATAGAAGGTCCTGGGGACAATAACATTTCTGGGCAGAATTTTTAGTCCCCGAATCCTGGCTCATTACGTTGGGGACGATCCCGATTTAGAGAACAGTGAATATGATGATTGAAATAGATGTACAAAAAGTGCGGGTCACATAGTTAAAAATGAATGAATTTAGGATATTCGCAGAGTATCCATTTTCCGTTCAAGTTACATTTTCAAATTACCAATACAGTCTCAACGAACCGCCCCTGGATTTACTCTTTTATCAATGCGCATGACAAATTTCATCCCAATTTTTTCAGTCAGACTGGGAAAAGGCCCTGTATTAAACATTACAAATCTACTGAAAATCAAATGTAAAATGTATTGTGTCTTGCTATAAAAGATTGTATCTCACCACGGATTGTATTTATCAGTTACATAAATAATGTAATTTACGATTCATTGTAAAAAAAATACGATTGATTGAAGGAGATAGCATTATTATTTGGAAGATACAATTGATCGTAATTAACTATGTAACAGGGCCCTGGATTGATTATAGCAGTAGTCCAATTTCTCACAAATTGATATGAATATTCATGAGGAGTTTTTGTTAGTATGATATCGGGAGTTTTGTGGTCAGACTGGCAAAAATTCCTGGAGTCGATATTCGAGGAGTCAAATTTCTTGGGATATTCGCTACACAGTGTGACCGCACATAATTATATTCAGCGTAAATACAACAACAAAAAATTATAAAATACATACACAATCATTTGTTAATTTTTTATGTTTGATACAAATATTTGTGAAAAGACCACAAGTCTGGATCGCCTTGATTGCTATCAACAGTTTTAACTATGTTATTGTCATGAAATGTAATAAAATTATAATAATTATGGTAATCCACACATTAAGAATAGTGTACGTGGTAGTTTTATCTTGTTTTATTTAATTTAAGGATAAAAACATGCATTGTGGTTTATGTCTGGCTGTATAATACTTTCCCTTGAACATATCTTGTCAACTTTTGTTTCGTTTTCTTTTCGATTTCATTTTTTGTCATGTTACAATCTTTTAAAGGTAGGCTATATGAAATGATATCTACAGAACCATATATGAAATTTCATGAAAATGTTACGAAATAGAACTTTCAACATTATTTATTTACCGATTCATGTTTGTATACATAATCTTTTGACTAGGAGACGATGAAACTTGAAGCATGCGTTGTGAAAATGATATCAATGTTAAATATTTGGACCGTTATTGAATAAATAGTGTGTTTTTTGCTTCGTTTTTTTTATATTCAATTATCTGTACGTGTAAATATGTAAATACTGAAGCTAGAGTGGAACAATGTGCAGCTACACCACTGCGAGCATCCAGTGTACGTAGGTGTAAAACTCGATCGCACCTTATCCTATAAGAAGCACATCGAGAAAACAATAGGCAAAGTAGAATCTCGAAATGCCATCGTCAGGAAGCTAGCATCTTCACACTATGGCGCTGACCCCAAAACTGTACAAACTACAGCTGTTGCCCTCTGCATGTCATCCGCAGAATATGCTTGCCCAGTATGGAGCAGATCAGCCCAATATGTGAAGAAGCTTGACACCACACTCAATAACACATATTGAAAGATAACAGGATGCCTGAAACCAACAAAAGTTGAGGAGATATATCACCTCGCTGGCATCGGATCTCCAGACCAAAGACGCAATAACACCTGCCTAAAGGAACGGATGAAGCAGGCGACATATACAGACACATGTAATACGGCTACCTACCACCCCACATACGCCTTGTATCCCAACACAGCTTCCTCGATTCTGTCCCACCACCTGAGCAGAATCCTTCACCATGAGCCAAGCCCATACTCATCAAAGGACTAAACCTGAAGTGGCCGGAGTATAAATGCCTAAATCGAAAGCGGACAAGAATGGGGCAGTGTAAGGCCAACATGGCAATATGGGGCTATGCCCATGAAGAAGATACTCTCTGCGACGTCTGCGGAGAGACTCAGACGATGGACCACATCTTGCAGTGCGGCGGAACGGTTGTTTCTTTGCAATCCTTATGGCTTCGAGGGGGCTAATGATGATGACATTGACAAGGATTCTCGCCGGTGCCTAATCTCCTTGGTGCTTGCCAAGCATTGGGGACTTCATAAGGGGAACAGGGGTACTTTCTCTTAGATAAGGGTATCAAGATGCAAGTATTCTTCGATCCATTCAAAACATCCTTCCCTGGAGTGTCTACACTCTAAGAAAAAAGGGTGCAAAAAAGGGTGCAAAATAAGAGTTTGCACCCTAGCTTTACATAAAAATGAACCCTATTGAAGGAAAAGAGGTTAAAAAAAGGGTGCAATATAAGATTTTGCACCCTTCCCACAAAAATGAACCCTATCGACCAAAAAAGGGTGCAAAATAAAAGTTTGCATATTGCATGCATATTCATGATTACTTTACACGTGTTCACATAAAAATACATTTATCATAATTTGTTAAGCAAATTATGACAATGCACATCAATTTTGTGATTTGTATTTTCCTTGCGCAATCATTAACCAATAGATTATTTTGTCTGATCATGTTACAATTACATTCACGTTTTAGCAATAGATATATTGATTATAAGATTACTAACCAAGAAACAACACGCATGTTTAATATGTATTTGTGTACGAGCATATTTCACCAGTATTCCTCGAGTATGGGTGCAGGATTGCACCTTTTAAAGGGTGCAGGATTGAACCCCTAAAGGTGCTGCTATTGCATCGGTTTGCACCCGTAATGAAGCAGGATTGAACCATCAAGGGTACTTACATGTCTCCTGAAAGGTGCAATCTGGCACCCTCTTAAAGAGTGCAGGATTGAACCCATAAAGGTGCTGCTAGTGTTGCATCGGTTTGCACCCCTAAAGGTGCAGGATTGAACCATAAAGGGTACTAACATGTCCCCTAAAGGTTCAATCTGGCACCCTTTAAAGGGTGCAGGATTGCACCTTAAAAGGGTGCAGGATTTAACCCTAAAGGTGCTGCCAGTGTTGCATCGGTTTGCACCCCTAAAGGTGCATACTTGCACCATTTTTTCTTAGTGTGTATGGGTCCCCTATTTTCATCAGGTACTTGTAAATTTAGATCCCTCTGTTCCGTCTGTGAAGCTCTCCTATTGGGTCCATAGTCTACTAATTAAGTTAAACCAGATGGGAATATAGAATCATGTTAAACGGAGGAAAAACATAGTCTAGACATCCCCTCGATCTAATTTCCTTTGTGGAACTCGACTTTGAATCGTGTTTAAACCCGGGTTGTTTTTTACTAAAATTCGAACCCGGTGTTGGGTTTAAATTTTATTAGCAGTGGGACTTTTGTTTTTTTGTATAATGTAGACACGTATTCGATCATATTATTTTATTCCTCATTGCGTTTTCTGTGCAGAGGAAATGGATCAGGAAGACAAGAAACGTGAAGAGGAAGATAAAATCGAGTCAGCTACAGTGATGCAGGTTAGTATTTAAAGAGAAGTTGAGTTTTCGTAAAGTTCAAAACTCATTTCTGAGATTTTCCGTTCTTTTGATTTCTAGATGTAAGTGGAAGAAAATGGTTGTGGCAGTGTAGACTATTAAGTGGTAAACTTCATTAAAATTGCTCTTGAGGTGCATTCATTTGTGAAATATGACAAGAAATCGCTCAAACTTTGGACCAATTTTTAATTCCCCATGTGTGCGTAGTCCCATATACCCATACCCATCGGGGGTTCCTTTCACTGTATGTGATTTTTAGAAAGATGCATGAATTTGTTACCATTTTGATGATTCCAAATACTCACAGTACCCAATTATTCTGAGGTATTGCACAATATATCTTTACCCAAATCCTCTAGACCATTTATTTAACAATCCACTCACCCATACTCTTCTTTTAGTTTAAATCAAAATATAATTGGTGTGTCATTTTGTGTCAACAAACCTTTCAACATTCAAGCTAGAAAAACAAGGATCACTCTGTCGTATTATCAGTATCAAACTTTTTGGATATCAAATCTAACAGTATTATGTTCATGTGAGTTTTATCGGCTTTCCAATTTCTTCCGTAATTCAAAGGACCTATTCTTAAACTGTTTGTTACTTTGAGAAGTGACTTTATTAGAGGAGTCTGGATATTTGAATGTTTTTAACTGAAATGTGGCACCATTAAAATACTGTGAATCATCATCATGAGTTGTGTACTTGGGTACATACCCATGGGAAGGCATGTCATATTGGAACTCTGCCGTTTTCACGGGTTTGACATGACAGCATGTATCGTCATAATAATCGCACGTCTTGTCGGCATTGAGTTATCACCCCTATCAGTTTTGTTTGAAGATTGCTCATTGACTAAAATAACTGTAAAAAATAACCGTACCTGCTCATAGACTTTCTCTTTATAGAGTCTTGACGCCCTTCTGGCTCTCAGCATACGACACCATGTTTTTGTCTTATGTTTCATATATTACATGTTACACCAATGGAAAACAAATTTCTGTATTATATATGGACAATAAAAAAAATATTGAATCTTGAATCTTGAATAATACCATCATCTATTTGCCCTGTTTTATTCAATATATGGAATACTCTCTATCCTTTCTTGTTTTCTGTTTTCTTTCCCTATCATATCTCTCTATATTTATCTTTCTCTCTATCATTTTCCTCTCATTCATTGAAAACGATAGCATCGTAGAAATAAACTAAGTATTCATCAATTTATTGTTCGGGACGTCTTCCTATATATATAGGGTGTGGAAAACTCCCGATAAAATCGATCAAACAATACAAACTCTTCGGTTGTGAGACTTTCTGACTAACTCAAGATTGGATTGTGGTCCATTGTTGGCCTCTATAATAGAGAAGATGAAATCTCACCGTGAAGCTCATCACAAGCAGCTTGCCAACCTCCGAACAGAGATCAAAGAGAAGGAACAACAGATGGAGGAACTCGAGGAGTAAGTCCTTTAAACAAAATCTGTAGTGTTTAGTGCTTTGTGTCAGTGTTAAAGTGTAAAAGTGTGTGTGTAGTTTTTTTTTTTACAGACGTTTATCAATCAGATATGATTATTTATGTCTGGGGAAGGACCTTTAAAGTCACCAGTTTGTAGTTTGTAGGCGAAGACAGAGAGCTGATGAAGCGAACGTACCGCTAAACCAACTCGTATCTCTCTGTGCTAAATGAGAAGAGAATTAAGATTTTTAGGAACTCAGGCAGGTGTTAGTGCTTACTTGCGATGTTTAAGTGTAACTTGGTCAATGAAAAAAAGAAAATCCATATTGAAGACTTGAGGGGCTAGTCTTGTCTTGTCATTGAAGAGTTAGTCCCCCAAACATGTGACTGATAATAATGTACATAATGTGATTGTTATTTGACAGTGTAAATCAGCGAATGACCCTTCAACATGAGAAGCTACAGTTGGATTATGAGAAGCTCAAGATTGAGAAGGCTGCTACGCTCAGAGAACTCAGGTAAGAATTAGCGGATATTTTTAAAACAACATTTTCACATTTATTTTGACAAAAATAGCCTTGCCTTTATCTTTGATTTTCAAAATCAAGTCGTGAATCATGAAGTTACATGTATTTTGTACCAATGAATAATTCAACATCAAGACAATTTTTTTTCTAAAGTACCATGATTGAAAATTTGCCGTGTTGTTTTGTGACTTATTTTATGACTTATTGTTTTAACCAAACACATTCAAGGCAAATCTATAAGTCTTCACACCATCTGCCTTGCTAAAAAAAAATAAATTAAAAAAATTCACTTCAACAATGCCTCCTGGTTAAAACTAACATGCGATTTGTAGATCTCTCCACAGCCAACAATTTGACGGACGTGAACAGGCCAAGCAAGAGCATAAGGGTCTCGAAGAGACAGTAGTAAGTACTGTAACAACCAACGAATTCACCCATTAGAGCAGCTATTTTTTTCTTTAAAGGAGAACTAAACACAGCCCTTTAAGTCTCATAATCCTGTACAGAGTAATATTAAAACATATTTGATACAAAAACTCGCTCATTCGAGCCTTCAGAGGTGGTTTTATTAACGATTTAATATGACTAGCGTCGTCTGCTCGTGTCCCACTTAGGGAATCGCCATTTTCACGGCCTAAGCCTAGCCTGTTCCCCTGCCGAGTTGTGACGTGTCAGCGGGTAATTGCATTATGAATTGTATATGCATGTGCGTACTTATTGCAAAGAAGATGGTGTACTGCTAAGCGTTTGGATGTAAAAATGCCCCCGGGAAAGGACTTGAGAAGTCCTTTCACTCGATATCTAACAAGGAAAAACAACCAGAGTTGTTTAGGCAAGGGCGGCGGCGATTAAAGTTGTAAATTCTTTAAAAAACAGCTACAAACACAGCCGTCATGATATGATGTATATTCAGCTGCAGTGGGTGCTCGATTTGAAGATCGCCAAATTTCTGATTTTTGTTATGTCTATTTCGAATACATCAAACTAAAATAATTCATCAAAAAATAAATAACTGGTAGAATTTTGTTTAAATTGATAGTAAAGTCATAAATGCTCTAAAATTGACTAAACATTTCTGACAGAAATTAAATAAAGCGACCACGAGTACCGACCGCGTCTTTAGCCAGCACCCCTAGGTGCGTGTGTTACTCCGCTCATACGTCACACGCCCACGATCGGCAGCGGCACTTTCGAAACAATGGCTACGTACACATACGCCAATTCAGCTACTCAAGGCCCTCAAATTTTACGAATTTTCTCTCTTTCGGTGAATCTTTCATATGGGACTCCTAGGGGTATGTAGGAAGTTAATAACGCCCATTTAGATCACCAATCGATGTAGTTTGGGTTTAGTTCTCATTTAAAGCTAATCTTGTGCTCTGATGAATTTAATTGCATTTAGTGAGAACTTGTTTGATGTAATTCAGAGTCGTTTCATATGCAGTACTGTGTGCAGATAGGTTATGTAGGTTGTTTAATCACCATCAAGATGGCTTACAAAAGCTTGCTTGAAAAAGAAGTTAATTGAAAACCACAACTTCCTTTGCACATAGGAACCACGTGTGAGCATATGGGTCGGGACCTCCAGCTCCATTTCCTTATCTTTCTTTGCTCAGTATTCAGCTACCATACATTTTTTTAAAACCAAAATTGTTAAGCAAACATTATTTATTTTTAGTTTTGAACCCCCAAGTTTAACTTCATTTGATTCGGTTAGAACGTAATATGCCTTTGAATTTTGTTTGTGTAACATATATTGATTGGCTCATTGAGAAGAAGGACTACAGTCTGAAATACCCTGCTTGGATTGTATATGACGGTCGACAGAACCGTGGCATTTTATTCAATCTACAGAACAGGAACGAAAAGAGAGAAAATATCCTCAGTATTGTCACTCTATTACTGCGTTATCACATTATGAACAACATTATAGTAGATGACATATAATTTCTTCCTTTCTTTTTGGCCATGCTTACTGCCTTATAGAAACTTAACCTGTCATGTGTTAACTTTGCAAGAATCACTACATACTTATCAAAGGCAACAGGCTAATTTGCATATAAATCTTTTGCTTACATATTCCCTTCAAATTATCTGCTCTAAATACATGTTTACAAATACACTCTTCTCAAGAGATTAAGCATTCTTACCATAAAGGCTTATGATAATAAGCATATAAATGTATGTGTTTACCTGCCCCCAACTGGTTTCATTATAATCTACTAAGTAAAGCTAAAATGTCATTGCCTTTCCAGTACACTGAACATTAATCATAAAAAACACTGAGCCTAAAATTACTAATAGTAATAATCTCTGCATGAATACGCAGCTATAAACCTTAAAATTGTGACCATAAATAGTCTTAAACAAACCTTCCTATTTGAACAAAGGAACAAATCCCCAGGTCTATATTCATAATTACCACTTATTGTATCCTAAATTAAATCCACAGCTTTTGTTTATCATTAATGATCCCCTTTCAATATATGCCTCAACAAATTCACCAAACTTCTTTCAGCTTATTTACACAATTATAAATCCAAATATAATGCATACAAAACTTAACTCAAATAATCTGTAAATTACTGTTCATTCTTTAAACATCAAAATATGTAATTCCTGGTTAATTGTGCCCTTTATCATAATTTTCAAACCAGTTCACCCCTTCAGTACCATGCCATGAAAAGGCAATTTAGCCTGCATACACTTGTGATCCAATGGGACTGACAGGGTTAACTCTGAATGAGCAATAACTTTGTTTACAACTTAAACGTTTGACTTTGTACAACATGAATGAACTGTGAAATCATTAATGATTAAATTTCTATTTTTACTACTTTCATCATTTATCTTTTATTCATATAACTCAATTATTTCTCAATTTAACATATCAACTCAACCGAGTCAATTACTAATGTATGCATTTTCAATAAATGCGCATTCCCCGAACCTAGCTACTCACAAATGGCATGCGTTTCGTGCACACACAACTTTCACCTGAACCAGGGAGGTGAAATAAAGGAGTGAAATCAAGCCGCTTTCCTTTGACCCCATGCTCCAAGCCGCCGAAAAGTTATGCGCTAATCTGCAACTGTTGACCAGGTGGTGAGATAAAAGAGCGCATGAAATATCAGGATTTAGAATTCCTACATCAGAAAATGGTATCCCAGCAAATGTTCGCTGTCCCTTTCAATGATTTCTCATCAATTGTTGAATGTGTAATGAGTAGAACAAGCGAACACAATCTTATGTAATTTCATCCTTTTTTTCCAACTGCAAAAATACAAAAAACACGCGAAAACACGCACTAGCAAACTTAAAGTTATCGAAGATTGTAAATCATGGATTAAATAACGGGACATTAAAACATGCACAAATTAGCGCATTATCCTAAAATATTGAGTTTTTGTCAGGATCTAATTTTTCTTTTACCAACTCTGGCACACAAATTATAGGAAGGGCGGAGTACTAAATTTGAAAAATTGTTTGATGCACTATTCCTAATACAATCCCCATATAAAGTTTATAATTTACACTGAAATTTTGCCGGTAATTCAATATTTTGTAATAAATGTGAAACTGGTGCCTGGCCTCCGAAATTCCCCGCAGTGGAAGAGCGGCTCGGAGTATGTAACTTCAAAGCCAGGTGGAATGTTACACATCCCATCGTTACGGTTTAGAACTCACGAATGCGTTTGAATAAATTACAAGAGTTTCCACTTCTTTCTTTCACCTCCCTGCCTGAACGGAACACTTTTACTTTCATAATTTCAACATTACATATATCATTTTCCAATTTTGACTTGGGGTGCGTTCAAGCGACACTCCTTCACCCTAGAAACGCGGTTTTCAAAGACGTTTAGTTTAATCGAACAACGCTTACTTCTCTGGCAGGATAAACCAGCAACTCTTGACATAAATGATCCCCTCACGGCGGAGTCATTTAACTAGGAAAAACTGCTGCAAACAGACGGACAAACATGTCCGCTTTACAGACCCATGGCTCTCCGAAATGAACTGCATAATTAACTGCGTAAAACGGAAAATCTATGGTGTCTTTATAGAGCCTCATCTTCTCCTTCTTCGTTAGGTGCTATAATGGCTACTAGTCAAATTTGACTATTGTTGCCAATTTCGTCGCATCTCTTTCTCTTAATGTCTTGGTAAAAATTACTTTTTTCCAATCTCATTTTAATATAATATTTAGTCATAGGATACCTATTTTTATGTAATAAAATAGAATAATATTTCGAATTAAACCACAATCCGAACACAGTTCTAATTCACGCTGGCCCTGTCCTGTCTACGCAGCTACGAAGCCTTCTTAACAGCCCAGCGAATACGCCTTATGCATCTCGGTTGATAAACTCAATATTTTATAGGTCCCTCTGGCATAGAAGGGGGGGGGGCGGTGTGTACCTGTATGGTTAGAAGGTTTATTTATTTATTTGTTAACATTTATTAGGAGAAAGGCAACAGCAAAACAGGCAAAAGCAAAACACTTGTGGGCTTATTAGGTTACATGAGTTACATGAGATTATTTATATAGTGCATGGCTTTTATTTTTTTAAATTTTTTTATCAAAGGAGGCCTAAATTAGGCGCGTCTTCATCATCTCGAGATGACCAAATAGCCCGCTATTTCTGATTTGGGAAATAATCCCGAAGTTACAAATCGCGTCTTCATCAACTCGAGATTCAACCTCGAAACTTGAAACTCGACCTTGAGAAATTAGCTCGAGATATTTTGCTTAGCGTTAGCGCATAGTGCGAGTCATCGGTCTGGTGAAGACGCACCGGACAAATAGCGGGATATTTTGCCAAATAGCGGGATAGTTTGCAAACTATCCCAAGATATCTTGGGATGACAATCCCGACCAAATATCCCGCTAATTGCAACTTCGGGCTGATGAAGACGCAAATTAGCTGGATAGTTTGCGATCGGGATAGTTCAAATAGCGGGATATTTGGCAATCTCGAGCTAGTGAAGACAGGATAAGAGATAGGCCTAAAGCCAAACTTCAAATAAGCAATACGCCAATAGGCCTATATAATGTTAAATACAAAATACCTATTTTTCTATTCTATTCAGTTTAAATTGACTTCGGTTTCTGGTTTTGTAAATTTACTCTTTATATAATCGCTTCGTTCTTAAACGAAACGAGCAATTGCCATTTGTAAACGAGAGTCACTTTTTTGTTAACATATCATATTGTCCTCTTCCTTGGAAATGCATGTATTGAGCACAATTTTTTTTTTTGCCTTCAAAAATTGAAAAAAAATTCACCCCACCCCCCCCCCCTTGAGCGCCAGGGGATGGGGCCCATCTTTTTTTCCCCCAAAAGGGTGTTTTTACATGTTTTTTTCTATGAGGGCCCCCCCCCCCCCCTGGATCCGCCACTGCCCACAGTAGCCTGGAATCAATTCCAAAGAGATTTTAATCCCTCTATATTATAATCGGGTCGTTATTGTAATTGTAATTTGGCCATTAAGTATATCGTGACATCATCATAATGGCCTTGGAACTCAAAATACGAATTTGCATATTATGACGTCAGCATATTTATGGAGAATTGATTGTATCACTGTGAATATTGATCATTTTCCTCCCAATTTTTGATATGTTGTAGTTGACACAATTTTCTACAAGATCAGTTATCACCATTTTTCATTTTGATGAGGTCATCATAGTGAAAATTTCAATTAAAGGCGACATGTCATAATTTCTTAATTTGCGTGTTATGCCTATGGAAGGTGAATTTCGTTCACATCATGAATCTACATGACATTGTTCTTTGAGCAAATACCCGCTTATTTTTGCTCTAATTACTCCCACATTTTGGTATGTTATAGCTGAGAAAATGGGCTATGGGGGACGTGCCTTTTTGTTGTTGATCAGATGTTGGGATCATGTCGAAATTTTTAATTGAAAGTTGAAATTGCGACTATATGCCAAGGCCTTTTCTCAGCTTTGCATGTAAATTTTACGGGAAATATTTTGGTCTATTGGCCAAGCACTTGCCTCCCATTCTAGTGACCCAAGTGCGACTCCCGGTGGGTCATTTTTTAAATATTTTTTTTTGCTTTTGCTATATATTTGATTTTATCACCTTCTTCGACTATTATAACATGTCGTGTATTAAACTTGTAGGGTTAATCTCCCAAGTCTGCTAAATATCAAATCGTCCGATTTCTATGATGCTAGCCTCCTTCCCAGACGTTTATATTTTCCAGTTATTCAGCCCAGGTATATGCAATGTTTATGTTTCTCTCACGGACATAGAATTTGTTTACATGTCTAACTTCTCCCTTTCTCTATATAGTAAATATTCAATTCCATTTATGCTGTCTCCCTTCTCCTTTCTTGTTCTGCCCCTCTCCTTCTCTTGCTCTGTCTCTTCATCTCTCTCTCTACTCTTTCACCTTCTCTGTCTCTCTGTCTCCCTCTGTCTCTGACTCTCTCTGTTTCTACTCTCTTACCCTCTCCTTTCCCGCCTCTGGCTTTCGTTATCCCTCTATTATGTCTTCGGATGTTCCTTCATTTGCTCTAGCTCTTCCATTTGCCCTTTGTATCCTTATTTCACCCCTACCATGTTTACCATGGAGAGAAACATGAATGGAAATACATTAGTAAACAGGTCTATTCATTGTTGTTATTATTATAATCGCATAATCATCATTTTCATCATTATTATAATCACTTATGATCTTATATCAACATGATTTTCAAATCAGCATGACTATATACTATCATTGTCCTCATTTCCCAGTCATCAATGTCATCTCTACTATCATTCTTATGACAATCGTCATCATCCCTATCACCATCATCATGATCATCAATGTATACTGCAACATCAATTCGTCCCATATAATATATGATTCGTATCTCCTTCAAAGATGATTATAATCTAGTTTTTCAGATAACATACCACCTAAATCGTTCCAATGACGAATTAAATTTCTCGTTAATAATATTTTCATTCAGTTTAATACAACGGTTATGATAATTAACGATTTACATTTTTTCTTTCCCTATGTAAACATTCATTTGCTGTTATTCTAAATTTGCATCTGTGAAAGGACCCTCGTACTTAAAATCCTATCATTAACATATATAGCAAAGCCTCCTCTAATGTTATTTTGTCTGTTTCTAGGAAAACAGGTATATTCTGGAATGTTCAAAATTATGCTATCCTGAAACCAGGTCTCCTGTATGCATATAATATCATATTTAAAATCTTCATGTAAGTTTAGATAATTGGATAGTTCATTTCCATGCCCCAAAAGACCCTGGGCGTTCCATTGTAAAATGGATGCTAACATCAGTAACTTAAACACTATCATTTGTTATAGCATATGTACTATTCTGTTGCAGCGCCTTTTTGGCTGCAACGCAAACAAAAGTATTTACTTCTTTTTCAGTTTTACCATCTGTAAGTTTAAGAATAAGTTGGCATATGAAATCTATAATTTGTTCATCACTAGCCGAGGCTATGCAGTTGGTCATAGGTGGAGTGCATTGTGCTGCTTCATTTGTCGTTTCTTGATTATTAATAGTGCCTTTACTCTGTGGTACCTGAGGCAGAACCTGGTTTTGAAATTGTGGGGTGGTGTTTGCTCTGGTCAGGAATGAAGGAACAGCTGCCTGTGATATTGCCAGTTGCTCATCACTTTTAAGTCAAAGTTGAAACAATATTTGATTATGTATCCAACTCTTAAGACATAGTATGTATGGTGTTTCCATTTTTACCATCCTCTTCACTCCAATCACATTCTGGGTGTTCAATTCATTAGGAATTTCCCCTTCATTCATTTCCAGTGGGATATCATTAATGACTCCCTTTGCTCCCTTCACTCCTTCACTGACTTTTACATCAACATTTCCTATTTTGTTAATATCCGAAATAGCCTTCACATGATTAGTGTTCTTACACTTGATTACAAGTCCTGTATTCGTGGTTTTTATATATTCTACAGGGTTCACGCGAACTTCCCGAATTGTCTTGGCTATATGTATGGGGTTGACATTGTTCAATGATTTTTTCCCTATCTATTGGGGTTATGAAAGTGTTAAAACTCTGTGTTGGAGTTTGGGGAAGAGGTGTGGAAAGTGGTGTTCGAAGAGTACGATTCTGAGGCTTGTAATTTTAGTTTTAAGTTATCTATATTAGTAGAGCTTCTTCCAGGTCGCCTATTTGCAGGATTGGCTCCCCTTTTCCTTTAAAAAAATTTTAAATACCATTTCATCCTCTCTCATCATGGATCTTTCCGGCTCGGAGGCGGGAGCCGCCATGATTGGCTTTGGACAAAATTGCGCGAAATTCGATTAGCGTACGTGCAGCTAATAATAATGAAGTGCTGAAAAGTGTTTGAAAAGCCCACAGTGTTTGGCTTACCTTACGAGAAAATCCTATTCCAAAAGTGTTCACATAAATAAAAATAAAAAAATCTTCAAATACTCAATTTCCATATGAGAACAAAGTCAAAGATAAATTCCGAGAGTAAGGAGAGAGAGCGACCTATCCGGGCGGCAAACGTGGCAAAACAACAAAATCAAAATATTAATGGTGTCTTCAAAAGAACTTCACAACAATTAAAGAAAGTTACCTTTTTCATCGAAACATTGATTGAAGAATTTGATTCTCTTCCTTTTCAGGCCAAGGAGCTTCAGACGCTACACAACCTTCGCAAGTTGTTTGTGTCGGATCTGCAGAATAGGGTGAAGAAGGTGAGAACTTTAATTCAAATTCAAAGGGAGCCAGTCACCTAAAGGGTTGTTGTGATATGTCGCGGTAAACCAACTTAAAAAAAAACCTCAGTTGTTTTTCTTTACGTGCATGAATGCCAATTGCG
The DNA here is from genome assembly GCA_037976565.1 of Mesocentrotus franciscanus. Taxonomy (NCBI): domain Eukaryota; kingdom Metazoa; phylum Echinodermata; class Echinoidea; order Camarodonta; family Strongylocentrotidae; genus Mesocentrotus; species Mesocentrotus franciscanus. The sequence goes on from CP137683.1 coordinate 14,721,951, forward strand.
TTCAACAAAGCTCCTGTGCATTTTCATTGAGCTTGTTATTACAAGACACAGAAATGTGCAGCATATACATTTTACTTTATACAACACTCAATGCAATACAAGTGATTTGCACACACACTACATTACGTCACTGAATATTCAGCTGTATTACGATCGTTTTCGGGGTTGAGTGGGTTGATTTTTCGTCAATTTTAATCAACTTTTATAATTTTCGCTCGAATTTACAAGTTAAACAAATGTGATATTGTTACTCAGTGTAAGTTTACGATTGCAATGATACCACATTCAGTAAAGTTCAAAATCAATGAACCTTCTCTTTAAGAACCATGACCCTTCCTGAAACAAGACCTTTGCTCTAACCACTGAGCCATTTGTGCTTTACTCGATCAGGCTCTAGAGGGCGGCGATCGTGACGATGACTCTGAAGGAAGCCAGGCACAGAAACAGGCGATCTCTTTCTTGGAGAACAATCTGGAACAACTCACCAAAGTTCACAAACAGGTAAAACATTTGAGATTGTTATTTGTTAAAACAACTTAAATCCTTTCACAGAAATAGAGGATGGAATACTTATAAAAAACCATCCCCAGATATGTAGATGTTATTTGGAAGAAACTTTCAAAGATGCTGGGTGAAAAGAAAATCAGTTGATACCAGCAATAGCCTCTTGTCGATGGCCCTGGCGCTGTTGGAGTCCTTAAATTCTTTCTCGCTTCGCTCGCCAGAATTTACGGACTCCAACAGCGTCAGGGCCTTCGACAAGAGGCTATACCCTCAGCAATGGAATAAACAGAAGACCGAGAGAACTTGATGTCAGGTGTCAAAAGAAGAATAATGGGAAGGAGAGTTGAGAAGAGAAGATTTAGTAAATATGTTACGAGTTGATAATGCAGGAAGAGTGTCATATTTAAATGGAGCGCTTTGTAAATGATTTGATATTGTTATCATTATCAGGTTTGCAGTCATCGTCTAAACTGTCATTATTGGTTCTTGATTTCAGGTGGTGCGAGACAATGCTGACCTGCGATGCGAGCTGCCCAAGCTTGAAAAGCGTTTCAGAGCCACAACGGAACGTGTCAGGGCCCTGGAGATGTTTCTCAAGATGACTAAAGAGGGCGCCATGCGTGATCGCAAAAGGTTTGTACCATACTATCATGTTATTTGTATCTATTATGCTTCAGGTCACTGAAAGAAATGAAGTGATTGTTACGATACGCGATATCCGAATATCCGGTATCCGTGTTAGTTGAATATACAACATGTCTACCATAACAAACCAGTCTGCCGACTCTATATTATCCTGAGTTATCTACCATCACTAAGACCCTCAAACTCATCATGGCGGCAGCTGCTGGGATCTTTGAAATCAACTTTGACTTTTGAATACACAACTTGATCCAGTTCACGACAGTTGGGAAGTATAATTAGAAGACGATTTTCGTAAAGCAAAATTGCGTCGTTCTGTCACACGTATCGTATGCATAGTGTGTGCACCGTTCAGCACAGTGTACCGAGATACTGATGCTGCGATTTCCCGATTATTCGTACGTGAATTGTGTTGTGTATGTGAGCGTATAAAGGCATATAGCTATAAAGCCTAGCTGCTCAGATCAGCCTAACCGAGTTATAACTGTGCTCAATCACTGACACAGGGGTCTGCATAATAACTGAAGTAAATTAGTAGATATTAAAATTAAACTAAATCAAAGTGTGAACATAAAACCTGCTTACAGATAATAATAATAAATATCTGGTGTGTGAGGACTGTCACTTTCGGACACTGAGTGAGAGTGATCAACATTTTCATTGCATGAGACACTTCATGACATTCACACAGGTGTGAGAACGTACACAGGTATACGTGTACGAACTATTATCAACACCAGTCGGTTAGGACCTGTTCACACGAAGATTAACAACACAAATATCTACACTCATTCGTATAATCTGTCGTAACCAATACGTACACGTGAACATACACAATGAGTACCAAGTATCCAGAGATGAAATGGGAGGCTACAGACCTACCCGAAGAGTTCAAACTATTCAAGCAAAGAATAGAGCTTGTGTTAGCAGACCAAGATGTAACTGATGAAAAGAAAAAGGCTATCAAAATCAAAATCGCTGTAGGCAACGAAGGTTTGCGCCGAATTAATGCGTCGGGACTAACAGAGACCGACAAAGACAAACCGCAAAAACTGTGGAAACTGCTCGAGACACAGTTAAAGGTCAACATCAATTTTCGGGTACATCGCTTAGAGCTGATGCGATACCGGCAGAAAAAAAGATGAGAGTATCGATGAATTCGTTACTCGATGTCGAGATAAGGCAAACACTTGCGATTTCGAGGAATCCGAACTCGATGAGCGGATCATGGAAATGGTGATCACTTCAACACCGGTTGAAGAATTTCAGAAATCCTTATAGGATCAACCAAAGGGATACAAGATTGAGGCAATCTTGGTAGAGGGTCGAAAATATGAGGCAGTTACGTCGAGCAGAAAATGCCTACAAACGCTTGATCCTACCGAACACATAGATTCGTTCAAGCGGAACCAGGGACGAAGAACATGTGGAAACTGCGGACGTATCCACAAACCTTGTCAGTGCCCTGCGTATGAAGATGTGTGCCATGGCTGTGACACAAAGGGCCATTGGGCCAAGTTCTGTAGAAAGGCGAAGAACGGTCGTAGTCGTAAACCAGATCGTAGATCAGATGACCATACATCTGATGACCGTAAACCGAAACATGGAAACAAATCACGATCGAAATCCAAAGGTCGAAAGTATAAACCAATAAGCGAAATGGACACTAAACGTGATACTAGCACAGATCATGATCATCAATCAACAGCAGATCCATCAAACTTCGCACAATTTGTCACCATACACACGATCGAACCATACACAGTGATCAACCCACAGGGTACAGTAGCTTATGCAAACATTGACATCATATGCCCACAGAGAACAGGACAGCATAAACTATACCTGAAAATAGACTCAGGGCCAAGCGCTTATACTATCACAGTACGTTCAGCCAAACAAATATATGGTGACAAGTGGAAATCAGTAGTAAAACCTACACCTGTAAAGCTTGTAGCATACGGCGAAATACGAATACCATGCTGTGGTACGCTAGACATAACTTGTAGATACAAGAGTCCAGAATGGTTTACACATACATTCTATGTAGCAGACGTCAATGGACCAGCTATCCTAGGGTTGTTAGGGTGTACAGATCTCGGGGTTATCACAATCCACACAATGCACAAGGACACACCTACACATACACCTATCACAAATGTAAGTGACCTCAAACAAACATACCCAAGTCAGTTTGATGCCATAGGAAGCTTTAGCGGGAAAGCAATGCTGCATCTGAAAGGTGATGCAGAGCCCACCATAGATGCACCTAGAAAGTGCAGTGTCCACTTGAAGGACAAGATCAAGGCCGAACTTGATAGCATGGAGAAACAAGGGGTTTTCAGAAAGATAGAACACCACACAGATCGGTGTAGCTCGATGACCACTGAAAGACGGATCCATACGGATATGTCTTGACCCCAGAAGGTTGAACGATGCCTTGAAAAGGTGTCCACACAAATTTCCAACCTTAGAAGAAATCCAACCGATCTTCGCAGGAGCTCAATTCTTCTCCAAGCTAGACGCAAAGGCTGGATACTGGTCAGTACACCTAGCAGAGGAATGCCAAGACCTGACCACCTTCAGAACACCATTCGGAAGATGCTGTTTCCAACGATTACCCTTCGGCTTATGCACAAGCCAAGACATCTTCCAGTAACACATGGATAGGATCGTCCAGAATGTGCCTGGCTGCGTATGCATCGCAGACGACATTGCGATAGTAGGAAAAACAGAGGAGGAACACGACAAGAATCTCCACTTGCTCATGGAGACAGCAAAACAAGAAGGCCTCGTTTTCGACAGCTCCAAGTGTACTATCAAGAAGGAAGCTATCAGCTACTTTGGATCCATGTACACGAGATCTGGAATCTACCCAGATCCAAGCAAGGTTGAAGCTATCACAACAATGCCTTCACCCAAGGACAAAGAGAATGTTCAGAGATGTCTAGGACTGTTTACGTACCTAGCAGCATACATTCTTAATCTCTCAGAGAAGTCAGCACCACTTCGTGAACTCCTTCACAAGGAAATTCCATTCGTCTGGGACGAGGATCACGAACATGCCTTAAACAGCCTGAAAAGCGCAGTCTCATCGGGTGCATGCCTGCAGTTCTTTGACCCAAAGAAAGAGACAACCGTTGAGGTAGATGCGTCAATGAAAGGGCTGGGAGCATGCCTGCTCCAAGATGGCAAACCTGTAGCTTTTGCATCCAAAAGTCTCTCCAATGCGCAGTCCAACTACTCGAACATAGAGAGGGAAACCTTAGCCCTAGTGTTTGGTATCAGCCGATTCCATACTTACCTATTCGGGAAGGAATTCACTGTGATAACCGATCACAGGCCCTTGGAGATGATTTGGAAGAAACCTCTAAGAAGCGCACCACCCCGTCTACAGAGACTACTGATCAAGGTACAAGGTTACCGATGCCAAGTCAAGTACCGACCTGGGAAAGAAATGATTATTTCAGATACATTGAGTCGTCTTCCTAACCCCAAGGAAGCACGCGATGTTCCGCTAGATATCAGAGTGGAATCCATCTGCTCCGAAGTAGAAGACTCTTATGAAATCGACTTGATCTTCTTCGGACAACACAAGAGAACAGAACTCCAGAGGGAAACGTCAAATTACCCTGTTCTTAGGTCATTGTGGCAGATAGTTACTCAGGGCTGGCCTGAAACTCTTCAGGAGCTGCCGACACCCCTAAGACAATTCTGGTCTTACAGAGACGAGATTGGAGTATCACAAGGAGTACTCTTCAAAGGAAATCGAGTGATCATACCAGTGACACTTAGGGAAGATATCCTTACACAACTTTACCTTGGACACATGGGAATCGAGAGCACACGACGACTAGCTCGCGAGACAGTGTTCTGGCCAAACATCAACAAAGACATTGAACAGATCACAAAGCAATGTGATGCATGCCAGGAACACCAGAAAGAGCCGTTGCTTCCCTATGATGTACCTTCAGCACCTTGGACTAGACTGGGAACAGACTTGTTCATGCTCAACAGACAAGAGTATTTACTCGTCACTGACTACTACTCCAAGTATCCGATAGTCTACAAGCTGACTGACACGTCAAGTGCTGCATTAGCTAACGTGATGAGTGGAATCTTCAGTCTATTTGGTCCACCAGAGGAGATTGTATCAGACAACAGTCCACAATTCGTAGGAAAACATTTCCAGGACATGTGCAAGAAGTGCTCCATCAAACATACCACCTCTTCTCCACACTATCCAATGGACTAGCTGAGAGAATGGTTCGAACCGTGAAGAATCTGTTGACAAAATGTTCACAGACTGGCCAAGACAGTCAACTGGCTATGTCACACCTAAGAGCAACACCTGTTGACAGTCACATGAGATCACCTGCAGAGATGTTGTTTGGAAGACCCATCAGAACAACACTCCCAAGTCATTATCTTTCAAGAGAATCTACCACCACTGATCATCTCTTGAATCGACAAAGCAAGATGGAAGAAATGCATGATCGACATGCAGGTCCAGATCTTCCACCACTCCACGTAGGACAACCAGTCAGAGTCCTACATCCCAAAGATCATACTTGGATACCAACCAAAGTATCCAAAGTCTGCGACGAACCTCGGTCGTAAGAAGTATCAACACCCAATGGAGGAATCCTGAGACGAAACCGATCTCACCTGAGGGAGATTCCGTCAACACACCCACCTCCAACGCGTGTCAGGTTCGACGAAGACTACACTTCATCTACTCAACCAGACACACCACAACAGAATGGCAACGACGACCGAGCAACTTCAACACCAGAGACTCAGAACATTCAATCTAAAGAACCAACAACAAACTCGCAAACCACAACCAGATATGGACGCACAATCCGTACGCCAGCGTGATACATGTTTGAAGATTGAAAATGAACTCTCAAAGCACTTGCAAGAAGAGAGAAGATAAAGAAGAACACAGAAGATGCATAGTTTAATGTAGTCTAAGAAGTTTATTGTTCATATGCATGTAAAATCATTGTACAGTATTTTTGGTATGACAAGCGTTATGTTTACGAAAGTCACAAAACAGATGCTAGCCAAAACATGTTTTGTTTGGAAACTGATTTTTATAAACAAATCAAAGTATATCAAAACTATGTTCAATTTCGCAGGAAAAGCTATATGAAGTTGAAAGTGGTATAAATATACTCATTCGTTATAACAGTACTAAAGAAACGTATTGAAAACAAAATAAGATTTCATGTAATATAACCTGATTAGAAAAAGTATATTACAGAGCTAATAACCAAAACTTGCATACTACCAAAAGTATTGTTTTCAAAGCAATATGTTTCTATTCGTCAATAAGTGATGTTCACTGATTCCCAATCTTTCCAGAGGAAGGGGGATGTTACGATACGCGATATCCGAATATCCGGTATCCGTGGTAGTTGAATAAACAACATGTCTACCATAACAAACCAGTCTGCCGACTCTATATTATCCTGAGTTATCTTCCATTACTAAGACCCTCAAACTCATCAGTGATGATATTGTTAAACCAGAGAAAACATGAGAACATACCTGCACATGTAAATGTAAACTCCTCCCTTGCTACAAGGGAGAGATAGAGGCCAGGAAATTATTGATACATGATGATTACTCTTTACTGAAGCTGCTCAAATACTACAGCATCAAACTTCATGAAGTACATTCAATCACTTTAAGCCTTCTTTTGACATTACCTGGTAAACTGCCTAAGAAATAAAACCTGCTGTGGTGTTTTTTACCCACATGAACAACTTTTACATCAAGACCACTCTATGGAAACAAGAAAGGTGTTCTTTAGAGGCAGGTTATTCACATTTCCTATAGTACAGTCTGTATTGAGAAACCCATGAATTATTCAAGGATACATAAAAAGAAATATGGTCTTTATACCATGGTAATCTTTCTACAAGTGGTTGCTGAAGCATTTTTAACTCATCTAATCATGATCACCATTTATTTCTTAAAAGGAGTCGGTCATCCTGAACAAGACACAGTAGTATGTAACTTCCCCCAGCTTAACACATGCTCACAAAAGAATTGCATTTTTTCATACAATACCTCCACATTACCCTTTCTTTTCCTGTGACGCTACAGCACGTCTGACATTGCAACTATTATGTTGGTATTGTATGGGATATTGTAAATAGGTGGTCAGCTCTGGTGAAGCTTTATACCACTGTCTCTTGTTAGCTCACTAATGATTGACGGATGATGTTACAAGATGAATGAGATCTGGAGCCTTTTTTAGGGTGGAGCTTAGCAGGTCTGAGAAAATTATTTTTAAAAATATTACAAAATCTATGAAATATATTTAGATGTTTGAATAACAAAACATGAGTTGTATGCAGATCAACAGGAATCAACTTATATTTGGATTTCACCCGACATTTGATACGAAATACGGTCTCTAAGCGCTTCACAGATATTGTTACCCCGGTCATCGATTTCGTTCACGCACAATGTGCACCATCTCCACTCCCTGGGGAGTATTTGTACCATATGGTCATCGTGAGGGCATATGGCAATTACTAACACAAAGGCTTTCGTCATCCTACCAGGTCCCCATTTCACTCTAGGGTATAGAGTGGCATATGTAGATTAATGCCTTGCCAAAGAACATTAGTGCCGTGTCGGGGATCGAATCTACGACCTTTACATTTCAAGTCAAATGCTTAAACCATTCGACTACGACACCTCAAATACTTTTGTTGTTCATAAATCTGTATGTCTTTTTTCATAAAAAGACATTCATATTTTAATTATCGACCGTTCCTTAAACTAGTAATCTACTCATTTTTATTGGTTTGAATGCATTTAAAAATTCTATGCATTTTCACTATAAAACTATCAGACAAAATGAGGTTCCCAGACTCCATACTACCTGTAGTGCCCATTAATTATTATCCTTTTTCTTGTTATGTCTATAGACTGAATTCCAACGACGATGAGAACATGGAGAAGAAGGCCAACAAACGCTTGCCCAAACTGCCACCCGGTGGTAAGTATTCTGCCCAATCTGTGGATTTGTTCTATTCATAAATCTGCCTGTATATGAGTCACGACAAGCATTAACATTGGAACAAAAAAGATGACACTGATTATTTTTCCCTCTCATGATTTGGGTGCGTCCATTTTTGATTTAGGAAGATTCAAGATTCAAGTTTTATTGTCCACATTTTATGTACACATCTACATCTACAATGTGAACATAGACAAACATGGTATTGCATGTAAGACATTTTCTCTATGAATACATTAGATTAAAAAAAAAATTATATTGAAACTTTATTTCCCTCTATAATTTGTTAAGTCATGTATTCGGATAAACATTCTTATTAGAAATGTATTTATTTTCATTTTTCAGTGATACATTTTGTAACACAAAATTGCTATGTCATGTTATAGTTAATGATCCCTAAATAAAAATTGATTTTGTTGTTGAGAATAAACCACTTCGAATAATAATAAATTGATTTGTTGTTCATCAGGTAACAAATTAACAGAATTCGACATCGCTGCCATGAAGGCAAGAAGCAAGGCAAGAAATAACACACCTGGGAAAGCTCCCTTAACTAGTAAGTTGATCACAACTCAAAGTGAATTATCTTCGTTTTAATCATAAATATGATGTTTTCTTCTTATTTTTTTCTGTCTTAGGTTTGCTGAGGTTACCTCATGAATGCTAATTTTCTCAGCTGGTAACATCAATCAAATTGTGTGGAGTACCAACAGCTGATTCTCATATTTTCGTATTTGAAATGAATGTTTCCCTTTTCCCAAATATTGAAACCTTTACTTAGGGTATTAATCTCTTTTGTCAAGTACTTTGTAGTACATTTTTGTTTTTGTTTGTTGTGTTGCTTTTTGAAGGATATGATTATAGATTCAATTAATATTATATTGCCATCTGCATTTACAAGTAAAGGATATTGAAATGTTAATCAGCATTTCGCTAATGTGCTTAGTCAGATAAACTTCTGAGAAATTTAAAAGGTTGGTACAAACCAAATTCTTGACTCTGGATCCAACATTTTACCTTACTCTGACCCTGACCCTGTACAACCTGGAGAAATTGTCACTGGGGAAAATGTCAGATCTATCTTATTAGAAAATTTGTGCTCTTTTCACAGTCAATCTCATGGACTTGAACTTGAAGTTAATGCATCTTTTTTCTATCCCCCTTGTTCTTTTAGTCTCAAACTCTCTATCTTTTTATCTCCCTCCCTCTCTCTATGTCTCTCTGTCTCTACCTATTTCTCTCTCTCTCTTTCTCTCTCCCTCCCTGTCTCTCTCTCTCTTTATCTATACCTCTTTACCCTCTATCTTTCTATCCCCTTGTCCATCCCCCTTCCCCCCTCTCTCTCTTTATCTTTCTCCCTCTCCCCTCTCTTTTTATCTCTCTATCTCTAGCTCTGTGTATCTCCTCTCTCCCTCTCTCTATCTCCTCTTTCTCTCTCACTCTCTGATAACATATTGCAGCCAGCGGAGAGTAAGGGAGCTAATGCGTGAGCCCCAGTTTTCATCTGAAGTGATACACGTAGAGTAAGGATTCTACCGATACATCGTGTGCTACCTGCTACTAAAGCCACGGTCTCATCCGACCCCACGGTCTCATCCGACCCCACGGTCTCATCCGACCCCACGTAGGCGTAGCGCACACGTAGGGCATATTACATTTTCATACGTGGCCATTTTTTCTACGTGGGCAAATTCTACCTGGGAGTGGTCACATCACCTGCGTCCGGTCCACGTAGAAAATGCTTATACATATATATACCCTGCAAATAACGAAGAAAATTCGCAAGTACTACCCACGCAACCCCACGTGCCCCACGACGCACCATCCATACACCAGCCAGGCGGTAGCCGCGACAAATCATCGTAGACCAAGAATTGAGCATGTCCAAATTTTCTCCACGTAGGAAAGTTAGGCCACGCGGGGGTCAGGTACCTTGAAATTACTTGCGTAGTGCACGCGGGCCACCCGCGGAGGGCCACGTACAACCCCGAAATCTCTACGTGGACCCCTTGCTACGTCTACGCGGGTCGGATGAGACCGAGGCCTTAGGTAGTAGTGATAGACAATTCAAAGTATATGCATTGTACATTGTAAACACACGAATGGGTGCATGTAGCGCTATTATATGAAACTCACTTGCGTTTACACATTCAGATACTGCATTAAGATACTGCATTCACACTTGACTCACGGTTATGATAATAAGAATAAGGTACTCACATTTGTGTTCACATGCAAGAGATTGTATTAAAGGGCAAGTCCACTCCAAAAATAACTGAGTTTCAATAAAAGCAGAAAAATCAGACAAACCAATCAAAAAAAGTGTGAGCAAAATCGGATAACTAATAAGAAAGTTATGGATTTTTGAAAAAGTATGTAAAACTATGGAATAATAAGAATCACAACACAAATTGCCAAGATGGTTATCAGTTTGTGACGTCATGTCCTCACAACTTATCAATTGCCTTATATAGTTTAATCCCATTAATTTCCCTTTTATCCCCAAAACTTGATTTCCCATGTCTTTGCCCAGCTTATATGATTTGTATCATATTGCATGCATGACATTTCCCAAAAATGTTTATGAATTTTGAAGAATTGAGACTATTTTCTGAATTTTGTATTTCATAATTATTGATTTTTATATAAATAGTTTATCAAAATTCAATTTTTCATGATTTAACTGGACAAAAATTACTCTTTATTTGTGCATCCACACAAAAACACATGACTTACAATCTAACTTGGATGCTGGTGTGAAGAAATAAGATTCTTAGGGTGAAAATAGGAAATTTATATAATCAATATAAAGAAAATAATTAGTGGATAGTGAGGACCATACGTCACAGACTCATGCGTGAGTTGCCAATTTGTGTAGTGATTTTCAAAGTTTTTCATGTCGTTAAAAATTCATAACTTTCTTATTAGTTATCCGATTTTGCTCAAACTTTTTTTGATTGGTTTGTCTGATTTTTCTGGTTCTATTGAAAGTAAGTTATTTTTGGAGTGGACTTGGGCTTTAACACAAGATTTGCAGTTAGGATATCAAAATGCGTAATATAACAGATTGAATGAAATCTAGTTGGTAATATTGAATTTTCTGTAATGGAATGAATACTAATGATAATATTGTGGTTTTATATAGCACTAATTACATCAACAATGTTTCTAAGCGATTTACAGATGTAACATTACCCCAGTCATTGGATTTAGGCTTGCCCACAGACGATGAATGCACCTTCTCCACTCCCTGGTCAGGTGCCATATTACAGACACTCACAATGCTGAGCAAATTACAATTACTTACGCAGCCTACCGGGTACCTATTTAACACCTGGGTGGAGAGTGTCAAATGGGGATTAATGTCTTGCCAAAGGACGTTAGTGATTGGCTGGGAGTCGAACCCTCAACCCTCTGATCGAGTGTCAAGAGAATGAACCACTATACCACGACACATAAGCCATGAAATGAAAAGGACAATTTCATGATGATATCATCCTTTATTTATTAATTTAGTTACAAGTGATTTATATTGGATGGATAAATGTAGGTTGCTACTTGGCACACCTAGATAAGTGAACTAACTCTGAAAATGAGTTTACCGGTAGGTTTCAACCTAGCCTAAAATACCCAATTTCAAAAATACAAGCCTACAGATGTTCATGCCAGAGTCTAATCTCCTTACGTGTATAGATTTTAATTCATTTTTCTGATATCAATTGTATGTCAAGTGTACATGTATATCTAAAGTATGCTCTGCTTTTTGAGGAGACAAATTTGTATAATGTTGTAGAAAGGCATAATATTATTTTTTCATTTGAAGAGTTAAAAAAAAATTATAACCCTGTATGCCATATGAATGATTGTCGGCTTTTCTCTCGTTAGAGAGCATTCTAGAAACAATGCCCAGAAGATTCAGCTTTCGCCGTTTCTCTGTATTCTCTTTCTTTTCATTTGAATGCTAGTTTGACACCTGTTTTTTTTTTAATTTACATCAATTGTCTTTTTATTTTCAATTTTGTCAGCATTATAGATGTAATCAGCTTAAGTATTGAGTACTTCTGCAAGTTTTGATAAACTTAGGTTTTAAAACGGAAAAACACAATTTCATTATACTTATTGAATTAGTGTGAAAAAACATGTTTCATTAAAGGGCAAGTCCACTCTAATAATAACTTACTTTCAATAGAAGCAGAAAAATCAGACAAACCAATCGAAAAAAGTTTGAGCAAAATCGGATAACTAATAAGAAAGTTATGAATTTTTAATGACATATTGTTAACTGTATTGATGTATGACCCCACCTCCCCTCCCCTAGTCCAGATTCAGTCCGTTCTTTGTTTTTATTCTTCTATCACACGCATCAATCCCACACAAGGCACGGTCTCTCACCTGATCGCGCGATCCCCAAATTTCCGTCCACACGAGGGTACAGAAATGAGAGGAATGGCTAGGTCTACTTTCAGCGTTGAGGGTGTGTTATTTTTATCAGCTGATTGGGCGCGCGACACGGAAACGGTACAGAGGCTGGACTACCCCCGAGTTGTGCTATTGTCAGTGGCGGATCCAGGGGCCGGGCCTCCCTAGCAAAAAAAAACAGGTAAAAACACCCTTTTTTGAAAGAAAAGAAGATGGGCCCTCCCTGGCGCCCAAGGGGGGGGGGTGGCGTTGGAAAAAATTACCCTTCCTGTAGGCGAAATTTTTTCGGGTGCCAAAAAAAATTGTGCTCACTACCCCCCTCCCACTGAGCGAAAAATCGACCGGCACGATTTTCAAATTTTCGCACGAAGTGGGCCCCTTTTTAGGCCCCTCCCTTGCCGCCGGCTGGATCCGCCCCTGGCTATTGTAGTATTGTAGGCTGTATATTTTATAGTACAAACTCTACTAGTCCAAGAGTAAGAATACACTATTAAAAAGGATTGAATTGTATATATATATATTATATAAGTCACAGATTCATCAGTAATTCACGCACAATTTCATATTCATATCAAGCGCACGATATGATATTGAAGACTGACACATTGCTGTAATAAAATACAAATCCCTTCCATTATGTGTGCACGTATTAGAATTTCTGTACTTCGTTTTGGAGTATGTAACACTCTATGCGTGTCTGGTTTACTGTTTTAATGTATATTCATGTAGGATGCATATTCATGAAGTTGCACATACGAGCTGATGCATATTCATGGCCTTTTTACAAATTTAGTTGGTAGTTCATTCTGCTGTACACAATGTCTATGGAGGTAATAATGAAATATTTTGATCCATATTTTTAGCATAAAGAAAAAATCTGATTATCGCAATACGATGGAAATAACAGCGTGTGGTATTGTAGAAAAAATTGTATTAATTGCAGTGATATAAATATTTCAAGTGTATACATTAGTCTAAAATATATATTTCATTCTGCTTTGAGGTTTATGTGTACATTTACTGTAAAGAGAGAAAAGAGAAATAGTCTTTGCTTGAAGCGCCGTAGGCCTGTAGCAATATAAATGTAGGATAGAATTTTAGCATAGTATTTGCAAAACAAGAGAAGGTATGTACATTGTGTTGTAAATTACTGCCATTTATTATGTTCAGTTTATTGAAATTATGTTCGGTTTATTTGATTATAGTCACTTTATTCAATTATGTTCAAAACGTTTATTACATTTTCTCTAGAATTTTTTTTGTAATGAAAATGCTGAATGTATGTTGCTTGAAAGAGTACAAAATCAAGTGAAAATGTGAAAACAGTGTTTTGTGTCTCTGTCATTAAAAAATGACCCTTATCGCAAAGACAGTATTTAGTCAAAGTGCAATATTTGCTCCAAGCAAATAAAATTCTGTGTTTTATTTGTGGTATAGAGTGGGTTATTACCATTTTTTTGCTTCCTATGATGTTTCAGTACATTCACACATTTATGTAGACTGCAGTAAGTGACCGGGTTTAATAACTTCAATTGTAAATGTTTTGTCAACATTGACATAATTATTGATTAATCTCAAAGATTGTAGTTTACATTTCATCTGGAGGAAGCTAAATCTTTTAGTTTAACATTATTTTCTTGATTCTTTTTGCTAAGTGAGACAAATTTCTGAAAAGTACACAGAATTACACGATTCACCAAGGAGCTCAGAAAAATGTAGTGGTCTTTATTACAATAAAATACAAATATATCTTCCTTACAGAATATGATTAAAGCATTTATTTCATCATGTTTCTTGCCGTACGCAGACATCAATGTCACTTCTAAACTACAAAATCCAATACTAGACCCTATATTGTGTGATGAGAGCCAGAAAGACCTTAACTTGTATCATTTTATGCTGCGTTAATGCCCTTCTGGCTCACAGCAGATGACGTAAAAATTTCAAAGAGAACAAAAGAAATAATCAGTGGTATCCAAACAGTACCAGTCATTTATTGATGAAGTCTGGGAATGGCTCTACACAGTCCAATCTGAAATCAAAATAATATTTGACTCTTAAGATGTCAACAATTGTGGGGAGTTATGATCATAGGGGTGGTATTAATAATTGTCATTCATTCTTTCTTTTACATTATTTATGTTTTTTGTTTCCATGATTTATTTTGTGTTTAAATACAGATGGGATGCCCACTGCAGACCAAAGCGAATAAAATCTGATCTTTCGTGCATGGGATCTATCAGTACAATGCAGTTTGCATTTTGTTCTCTTAATTTGCTTTCATTTTTAAATTCCTCTCACGTTCATCTTAGATCATCTCGTTTAGTTTTTTGTTGTTGTTGGTCAGACATTACATTTTTATATCTCCTTTGTATGTTTATCTCCTCTTTGCCTGCTTTATTTGGTTAATGTTACAGTGTTTTGAACAGTTCAAACCCCATCCTCCCCCTTCACCTAACTGAAACCTATACCTAAATCTATTCCTAATGCTGACTCTGACACCCAAAACTTAAACCCTTATCGTAACCCTATTCCTAAACCTTAGATGGATTATATTATGATTACTTGAAGAACCTTTTTTCTTCTTCAAAGTAAGGTGCATATCCGTAGTTGTAAAATGCAGTGTGTATACATTTGTCATCAATTTAAAAATTAAACCAAATTCACTCGAAATCCCCTTATGACAAAAGGTGATGACGTCAGTTTCATCTAGTGCATTATTCTAGGACGACTACCCCGGATAATACCCCAGACAATTACCCCTACTGAACAATTACCCCGGACACCTAGACAACTACCCCGGACAACTACCCCCTACCCCGGACAACTACCCCTAGGATATTTGTCCGGGGTAGCTGTCCTAGAGGATGGTTGTCGTAGGGGTAGTTGTCTGGGGTAGTTGTCTGGGGGTAGTTGTCCTAGGGGTAGTTGTCCTAGGGCAGTTGTCTGGGGTAGTTGTCCGGGGTAGTTGTCTGGGGGTAGTTGTCCGGGGTAGTTGTCCCGGGGTAGTCGTCCTAAAGGGTGGTTGCCCTAGGGGTAGTTGTCCTAGGGGGTAGTTGACTGGGGGTGGTTTCCGGGGGGTGGATGTCCAGGGGGTAGGTGTCCAAGAACCGTATACCTCTCCCTTTATATTTCTATTTTAACATGTCTTTAACATACCAGTATGCCCCGTACACCTTTTCTAGAAATTGGTCTCTCTTTCTCTCCTTCTCTCTTTCTATCCATCTCTCTCTCTCTCTCTCTCTCTCTTTATCTTTCTTCTTTCTATCTCTCTCTCCATCTCTCTCTCTCCCTCCATCCCTCCCTCATCACGCTATCGTCGTCACGGAAAGGTTTTCAGCTCAACATAGAATATTCCTTGCTATATTTACATAGGCCTAATCGTGAATGGTCAATATTAGCAAATAAGGCACTTTGAACTTAAATAGTTACCTCTGACATAACATTATATGATATACGTGCTTTATTTCACGAAGTCAATTTGCATTTCAATACCTAGGAACGGCATATGCGTCTATCTACTGACAACGTTGCAGCTTGTTCTCTTTGATGTTTCTCATGATCAAGAACAAAATATATATTTTGAATTTAAAACTAACATCTACAAAATGATTTCAGGTTAGGCTATGTTTCAGTAGCTCAATTTTCATTTCAATAATCAGGAACGGCTTATGCGTCAATCTACTGACAACGTTGCAGCTGGTTTTCATTGACGTTTCTCGTCCTTTATTTCCTCAACGTTAAGCCGCTCGCTCCATCTCTAAAAGACTGTGAGTATTATTGACTATACACAGTTTCATTATGTTACACTGACTGATAAATTTCATCTTATCTTGATGTGTTAGTATATAGAATCAGGCGCGTACGCAGCGGGGGTTAAACCCCTCAAAATTTTTTTTATGTGTGTGTTTCGGAGCAAACAATGAAATACTATTTGTAAAAGCTTTACTCTAACGTTTGATGGCCTCAGCAAGAATAACGCACACATCTCCCTAAAGTACAAGTCCACTCAACTGAAAAGTTGAGCTGATTAGATAGACAAAAATGTAAAAAGCCCAAATATAACTTGGTTTTGGAAAATGGTGCTCAGATTTATTTGTAATAACTTGTTTTAATGAGCAAAAAACAAGTTACTAATCGAGCCGGTTCTCCCCCTGTGACGTAGGGTCCTCACAACACAGATTCGTAATGTAACCAAATTTAATATACGCTTTGTGAAGTGCCTCGAAACAAACTATTTCATTCACCTGATAAGAAATACTATTATTCTTATCAGGTGAATGAAGTAGTTTGTATAGAGGCACTTCACAAAGACGTATGCATTAAATTGGTTACATTACGAAAATAGCCTATTGTCAGAATGCATACTGCTGGCACTTTCGTTGTTAGGAGCATACGTCACATCTGTACAGCAATTTAAATGTTTTGCTCGAAATAACCGAAACAAAAATCGCTCTTAAAAATCACCTGATTGAGTAGCCCGTGATATTTGGCAGTTTTAACCTTTGATTTATTTACTACATGCTATAATTTTTGAAAATCGGAGTGGACTTGGACTTTAATTACGAACAATTTGCTGACAATAGCTACTTTCGTCAATCTTTTTTAATAATATTTAAACCACATGTATGTACATTCGTCTTAATAATCAAACAAAGGAAGTTTAGAGGAAGGTTTATTTTGTGGAAAATATGATTAATGTCATGAACGATTGGACTGGAATGAATTATTCATTTCGTTTCAATCTTTATGCACCGCATTGTTTTTTATGAATTGAATTGATCTTGACTTATTTATTTATTTATGTATTCATACATATTTATACAGGTACACAAGATCAGAAATAAATCTTGGACCTGGTATTAAAAGAATAATACAAAAAGTAGTAACAATAACAATTTAGTATTCAGAATCGTATAAAGCAATAGTTATCTCATTTTAATTTTCTTTAAATTCTATTCTAGATTTTAAAATTGAGAATTACTTTTGGATCAAAGACCAAATAAATTAATGACAATTGACTGTTATTAGGGAAATTATAACTCGGTATTAAAAAAAAAAAAAAGAGATCGCAGTTTCCTTGCCTTGTCGGGAAAGAAAAACTAATTCCTTTATTCCGGGGTTGGCATGCGGGGATAATGGGGGAGGGGGTACTTGAATTGCTATGTAAATTTTAAACAGTTTGAATCTGTGGCGTATCCAGACCTTGGCATCTGTGGCAAAGCAGGTGAGCTTACGGTCATCCATATATTTTAGTATGAAGGGATGGGGGAGTATCCCCAAATAAAAATAAAAAGCTGAATATCACTGTTTGACTCTCTGGCAGTAAGTTTTGGGAATGTGTCTCCAACAGTATATCGCCCGTTTTATGTCACCACTAATAACTAAAATGATTCTATACGTTGTTAAATCTGACAATTGAGGTTTATTTTCTGTATAAGGGCAGCTGTCACTTCAAATTTAGACAGCCACCACCTCATATTCAGGCAGCGAGGTGGTCTATTTGACTATAATCAATTATAATCGTGTATTATGAAGTATGTTTCCTGCCTAATATTTCCATGACGAAATTACATTTTCATTGTTAAAAAGTATCAAATACTTTTGCTTACTTGTAAAATATAGAAACAAGAAGTTGGTATTGCTTCGTGAGAGTCAATTCACTGTTAACAAA
The DNA here is from genome assembly GCA_037976565.1 of Mesocentrotus franciscanus. Lineage (NCBI taxonomy): Eukaryota > Metazoa > Echinodermata > Echinoidea > Camarodonta > Strongylocentrotidae > Mesocentrotus > Mesocentrotus franciscanus. Next base: position 14,740,232 of record CP137683.1, read on the forward strand.
AAATGGTGCGAAGTAGAATCTTTAACAATTCAAAACATTTTCTCACATTATGAACCCCTAGACCGTTTTCCAGTGCAACCTTTGGGATAATGTTCTTAAGGGATTTCATCACAAACTGAATTATGATAGGCAATTTTCTCCCAAACCAGGGTATACAAAAATATTCGTCCATCATTTATTTGCACATGTTTATCAATTCCATTTTCCTTAATATGTTTCAACAAAATCCTTGTCCCCCATATAGGGTTCTTAAAAGAACAACTGTGCAACTAAGAACTCTTTGCATGCTTTAATGAACTTTTCTTGATGCTCTCAGAACATTAAAAGGTCCCTTTATAGAATGAGTATGTTTTTTTAGAACCATTAGGAGATGTGAAGAACTCTTTAGAACCAAGTGTTGCAAAATTGTGCCCATTTATCTATAGGCCGAGGTACACGTTGCATGTATTTTCGTAAGCATGGCGTGTTATGTTATGTGTAACCGGTATAAACTGCGGGCTTCAATTATAGGACGTGTTGTGACATAATAGCGAAATTTCTAAGAGGAATTATTCAAGACAATCCGTGCATCTTTAAAATGGTGTATAATGAATTATAATTGGCCCTAGGGCCCATAACTTTTCTAAATATTCCTTCAAGCCCTGCAACTATTTTTGTTATCATTATGATGAATAACACCCTCTTTCAAAGTTCAAGATGTTTTATTCTATTTGTAAAGTGATTAAAATTCGATATGGAATAATATAGATAAGTAAGTCAATGTATTAAAGTGCATGTTTAATTGGAGTTTTACAGACGTGTATCCATCAGGTTTTGATTATTTACGTCTAGTGACCGACCTTAAAGATACTATGTCCCTTTGCAGCCAACATCAAATTCTGTAGAACTTTGCAGGAATTATGAATACGTCATGTATGTCCTATCTGTGAAATAAAAAGTTAGCAGTGTCCTAATATTCAAATTATGCAAGGAAACCCGTTTACTTGCTAGCTAGACTTCACTGTCAGACACTATTGAGTGACTGACTGGCTTTTTTTTTCTTTGGTAATAACATACATAAAATGAGCTGTAAAGGGTACATGAGCATTTGTCTACGTCAATCACCCACTTCTTGTAATGGCCAAATTAAAAGAAGTTGACCACATCACACAGCGTTGAGTGCAGGGGTCACGGGCACAGATCGACGTGTGGCCGTTGAACGTGCTGGGAGATACGCTCGAGTGCACACTCCGCCATTTTGCTTAGTCCTCGATCTTTTCAGCTCACAAATTTCAAGAATTCCAGTCTGGCCTGTCGTTGAGAAAAAAGCGGCGAACACAAAGAGGACTAACAAAGATGGCGGATATCACCTTATCACGTACGAGCGCTGGCCACATTTTTCGAACCACTATGGACCTTTCTACGTATATTTACAGTTCTGTGGTCACAGGCCACTGGCTTCATCGGGAAGGTAGTTCCATTATGTGAATGAGTAAATTCCGACAAAAATATACATCCAATCAAAACAAATTTAATACCAGAAGAAAGCTAACGATTAGTATATTCATTAGCCGCTTGCTCCAAAGCCGTTTGACGAGTGGGAGCTTGCGAGAGCGGCCAAAGTGTGATTGAAACTCGCTTTTTGTTCTTCCAACGCAAAAAGAGACGACATTGTGCTGGATAAATATGTTTTTCCGGCAAAAGTAACGAAAAATTGCACATTGTCTTTTGATATTATACTTTTTGAATTGTTACCGAGTGACTCCCGGGCACCCCAATGCTGGAAACAAATGCACATTTTAGAAAACTTCACTTTTTCATGGTAAAATGCTTATTTGGTCTATGCACGCAAGTCAGATTGAGCAGATGATACAACGTTTCCATATGTGATTGAATCTTTGCGCAGCACAAAACGTACGACCATTTGGTACAATGGTCTGAAATCAGACTATTAGTATAGTAATAATGACTGCTATGAGAGGCATATAGTTGTTTTTATTGCTCAAGGGGAGGTTACATCGTGCCATCACCCCGAGGCGTGCCGAGGGGTGATAGCACGATGTAACCTCCCCGAGAGCCAAAAAAAAACCAAGTATGCCTCGAATATTAAAGCAGTCATTATAACTTTTATATACTGAAAACAGGGTCATGGAATAACTTTGTTTGCGACTTACTGGTCAATTATGCATGGTATTCAAGTTTGTTTACGCTATCGAAGCCTGTATTGATAAACTTGCAGTCTCAGCTCCCTGCTTAGTTGAGTTGGCTATTGAGATTACACGCATATCCCTATGCAGTCTACTGGGAGTACGTGCATTGTGCGATCATGCCAAATTGGTGAAAGTATTAAAATCCAGATTCAAACCTTCATTGCTTGTGATCCTGAAGGGTACTAAAAAATGAGGCGTCATATGAAAGAGCAGGTCCAGCTCTATATTTCCAAATAGTCCGGGAGCCAGGGGGGTCAACCTAGCTGGAAAGGAAACCAATTTTCATGTGCACAGATGTAAAGATCGCATAGCTCCATATAGCAAATTGACCGTCTAGCATGTTCTAAGTGGTGGGTGTGGCCAGGGGGCGACCCCCTCCCAAAAAAGCGGCCCTTTTGGCGACAAAATAGTATTTTGTAAATAATTGTAAATAATTTTAAGGAAACCTTGAACCACCATGAGTTTGGTGTCATATGAAAGAAAATTAAATTATATACATTTTGATACCTATTTCAACGATATTAGGATTAATTAACATCGCAAATTTAAGTAAAAAACATGATTTTGGGTGATTTTCTTTCGAAATATTGAATTTCATCAAAAAAGATTATTTTCCATATATCAAAATCGGAGAAGTGCATTTTTTCATAACTTTCCAGGAATTTGCTTATGTACAAAGACAATATCTTGTGCGAGGAGAGTTTATATATCTTTTCAATAAAAAGTTATAGCAATCCAAAGTTATTGATTTGATTTCCACAAAAACAACATTTTTGCCCACATGTGTATTAACTGTATGCAAAAACGTGCATTAGTGTATTAAGGACCTGTTTGGTGTGTTTACATCGAGTTTTAAAGATAACTTTTAACTAAAACCTCTAATCACCATGTATTTGGTGTCAAAAGATGGATAATTAAAATACCTTCATCCTGATATCAATTTCAATGAGTGATGTAGTGTGTGAAATATAAATTTTGAGCCAAAAAGGTGCTTTATTGTAGATATTCCTCTGATTTTGGCAAGTATCTCGGTATATTAACTGGACAAAAGTGATTAGACATTTAGTAGTGCAGAAAGTTCAGAGGATTTGGAGCGCTGAGTGCAATTGATAAGTTCAGGGGTTTTAGGCATTTGATTACGGTCAGATGAGAATATTTTGATACCTCATTTGTGACACTGGCAGGTCACTCATTCTTTCTTTCTCTTTGTCTTTCTTTTTCTCTTTAACATACTTTTTCAAAAAGTGAGGGGGCTCGAGCCCCACCGTTCTGCAGGCCCTGACATGAAGGCTTCTAAATAAGCATATTTTGTTGCCTAACTGTAAATTTGGGAATTTCTTATTTTCCAACAAACGCATACAAAAGTATAATTTACAAAAACAAATGAGACAATATGATTTATGCAACGGGCATGATAGAACTCTAATGTAGACGGTGATGTGTTACCAAAATTATATGCTGATACCTAATGACGTTTTCCAATCATCAAATCGTGAGATCCTTAGAAGTTCAAGGAGTTAGTAACGATTTTAAGTTATTCATGGCTAAGCAGAAAAGATTTCAAATTGATCTCAATTATTGTTGTGGAACTTCCTGTTTGAATCGCATCGAATCAAGAAGTTTCTTAATGTTTCTTCGATTTTTGTACCGGATTACTTGTAATCGAGAGAAAATAACTTTGCATACCTAGCCGAAACTATTTTATGAGAAAAGTTTATGTCATTCTAATCTAATCACAATAGAAATTATGCGGAGTATTGGTTGCTTACAAGCATACACATGTTTTCTTAGTAGTCAGGCAAAATAAACCATTAAACCAAACATGGCGATATTATATTATATTCATGATGATCGATGCACTAACTTGTCTTGGTCATGGGCAAGATTATGACAAGCGGCTGGAAGGGGGCGGGGGTGGGGAGCAGGCAACTACCAATGTCCTGAAACATCCAGAGTACAGAAG
>CP137683.1:14744883-14887376 GCA_037976565.1 Mesocentrotus franciscanus
ACCCCTTGCTACGTCTACGCGGGTCGGATGAGACCGAGGCCTTAGGTAGTAGTGATAGACAATTCAAAGTATATGCATTGTACATTGTAAACACACGAATGGGTGCATGTAGCGCTATTATATGAAACTCACTTGCGTTTACACATTCAGATACTGCATTAAGATACTGCATTCACACTTGACTCACGGTTATGATAATAAGAATAAGGTACTCACATTTGTGTTCACATGCAAGAGATTGTATTAAAGGGCAAGTCCACTCCAAAAATAACTGAGTTTCAATAAAAGCAGAAAAATCAGACAAACCAATCAAAAAAAGTGTGAGCAAAATCGGATAACTAATAAGAAAGTTATGGATTTTTGAAAAGTATGTAAAACTATGGAATAATAAGAATCACAACACAAATTGCCAAGATGGTTATCAGTTTGTGACGTCATGTCCTCACAACTTATCAATTGCCTTATATAGTTTAATCCCATTAATTTCCCTTTTTATCCCCCAAAACTTGATTTCCCCATGTCTTTGCCCAGCTTATATGATTTGTATCATATTGCATGCATGACATTTCCCAAAAATGTTTATGAATTTTGAAGAATTGAGACTATTTTCTGAATTTTGTATTTCATAATTATTGATTTTTATATAAATAGTTTATCAAAATTCAATTTTTCATGATTTAACTGGACAAAAATTACTCTTTATTTGTGCATCCACACAAAAACACATGACTTACAATCTAACTTGGATGCTGGTGTGAAGAAATAAGATTCTTAGGGTGAAAATAGGAAATTTATATAATCAATATAAAGAAAATAATTAGTGGATAGTGAGGACCATACGTCACAGACTCATGCGTGAGTTGCCAATTTGTGTAGTGATTTTCAAAGTTTTTCATGTCGTTAAAAATTCATAACTTTCTTATTAGTTATCCGATTTTGCTCAAACTTTTTTTGATTGGTTTGTCTGATTTTTCTGGTTCTATTGAAAGTAAGTTATTTTTGGAGTGGACTTGGGCTTTAACACAAGATTTGCAGTTAGGATATCAAAATGCGTAATATAACAGATTGAATGAAATCTAGTTGGTAATATTGAATTTTCTGTAATGGAATGAATACTAATGATAATATTGTGGTTTTATATAGCACTAATTACATCAACAATGTTTCTAAGCGATTTACAGATGTAACATTACCCCAGTCATTGGATTTAGGCTTGCCCACAGACGATGAATGCACCTTCTCCACTCCCTGGTCAGGTGCCATATTACAGACACTCACAATGCTGAGCAAATTACAATTACTTACGCAGCCTACCGGGTACCTATTTAACACCTGGGTGGAGAGTGTCAAATGGGGATTAATGTCTTGCCAAAGGACGTTAGTGATTGGCTGGGAGTCGAACCCTCAACCCTCTGATCGAGTGTCAAGAGAATGAACCACTATACCACGACACATAAGCCATGAAATGAAAAGGACAATTTCATGATGATATCATCCTTTATTTATTAATTTAGTTACAAGTGATTTATATTGGATGGATAAATGTAGGTTGCTACTTGGCACACCTAGATAAGTGAACTAACTCTGAAAATGAGTTTACCGGTAGGTTTCAACCTAGCCTAAAATACCCAATTTCAAAAATACAAGCCTACAGATGTTCATGCCAGAGTCTAATCTCCTTACGTGTATAGATTTTAATTCATTTTTCTGATATCAATTGTATGTCAAGTGTACATGTATATCTAAAGTATGCTCTGCTTTTTGAGGAGACAAATTTGTATAATGTTGTAGAAAGGCATAATATTATTTTTTCATTTGAAGAGTTAAAAAAAAATTATAACCCTGTATGCCATATGAATGATTGTCGGCTTTTCTCTCGTTAGAGAGCATTCTAGAAACAATGCCCAGAAGATTCAGCTTTCGCCGTTTCTCTGTATTTCTCTTTCTTTTCATTTGAATGCTAGTTTGACACCTGTTTTTTTTTTAATTTACATCAATTGTCTTTTTATTTTCAATTTTGTCAGCATTATAGATGTAATCAGCTTAAGTATTGAGTACTTCTGCAAGTTTTGATAAACTTAGGTTTTAAAACGGAAAAACACAATTTCATTATACTTATTGAATTAGTGTGAAAAAACATGTTTCATTAAAGGGCAAGTCCACTCTAATAATAACTTACTTTCAATAGAAGCAGAAAAATCAGACAAACCAATCGAAAAAAGTTTGAGCAAAATCGGATAACTAATAAGAAAGTTATGAATTTTTAATGACATATTGTTAACTGTATTGATGTATGACCCCACCTCCCCCCCCTAGTCCAGATTCAGTCCGTTCTTTGTTTTTATTCTTCTATCACACGCATCAATCCCACACAAGGCACGGTCTCTCACCTGATCGCGCGATCCCCCAAATTTCCGTCCACACGAGGGTACAGAAATGAGAGGAATGGCTAGGTCTACTTTCAGCGTTGAGGGTGTGTTATTTTTATCAGCTGATTGGGCGCGCGACACGGAAACGGTACAGAGGCTGGACTACCCCCCGAGTTGTGCTATTGTCAGTGGCGGATCAGGGGGGCCGGGCCTCTAGCAAAAAAAAACAGGTAAAAACACCCTTTTTTGAAAGAAAAGAAGATGGGCCCCCTCCCCTGGCGCCCAAGGGGGGGGGGTGGCGTTGGAAAAAATTACCCTTCCGTAGGCGAAATTTTTTCGGGTGCCAAAAAAAATTGTGCTCACTACCCCCCTCCCACTGAGCGAAAAATCGACCGGCACGATTTTCAAATTTTCGCACGAAGTGGGCCCCTTTTTAGGCCCCTCCCTTGCCGCCGGCTGGATCCGCCCCTGGCTATTGTAGTATTGTAGGCTGTATATTTTATAGTACAAACTCTACTAGTCCAAGAGTAAGAATACACTATTAAAAAGGATTGAATTGTATATATATATATTATATAAGTCACAGATTCATCAGTAATTCACGCACAATTTCATATTCATATCAAGCGCACGATATGATATTGAAGACTGACACATTGCTGTAATAAAATACAAATCCCTTCCATTATGTGTGCACGTATTAGAATTTCTGTACTTCGTTTTGGAGTATGTAACACTCTATGCGTGTCTGGTTTACTGTTTTAATGTATATTCATGTAGGATGCATATTCATGAAGTTGCACATACGAGCTGATGCATATTCATGGCCTTTTTACAAATTTAGTTGGTAGTTCATTCTGCTGTACACAATGTCTATGGAGGTAATAATGAAATATTTTGATCCATATTTTTAGCATAAAGAAAAATCTGATTATCGCAATACGATGGAAATAACAGCGTGTGGTATTGTAGAAAAAATTGTATTAATTGCAGTGATATAAATATTTCAAGTGTATACATTAGTCTAAAATATATATTTCATTCTGCTTTGAGGTTTATGTGTACATTTACTGTAAAGAGAGAAAAGAGAAATAGTCTTTGCTTGAAGCGCCGTAGGCCTGTAGCAATATAAATGTAGGATAGAATTTTAGCATAGTATTTGCAAAACAAGAGAAGGTATGTACATTGTGTTGTAAATTACTGCCATTTATTATGTTCAGTTTATTGAAATTATGTTCGGTTTATTTGATTATAGTCACTTTATTCAATTATGTTCAAAACGTTTATTACATTTTCTCTAGAATTTTTTTTGTAATGAAAATGCTGAATGTATGTTGCTTGAAAGAGTACAAAATCAAGTGAAAATGTGAAAACAGTGTTTTGTGTCTCTGTCATTAAAAAATGACCCTTATCGCAAAGACAGTATTTAGTCAAAGTGCAATATTTGCTCCAAGCAAATAAAATTCTGTGTTTTATTTGTGGTATAGAGTGGGTTATTACCATTTTTTTGCTTCCTATGATGTTTCAGTACATTCACACATTTATGTAGACTGCAGTAAGTGACCGGGTTTAATAACTTCAATTGTAAATGTTTTGTCAACATTGACATAATTATTGATTAATCTCAAAGATTGTAGTTTACATTTCATCTGGAGGAAGCTAAATCTTTTAGTTTAACATTATTTTCTTGATTCTTTTTGCTAAGTGAGACAAATTTCTGAAAAGTACACAGAATTACACGATTCACCAAGGAGCTCAGAAAAAATGTAGTGGTCTTTATTACAATAAAATACAAATATATCTTCCTTACAGAATATGATTAAAGCATTTATTTCATCATGTTTCTTGCCGTACGCAGACATCAATGTCACTTCTAAACTACAAAATCCAATACTAGACCCTATATTGTGTGATGAGAGCCAGAAAGACCTTAACTTGTATCATTTTATGCTGCGTTAATGCCCTTCTGGCTCACAGCAGATGACGTAAAATTTCAAAGAGAACAAAAGAAATAATCAGTGGTATCCAAACAGTACCAGTCATTTATTGATGAAGTCTGGGAATGGCTCTACACAGTCCAATCTGAAATCAAAATAATATTTGACTCTTAAGATGTCAACAATTGTGGGGAGTTATGATCATAGGGGTGGTATTAATAATTGTCATTCATTCTTTCTTTTACATTATTTATGTTTTTTGTTTCCATGATTTATTTTGTGTTTAAATACAGATGGGATGCCCACTGCAGACCAAAGCGAATAAAATCTGATCTTTCGTGCATGGGATCTATCAGTACAATGCAGTTTGCATTTTGTTCTCTTAATTTGCTTTCATTTTTAAATTCCTCTCACGTTCATCTTAGATCATCTCGTTTAGTTTTTTTGTTGTTGTTGGTCAGACATTACATTTTTATATCTCCTTTGTATGTTTATCTCCTCTTTGCCTGCTTTATTTGGTTAATGTTACAGTGTTTTGAACAGTTCAAACCCCATCCTCCCCCTTCACCTAACTGAAACCTATACCTAAATCTATTCCTAATGCTGACTCTGACACCCAAAACTTAAACCCTTATCGTAACCCTATTCCTAAACCTTAGATGGATTATATTATGATTACTTGAAGAACCTTTTTTCTTCTTCAAAGTAAGGTGCATATCCGTAGTTGTAAAATGCAGTGTGTATACATTTGTCATCAATTTAAAAATTAAACCAAATTCACTCTCGAAATCCCCCTTATGACAAAAGGTGATGACGTCAGTTTCATCTAGTGCATTATTCTAGGACGACTACCCCCCGGGATAACTACCCCCAGACAATTACCCCCTACTGAACAACTACCCCCGGACAACTACCCCTAGGACAACTACCCCCGGACAACTACCCCCGGACAACTACCCCCGGACAACTACCCCCTAGGATATTTGTCCGGGGGTAGCTGTCCTAGAGGATGGTTGTCGTAGGGGGTAGTTGTCTGGGGTAGTTGTCTGGGGGTAGTTGTCCTAGGGGTAGTTGTCCTAGGGCAGTTGTCTGGGGGTAGTTGTCCGGGGTAGTTGTCTGGGGGTAGTTGTCCGGGGGTAGTTGTCCCGGGGGTAGTCGTCCTAAAGGGTGGTTGCCCTAGGGGGTAGTTTTCCTAGGGGGTAGTTGACTGGGGGTGGTTTCCGGGGGGTGGATGTCCAGGGGGTAGGTGTCCAAGAACCGTATACCTCTCCCTTTATATTTCTATTTTAACATGTCTTTAACATACCAGTATGCCCGTACACCTTTTCTAGAAATTGGTCTCTCTCTTTCTCTCCTTCTCTCTTTCTATCCATCTCTCTCTTTCTCTCTCTCTGTCTCTCTTTATCTTTCTCTCTTTCTCTATCTCTCTCTCCATCTCTCTCTCTCCCTCCATCCCTCCCTCATCACGCTATCGTCGTCACGGAAAGGTTTTCAGCTCAACATAGAATATTCCTTGCTATATTTACATAGGCCTAATCGTGAATGTCAATATTAGCAAATAAGGCACTTTGAACTTAAATAGTTACCTCTGACATAACATTATATGATATACGTGCTTTATTTCACGAAGTCAATTTGCATTTCAATACCTAGGAACGGCATATGCGTCTATCTACTGACAACGTTGCAGCTTGTTCTCTTTGATGTTTCTCATGATCAAGAACAAAATATATATTTTGAATTTAAAACTAACATCTACAAAATGATTTCAGGTTAGGCTATGTTTCAGTAGCTCAATTTTCATTTCAATAATCAGGAACGGCTTATGCGTCAATCTACTGACAACGTTGCAGCTGGTTTTCATTGACGTTTCTCGTCCTTTATTTCCTCAACGTTAAGCCGCTCGCTCCATCTCTAAAAGACTGTGAGTATTATTGACTATACACAGTTTCATTATGTTACACTGACTGATAAATTTCATCTTATCTTGATGTGTTAGTATATAGAATCAGGCGCGTACGCAGCGGGGGTTAAACCCCTCAAAATTTTTTTTATGTGTGTGTTTCGGAGCAAACAATGAAATACTATTTGTAAAAGCTTTACTCTAACGTTTGATGGCCTCAGCAAGAATAACGCACACATCTCCCTAAAGTACAAGTCCACTCAACTGAAAAGTTGAGCTGATTAGATAGACAAAAATGTAAAAAGCCCAAATATAACTTGGTTTTGGAAAATGGTGCTCAGATTTATTTGTAATAACTTGTTTTAATGAGCAAAAAACAAGTTACTAATCGAGCCGGTTCTCCCCCTGTGACGTAGGGTCCTCACAACACAGATTCGTAATGTAACCAAATTTAATGCATACGTCTTTGTGAAGTGCCTCGAAACAAACTATTTCATTCACCTGATAAGAAATACTATTATTCTTATCAGGTGAATGAAGTAGTTTGTATAGAGGCACTTCAAAGACGTATGCATTAAATTGGTTACATTACGAAAATAGCCTATTGTCAGAATGCATACTGCTGGCACTTTCGTTGTTAGGAGCATACGTCACATCTGTACAGCAATTTAAATGTTTTGCTCGAAATAACCGAAACAAAAATCGCTCTTAAAAATCACCTGATTGAAGTACGCCCGTGATATTTGGCAGTTTTAACCTTTGATTTATTTACTACATGCTATAATTTTTGAAAATCGGAGTGGACTTGGACTTTAATTACGAACAATTTGCTGACAATAGCTACTTTCGTCAATCTTTTTTAATAATATTTAAACCACATGTATGTACATTCGTCTTAATAATCAAACAAAGGAAGTTTAGAGGAAGGTTTATTTTGTGGAAAATATGATTAATGTCATGAACGATTGGACTGGAATGAATTATTCATTTCGTTTCAATCTTTATGCACCGCATTGTTTTTATGAATTGAATTGATCTTGACTTATTTATTTATTTATGTATTCATACATATTTATACAGGTACACAAGATCAGAAATAAATCTTGGACCTGGTATTAATACAAAAAGTAGTAACAATAACAATTTAGTATTCAGAATCGTATAAAGCAATAGTTATCTCATTTTAATTTTCTTTAAATTCTATTCTAGATTTTAAAATTGAGAATTACTTTTGGATCAAAGACCAAATAAATTAATGACAATTGACTGTTATTAGGGAAATTATAACTCGGTATTAAAAAAAAAAAAAAGAGATCGCAGTTTCCCTTGCCTTGTCGGGAAAGAAAAACTAATTCCTTTATTCCGGGGTTGGCATGCGGGGATAATGGGGGAGGGGGTACTTGAATTGCTATGTAAATTTTAAACAGTTTGAATCTGTGGCGTATCCAGACCTTGGCATCTGTGGCAAAGCAGGTGAGCTTACGGTCATCCATATATTTTAGTATGAAGGGATGGGGGAGTATCCCCAAATAAAAATAAAAAGCTGAATATCACTGTTTGACTCTCTGGCAGTAAGTTTTTGGGGAATGTGTCTCCAACAGTATATCGCCCGTTTTATGTCACCACTAATAACTAAAAATGATTCTATACGTTGTTAAATCTGACAATTGAGGTTTATTTTCTCTGTATAAGGGCAGCTGTCACTTCAAATTTAGACAGCCACCACCTCATATTCAGGCAGCGAGGTGGTCTATTTGACTATAATCAATTATAATCGTGTATTATGAAGTATGTTTCCTGCCTAATATTTCCATGACGAAATTACATTTTCATTGTTAAAAAGTATCAAATACTTTTGCTTACTTGTAAAATATAGAAACAAGAAGTTGGTATTGCTTCGTGAGAGTCAATTCACTGTTAACAAAAAATGGTGCGAAGTAGAATCTTTAACAATTCAAAACATTTTCTCACATTATGAACCCCTAGACCGTTTTCCAGTGCAACCTTTGGGATAATGTTCTTAAGGGATTTCATCACAAACTGAATTATGATAGGCAATTTTCTCCCAAACCAGGGTATACAAAAATATTCGTCCATCATTTATTTGCACATGTTTATCAATTCCATTTTCCTTAATATGTTTCAACAAAATCCTTGTCCCCCATATAGGGGTTCTTAAAAGAACAACTGTGCAACTAAGAACTCTTTGCATGCTTTAATGAACTTTTCTTGATGCTCTCAGAACATTAAAAGGTCCCTTTATAGAATGAGTATGTTTTTTTTAGAACCATTAGGAGATGTGAAGAACTCTTTTAGAACCAAGTGTTGCAAAATTGTGCCCATTTATCTATAGGCCGAGGTACACGTTGCATGTATTTTCGTAAGCATGGCGTGTTATGTTATGTGTAACCGGTATAAACTGCGGGCTTCAATTATAGGACGTGTTGTGACATAATAGCGAAATTTCTAAGAGGAATTATTCAAGACAATCCGTGCATCTTTAAAATGGTGTATAATGAATTATAATTGGCCCTAGGGCCCATAACTTTCTAAATATTCCTTCAAGCCCTGCAACTATTTTTGTTATCATTATGATGAATAACACCCTCTTTCAAAGTTCAAGATGTTTTATTCTATTTGTAAAGTGATTAAAATTCGATATGGAATAATATAGATAAGTAAGTCAATGTATTAAAGTGCATGTTTAATTGGAGTTTTACAGACGTGTATCCATCAGGTTTTGATTATTTACGTCTAGTGACCGACCTTTAAAGATACTATGTCCCTTTTGCAGCCAACATCAAATTCTGTAGAACTTTGCAGGAATTATGAATACGTCATGTATGTCCTATCTGTGAAATTAAAAAGTTAGCAGTGTCCTAATATTCAAATTATGCAAGGAAACCCGTTTACTTGCTAGCTAGACTTCACTGTCAGACACTATTGAGTGACTGACTGGCTTTTTTTTTCTTTGGTAATAACATACATAAAATGAGCTGTAAAGGGTACATGAGCATTTGTCTACGTCAATCACCCACTTCTTGTAATGGCCAAATTAAAAGAAGTTGACCACATCACACAGCGTTGAGTGCAGGGTCACGGGCACAGATCGACGTGTGGCCGTTGAACGTGCTGGGAGATACGCTCGAGTGCACACTCCGCCATTTTGCTTAGTCCTCGATCTTTTCAGCTCACAAATTTCAAGAATTCCAGTCTGGCCTGTCGTTGAGAAAAAAGCGGCGAACACAAAGAGGACTAACAAAGATGGCGGATATCACCTTATCACGTACGAGCGCTGGCCACATTTTTCGAACCACTATGGACCTTTCTACGTATATTTACAGTTCTGTGGTCACGGGCCACTGGCTTCATCGGGAAGGTAGTTCCATTATGTGAATGAGTAAATTCCGACAAAAATATACATCCAATCAAAACAAATTTAATACCAGAAGAAAGCTAACGATTAGTATATTCATTAGCCGCTTGCTCCAAAGCCGTTTGACGAGTGGGAGCTTGCGAGAGCGGCCAAAGTGTGATTGAAACTCGCTTTTTGTTCTTCTCCAACGCAAAAAGAGACGACATTGTGCTGGATAAATATGTTTTTTCCGGCAAAAGTAACGAAAAATTGCACATTGTCTTTTGATATTATACTTTTTGAATTGTTACCGAGTGACTCCGGGCACCCCAATGCTGGAAACAAATGCACATTTTAGAAAACTTCACTTTTTCATGGTAAAATGCTTATTTGGTCTATGCACGCAAGTCAGATTAAGCAGATGATCCGTTTCCATATGTGATTGAATCTTTGCGCAGCACAAAACGTACGACCATTTGGTACAATGGTCTGAAATCAGACTATTAGTATAGTAATAATGACTGCTATGAGAGGCATATAGTTGTTTTTAATGCTCAAGGGGAGGTTACATCGTGCCATCACCCCGAGGCGTGCCGAGGGGTGATAGCACGATGTAACCTCCCCGAGAGCAAAAAACCAACTATGCCTCGAATATTAAAGCAGTCATTATAACTTTTATATACTGAAAACAGGGTCATAGAATAACTTTGTTTGCGACTTACTGGTCAATCATGCATGGTATTCAAGTTTGTTTACGCTATCGAAGCCTGTATTGATAAACTTGCAGTCTCAGCTCCCTGCTTATATAGTTGAGTTGGCTATTGAGATTACACGCATATTCCTATGCAGTCTACTGGGAGTAAGTGCATTGTGCGATCATGCCAAATTGGTGAAAGTATTAAAAATCCAGATTCAAACCTTCATTGCTTGTGATCCTGAAGGTGGTACTAAGAAAATGAGGCGTCATATGAAAGAGCAGGTCCAGCTCTATATTTCCAAATAGTCCGGGAGCCAGGGGGGTCAACCTAGCTGGAAAGGAAACCAATTTTCATGTGCACAGATGTAAAGATCGCATAGCTCCATATAGCAAATTGACCGTCTAGCATGTTCTAAGTGGTGGGTGTGGCCAGGGGGCGACCCCCTCCCAAAAAAGCGGCCCTTTTGGCGACAAAATAGTATTTTGTAAATAATTGTAAATAATTTTAAGGAAACCTTGAACCACCATGAGTTTGGTGTCATATGAAAGAAAATTAAATTATCTACATTTTGATACCTATTTCAACGATATTAGGATTAATTAACATCGCAAATTTAAGTAAAAACATGATTTTTGGTGATTTTTTCGAAATATTGAATTTCATCAAAAGATTATTTTCCATATATCAAAATCGGAGAAGTGCATTTTTTCATAACTTTCCAGGAATTTGCTTATGTACAAAGACAATATCTTGTGCGAGGGAGAGGTTTATATATCTTTTCAATAAAAAAGTTATAGCAATCCAAAGTTATTGATTTGATTTCCACAAAAACAACATTTTTGCCCACATGTGTATTAACTGTATGCAAATACGTGCATTAGTGTATTAAGGACCTGTTTGGTGTGTTTACATCGAGTTTTAAAGATAACTTTTAACTAAAACCTCTAATCACCATGTATTTGGTGTCAAAAGATGGATAATTAAAATACCTTCATCCTGATATCAATTTCAATGAGTGATGTAGTGTGTGAAATATAAATTTTGAGCCAAAAAGGTGCTTTATTGTAGATATTCCTCTGATTTTGGCAAGTATCTCGGTATATTAACTGGACAAAAGTGATTAGACATTTAGTAGTGCAGAAAGTTCAGAGGATTTGGAGCGCTGAGTGCAATTGATAAGTTCAGGGGTTTTAGGCATTTGATTACGGTCAGATGAGAATATTTTGATACCTCATTTGTGACACTGGCTGGTCACTCATTCTTTCTTTCTCTTTGTCTTTCTTTTTCTCTTTAACATACTTTTTCAAAAAAGTGAGGGGGGCTCGAGCCCCACCGTTCTGCAGGCCCTGACATGAAGGCTTCTAAATAAGCATATTTTGTTGCCTAACTGTAAATTTGGGAATTTCTTATTTTCCAACAAACGCATACAAAAGTATAATTTACAAAAACAAATGAGACAATATGATTTATGCAACGGGCATGATAGAACTCTAATGTAGACGGTGATGTTACCAAAATTATAAGCTGATACCTAATGACGTTTTCCAATCATCAAATCGTGAGATCCTTAGAAGTTCAAGGAGTTAGTAACGATTTTAAGTTATTCATGGCTAAGCAGAAAAGATTTCAAATTGATCTCAATTATTGTTGTGGAACTTCCTGTTTGAATCGAATCGAATCAAGAAGTTTCTTAATGTTCCTTTGATTTTTGTACCGGATTACTTGTAATCGAGAGAAAAAAATAAATTTGCATACCTAGCCGAAACTATTTTATGAGAAAAGTTTATGTCATTCTAATATAATCACAATAGAAATTATGCGGAGTATTGGTTGCTTACAAGCATACACATGTTTTCTTAGTAGTCAGGCAAAATAAACCATTAAACCAAACATGGCGATATTATATTATATTCATGATGATCGATGCACTAACTTGTCTTGGTCATGGGCAAGATTATGACAAGCGGCTGGAAGGGGGCGGGGTGGGGGAGCAGGCAACTACCAATGTCCTGAAACATCCCAGAGTACAGAAGAAGAACTTATCAATTGCCAATGTCCTGAAACATCCCAGAGTACAGAAGAAGAACTTATCAATTGCACTCAGTGCTCCAAATCCTCTGAACTTTCTGCACTACTAAATGTCTAATCACTTTTGTCCAGTTAATATACCGAGATACTGGCCCAAATCAGAGGAATATCTACAATAAAGCACCTTTTTGGCTCAAATTTATATTTCACACACTACATCACTCATTGAAATTGATATCAGGATGAAGATATTTTAATTATTCATCTTTTGACACCAAATACATGGTGATTAGAGGTTTTAGTTAAAAGTTATCTTTAAAACTCGATGTAAACACACCAAACAGGTCCTTAATACACTAATGCACGTATATGCATACAGTTAATACACATGTGGGCAAAAATGTTGTTTTTGTGGAAATCAAATCAATAATTTGATAATAATTGACCCCCCCCCCCGGCTCCCGTACTATAAGGGGCGTCATCTCGTCATTACATGTAGATCTAGACGTAGCTACAATCGAGATCGGCGGTCGTCTGCGATGTGTTTGTAGAAACCAAATTAATCGCACAACAAATGTATGGATGGCCGCGCGCGCTCCGCACAAACTAAGTAAGCCAATGGGGATCGCAGGAGGTCAGGATAGAAACTTTTAACTAGGCCCTGTGGGCTATTGCTATGCCCTGTGAGTGGGGCATGGCTTGAAATCACGACTCCAATTTCGACCAATCAGATGGCTAGATTTCTAAAGTGAGGTATATAACACTTATTAGCACGTAGCACTAAAGTCGATTTCGACAACTAATAGTCGTTATTTTCCAACTTAAAGACATTTTTAAGCCCCCCCCCCTTTTTTAGGGAAGTTCTAAATTAGTATTATCTTTCAAATGCCGTTGGAATTTAACCTTTTCATTTGTTTGGCCTGCAAATGGGACATAGTACCTTTAACGTCACAATACGTGCGATACATGGGTAATGTATCCCCACTTTCTCTCTTTGTTTCTTTCTTCTTCTTTCTTCTTCTCCATAATTTTCCTGTACTTCAGGTCAATACTCTATCTACAGGTCAGCATGGCTTCTAAATTCAGCTCTGCAGAGGGCGTCTGTGAAGGAGATGACTGTAAGGCGAATACAGATCTGACTTTCTATGTGAAGGAGAAGAAGAAGCTCTGCCATGACTGCGCCTCCAAAAGGAAATGCATCAGAAAAGCACGAAAGGGTGGGCCTAATATGTATTGTGAGAAACATGGAAAAGATATTGATTTGTATTGTAAAACACATGGCGTAGCTTTATGTGTGTCATGCGCTATGATAGATCATCATGAAAAGCCTTGCGTGCGACAGGATATAGAGGACGCAATCATGGAAAATAAAGCAAAGCTCAACATTTTGAAGGAAACGGCGATGGAGAAGTTAAAGTTATGTCAAGTCCATGGAAAGCACATTCGTCAGTGTAGACAATTCGCCGACGAACATCTGCAAAGTATCAAAGATGAGGTAGATTCCGTAATCGAAAAGGCGATTGCAAGAGACAAAGTCAGGCAACAGGAGGATGCTGCTAAAATCGACCAAGAGATCGATGGGAAAAACCAAAAACTGCAAGAGGAAATTCAGGAGATCCAAGAGAAGATTCGAAAGAACAATGAGGAGAGAAAGAAGCGACATGAAGAAAACAACACAAATGCAGAGAATAGACAACAACCAATAAATAATAAGCAATGCGATCTTCATGCTGACATTCAGAACATCGTTCAAGAGATCGAGAGAAAGATTGGCGAGTTGGAGAAATCGTGGGAAGATGACACGAAAAGCACAGAGAATGCAAACCAGACACTTGACTCAGTTCTCGAAGACGATCAAAATATCGTCAAAGACGGGCATTGTGTGAACACATCAGTTAGTGATAAACTAAAAAAGCCACTGAATGAGGGTGGGGTGAAAGAAATGAATCGTGTTTTATCAGGTGTAAGGTTTGTGATGGGTGCTGGGAGGGAGATGAAGTATGATGGGAAGATTGATGGGTATGATGGGGAGTGGAAGCTCATTGATACAATCACTGTCGGAGATCAAATCAAAGTCGCTGTCATTGTAGGATGCATAGAT
Source organism: Mesocentrotus franciscanus (assembly GCA_037976565.1). Taxonomy (NCBI): domain Eukaryota; kingdom Metazoa; phylum Echinodermata; class Echinoidea; order Camarodonta; family Strongylocentrotidae; genus Mesocentrotus; species Mesocentrotus franciscanus. The sequence continues at coordinate 14,759,275 of CP137683.1, forward strand.
GAATGCAAAGTGATTATCACAGATATACTATTAAGTAGTAGACATACATACATGTTAGATTTGAACACTAAACATACTCAGAGAGTGATAAAAGGTAGTGATACATTATGGGTTCGGTCCTGTGAAGTGCTGAATGATGACAATGTAGTATGCGGTAAAGCGTACAGAGGTAGTACAGGGGACAGTTTGACTGGATGCATCAGTGTGTATGACAGAAGGTGGATGCTCATCAATGACGTAACTATACCAAGAAATACGACGGGTGATATCACGCGGGTGAATGTTACAGCTGACAAGGATGGGATGACCATCGCTGCTGAGGTGGGTCAGTCTAAGATATACGTCATCAACCCCTCTGGTGGTAAGATTATCAATACCATCACGTGTAAAGAGAATATAAGGATGTGTGATATGCTTTCATCAGGCCACTTCATCGCAGCTCGACCCTCACCAGTAGATCGCAGAGCGCTCATCATTGACAGAGAGGGTGCTCAAAGGGAAATCCCCCACAATGATGTCATCCTGAATGTCTGCGTTGATCCTAAGACAGACGACCTCTACGTCGTGACATCAGATGAGGGTTTCAAAACGTGTGTGATTGATCAGGTGATGAGTGAGGGTGATATGAAGAAGAGAAGAGTAGCATCATTCGCCCTATCAAAAAGACTGGAGGGAAATTACAAGAGGTCCCACCTTCTTATGTCTCGAGTGATGTTGACGTCATCCGGGAAAATTATTGCTAGCAATGGAGACAATATTCTCGTATTCAAAAAGCTATTCAGCATCTAAACCAATCATAAAGAGATCTTTACAATCGAGTTTGATCACTGTCTTTGTACAAGAATGCTACATGTATCTTATAATTTGCCTAACCTCATAGACATCCCAATACAGTGCAAACAAATGATTGAACAGAGTGTAGATTCGTAGTGATATAGGCCAAGGCAGCAATAATTCTCTCCTCATGATTGTTTCCTTCTATATTCGTCTCGTTCAAACTCTCTTTCCTTCTATATTTGTCTCGTTCAAACTCTCTTTCCTTTTTAATATTCGTATCTTAATTATTGGTTGATATTACGATATGTTTAAAGAAATGTTACTCGGTGAGGAAGGACTAGTATTCTCGGCTCAGTGCGTAGGGTGAGACTTGGCCTTTGAAAATGTTGAGTGGTTTATAGCCTAGGACGGGTTAAGGCTTGTATACCGGTCCATGTGCATTTAATTTACCTACGCGCTTCGCATTGACCTACACGTCACAATAGTTTTATCTACGTTCTTGGTTTAAAAAAAGAAGAAGTAGATTAGTCATTTAAAAAATCCATTCCTTGATCAAAGAGTGTTTAAAAGAGACAGTCTAAAACAACCAACCGTTCCAAATGAAAGTTATGTTATTGTATGTCATATGTTCAGCCCGAACCATACAACAATATGCTGTATATAGTGTTAAATGTTGTCTGTAAAATAAATAAAAATACATAAGTTAGTGAAATGTTCATGTGTTATCATTGTATGTATGAATTTCAATAAAGATACAAAAATTGAAGTTTTATATAAAGTTGGAGTAAAACTGCTGATTTATTTGGTCCGATATACTGTAAAGAGTTATCAGAAAAATAGATTCCTTGTGGTAAAGTATGAATGCTATTTAGACTGTATGTTTTTAATTATTCAAAGATTGATGATACCCAGGACACGGCGTTAATTTCATTATTTCATGCATAAAATATATATCCCTATATTGTAAAATAGTTATCACTATCTTTGAAGTATTAAATACGTATCAAAGATATTTTAGTGTTATTATTCAATGTGTAAATTGCATTGTAGATAAAAATGAAGTTTTATATAAAGTTGGAGTACAATCACATAGTCAGATATATGCTTTATTTACATTCTTGGTTTGTTCGTTTGTTTGTTTGTTTGTTTTACCTGACTACTCTGTAATTATTTGCTTAGTTGCTTGATTAAACAGGCAGATGATTTGACAAAGACCAATTCCATGATCAAAGAGACAGCCTGGAACAACCACCCGTTTCGAATTAAGGTTTTGTTATGGTGTGTCACACGTTTAGTTCAAACTATTATCTATTGAGAGTAAACCGCTGTCTCTAAAATCAATGATAATACATGGTAATTTGTTATCATTGCATGTATGAATTTCAATGCAGATATACAAATGGAAGTTTTATAAGTTGGAGTTAAATTGCGTGGAGGAAGGAGTATGTTTTATTTTCAATGTTGGTTTATTTGGTCTAGTATACTGATAAAGCCCCTCTAAAGTGTTGGGAGAGCCCCAAATTCGCCAAAAATTTGATGGCAAAATTTCACTTAAATTTTTATCATAATGTGAAAGAGGGTGTCATTTAAGACACACTTCTGCAAAGACCCCCTTCCCCCCAAAAAAAAACGTGTTTGAAGACAAATTTTGATAAAAGAATATATAATTTGGGTTTCTGTTGTACGCAGAAATACCTTAGGTTTGTATTCTGTCATCAATATTCGACTTCAAACACATTTGTTGTGAAAATCCGTGCAGAAATGTGTTATAAATGACTTCTTCTATACACTATGATACAAATTAAGTGAAAATTTGCCATCAAATTTTTGGGGCTCCCAACACTTTAGAGTGGCTTTAAGAGTTATCAGAAATATAAGAAAAATAGATTCCTTGTGGTAAAGTTTGAAGTCTTTCTAGACTGTATGTTTGTTTATTTCAAGATTGTTGATACCCAGGAAACGTTGTTACTTTCATTATTTCATTCATAAAATATACATCCCTGTATTGTAAAATAGTTAGCCCTATCTTTGAAGTGTAAGGTATTTGGGCTTTTGTAGCGTATCTGTAATCAAGTGTTATTGCTTACATTTGTGAAAGATGTCTCACTGTAGTTTTCACTAACATGAATTCATATGTTCTTTATTTTTTAAATATAAATATACACAGTGTAGTTAAATACGTAATATCATTGTAATAAAGATATTTTAGTGTTATTATGTGTAAACAGCATTGTAGCTACAAATGTAGTTTTATAACTTGGAGTAAAATCACGTAGACGATAATGTTTTATTTACATTCTTGGTTCGTTGTTTGTTTGTTTTACCTGACTACTCGGTAATTTTTAGCTATTAGCTTAGTTGCTTTTTTAATATAGGCAGATTAATTGAGAAAGATCGATTCCATGATCAAAGAGACAGCCTGAAACAACCACCCGTTATAAACGAAGGTTTTGTTATGGTGTGTCACATGTTCAGTCCATACTATATACTTTATAGAGTAAAATGCTTTCTCTAAAAAAAATACAAAAGTTATACAGCTTTAGATTTAATGTACATACTGCTAGGTACCTTTACCATAACCTTTATTTTAGTAGGATTTGTGTATATTAGTGTTTGATTTTAATAGTTTGATCTGATAATACAGAAAATGTATAATGAAGGTGAAGTACATTCAGGACAGCATGTACATTCTGTATTAAACGTTATATAAATTTGACTATTATCATTAATATTATTATCGTTATCATAATTATCATTAACATTATTATTAATTTTGTCATTACAATCATTATCATTATCACTATCTATCATTATTATTACTATTATTATTATTATTATTATTATTATTGATAATTATAACACAGCCTTTCCTTTCATTATATTACATATATATATATATATATATATATATATATATATATATATATATATATATATTATTGTTTGATGTGGCGTGATAATCTTTCTTATACATGTATATACAACATTTTAAACTGAGTACTTTATTTAGATCGTTTGTTGAGGGTACAGTTATATTTTTAGTTTGTCTTGTAGGAAAGCAGTGACAGTTTTTATTCAGATTTTACATTTAATGGAACTACATGTAGGAAGACAATTTTGTAAGCAGAAGATGAAACCTGTATTTGTAGAATATCTATCTTATCAGAGTATAGTTTAATTTTGCAAACAAAGGATCGGAGTGATGGCGGTATAAAGAATTAGTACCTGAACGCATGACTTTCTTTTCTAATTAAACAGTATCAACGTTGCTTGAATTCAACCATGTAATATTGTGATATGCATTGCTTGCTTTTATTTGTTCATGTTTGGGAATTGTTTCTTCTTTTGTATGCTTACCTAATCTTTTTAAAGCTTGCATCCTAATGAAAAATTATCGTATATATACTGTACATGTAATATTCATTTTCACGTGAAGGTTTTTGATGTGATTAACTCTTTTTGTTTTTAAATTAAAGCAAAGAATTATGTATTGGTTTGAATTCTATATAAAAGTACCCATCACCCCACGAGAAGATTCCGACAGACTCGTTATTTCGTTTGTCACAAAATTTCTTCAACATATTATAACGTCTACCTCTCTCTTTTCTATTCCTACATTTCACCTTTTTTAGAAATTGTTCTTCCTCTGTCTCCGTCCTCTCTAGCTTTCCCCCTCTCTCTCTCTTTCTTTCCCTCCCTCTCCCTTCTCTTTCGTTCTTTCTCCCCCTCTCTTCCTTCTCTTTCTTTCTTTCTCCCCTCTCTATATCTCTTTCTCTCTTTCTCTCTCTCTCCCTCCGTCTCTCTCTGTATCTCTCCCTCCATCCCTGCGTCCCTCCCTCTTCACATGTATATAACATACCAGTATGCCAGTATACAAATACAAATACACATACACATAGATATTGTTCCCGTTCTGTCTCCCCTCTATAAACCCCTCTCCCTCTTTCTTTCTCTCTCTCTCTCTCTTACTTTCTCTCCCTCCCCCTCTCTCTCCCTCTCATTCTCTCTCTCTCTCCATTATATCTTGTTCTCTTCCCCACTCCCTCTCCCTCTCATTCTCTCTCTCCCCTATATCTTGTTCTCTCCCCCACTCTCTCTCCCTCTCATTCTCTCTCTCCCTATATCTTGTTCTCTCCCTCTCTCTCTCCTCGTATTCTCTCTCCCTCTCCTATATCTTTCTCTATATATCTCTCTCCGTCTCTCTCTCTCACTCTCTCTCTCTCTCTCTCTCTCTCTCTCTCTCTCTCCACAATCACTTTATCTCGTTCAGCCTGTGTATCCCAAAGAATGAAACAACAAACAAATCGCAGTGAGATAAGTATTCCTTCTGTTGAGAGTCAGAAGGGCTTTACCCCAATTCAACATTCATATGAAAAATAGAAGAAGACATTCATATATCTGCAATCTTTTTGGTGCGAATTCTTACTCATTTAATGTCCTACTTTTGGAAGATGATGAGCCTAAACCTGTTAGCCAAATTCACTTCTATGAGTAAATGTTTTGAATGAATGTTTTGAATCTATACAAACGATATCAATAACCTGAATTCTTGAATTTTCGAATTAGAATAATTAAGGTTCTTGTGAAACAGTCCAGCAGGATTCAAAGTAACCCAATATATCGTAGAAAACGAATAAAAAGCGAGTAAAAATTATATTAAAAAAAGTTTTTGGGGTTGCAAGTAGACACTCATTTATCAAACGATTGTTAACAATCCCAGGTTAATTGCATCAACAATAATTCGTCATGTAGTACCAGAATACATGATCTATTAATCCATTGTTTATGAGAATCAGATGGTGGGCTGGCAGGCTGTTCCTGTAAGAATAAAGTACGATGGATTACGCCAACGGGTTTATTTTAACTGGTTTGTATTTTTGAGCGGATAAGTTTTGGCGGGGCACAATTGTATTGTTTGTTTTCTGGGGCCTGAATCCATAGATATGCTATTTATATCTTCTCTGTTCTTTGACATTCTGGTCTACGATATATCATGATGAGTATTATGAAACCAAAGTTGATTAGAAAGATGTTAAAAGTGAGGTAAAATCATCATCAACTTTCTGCTCTTCCCTCATCCAACGTGGGAAGGTTAATTGGCTAAGTCGGAAGAGCGTCTGTCTGTCGAACCAAATATCAAAGATTTGAATCCAAGCCAGGCAGATGACTGACGCCCCCCTTGTACGTTAACTTGACCCCACCCCCACGCCGCCCCCACCTCAACTCCCATTTATAAACGTAGGATAAGTTACAATGAAACTCTCCGTCCCTAGAATAAGACGTTAAATGGACTCATTTTGAATAGGAGGGCTATGTCACCTATGCATATTCTAAATGGACTCTTGGTGATAAATTGGTAACTCTACACATCTCTATCAGTTATACCGGGAGACCAGCTGTCACAAGACTGTGAACACTGTAACAAGTTACAATGACTGTTATAACCTATTGAAATTATTGCATTTGATTGGCTGTCAGCAAATCTGTGACAGAAATTTGGCACTTGTTAAGAAACATGGCCCTGGGCGTGCTGTATAATTAGTTCGTTTTCCCCAGGTATACAGGTGATTATTAGCTGAACTGATATCAATAGTTAACACAAAAATGTCATCGTCATCGCGGAAAGGTTTATCAGCTCAACATTGAATTTTCTTCCCTAGTATTTCATTATCGTGAATGTCAATATTATAGAGATATCGACTGCTTTGAGAGGCCTGTCTGTTTTAGGTTCAAGAGAACGTGCACATCCTGCCATGAACTCGAGGCGTTATCATTATTATTATTACTATTATTATCGATAGTGTTTACACAGCATTTCCTTTCATTATATTGTGATATGTTTATATTATTGATTTATTTAATATGATAATCTTTCGCATACATGTATATACAAGATGTAAAACTGAAGTACTTTATTTAAATCATTGGTTGGGGGTAAAGTTATTTATTTATTTCGTCTTGTAGGAAAGCAATGATATTTTATTCCGATTTAACATTTAATGGAAGTACATGTACAGAGACAGTACATGTTCAACTTTGTATTAAGCAGAATATGAAAACTGCATTTGTAGAATATCTGTCTTATTAGCTGGTAGAGTTTAATTTTGCAAACAAAGGATCGAAGTGATGGTGGTATAAAGAATTATTGCCTGAACGCATGACTTTCTTTTCTAGTAAAAAAAAAAAAACTTTCAATGTTGCTTGAATTTGCCTATTATTACACAAGGAAATATAATTCATTGCTTGCTTTCATTTGTTCATGTTCGGGAATTTTTCTTCTTTTGTATGCTTGCTTTCTAATCAAAGATTATCACATATACATGTAACAGTCTTTTTATGCGATGGTTTTAAGATATGATTATTTTATCGAAACAAAGAATTCTAGTTTATGACTTGGACTGTTTCTCTAATCCACTGTGTTTATCGCTCTTATGTGTCAGTTTTATATGTCTTATGATATACTGTATACCTATGATATACATGTACATGGAGTTTTTTGTGATCTGACAGATACATGTATGTCTTTGGACCATGAAGACATATCTACACGTCACAAGCTTAGGGGTTGAAATCCATGCCACATCACTGCAGTGTCCTTTGGCAGCTACATTAATCCTTACCAGGGTATATCGTAAGTCAGGTAAAGCCAGGGTAATCATCCCTTTGTACAGCGTTTAACAATATTAACAATATTAATATTAACCGCATTATATATGTTACCATTTTTATTAATTGTACCACTTGTATGTTGTGTTCTTAATTGCAGCATGAGGCTATAAGACGAAGTCTCTGTCTGAGAACATCCGTGGGGTTAAAGGCAAGAAGAGACATCTTGAGGATAACCTGGACATGCTGCACGAGGAGGTCGCAAAGCTCATGGCAGCAGGTTAGTCATCACAATGACAGTTACAATATGGACTTTTAGATTGTACACGACGAGAACGTGGAGAACGACGTGAACGGGCCAGTGCCTTGAAAGAGTGACACACGTTGCAGTCCACTACGTCGACGTGCAAATCTAAAAGTCCCTAATGACACTGATAGTACGGACTGCCCGGCAGTGCCTTAAAGGACATCACAGTGCCTTATAAGGACGTCACACGTTGCAGTCCAGGGCGGCGATCCCGGGGACGGGGGAGACGTCCCCCTCAATTTTTTAGGGGGATTGTCCCTCCTGAAAATTTGCAAAGTGCAAACAAAAAATGTATAGCAAATACTGACTAAAGGCTGCAACACACTTTTAGGCTCTGGAGGTCCCCCCCCTGAAAATTTGCAAAGTGCAAACAAAAAATGTATAGCAAATACTGACTAAAGGCTGCAACACATTTTAGGCTCTGGAGGGCCCAAGAGTGCAGTGTTTAGACAAATAAAAATGCAAAAATCTTCCCACTCGGGAGCTACGCTCCCTCGCATAATATCCTTCAAAATGTACAAGTAAATACCGAGAAAAGTGTAGTGTGAAAAAAGTATATTGCTTGTTTTTATACTATAGTTTTGCTAAGAAATTTTATTTTTTAATACAACAAAACTTCAAAAACATGTGAGGGAGTAGTAACTTCCGTCACCTTCACCCCTCTCGTTCACTATGCTCCCTCGCACTTTCATACTGATGGGGGCGACTTGGGGGCAGTTCCCCCCAAATAAAATTAAAACGTGGTTTATATCTTATTCGATACCAGCGATTTACAAATGTTGCTGAAATGGCATGAGTTTTCCTTAAGCTTCCGGGGGCTCTGCCCCCTGGACCCCACCAAGGGCACTAAGGCGGGCCCCTGGATGCTCATCTCACAGTTATTAAATGCCTAAAACCCCTGAGCTTCCGGGGGCTCCGCCCCCTGGACCCCACCAGGGCCCTAAAGCGGGCCCCTGGATGCTCATCTCACCGTTATTAAATGCCTAAAACCCCTGAGCTTCTGGGGGCTCCGTACCCTGGACCCCACTCCAATTAGTGACCTGCATGCCAGTGTTAGAAATAAGGTATCAAAATATGCTCATCTGACCGTAATTAAATGCCTAAAACCCCTGAGCTTCCGGGGGCTTCGCTCGCTTTGCCCTACCTGATCGTGAATACTTTAGCCCCCCCCCCACTTTGAAAAACGTTCCGCGGGGCCCGCATGTAACATGTAAGAGTGGTGGTAATGCGGATTTTTTTTCTGCCCCCCCCTTCCCAAACGTTTTTGCTCATTATACGCCTCTGCTCCCTCGTCCCTATAGCATTTCGTCCCCCCGGTCATGAAAAGAAATCGCCGCCCCTGCAGTCCACTATGTCGACGTGCAAATCGAAAAGTCCCTATTTACACGACGAGAACGTGGACTGCCACGTGTGCCATTCTTTCAAGGCACTGTAATGCTTATTGCTTCCAGTTTGCAAAGGATCCCAGTGGCGGATCTATCGGGGGGGGGGAGGATTAGGGGTTAACCCACCCCTTGGGCTGCCAAGTGAAAATGTGATGTGAATAGAAAAACGCCATCATGTGTCCAGACCCACACAGTATCCGCATCGTCATCGGGTCAAACCCCTTAAACTGTTACTTGATTTAAAAGACGTTATCATGCACTGCTTTTATGGTCTCCATTGTGTTAGTAGATGCCAGGAAAACATCACTTACGAAGGTTCAAAATAGCAACAACGAAAATCGCCTCGCCGCTACCCGGCTCGGACTTCGCGGCTCGTGGACGATGTTCCGCATCGTCATTGGGTAGAACCCCCCTTAAACTGTTACTTAAGTGATTTAAAAAGACGTTATCATGCACCGCTGTTTATGGTCTCCAGTGTGTTAGTAGATGCCAGGAAAACATCACTTACGAAGGTTCAAAATAGCAACAACAAAAATCGCCTCGCCGCTACGCGGCTCGGACTTCGAGGCTCGTGGACGATGCTCCGCATCGTCATTGGGTCGAACCCCCGTCAAACTGTTACTTGATTTAAAAAGACGTTTTCATGAACTGCTGTTTATGGTCTCTATTGTGTTAGTAGATGCCAGGAACATATCACTTACGGGGTTCAAAATAGCCCCAAAAATCGCCTCGCCGCTACGCGGCTCGTGGACGGTGCTCCACATCGTCATTGGGTCGAACTCCTTAAACTGTTACTTGATTTAAAAGACGTTATCATGCACTGCTTTTTATGGTCTCCATTGTGTTAGTATATAGATGCCAGGAAAACATCACTTACGGGGGTTCAAAATAGCACCCCCAAAAATTGCATCGCCGCTACGCGGCTCGTGGACAATGCTCTGCATCGTCTTTGGGTCAACCCCCCTGTTACACCCACAAATGTAATAACGCCCACAAATGTAACAACGCCCACAAATGTAATAACACTTTACCCACAAATGTAATAACACCCACAAATGTAATAACACTTTACCCACAAATGTAATAATTTCACCCACAAATGTAATAACCACTTTACCCACAAATGTAATAATTTTGAATCACACACAAATGTAATAATGACTTTACCCACAAATGTAATAAATTTGAAGGGATATTTTGTCGAATTTGTTCAAAACTAAAACCCTGTAATAAAGCATGGGTATATAGCGCGCAGTCTTTACTCCAGACCCGGTTATTTCAAAAATTTTAAAAATCTTCAAAACTAAGACCCCATAATCCTTTTCCTGTGGAATAACATGAAAATCGAGCGTAGTCTTTCCTCCAGACCCGGTCATTTCAAAAATAAAAAACAATAAAAAACAAAACAAACAATTCAAATCTAAGACCCGACAATCCTCCAAACTAAGACCCTGTAATAAAGCATGGTTTAGAGCGTTGTCTTTACTCCACACCCGGTTATTTCAAAAATAAAATAAAACAAAACAAAACAAAACATTGACTTTAAAACTAAGGCTCCACCATCTTCCAAACTATAAGACCCTGTGATAAAGCATGGGTTTAGAGCGTAGTCTTTACTCCAGACCCGTTTAATTAAAAAAAAATCTTCAAAACTAAGACCCCATCATCTTATTCCTGTGGAATAACATGAGTATTGAGCGTAGTCTTTCCTCCAGACCCGGTTATTCAAAAGTATAGATATTTTATCAGTCAAAGGGTTCTGCAATCGTTCATTAAAAACATGCAAATATGTTTCGCGTGATCTCGTTATACAGCTATTTATGATTTGTTATATGAAAGTATGCGTTGTTATTTGCTTGTTAACCGATTATCATTTCAGACTTGTTCTTGTTTATATAGCTGCTTGAGTGTTTCAGAAGTAGGGAAAACTGTAATATAAATGGGTTTTGTTTGTATTTGCCTTTGAATAAATTTCGTTCTCATGAATTCACACCGTGTACCGCGTACCAATTGGTAGTCTTCAGTATAAGTAATTGATACGTTCATCACATGAAGAAAGGTAATTCATTCACGCACTCATGAAAATATAACATCGCAATCCAACGTTTCAATGTCACTAATAGCGTACATATATATATATATATATGTTACATATCGTGAACATATTTCATAATCACATGCATAAAACAATCAGCGTCAATCTTTAAATACATTTAAGGTCACTTATTCGATTACTTTTTTCTACGAACATTGAATTCCAGGATATTTGTGGGCGTTAGAATATTTACATGATTAAAAAATCGTCGACGGTCAACGAACCATCGAATCGGTCCCTCCTCTGTGTTTTATATATATGGACCATTTTGACTGATTCGTCAGTTCGTGTGACCGCCGACCAATCATTTATTTGTGACGTGTTGTATCCAAAAAAAAAGAGAGGAATAAGATGGTGGGTCTTAGTTTCGAAGATTTGTTTAAATTTCTATTTCTTTTGAAATAACCGGGTCTGGAGGAAAGACTACGCTCAATACTCATGTTCTTCCACAGGAATACGATGATGGGGTCTTAATTTTGAAGATTTTAAAAAGTTTTGAAATAACCGGGTCTGGAAGAAAAACTACGCTCTAAACCCATGCTTTATTACCGGGTCTTAGTTTGGAAGATGGTGGGGTCTTAGTTTAAAAGTTTTTTTTTTTTTTTTTTTTTAAAACTTTTGAATAACCGGGTATGGAGGAAAGACTACGCTCAATACTCATGTTATTCCACAGGAATAGGATGATGGGGTCTTAGTTTTGAAGATTTGTTTTTGTTTTTAATTAAACGGGTCTGGAGTAAAGACTACGCTCTAAACCCATGCTTTATTACAGGGTCTTAGTTTGGAGGATTGTTGGGTCTTAGATTTGAATTTTTGTTTTGTTTTTATTGTTTTTTATTTTTGAAATAACCGGGTCTGGATAAAAACTATGCTAGTTTGGAAGAGGGTGGGTCTTAATTTTAAAGTTTTGGTTTTTGTTTTGTTTTGTTTTGTTTTTGAAATAACCGAGTCTAGAGGAAAGACTTGTTTGGTTTAGCCGAGAAAGATATAAGAAAATTGCAAATCGTGCAAAACAGTGCTGCAAGACTTGTTGAACGAGCAAGGAGAGATCCAGTAACACCCATGTTGACTCGCCTTCATTGGCTACCTGTAAAAGAAAGAATTGTTTATAAAGTTCTTATGTTGTGTCGCAAGGTAATGATTAACAAATCCCCGACTTATCTTCTTGATATTATTTCCACTTACATACCCGGTAGAAATCTCCGCTCCTCAACAAAGAATTTCCTGACTGTCCCTACCACATCAACCCAAACATATGGTTCTCGTGCTTTTTCAACGGCAGCACCTGTCTTGTGGAACCAACTTCCTGACCAGCTTCGAGTTATTGGGAGCACTGACGGCTTTGGAAGAGCCCTGAAAACTTATTTGTTTTCGAGGGTTTCCTAGAGCTGTTTTCTCCTTTGCTGGTTAGGAGGTTGGTTCGACATAATGGGTGTCTATTTGTTGAATTTGTTATATGTTATGTCAAATAGTTTTACTTAGGTGTAATTATAGGTGAATTAATTAAGTAAATATTTTTTGTTATTTGCTTATATACTTTGTTATTTATTTATTCAAATTTTTAATGATTGTAAAGCGCATAGAGAAATTTTCAATTTGTTATGCGCTTAATAAATATTCTCTATTATTATTGTTATTACGTTCAATACTCATGTTATTCCACATGAATAAGATGATGGGGTCTTAGTTTTGAACATTTTTTTTTTATTAAACGGGTCTGGAGTAAAGACTACGCTCTAAACCCATGCTTTATCACAGGTTCTTATAGTTTGGAAGATGGTGGAGCCTTGGTTTTGTTTTGTTTTGTTTTACTTTATTTTTGAAATAACCGGGTGTGGAGTAAAGACAACGCTCTAAACCCATGCTTTATTACAGGGTCTTAGTTTGGAGGATTGTTGGGTCTTAGATTTGAATTTTTTGTTTTGTTTTTTATTGTTTTTTTATTTTTTGAAATGACCGGGTCTGGAGGAAAGACTACGCTCGATTTTCATGTTCATCCACAGGAAAAGGATAATGGGGTCTTAGTTTTGAAGATTTTTAAAATTTTGAAATAATCGGGTCTGGAGTAAAGACTGCGCGCTATACCCATGCTTTATTACAGGGTTTTAGTTTTGAACAAATTCGACAAAATATCCCTTCAAATTTATTACATTTGTGGGTAAAGTCATTATTACATTTGTGGGTGATTCAAAATTATTACATTTGTGGGTAAAGTGGTTATTACATTTGTGGGTGAAATTATTACATTTGTGGGTAAAGTGTTATTACATTTGTGGGTGTTATAACATTTGTGGGTAAAGTGTTATTACATTTGTGGGCGTTGTTACATTTGTGGGCGTTATTACATTTGTGGGTGTAACACCCCCTTAAACTGTTACTTGATTTAAAAAGACGTAATTATCATGCACTGCTTTTTATGGTCTCCATTGTGTCAGTAGATGCCAGGAAAACATCACTTACGGGGGTTCAAAATAGCAGCTTCGCGGCTCGTGGACGATGCTCCGTGTCGTCATTGGGTCACCCCTTAGCAAAAAGCTAGTTCCCATCATCCGCCCCTGGATCCCTACTCTTTGAGGGTAGGAGAAATCAATTTTACGTCATATTACTCCAGGAAGTGCCTGAAAATGCACCTAATGTGGTTCTAAAATTGCAAATGCTTCCTACTCAGGGAGGGTTCTGACCCCTCCCAGACCCACCCGCTTGGTCGCTCCGCTTCCTCGCCGCTGACGCCTCGCTCCATCGTTTTCATATATTTCACCCCATGCGATTTTGTGCCCCCGTAAAAATTCCTGATCCGCCACTGTAATAATATCATAAATTGCTTTGATGACGAGAATATTAGTGACTTTGACAACATTGACAATGACAATTGAAACAGACTTTGCGAGCAACATTGACAACAGCGTTGACAATGACAAAACAGTTTCATTGTCAATGGTAGCGACTGACAATGACATTGACAATGAGAGGGCAGTGATTTTGACATTGGCAATGAAAGTGACAATGCCAGTATTAATGAAAATGATAGTGACTGACAATGATTGATCAAGACAGTTTCAGTGGCATTGACAATGAGAATGATTGATACTTTGACCTTGCTGACAATGAATTTGACACTGACTGTGAAAGTAGTATAGTTATGGCATGAAGACTCATGAATCACATGATGACAAATAGAAGGAAATGTGGCAATACTGGTAATATGGACAGTGACATTGTGCAATGACACTGACACTGTGCAATGAAATTAATTCCTTACGTATTAGGGGTTACTGTGGAACGCCTGTACATACATTGCAACATTGTTTCTATATTCAAGGCTACAACTAAATGACATTGCTTGGCTTCTTGTGCGTATTAGGAGAAGAAGAACATTTGATTCTCATTTTTTTCATTTATTTATCTCTTTGTATTTACGAGGTATCAGCAAGGGTTGACATGATCAGAGAGGCTGTCAGATAGAGAAACATTGCTATTAAAGAGGGGTAACAGTGCTCAGATTGGTAAGTGGACAGAAATGAAAGCTATTGAATAATAATAGGTCTATTTATATAGCGCAGCTACTCTATGCATATACTATACTGCGCTTGATACAAAGAATCATTACCCCGGCTGTGGTGATGTTAAAATTATTAATCTTTTTTTGTTTGTGTGTGTATAAAATATAATAATAATAATAATCTGGATTTATATAGCGCTTAATACGAAATACGGTCTCTAAGCGCTTGCCATATATTGTTACCCCGGTCATCGAATTCATTCACGCACAATGTGCACCATCTCCACTCCCTGGGGAGTATTTGTACCATATGGTCATCGTGAGGGCATATGGCAGGGGTTACTGTGGAACACTTGTACATGCATTGCAACATTGTTTCTATATTTAAGATCCAAAATTGTATTCTTGAAAAGTTCCTTGAGGTTGTTTCTTTGCAATCCTTATGGCTTCGAGGGGGCTATGATGATGCCATTGGCAAGGATTCTCCCCGGTGCCAAATCTCCTTGGTGCTTGCCATGCATGGGGCTTTAGAAGGGGAACAATTAAGGGTACTTTCTCTCAGATAAGGGTATTAATATGCAAGTATTCTTCGATCCATTCAAAACATCCTCCCATGGATTACCTACAGGTCCCCTATTTTCGCCAGGCACCTGTAAATTTAGATCCCTCCATTCCGCCTGTGAAGCTCTTCTATTTGGTCCGTAGTCTACTAATTCAGTTAAACCAGATGGGACTAGAAAAGTAAAAACATAGTCTAGATATCCGCTCGATCTAATTTCCTTTGCGGAAATCGACTTTGAATCGTGCTTAAAGCCTTAAACCCGGGTTGTTTTTAACTAAAATTCAAACCCGGTGTTGGGTCTAAATTGTAATAGAATAGGGACGTTTTGTCACTTTTGTGTACTGTAGACACATATTCGATCATATTATTTTATACCTCATTGTGTTTTTTGTGAAGAGGAAGATAAAATCCAGTCAGCTACAGAGATGCAGGTTAGTATTTAAAGAGAAGGTCGAGTTCTCGTAAAGTTAAAAACTAATTTCTGATATTTTACGTTCTTTTGATTTCTAGATGTATGTGGAAGTAAATGGTTGTGGCAGTGTGGACTAATAAGTGGCACAGTTTCGTTGATTTTTAGAAAGATGCATGAGTTTGTTAGGATTTGTTGATGATTCAAAAAACTCACATTACACAATTATTGTGAGGTATTGCACATTTATCTTTCCCCTAACCCTCTAGACCATTCCTTTATTATTATTAAGCATTTGGCGTCACCTGTGCCTGGGAGGCGAAAAGCGAACTGAATCACTGTAACCCTCGGGTCTCTCCTCCCGGTATAACTGATTTGGGTGTGCAGTTGGACCACTATACACCGGGGTTTCCCCCTACTCTTATACGAATAGTGCAGTGGGTTCTTAATTAACGTGCAAAGATGGTGACTCTCCTCTACACGGGGCCTCCATTTAACGTCCTATCCGAGGGACGGAGTTTTTTCCACTTAGCATAGCCTGCGTCTATGAAACAAGGGGAGGGGCACGTACGTTAACACACAACGCAGGCTTCAGTCATCCGCCTGGGTTGGATTCGAACCCGAGATCTTTGGTTCGACAGGCAGACGCTTCACCGACTGAGCCAACTCGCCTCCTCACAATCCACTCACCCGTACTCTTCTTTTAGTTTCAAACATAAGGTTAAAGTGTGTCATTTTGTGTCAACAAACCTTTCACCATTCAAGTTAGAAAAAACAAGGATCACACTGTCGTATTAGGATATCAAATCTAACAAGTTTTATCGGCTTACCAATTTCTCCTGTAATTCAAAGGACCTGGAGTCTGAATATTTGAATGCTTTTAACTGAAATGTGGCACCATTTAAATACTATGAATCATCATCATGACTGAGTTGTTGTGTACTTGGGTACACACCCATGGGAAGGAATGTCATATTCGACCTCTGCCGCCTTCACTGGTTTGACATGACAACATATATTGTCATAATACCATCATCTATTTGCCCCGTTTTATGAAATACTCTATACACTGCAAATTCGTTGTGTAACGTTGTGTAACGACTTTACACAACATCGGTGGTTCACTTCTTACACAGGGGTTGTGTTAATTTGTGTACAAACGTTACACAACAAATTCCTGCAAATTCGTTGTGTAAAGTTGGGTAATTTTTTTTACACAACTTAACACAACCCTGTGTAAGGGTGAACCACTCAATGTTGTGTAAAGTAGTTACACAACGAATTTGCAGTGTATCCTTTCTTGTTTTCTCTCCCTATCATATCTCTCTATCTTTATCTTTCTCTATCATTTTCCTCTCCTTCATTGAATACGATAACATCGTAGAAATAAACTAAGTATTCACCAATTGTTCAGGACGTCTTCTTCGGGTGGGGAAAACTCCCAATCAAATCGATCAAACGACACAAACACTTCGGTCGTGAGACTTTCCGACTAAACTCAAGAATGGATTGCGGTCCTTTTTTTGCCTCTATGAGTGAGCAGATGGAATCTCACTGTGAAGCTCATCAGAAGCAGTTTGCCAACCACCGAACAGAGATTAACGAGAAGGAACACCAGATGCAGGAACTCAAGGAGTAAGTCCTTAAAAAAAATATGTAGTGTTAGTGCTTAGTGTTAGTGTCAAAGTGTCAAAGTGTGTGGGTAGTTATTTTATTTTTTTTTTACAGATGTTTATTAATCAGATATGATTATTTATGTCTTGGGACGGACCTTTAATGTCACCACCATCCTCCTGAGCCAGTTTGTAGGCGAAGACAGAGAGCTGACCAAGTGAACGTACCGCTAAACCAACTCGTATCTCTCTGTGTTAAATGAGAAGGAAATTAAGATTTTTAAGAACTCAGGGAGGTGTTAGTGCTTACAGGTGATGTTTAGGTGTAACTTGGTCAATGAAAAAGAAAATCCATATTGAAGACTTGAGTGGCTAATTATGGTGCTAAGTGTTTGTTATCGGAAGCAAAACACATCTTAATGTGCGAGTGAATTTTCGTTAAACTATAATAATTTTTCTTTTTGTTACATTTTTAAAATTGCTATTTGTTGACGAACTTGAAGTGTTAGTCTCCCAAACCTGTGACTGGGAGTATACATGATGTGATTGTTATTTGACAGTGTCAACCAGCGAATGACCCTTCAACATGAGAAGCTACAGTTGGATCATGACAAGCTACAGTTGGATCATAAGAAGCTCAAGATTGAGGAGCTAGCGGAAAAGGCTGCCGAGCTAAAAAGAATCCGGTAAGAATTAGCGGATATTTTTTAAACAACATTTTCATATTTATTTGACAAGGAAAGCCTTGCATTTATCTTTGATGTTCGAAATCAAGTCGTGAATCATGTAGTTATATGTATGTTGTACCAAGGAATAATTTAAGATCGAGACAAAAAAAAGTTTAAAAAAGGACCATGATTGAAAATTTGCCGTGTTGTGTATTATTTTATGACTTATAGTTCTAACCAAACACATTCAAAGCAAATCTTTAAGTCTCCATACCATCTTTCTATATACACTTTAGCAATGCCCCTGGTTAAAACTAACGTGTGATTTGTTGACAGACGTGAACAGGCCAAGCAAGTCCACAAGGGTCTCGAAGAGACAGTAGTAAGTACTGTTAAAACCAACGAATTCACCCTTTAGAGCAGCTATTATTTTTTTCTTTAAAGCTTATCTTGTGCTCTGGTAAATTTAATTGCATTTAGTGAGAACTTGTGTGATGTAATTCCTAGTTGTTTCATAAACAGTGCAGTGTGTAGATAGGTTGTGTAGGTTGTTTAATCACCATCAAGATGGCTTACAAAAACTTGCTTGAAAAGAAGTTGATTGAAAACCACAACTTACTTTTGCACATAAAGACCACGTGTTGAGCATATGGGTCGGGACCTCCAGCTCCATTTCCTTATCTTTCTTTGCTCAGTATTCAGCTTCCATACATATTTTTAAAACAAAAATGTTAAGCATACATTTTAAGTTTTTAACCCCCAAGTTTAAGTTTGTATTTGATTCTGTTAGAACGTAATAGCCTTTGAACTTTGTTTGTGTAACATATATTGATTGGCTCATTGAGAAGAAGGACTACAGTCTGGAATACCATGCATGCTAGGATTGTATATGACGGTCGACAGAGCGGACCCCCGAAGAGCTGTGCCATTTTATTCAATCTACAGAACAAGAACATAAAGAGAGAAAATATCCTCAGTATATTGTCACTCTAATACTGCGTTATCACATTATGAACAACATTATAATTGTAGACATATTATTTCATCCTGTATTTTCGGCATTGCTTACTGCCTTATAGAAACTTAACCGGTCATGTGTTAACTTTGCAAGAATCACTACATAACAGAGGCAACAAGCTAATTTGCATATAAATCTGTTGCCTACATATTCCCTTCAAAATCTCTGATCTTGATGCATGTTTACAACTACACTCTTCTCAAGAGATTAAGCATTCTTACCATAAAGACTGATGATAATAAGCATTTACTTGTATGTGTATATATGCCCTCAACTGGTTTCATTATAATCCACTAAGTAAAGCTAAAATCTCATTGCTTTTCCAGTACACTGAACATTAATCATAAAAAACACTGAGCCTCAAATTACTAATAATCTCTGCATGAATATGCAGCTATAAACCTTAAAATTGTGACCATAAATATCCTTAAAGGGACTTGGTAACATCGTTCAGATGAGAGAAAATGGTGCTAAAGTAGCGACTCTAATGCTAGATGTACAATTAAGATAATCTGAAAGTTTGAGTGAAAACAGACCATTATTAATAATGAAAATTGGGAAAAACTGATCTGATCGATTCCTTAATTCTCCCAAATATATCATTACAATGTAATGACATTTTAAGTGAATGTAAATCGTCACAAAGCAATGAATTGGCTCTATATACCATTACAGACGTTAAGAGTTGAAAGAATTTTTAAAAAGACTGTCTTATTAAGACATAAGACAAAAAATCTTTCAAGTCTTAACGTTTCATGGAAAAAACGGTTGGGAAAATTCAAAAATGGTTGGGAGAATTTACTGTTAGAGGGTGTTGCACAGTGACGCCTTCAAAGAAAACCATAAATATCTTTGTGGCTTGAGAATTTTTTAAAGGATTTTTTGCATGTTAGAGGGTCAGTACAGTAGAAGGAATATAATAAGTAACATTTGATACAAACATTACGCAGTTTTTTCATCTTCAACAATGCTACCGAGTCACTTTAAACAAACCTTCCTATTTTTTACTTAACAAAGGAACAAATCCCCAGGTCTTTATTCAGCATTACCACTTATTGTATCCTAAATTAAATCCACAGCTTTTTTTTATCATCATTAATGAACCCCCTTTCAATATACGCCTCAACAAATTCACCAAACTTATTTTAGCTTATTTACACAATTATAAATCCAAACATAATGCATAAAAACTTAACTCACTTAACCTGTAAATTACTGTTTATTCTATAAACATAAAAATACGTTATTCCTGGTTAATTGTGCCCTTTATCATCATTTTCAAACCAGTTCACCCCTTCAGTACCATGCCATGGAAAGGCGATTTAGCCTGCATACACTTGTGATCTTATGGGACTGACAGGGTTAGCTTTGCATGAGCAATAGCTTTGTTTACAACTTGAACTTTTGTACAACATGAATAAACTGTGAAATCATTAATGATTAAATCTCCACTTTTACTACTTTCATCATTTATCTTTCATTCATATGACTCAATTTTTCCTCAATTCAACATATCAACTCAAAACGAGTCAATTACACATGTTTGCATTTCGTGCACACACAACTTTCACCTGGACGGTACACCTTTACGTTCACATTTTCCAATTTTGACTTAACCGAACAACACTAATACTTCTCTGGCAGGATAAACCAGCAACTCTTAAAATAAATGATCCCCTCACGGAGTCATTTTACTTGGACAAACTGCTGCAAACAGATGGACAAACATGTCCACTTCACAGACTCATGGCTCTCTGAAATGATTTGCACGATTAACTGCGTAAAACGGAAAATCTATTGTGTCTTTAAAAAGCCTCATGAATATTAATGGTGTTTACAAAATAACTTTACAACAATTAAAGAAAGTTACGTTTCCATCGAAACATTGATTGAAGAATTTCATTCTCTTTTTTTCTCAGGCCGAGGAGCTTCAGACGCTACACTACCTACGCCAGTTGTTCGTGCAGAATCTGCAGAATAGGGTGAAGAAGGTGAGAACTTTAATTCAAATTCAAAGGGTGCTAGTCCCCTAGAGGCTTGTTGTGATACATATGACGCGGTAAACTGCCGCAAAAACCCCCCTCAGTTGTTTTTCTTTACGTGCATGAATGCCAATTGCGCGAAATAATGCTCCTGGGGGGTGTTTCACAAAGATCTTAAGTCGAACTTAACTCTAAGTTGGACTTAAAAATTATGGAGAGCCATTTGTAGCCTTAAAATAAAATATATTCAAAAGCAAAAATTCAAGTATTTTACACTTTTCATAAATTCCACATCAAGCACATGAAATCTCCTTGATAATAGAAAATATGAATAATTTGAATCAACATTTTATGCCTTTTAAAATAACTTTAAAAAATATTTTCATAGATGCTAACGGCTTTCCATAATTTTTAAGTCCAACTTAGAGATAAGTTCAACTTAGGATCTTTGTGAAACACCCCCCTGTTCATATTCACTGAGCTTGTTATAAGACACGTAAATGTGCAGCGTATACATTTTACTTTATCATTAACAAAACCCATCGCAGTTTATCTCTTCATATCTGAACGGGATCTAACTCTTTGCTAACCCTCTGGCCAACCTTTGGAACACACAGTGAACTGCCACAGTCATCTTTTGTCACACGTTTTGTGTTCATGTATATAATCCTCTAGGCTATTCATCCATGGGGAATAAAGTTTAGAAAATATTTCTTTGTAGCTAGAATGTATAAAAATTACCTAGCATTCTGAGGGCGGAAGGTTAAGAAGTAGGAAGGAAATATAAGACAACATAAACACCCTTCCTGCCTAAGGAACCCAGGGCAGAGTTCAGTTCCCTGCAGGCCTCATTGTTTGCCAGAATGGTAGAAAGCAAGTATAAATTCCATGTAATGTCATTAGAGAACTGAGGGATGTGCATCCTATTGAAAGGAGATGATACATATAGGATTAATGCAACAAGGATAGTCTCAGGAGTAGTTTAGAACCCTGAACCTCCCTGAAACAAGACCCTTGCTCTAACCACTGAGCCATTTGACTGTGTTTTACTCCATCAGGCTCTAGAAGGCGGCGATCGTGACGATGACTCTGGAGGAAGCCAGGCACAGAAACAGAAGATCTCATTCTTAGAGAACAACCTGGAACAACTCGACAAAGTTCATAAAGAGGTAAAACAATGAAAAGTTGTAATTGTTATTTGTTACAACAATTTAAATCCTTTTACCGAAATAGAGGATGGAATACTTTTCAGAATACCATCCCCAAATGTAAAAGTTCTTTCAAAAATATTCAAAGATGCTGGGTGACTGAAATGAAGGGTGAAAAAAAATCAGAAGACCGAGAGAACTTGATGTCAGGTGTCAAAAGAAGAATAATGGGAAGGAGAGTTGAGAAGAGAAGAATTAGTAAATATGTTACGAGATGATAATGCAGGAAGAGTGTCAAATTTAACCAAGCTTATTCTATTTTCTCCTTTTTCACGCAAGGACAAATGGCTGCAAATGTATGCTATGTGTTTGACTCCTGTATATAGTCTACAACATGTAGCGCTATGTAAATGATTTGATATTATTATCATTGTCAGGTTTGCAGTCATGGTCTAAACCGTCATTATTTTTTTCTTGATTTAAGTTGATACGAGACAATGCTGACCTGCGATGCGAGCTGCCCAAGCTTGAGAAGCGTCTCCGAGCCACATCGGAACGTGTCAAGGCCCTGGAGATGTCTCTCAAGGAGACTAAAGAGGGCGCCATGCGTGATCGCAAGAGGTTTGTACCGTACTATCATGTTATTATACAAATGATGCATGCGCATGAGTTCATTATACGATCTATCCGCACTCGAGTTGAGGCTGTGTGTATCTATTGTACGAAGACATTACCTGGTAAGATGCCTGAGAAATATAACCTGCTGTGGTGTTTTCCCTCATGAACAAATTTTATATCAAGACCACTCTATTGAAACAAAGGTGTTCTTTAGAGACAGGTTATTCACATTTCCTATAGTACAGTCTGTATTGAGAAACCCATGAATTATTCAAGGGAAACATGAAAAGAAATATGGTCTTTATACCAAGGTGAGGCTACAACTAAATGACATTGCATGGCTTCTTGTGCGTATTAGGAGAAGAACATTTGATTCTTATTTTGTTATATTTATTTTTCTCTTTGTTTGTACCAGGTATCAGCAAGAGGTTGACGGGATCAGAGAGGCTGTTAGACAGAGGAACTTTGCTAAGAGGGGTAGCAGTGCTCAGATTGGTAAGTACACCGAAATCAGAGCTATTGATTCATAAAGGGACTGAATGCACAAAAAGTACAGTGAGACCTGTTTAAAGAGATTGCTCAAGATAGATAAGGAATGATGTGTCTTCATAAGCAGATGGTCTTTGTGTACAGGTAACGTCATTACATGTTTCATAGAGATAGGTTATTCAATGGAGAGGAAAAAATGTAGACTTTCTATAGAGATGGTTGCTAAAGTAGGTTTCATTGTATTTTTGTTTTGGGAGAGGACATAAAATCATTCCCAAAATAATATATGAGGCATTCTAATGGTTAATGCGTAAAATACACAAAGGTAAATAATGATTATTCTTAGGCCTGAAAAGAGTTTCATGTACCTCCCATTTGCATCAAAATGTATGCATAAACTACTCCCAAATTGCTTTTACCTATATTTTGAATGTCATTTCGATGTTTAAACTTACAATATCTCTTTACTAAAAGAAGGATTCACCGTGGTTACAAACGATTTTAAGTAACCCTTTGATATCTGTATGTCTTCTCCCCCTTCAGCCAAGGCAATCCGAGCTGGTCACCAGCCCACGTCCCCTGGAGGACCGACTGGCATCAGGGGTGGCTACTCTGGTATCAGGGAAGGCGGAGGATCCCCCGTCATCAGGCCCCCTTCTCATGGGAGCCCCGAACCAATCGCACACAACAACAGCTTTGAGAAGTCGTAAGTTGATAACTTCTATTTTTATTTTATTTTATCATTTTTTTTGCTTCATGTCCTATGCATGTACAAATATGATTTGAAACAGAGGAGAGCAACTATAAGAAATGAAAAAGACACCACATAGGATTGTGATGTCAAAATTATTAATATTTTTTTTTGGTATAAAATATAATTATAATAATCATACTGATTTATATAGCGCTTAATACAAAATACGGTCTCGAAGCGCTTCACAGATATTGTTAACACCGGTCATCGAATTCATTCACGCACAATGTGCGCCATCTCCACTCCATGGTTTTTTTTCTACCATATGGTCATCGTGAGGGCATATTGGCAATTACTATTAAACTCAAAGGCTTTCGTACATAACGCAGCTGCGCGTTTACTAACGGGAAGAAAAGGAAGGACGACCATATCACACCAATCTTGAAAGAATTACACTGGCTGCCGATTGAGAACAGGATAAAGTTCAAGGTCTTACTGTTGACATTCAAGGCTGTTCATGATCAGGCCCCGGTATAAGAACATCCTTCTCGTCTAGGTTTACGCTCATATATCTGGACAACTTCTTCTACAAATTCCACGTACACGACTCTGGGTGTATGGTAATCATGCCTTCTCTTCGGTTGCTCCACGCCTCTGGAACTCCCTCCTTCCTATTCTTCGCGACACCGACAAGCTAGAAAGCTTTAAGCCTCAAAACCCATGATTATGACTACTGGAGGAGCGGGCGTCTTGGAATGTTTGAAACAGATAAATGGCGCCATACAAGTGTTGTGGATCATCATCATTCTACCAGGTCCCCATTTCACTCGTGGGTATGGAGTGGCATATGTATATTAATGCCTTGCCACATTAAGAACATTAGTGCCGTGTCGAGGGTCGAACCTACGACCTTTAAATTTCAATTCAAGTGCTTAAACCACTCGACTACGACACCTCAAATATTTTTGTAATTCATAAATCTGTATGTCTTTTTTTCTTCTTCATAAAAAGACATTCATATCTTAAATATGGACCCTTCCTTAAACTAGTTATTTACTCATTTTTATTGGTTTGAATGCATTTAAAAATTCCATGCATTTTCATTATAAAACTTTTAAACTATTTCTCTTACGTTAATATGAGGTTCCTACACTGTTAAAAAAAAACAGAAAATTTTACAGGAAAAAAAAAACAGAATCATTCTGTAAATTGTTGTTACTGGAAATTTTCTGCAATTTAACAGGACAGATTCCTAAAAAAAGATTTAAAAAAATTTTTTACAGGAAATTTGTATGCTTACATACCTCATGTACCAATTTTCTGTAATTTTACAGAGTGCTTTGTGAAGTAAAGTAATCCTCATGTTTAAAGGAAAGATCTGTTTTTTTTACAAATTGTTTTGTGAATCATTGTAGCCGCAGACTACTGTAATTTTAAAGAATAATTCCAAAAGAAACGAAATAACTGGGTTTCAACAGAGTTTTTCATTAATTTTACTTGAAATGAAAAGAAGAAATTTTATTTTACAGCAATTTGTTATGCTTACAGACCAAATGTTCCGATTTTCTGTAATTTTATACAGAGTGCTTTTTGAAATAGAGTAATCCTTATTTTTAAAGGAAAGATCTGTTTTCTTACAAAATTGTTTTGTGAATCATTGTAGCCGCAGACTACTGTAATTTTAAAGAATAATTCCAAAAGAAACGAAATAACTGGGTTTCAACAGATTTTTTCATTTATTTTACTTGAAATGAAAAGAAGAATTTGTTTTTACAGGAATTTGTTATGCTTACAGATCTAATGTTCCGATTTTCTGTAATTTTATACAGAGTGCTTTTTGAAATAGAGTAATCCTCATTTTTAAAGGAAAGATCTATATTTTCTTACAAAATTGTTTTGCGAAAACATTGTACCTGCATGCAGACCATCTGTAATAATTCTAAAAGAAACGAAATAACTGGTTTTCAACAGAATTGTTCATTTATTTTATTCGAAATGAAAAGAAGAAAACAAAATTTTTACAGGAAATTGTTATGCTTATACAGGCCCCCATGTACCGATTTTCTTTAATTTTACAGAGTGCTTCGTGAAATTAATAAAAATGTACCGTTTTCAATAATTTAATTATGCGCAAATTCCTATTAGTCGTAGCCTCGTAGGCCTACAGTGCAATCTGGCGCTTGTAATTATGATTCGACTTTTTAATATCACTGTGAACATGACGGACAAAGAAAGAGGACAAAATATACGGTTCCTATTCTACCCTCAACAATTGCTGTGGTGGACAAAGGAACATCCCTTCACTGCTATTATGTAAAAATGTGTAGAACAGGTGTCATCTTCCAGGGCCGGAACCTGTTCTACCTTGTAATAGAGGGGTCTGTTGTAAATGATCGAATTGCCACCTTCAGTGAAGCTGTCATTTGCCTCTTCACATGCTTCTACACGCTTTCTTTGGAGTACCCGCCAGAGGCTGCGGTCACAATGGAGTTTATCCAAAGGTGAGCTTTTTACTAACTTTTCTTTGGTTTCAATGTTATTGCTACACAACTTTTTCCTGGCTTGAAAGAGCACGATGACTGATGCACAACATGACCAGTGGTGACGTCGGTAATGTCATGGCATGTCATCACAAGGACATGATGAAATCATTAGGCCTCTCGGAGACACACACAAACATCATGAAATTATCATGATTTGCTCCACATTGCAGTACCCTTTGTTAATTGTATTAGTAGACGATCACCTCAAGTGACCATATTGATTTGTCAAAAATTTCTTGCCATGTTAATTATTCACATGCCAGTATCTGAAAAATGACAATTTCCTATGCGCTGACCAGGGCAAATGGTGTGTAGAGAGATACTGGAAGGCATCTTTGCCTGTGGTTTTCCTTACTCTCAGAATTCTCATTGTTCAACGCCCCCTTCCCCCACCCACGACTTTATGGTGGTGTATCGTACCCTGTGTGCCAGCTAGGCTTTTGAGTTCTGCTATACATGTATTTAGAAATGTGCAGATTCTTACACAAGATAACTTCTTTTATAAATGTAATGCTTCCTGGGAGAAATTTCAATTATTTAAACATATTTGTGGCTTGCTGTTCTTGTATTTTTAGGGAACTGATCAGCATCAACCAAGAGGGGCCAGTAGTCACACAGAGTGGAGGCAAGAAGAAGAAAAAATCTACCGTTGCTCCTAAGATTGTAGCCCTCCATGGAATTCGAGTCGGACTGGCATACCGATCAGTAACGGACTTGGTGCAATATGTTTGCTCAGCACATAGACTTTGGGACCCTGTATCCTGCAAATTTTTGACAGTTCATTTATTTTTATAAAGTAACTTTAATTTTTATTTTTTCTGTTAAGTTATTGCGCCTGGTCATGCATGTTATTATGCTTTATAGATTTTGTCAAAAGAAATTTACAGCTTGGCAACATTGTTCATGCAAGATTTTCTAATTTATCACAAACACTATACACCTTCAGCAGTTCATTTGTAACGTTGCACCTCCATTGGCAACATCTGGAAATGTTATTGACCAGAATGTGGTCCTAATCAGTAACCTAGGGCATAGATATAAGCCCCTTATTTTTGGAATGTTTCTCTTTTAATCAACCAACTTTTTGTTTGGATGTCCTGCACCTTGTGAGTAATACTGGTATCATTGTTGAACCTTGCAATGCTATGTTATTTGATTATGATAAAGGCTGTTGATGTTAAAAGTACGTCTTGGAAAGAGTTCAAACTTTTCAAGTTAATGTGTCTGAGTTGCATTTAAATGTCAAAGATGAAACTGTTTCAGAGATGACCGGTGAAAAACATAATTCCAGATGAACTGCCAGTTGGCACAAACTGCATAACCAGAGTTACTATAGTAGGTTTTATGCATCCAGATCTGAAGGGATTGGATTTTAGGTCAGAGCCAAGATAATCTTTTCCAAGGAGCATGAGTTACAATGTCTTTTTCTTCACCGGCATATATCAATATTTTACTGTTGTCAACTCTAGATTCTCGATACAAGTAATCTAAAGCTAATTCAGCTGAATGTTTTTTGACTAACTCAAATGTTTAAAAGAAAATCTCTGAATTTTGTACATGTATGTGTAATTGTGATGCAGATTTTGTAAATTAGCTGTGGGTAAAGGTTGGCCTAAGAAATGATTACAAACTTACTACGGATTGGCACGAACTGCTCCTTCTCTAGCTGTATTTGTCTCCACATGCATCTAGTACAAGTACAGGTATATACGTAATTAATTCGTGATGATATTTGACCATTTTTTGAACGAAGAAGGCCTCATTGGCTCCTATATATATGTCATACAATTTTTCAAAACTTTAAACATGTCTGATACTTTGATGTTGGTGTTTTTAGGGTTTTATTGTTGATTTATGCTACATGAAGGTACATTATAATGCCATGTGGTATGTGTTTTCTTCCGGGATTTGGTATGGAGAAAGATTCGCGAAAAAGCTCTTGAATAACCAGCCGATGGATTGTCAGTTCAGTTAGTGATGTATTTTAGGTCTGCTTGACTGAAGGGTGACATTTTGAAAATGTTGACCCTTAGACTTGTGTCAGTGTTGATGTACACTCCTTCCACTAGTGTCTTCTCACTTGGTCTGTACCTGCCGTCACAGACTAAGTGAGAACGCGTTACAGAAGGATTGTATATTGTTGATTGTGTTTAAACCCAGAAACACTTTTCAGTAGGAATATTAATTGCCAGTGTAAATGTGCATGGTCAGAACATCAGTAAATGTTAAGATTTGAGTCTGTAATTAAGTTTTTGCATATTATTGATCAATAAACCCTTAAAATAACAGAATGTTGCAGTTGATTGTTTGATGGACTGGTGTTTCTTGTATTTATCACATACAGATAGTCTGTTATAAAACCGATAAGTAGTAAATTGCGATGAGAAATATGCAGTAAAATCACAAAAGTTGTCAAGACTTCTGCAAGTGCTTTTCTGTTTAAAGAAGAACGTGTATTTATCATATACAGATAGTCTGTTATAAAACCGATAAGTAGTAAATTGCGATGAGAAATATGCAGTAAAATTACAGGAGTTCTCAAGACTTCTGCAAGTGCTTTTCTGTTTGTTTAAAGAAGAACTTTTATTTATCACATACAGATAGTTTGTTATAAAACAGATAAGTAGTAAATTGCAATAAGAATTATGCAGTAAAATTACAGGAGTTCTCGAGACTTCTGCAAGTACTTTTCTGTTTTTTAAAGAAGAAATTGTATTTATCACATACAGATTGTCTGTTAAAACAGATAAGTAGTAAATTGCGATATGAACTGTGCAGTAAAATTACAGGAGTTCTCGAGACTTCTGCAAGTACTTTTCTGTTTTTTAAAGAAGAAATTGTATTTATCACATACAGATTGTCTGTTAAAAACAGATAAGTAGTAAATTGCGATAAGAACTGTGCAGTAAAATTACAGGAGTTCTCGAGACTCTGCTGCAGGCACTTTTCTGTTTTTTTATAGAGAAATTTTCTAACAGTGTAGACTCCATACTACCTGTAGTGCCCATTAACTATTTTCCTTTTTCTTGTAATGTCTATAGACTGAATCCCAACGACGCTGAGACCATGGAGAAGAAAGCCGACATACGCTTGCCCAAACTGCCACCCGTTGGTAAGTATTCTGCCTAATACACTGTCACGACAATCATTAACATTGGAACAAAAAAAATGACACTGATTATTTGCCTCTCTCATGATTTGGGTGCGCCCATATTTCATTTAGGAAGATTCAAGATTGAAGTTTTATTGTCCACATTTTATCTAGACATCTACATCTACAATGTATAATGTAAACATAGACAAAACATGGTATTACATGTAAGACATTTTCTTTATGAATATATTGGAATTAACAAAAATATATTATTGACAATTTATCACCCTCTATAATTTGTTAAGTCATGTATTTGGATAAACATTCATATTAGAAATATATTTTCATTTGTTAGTGATATATTTTGTAATACATTGCTATGTCATATAAAACATTGCTAACTTTGCTATGCCATGTAATAATTAATGATCCCTGAATACAAATTGATTTTGTTGTTGAGAATAAACCACTTTGAATAATAAATTGATTTGTTGTTCATCAGGTAAAAAAAAAACAGAATTCGACATCGCTGCCATTAAGGCACGAAGCAAGGCAAGAAAAAACACACCTGAGAAAACTAGTAAGTTGATCACAACTCAAAATGAATTACGACTTCTCAAAACTGTTGTTCTGTGTGATAGGTTATGGGCTACCATGAAAAGGGGGTCTGGTGCCGGGGAATCCTCCGCCCCCTCCTCCCCTAATACCGGAGTAAAATGTTGGATTGAGAGTTAGGAATTCGGTTTGATTATTGAGTTGAAAGCGAAGCAACTGTCGTAGAACGTACATGCACCAACATTTCAAATTTTCTCAGAGGTTTGGTGATGTCAAAATTTTGTTTTGTGTGTGTGTGTATAAAATATGATAATAATAATAATTTGGATTTCTATAGCGCTTAATACGAAATACGGTATTTAAGCGCTTCACAGATATTTTTACCCCGCTCATCGAATTAATTCACGTACAATGTGTACCATCTCCACTCCCTGGGGAGTATTTGTACCATTTGGTCATCGTGAGGGCATATGGCTATTACTAACACAAAGGCTTTCGTAATCCTACCAGGTTAAGCATTAACATTGGAACAAAAAAGATGACACTGATTATTTGTCTCTCTCATGATTTAGGTGCGTCCATATTTTATTTAAGAAGATTCAAGATTCAAATTTTATTGTCCATATTTTATCTAAAAATCTACATCTCCAATGTGAACATAGACAAAACGTGGTATTGCATGCAAGACATTTTTTCTCTATGAATGTATTGCAATAATATTTTTGCATTGGAAATGAATGTTTCCCTTTTTCCAAATATTGATACCCTTAC
This sequence comes from Mesocentrotus franciscanus, assembly GCA_037976565.1. Lineage (NCBI taxonomy): Eukaryota > Metazoa > Echinodermata > Echinoidea > Camarodonta > Strongylocentrotidae > Mesocentrotus > Mesocentrotus franciscanus. The sequence goes on from CP137683.1 coordinate 14,790,108, forward strand.
TTAGGGTATTAATCTCTTTTGTCATGTACTTTGTAGTACATTTTTGTTTTTGTTTGTTGTGTTGCTTTTTGAAGGATATGATTATAGATTCAATTAATATTATATTGCCATCTGCATTTACAAGTAAAGGATATTGAAATGTTAATCAGCATTTCGCCCATGTTGCTTGGTCAGATAAACCTCTGAGAAAATTACTGGAACTTGAAGTTCATTCATCTTTTGTCTCTACCTTTCTCTCTTTCTATCTCCCTCCCTCTCTCTATGTCTCTCTGTCTCTACCTATTTCTCTCTCTCTATCTATAGCTCTCTCTTTCTATCCCCTTGTCTATCCCCCTTACCCCTCTCTCTTTCTCTCTCTCCCCCTCTCTTTTTATCTCTCTGTATTTCTTCTCTCTCTTTCTCTTTCTATCTCCGCTTTCTTTCTCACTCTCTGATAACATTTTGCAGCCAGCGGAGAGCAAGGGAGCTAATGCGTGACCCCCAGTTTTCATCTGAAGTGATACATGTAGAGTAAGGATTCTATCGATACATCATTTGCAACCGTTACTTAGGTAGTAGTGATAGAAAATCAAAGTATATGCATTGTACATTGTAAACACACGAATGGTTGTGACGCTCGTATATTATATGAAACTTACTTGTGTTTACACATCAAGATACGGCATTAACACTTGACTCATGGTTATGATAATAAGAATAAGGTACTAAAATTTGTGTCACATGCAAGAGATTGTATTAACACTAGATTTGCAGTTGGGATATCAAAACATGTAATATGACAGATTGAATGAAATCTAGTAATATTGAATGTTCAATAGATGCAAAACAGATGAGTCTGATATGTAAACTTGAACTTAGTTGTAGCTGTAGTTTAACAATAGCGTGTGATTATATCTGCCCTGTATGATGGCTTTCAAATGATCGAGGAAAAATAGAAGAAAAACAAATGATTGAGAATTAAATGTACTGTAGATCAAGCAATTTCACTGGAAATCGTTTTCAAACATTTCAGTTTTTTGTTGTGAAATGATTGATTGTAGTGGGTATTATGTATTGTGCAATAAAGTTGGTCACATCGAATGCTTTATAATACACCATCTAATATTGTACAAGTTTACATACGTGTAGTGTATCTACAATCTTTCAGGTGCCTTTGACTCAGTAGATCATACAATCCTTCTTGATCGACTCTCCGAAGTGTTTAATATCACAGGCAGTGCTCTGTCCTGGTTCACTTCTTACCTGTCGGGTCGCACCAGCAGATGCAAAGTAACATGTGAACTATCTACTCAACAGTCTCTTGATTACGGCGTACCGCAAGGATCAGTAATCGGACCGCGACTCTTCAGCATGTACACGCAGCCACTATCGGACATAATTGGACAGTATGAAGGTGTGCGCTATCACTCATATGAAGACGATATTTCATTGTATGTTTCTGCTGATCCTAGGAGTACAGAATCAGTGAACCATGCTCTTTCATCTTTATCAAGCTGTGTTGAGTATCTCCAGGAGTGGATGGCGTGTAATATGTTGAAGCTAAATTGTGACAAAACTGAGTTTCTTGTAGTATCTACCCCACAAGCACGGCAGTATGTGTCTGATGTCAACCTGGCGATTTCTGACATCTCGATAAATCCAATATTTGCTGCAAAAAGTCTTGGTGTGGAGTTTGATTCAGCACTCAAGATGGATCTTCATGTGTCATCCCTCTGTCGTGGACTTCACTACCACCTATCAAATATAGCTAGTATTAGACCTTTCGTAAATGCGAAAGCATGTCAGCGTGCTGTCCGAGCTATAGTGTTGTCTCGTCTTGACTATGCCAATGCATTATTGTATGGGATCAGGTCATCACAAATGCAGCGTCTCCAGAAGGTCCAGAATCGTGCAGCAATGCTGATCTACTTGGCCCGTAAGCACGATCATGTCAGTTTTTACCTGTTTTTTTTTTGCTAGGCGTGGGGCCCGCCCCCCCCCCCTGGATCCGCCACTGACGGACAGCACACTGCTACAGGTTCCTCGAACATACACCAAAGCTGGCGACAATGCTTTCCAGGCATGCGCTCCTCGACTCTGGAATGAGCTTCCACGTTTTATTCGTTCATCTCCTTCTCTGGATGTCTTCCGAAAGTGTGTCAAAACTCTCCTCTTTGTCCATAATCAACAATAGATTCTTTTATAACTTTTTATGTAAAGCGCTGTGAAACAACAGCTAGTTTGTAAGAGCGCTATATAAATGAATTTATTGTATTGTATTGTATTGTGTATATGTCATTAAATGTAATATATTTTTTTATGTTGAAATAAGTTGTTATATTACGAGTACACAATGGAAATTAAGAGCATACAAGTCTTTTCCATACACTGTTCCATTTGAAGTGGGATTTTATAAGTGGACTCTTTGGTATTTTAGATGGCTCTCTTGTCCATTATCTAGTAAAATATCAAGACATTTTGTTGCAGGATATTTTTAGAAAAATTTCACATGTAGTGGTAATGTAAAGTAGCATAAATCTCTTCCAAATCTTTAGATAATTAGTTGGAAAATCTTAGTTATTTTTTCTGATTTTGTGCTTTTTGATGATAAGGGCCCGAATTGTGTGTGATACATACACATTTCCAGTGGGCTTGAAGTATATTTGGCACCCAGTAAAGTCACATCATTATTTTAAAGAATGGGATGAAGTATTGATGAAGGATCTCTCTGGTTTATATGCCAAATAAAACAAAGCCCAACTAGGTATACACCAAGTTAGGTTTTGGTTAATGTGTCATGCAGGGTTAAATCATTCTCAATGTGGCCGTATTCTTGAAAACATACTAAGTGAAACCATGTCAGGGGCGGATCTAGCTTTTTGCTAAGGAGGGGGGGGGGGTTGACCCAATGACGATGCGGAGCATCGTCCACAAGCCGCATAGCGGCGAGGCGATTTTTTTTGTTGCTATTTTGAACCCCCGTAAGTGATGTTTTCCTGGCATCTACTAACAAAATGGAGACCATAAAAAGCAGTGCATGATAACGTCTTTTTAAATCAAGTAACAGTTTAATACACAGTTATATCCAGCTAAGGGGGGGGGGTTGACCCAATGACGATGCGGATACTGTATGGGTCTGGACACATGATGGCGTTTTTCTATGCACATCACATTTTCACTTGGCAGCCCAAGGGGGGGTTTAAACCCCTAAACCCCCGTAGATCCGCCACTGCATGTTTAACTTTGTCCACTTATTATGGAATATACATTTGTCTAAAATATACATTTCCCTCTGCTTTGAGGTTTATGTGTACATTTACTGTAAAGAGAGAAAAGAGAAATAGACTTTGCTTAAAGCGCTGTAGGCCTGTAGCAATGTAAATGTAGGATAGAATTTTAGCATAGTATTTGCAACACAAGAGAAGGTATTTACATTGTGTTGCAAATTACTGCCATGTATTGTGTTCAGTTTATTGAAATTATGTTCAGTTTATTGAAATTATGTTCAGTTTATTGAATAATGTTCGGTTTATTTAATTATATTCACCTTATTCAATTATGTTCAAAACGTTTATTAGAGTTTCTCTAGAATCATTTTTTAATGAAAATGCTGATTGTATGTTGCATGAAAGAGTACAAAATCAAGTGAAAATGTGAAAAATGTGTTTTGTGTCTCTGTCATTAAAGAATGACCCTTATCGCAAAGACAGTAAATAGTCAAAGTGCAATATTTGTTCCAAGCAAATAATATTTTGTGTTTCATTTGTCGTATATTGTGGGTTATTACCAATTTTTCGCTTCCTATGATGTTTCAGTACATTCACACATTTATGTAGACTGCAGTAAGTGACCGGGCTTAATAACTTCAATTTTAAATGTATTGTCAACATTGACATAAATATTGATTAATCTCAAAGATTGTAGTTTACATTTCATTTGAAAGAAGCTAAATCTTTTAGTTAATCATTATTTTCTTGATTCTTTTTTTGCTATGTGAGACAAATTTTTGAAAAGTAAACAAAATTACATTATTTACCAAGGAGCTCTGGAAAAAATGTAGTGGTCTTTATTACAATAACATACAAAGATATCTTCCTTACAGTACATGTATATGATTAAAACATTTATTTCATCATGTTTCTTGTCGCACGTAGACATCAATGTCACTTCCAAACTACAACATCCAACACTAGACCCTATATTGTCTGATGAGAGCGAGAAAGGCCTTAATTTGTATCAATTTATGTTGCGTTATTGCCCTTCTGGCTCACAGCAGATGACGTAAAAAGTTCAAAGAGAACAAAAGAAATTATCAGTGGTATCCAAACAGTACCAGTCATTTATTAATGTAGTCTGGGAATGGCTCTACACAGTCCAATCTGAAATCAAAATAATATTTAACTCTTAAGATATCAACGATTGTGGGGAGTTATGATCATAGGGGTGGTATTAATAATTGTCATTCATTCTTTCTTTTACATTATTTATGTTTTTTTCTCCATGATTTATTTTATGTTTAATTACAGATGGGATGCCCACTGCAGACCAAAGCGAATAAAATCTGATCTTTCGTGGGATTTATCAGTAAAATGCAGTTTGCATTTTGTTCTCTTAATTTGCTTTCATTTTTAAATTCCTCTCACGTTCATCTTCGATCATCTCGTTCAGTTTTTGTTGTTGTTGTTGGTCAGACATTACATTTTTATATCACCTTTGCATGTTTATCTCCTCTTTGCCTGCTTTATTTGGTTTATGTTACAGTGTTTTGAACAGTTCAAACCCCATCCTCCCCCTTCACTTAATTCAAACCTATAACTAAATCTATTCCTAATGCTGTCTCTGACACCCAAAACTTAAACCCTTATCGTAACCCTATTCCTAAATCTTGGATGGATTATATTATGATTACATGAAGATTTTTTTCTTCTTCAAAGTAAGGTGCATATCCGTAGTTGTAAAATGCAGTGTGTATACATTATCACTTAATATGTCTATTTTGTATGCACCGGTTAACAGTAGATTGTGATTATGCTCATGATAATATGAAACAAAACTGCACCCAAACTGATAAGCCAAAAGCAATCACAGAAGGTATAAGTAAAGAATTGGATCAAGAAGAAACCAGATAAATGATCCAGAAGCTCAGCCAAGTAAGGAACGAAATTTGTCATCAATTTAAAAATTAAATCAAGAAAAATGTAATTAAAAAATTAATTGTGTGATTGCAATATCAGCTGGATAGGATCTAAAACTAAATCAGGAAATACTCACAGTTACTAATTTATAGGGTATGAAATTCTGTAAATACGATATGGATAAATGAGAATAGCGAGAAATTTTAGCTAAAGAAAATCACTCGTCAATATGTTGAAACAGTTGAATGTTGGAGAATTTTAAGCACTAGGACTATTTCTTCAATAAAGTTGAACCTCACTATATAGAGCTCTGATATAACAAGGTATCTGTTATAACAAGGTGATTTCTTCAACTTAAAAAGGCGGTAATATTTGCATCAATATTGCTCCTTTCATTATTTATACAGCACAAAAATGTTATTTATACCAGTAGCGCATGCTTAGACTTAATCACAAAACTTGGACCGATCATTACATAATGATTAATTGATGAGCATTCAAGGTAAATACTGAATGAATATTCATGTACATGCTGATGAATATTCATGTGTAATGAAATGTTGCTCCATGTTGCACTTGTACATGGCTATCCAAGTTTTGTGTATTGGTATGGAGTCGATTCACACTCGCATTATATTCACTGCTGTGTATGAGTTTTGTTGTTCCCTAAACGTTGTTAAGAGGATGATGTAAACAGCTGAATAGACTACAAGCAATTCAATTTTCTGTTGTGTGTGCTTAATTAAAATGGATAATGACGAGAATACAGCCATTAAATATGTAACACATTTAAGGGAGAGTGACATATCAGTTTACTAACATATTCAAATTGTATGCATACTTTTAAAAGGTTGATCTTGACAACCTGAAAGATTGTCTGATGATTGCCTTACATAGCAACACGTAATGTATGGAGACTGGATTCCAAGTATTTGAAGTTCATTCATTAATAACAGGTTAATGGAATAACTCATCACTAGGTCCATAGGAAAGGAACATCCATACATTTGAATATGATGGTAAACCGATCCATTGTCCTTGATAGCACACAAATATACATGTACCGACAAAACCTTGTTATATTGAGGGCGTAGGGACCAGCAGAATAACTTTGTTTCATTTATATCGGGTATCTCATTATATCAGAACTCTTTGTAACAAGTTCTAACTATAATACACTGACTTGTGAAACTTGTTCAATCTATGAAGTTGAAGTGATTCCGTTAGTACTATTTCATCTACTAAGTATTTCCTTGTTACCTCTCCTTTCATTTTTCTTTCACTTTTTATCTCTCTTGCTCTCCTCCTCCCTCCTTCCTCTCTCTCTCATCCCCCTTTCCCTCTCTCTCTCTCTCATCCACCTTCCTCTCTCTCTCTCTCTCTCATCCCCCTTCCCCTCTCTCTCTCACCCCCTTCCTCTCTCTCTCATCCCCTCTCTCTTCCTCTCCTCTTCCCTCTCTCTGTCTCTGTCTCTCTTTCTCTCTCTCTCCCTCCCTCTATCTGTCTCTTCTCTATCTCACTTTCTCCCTCTTACTTATTCTTATCATCTATGCCCACACCTCTCTTTCCTATCACAATGTTCTCTCTCTGCAGACCCTCCTACCGGATCAGATACTTCAATTCCACAAAAAAAATCCTCCTCTAAATTTGGAAGAATTTGTCTATATCTAAGTGAACAATTTTTACAAACAGTACAAGTGTGTCATAACATTGATTTATTTAATCAGTTTCTTTAATACAGCCCCCACTTCAAGTGAAGGCTCAAATCGATAAAAGCAAAAGATGGTAAAATATAAATGAGATGAATATTAAAATACAAATGAGATAAATAGGAAAATATATAAGCCATCTATACATTATCAAAGATTTAATTCCTATTTGTATGCCAAGTACAGTTTGCTTAATAAACAAGGTTTAAATCACAAAAATATGGTTTATAACAATCATTGAAATAAATGATGAGTATGTTGATTCCTAGTTACAGCATGACAAACGTGACAAATGTTTCATTACATATTTTAGTACATATGAAAATTCAAAATGACTTTTCACATGATTTAAGTACATTTATTATATATACAAATATATATATAAATATTGATCAATTACAATTATAGTTCTGCCATGATAACACAACAAGGCTTTCAGCCAAATACAATCCAAACACTGATGGGATTTCCAAAGATCATTGATTTAGAGTTCTTGAACACACAAGGTTCCTCAACCACAAGGATATCAGAGAGCTCAATAGATTGGATGAGGGAAGAAATGGTGGTTAAATATGGTGATTTGACATTCACTCGAAAGCCTCCTTATGTCAAAAGGTGATGGCGGCAGTCTCACATGATTATCTAATGCACTGATTATTCCACAATGGTGAGATGTTATCAAATGTATATCTTTACTCCCTAAAGCATTAGTGGATGCCAAAAGAAGTCGATGCATGGATAAGGTAACACTGATTGCTCGAGCAATCTATGACTTTGAATATTGAGTTTCGTATACAGCTTTAAAAAAAAGGAAGATCATTAAAGTAATAGAAATGGAGCTTAATAATGATTTTTGCAATCTCACTAGCACATCAAGATTTATTACATATACGGCATCCCATAATACAAAAAGCAAATTTAGAATCATGATAATTATTATATAAAGAGAGAAGGCAAACAAAAGTTGTCGCTATAAATGAAATCTGGGACCTGTATTATAAAGAGTAGATAGTAATCGCAACTTCTTTGCGATTGATGTCAATCGCAACTATGTACAGAAGAGATAGGAGACTGCAAACTTTTGATTGGTCGGAGGACTTGCGATTGATTTGGATCATTCACAATTCTTTATAAGACGAGGCCCTGATGTTTCATATTCAAACAAGCAAATCTAGATTTGATAAATAATAATCGTAAAAAGCAGATTTGATCACTAATAACCGTAAAAAGTAACAAAGAGAGAAATAGAGAGAGAGAAAAAAAAACAAGGGAAGCTAGAATAACATATGACTTCATACAGAAACAAGTGGGTCTGATAAACAGTATTTAAACAAGCAAATTGAGATTTGATAGAAATGATAAGTAAAGATTTTATTTCAAGTAAGATGAGAAAGAGAGGGAGTAATAATTGCTTTGTATCTGACAGACAGTATTCAAACAAGCATTTCGGATGCATAGTAGAGAAACAGTGAAATCTAGTATCAGTAAGTCAAACTGGCAATAACAGGGAAACCAAGGAAAAAATATTCGTATAAATCCAAACATTCAAATGTAGATAGTCGCAATTACAAAGAGTTAACAAAGAGGTGGAAAGTTCATGCCATGAATGCAATGCTCAGTATTACTATGTAAAGTATAGATTCAACAAGTAATAACAAATATCAATAGAAAGAGAGGAATCCTCCTTGGTGGGAACCTAAAATCAAGGAAGCGAACCTAAATGTAATTCATTACTAGCAAATGAAAAGTGGGTCATACTTAAAGTAAACATGAAGAGAGAGAGAGAGAGAGAAAGTGGTAAGATAGATAGAAAAACATTTAGATCTATTTGTATTCCTCTGTAGAGTAGTTTTGAAAGAGAATCACAAACTACAGTACTCTTTCGTGAAATGGATCTATTTGTATTCCTCTGTAGAGTAGTTTTGACAGAGAATTACAAACAAACTACAGTACTCTTTCGTGAAAAGGAGTATATCTCAAACAGTTCTCTTCAGAACTACACTCTTCACTCTTCAAATTTTGTGATGTACTCACTTCCTTCTCGATCTCGATCACGCCTTCCTTCCCTTCCTTCCCTTCCTTTCCTTTCCTACTTCCATTATACCTCATTTTTGGTGTACAGTCACCGAAAACAAAAACCAAGTATAGTTTCACGTAAGTGTTCGATAAAGATAAAATATTCCATTATCTTCTTTTTCCTTTCCTTTCTTAACTCCTCTAAATGCACCATAGGCGGATTTTCTTTCGACAAAATTAGAAATCAACAGCCTTTTCATTAAAGCTACATCATGGTCTTACCGAAAGCCTAGAATCGTGAAAGACATACGATATTCAACTATGCAAATAAAGATCCAATATTCTCAGAAAATGTAAAGAGTAATCACAGAATCCTACAATATCGGGAAAAAAACCTGCTGCAATGGAGAGAAGGGTACATCAGAGAGGGCACTAGACTAGATAAACTGCTGCTAGATAATACTGAGGGTTAGATGAAATGCTGAAAGACTTAATAGAGGGCAGTGTTTTTTTATTTAAATTTGATATACAGTGCAACACTATTTTTGTGTCTATTTTCTACAAAGTGTTATGGAGGGGGTGATATAGCAATGAGATACGAGAGGGAGGTAATATGTCTTGCTTTGAATCGGACATTCAAACATGCAAGTCAACTTTTGATAGTTCATGTGGAATGTAATAGGGTGTGCATGGGGGTAAATTTGTTACAGATTTGACGTAGGGTCTTACATCTCTAAATGGAGATAAAAGGTATCCATGTGACCCTCAGTAATAGAATCCCTATTGGGCCTCTCCATGTTCAGATATTCAGTGGACATTCGGGGTATTTTACACTTATTTTGTTAGGCTAATTACAAACTGGCTAATTGGATAACTCCTGCCAAATCTAGCTCTTACACCAATATACAAATTGAAATATCAGTACACCATGGCTAAACTTACAAAAGATGACAACTTCTGAACCCTTTGTTAATATGACAATATTATTTATATTTCAAAAATGTTTTTTTCAACCAAATATTCATAAGTCCTCAATTTAGTACACATGTAAAACCTCTGAGGTATACATCCTGGTCTTAAGAGGTACAAGTGGTATAAACTCCAAAATGTTCTCGACTCTTAATCTGAATTCAGTTCCCCCTTCCGCGCGAAGCGTGGAAGCTTTGACGTTTCATTAAATTATGAGAGAAAGAAGACGATTCGTTGTACCGTTCTCGACTCTTAATCCTTGTCCGAATTCAGTTTCCCCCCCTCCTGCGCAAAGCGCGGAAGCTTTGACGTTTCATTAAATTATGAGAGAAAGAAGACGATTCGTTGTACCGTTCTCGACTCTTAATCCTTGTCCGAATTCAGTTTTCCCCGTTTCTTTGTCTGCTTCTTTTTCTTCCTACGTCCTCTTACTCTTTTCTCTCTCTCTCCTTTTTTTTTTTTTGGGGGCGACCGCCCCCATCGCCCCCCCCCTGGCTACGCGCCTGACTCGAACGACTATCAACACTGTAACAAGTTACGATTACTGTTATAAGCTATTGAAATCATTGCATTTGCTTGGCTGTCAGCAAATCTGGGACAGAAATTTGGCACTTGTTATGAAACATGGCCCTATGCGTGCTGTATAATTAGTTCGTTTTGCCCCAGGTATACAGGTGATTATTAGCTGAACTGATATCAATAATTGAAACCAAAATGTCATCGTCATCGTGAATAAATAAATACTTTGAACTGAAATTTCAACCTCTGACATAATATTTTATGATATAATTACGTGCTTTGTTTCATGAACTCAATTTTCATTTTCAAGAACTCGGAACGGCTTATGAATCTTTCTACTAACAATGTTGCAGCTTGTTTTCCTTGATGTTTCTCATGATCAAGAACATAATATATACTTAGAACTAAAAAGTGACCTCTACAAAGTGGTTTCATGGTAGGCTTTGTTTCATGAACTCAATTTTCATTTCAATAACTAGGAACGGCGTAAGCGTTTATCTACTGACGACGTTCGTTACAGCTTGTTTTCATTGACGTTTCTCGTCCTTTATTTCCTCAACGTTAAGCCGCTGGCTCCATCTCTCAAAGACTGTGAGTATTATTGACTATACAGAGTTCCATTATGTTACACTGACTGATAAATGTCATCCTATCGTGATGTGTTAGTACATAGAATGATGTGTTGAAATATGTGGATGTGGTTTTAATCAACACAACAATGCAAAAACTGGTTTAACAATGAAATACTATTTTTAAAAGCTTTACTCTAACGTCTGATGGCCTCAGCAAGAATAACGCACACATCTCCTTAATTACGCAAAGAGAAAATCGCTACTTTAGTCCAATCTTTTTGAATAATATTTAAACTATATGTATTTATATTAGTCTTAATAATCATAAATAAATAAATAAATAAACAACGGAAGTTTAGAGGAAGGTTTATTTTTTGCAAAATATGATTAACGTCGTGAACAGTTGGACTGGAATGAATTATTCATTTCGTTTCAATCTTTATGCATCGCATTGTTTTTATGAATTAAATTGATCATGACTTTTCTTCAAACGTATTAAGTCGGTAGTTATCTCATTTTATTTTTTTGAATTTCTATTCTAGATTTTTTGATTTGAGTGTTTCTTTTGGATCAAAAACCAAATAAAGTAATGACAATTGACAGTTATTAGGGAAATTATAACTCGGTATTGGAAAAAAAAGAATATTGCATTTTCCCTTGCCTTGTCGGGGGAAAAAATTGTTCTGGGGTTGACATGGGGGGTGGGCTTGAATTGCCTTGTAACTTTTTAACAGTTTGAATCTGTGATATATCCAGACATTGGTATCTGTGGCAAAGCAGGAGAGCTTACGGCCATCCATATATTTCAGCATGGAGAGATGGGGGAGTGTCTCCAACAAAAATCAACTGCATTTTACGTTCACATTACAGTTTAAAAATACCAATATGGTCTCAACGAACCGCCCCCCCCCCCGCAAATTTACTCTTTTATCAATGCGCATGACAAATTCCTTCCTAAATTGTTCAGTCAGACTTGGAAAAGGCCCCATATCAAACATTAAATATCCCTAAAAAAATCAAATGTAAAATGTATTGTGTCTTGCTGTAAGTAATTGTATCTAACCTTGCATTGTTTTTTCTGTAACATAAAACTGTAATTTAAGATTCATTGTAAAAAAAAGTGCGATTGATTGAAGGAGATAGCATTATTTTTCGGGAGATACAATTGATCGTAATTAACTATGTTACAGTGCCCTAGAGTGATTATGGCAGGAGTCTAATTTCTCACAAATTGATATGAATATTCATGAGGAGTTTTTGTTAGTATGATATCGGGAGTTTTGCGGTCAGACTGGCATATATTTCTGGAGTCCATATCCGAGGAGTAAAATTTTCTTCGGATATTCGGCATTCGCTTCACAATGTGACCGCACATAATTATATTCAGCGTAAATATAAATAACTTTTGAATTATAACATACATACAAAATCATAGGTTTGATGAAAATATTTGTGAACAAACCACAAGTCTGGATCGCCTTGATTGCTATAAACAGCGATTTTAACTATGTTATTGTCATGAAATGTAATAAAATTATAATAATTATAGTACTCCACACATTAAGAATAGTGTTCGTGGTAGTTTTATCTTGTTCTTTTTAATTTAAGGAAAAAAATGGAGAATGGTTTATGTCTGGTTGTATAATACTTTTCCTTGTACATATCTTGTTAACCGGTGTTTCGTTTTCTTTTCGATTTCATTTGTTGTCATGTTATAATCTTTTAAAGGTAGGCTATTTGATGTCTACAGAACCATTCATGAAGTTTCATGAAAATGTTACGTAATAGACCTTTAAAATGTTTCATTCACCGATTAATGTTTGTATACATATAATCTTTTGACTAGGAGACGATGAAACTTGATGCTTGTGTTGTGAAAATGATATCAATGTTAAATATTTAAACCGTTGTTGAATAAATAGTGTTTTTAGCTTCGTTTTGTATATTCAATTATCTGTACGTGTAAATATGTAAATACCTGTTTGGAGTTTTTGTTAGTATGATATCAGGAGTTTTGTGGTCAGACTGGCAGGAATTCCTGGAGTCAACATTCCAGGAGTCAAAGATCTTGGAATATTCGCTAAACAGTGTGACCCCACCTATATTCAGCATAAAAACTTTGGAATAATTACATACATACAAAATCACAAGATTGATGAAAGTATTGGCGAATATCCTGTGTTAATTTAATTTTAGTATTAGTAAATTATATCGCAAATACTTTCGAAAATCAACGGAAAGCAATTTCATTAACTTTTTCCATCACTTTAAAAAAAAAAATTGAACATTACCACGATGTGTAACATAATCCGAAAATGATTTATATGGGATATAGGGCATTGAAACTGCCTCTGAGTTGATTAAAATAATTACCAACTACTCTGGCGATGGGACAAACTAATAATCGCAGAGGTATTGCGAGCTGCTTCGATTTCTGCTTGCGCGTTGTCGCATTTATATGTTTGCGCTTCGCATTGACCTTTACGTCACAATATTTTTATTTAAATTCTTGGTTTACAAAAAAGGCAGATTAATTTACAAATCCCCGTTCCATGATCAAAAAGTGTATGAAATAAAGGATGTGTTATTGTATGTCATAATATGTTCAGCCCGAACTATACAACTATCTGCTGTATACAGTGTAAAACGACGCCTGTAAAATAAATAATACATAGGTTAGTGAAACGCTCATGTGTTATCATTGTATGTATGAATTTTAATGTAGATATAAAAATGAAAATATTATAGGTTGGAGTCAAATCGCTTGTACGTAAAGTATGAATTACATCTCGACTGTATGTTTGTTTATTCCAAGATTAATTAACCGCTTTATGTATGATACCATTTTCATTAATTGCACCACTTGTATGTTGTGTTTTTAATTGCAGCATGGGGCTAAGATGAAGTCTCTGTCTGAGAAAATCCGTGGGGTTGAAGGCAAGAAGAGACATCTTGAAGATAACCTGGACATGCTGAACGAGGAGGTCGCGCAAGCTCATGGCAGCAGGTCGTCATCACAATGGCAGTTACAATGGCACTGATAGTGACTGATAATGACATTGAGTGATTTCAAGTACGGTGTTCGGTGTTGGTGTTGGTGTTGAGAGCGTAGAAAGGCTGCTAAACCGAGCTCCAACACCGACAGTCAGTTTAGAAGGACGATACCGATCACGTTATCGACAGCTCAACACCAGCTTCAACGCCGAGTGACGTCAATCTACAGGCGAAAAGTCTTGCGATAAAAGCATAATCCTTTCAGAAATTCCAATAAATTACATCATATCGAATATCAAATGTAAAGTCATATTAAAAAATTAATAGAGAAAATATAATTTCTCTTGAAAAACGTGTATGGCTCCCATGATTTACAGTTGTTTTGACGGGAAAATGGATTTTACCTTGGCTTGATCGTGAGATTCTTGAAAGATGCACGCATAGTTACCTGCGGTATACTGCAACACCAACACCAAACTTGAAATCATGAATTTCCCAATCCCTAGGGGCTGGTGTTGGTGAATGGGAAAATTACACGTAAATCGTCAACAACAACCGCGATACACGGTTCAGCAGACGACATTCAACACCAGCCTTCAACACAGACTACCGGAAATGCGTCATATTTTCCGAGGTCAACCTCAACACCAGCATGATTTCAAGTTCGGTGTTGTAGCTGGTGTTGGTGTTCTCACAACACCAACACCAGCTTTCAACACCGAACTTGAAATCACTCAATGACAAAAACAGAAAGATACGGACATTGGCATTGTAATTTATAAAGATTGAACAATACCGACAGTGACATTTACATTGTCAATGACAAAGATAGACAGATACAGACAATGATATTGACACTGTCAATGACAAAAGATTAAAGGATACTAACAATGACATTGACAGTGATAATATCATCTATTGCTTTGATGATGAGAACATTAGTGACTTTGACAACATTGACAATGACAATTGAAACTGACTCTGCCCACAACATTGACAGCAACGTTGACAATGACAAAACAGTTTCATTGTCAATGGTAGCGACTGACAATGACATTGACAATAAAGAGGGCAGTGATTTTGACATTGGCAATGAAAGTGACAATGCCAGTATTAATGAAAATGATAGTGACTGACACTGATTGATCAAGACAGTTTCAGTGGCATTGACAATGAGAATGATTGATACTTTGACCTTGCTGACAATGAATTTGACACTGACTGTGAAAGTAGTATAGTTATGGCATGAAGACTCATGAATCACATGATGACAAATAGAAGGAAATGTGGCAATACTGGTAATATGGACAGTGACATTGTGCAATGACATTAATTCCTTACGTAGTAGGGGTTACTGTGGAACGCTTGTACATACATTGGAACATTGTTTCTATATTCAAGGCTACAACTAAATGACATTGCTTGGCTTCTTGTGCGTATTAGGAGAAGAAGAACATTTGCTTCTCATTTTTTTCATTTATTTATCTCTTTGTTTGTACGAGGTATCAGCAAGAGGTTGACAGAATCAGAGAGGCTGTCAGACAGAGAAACTTTGCTAAGTGCCCAGATTGGTAAGTGCACAGAAATGAGAGCTATTGAATAATAATAGGTCCATTTATATAGCGCAGCTACTCTATGAATATACTATACTGCGCTTGATACAAAGAATCATATTACCCCGGCTGTAGTGATGTCAACGTTTTTTTTTTGTGTGTGTATAAATTTAATAATAATAATAATCTGGATTTATAAAGCGCTTAATACGAAATTCGGTCTCTAAGCGCTTCACATATATTGTTACCCCGGTAATCGAATTCATTCAGGCACAATGTGCACCATCTCCACTCCCTGGGGAGTATTTATACCATATGGTCATCTTGAGGGAATATGGCATGGGTTACTGTGGAACACTTGTACATGTATTGCAACATTGTTTCTATATTTAAGATCCAAAATTGTAATCTTGAAAAGTTTCTTGAGGTTGTTTCGAGGGGGCTATATGATGATGACATTGACAAGGATTCTCCCCGGTGCCTGATCTCCTTGGTGCTTGCCATGCATGGGGGACTTCAGAAGGGGAACAGGGGGTACTTTCCCTCAGATATTAACATGCAAGTATTCTTCGATCCATTCAAAACATCCTCCCATGGATTATGCCTAGATTACATTTGGCCTCCGATTAGTCTACGGAGCCCGTATCCTGCCCGTATCCCCTTTTCCGTGCGGCCTCCGTGCGGAGGCAGGAGGCGGCCGTAAGATTTTCGTACGGATTCACGGGCTCCGCGCCCTCTACAATTTTGTTTCGTGAGAAGTTATACAAATTTGCAAAAAAATCGTAAGCCCGTAGCCCGTAGACATGTCGTAGGTGGCATTGCACAATCCCCGCACGGGCATCTCGCGGAGGCCTTATGCTGATCGTGCAGAAAACGCACGTTTTTGGGGTGAACAAGGGTGCAAAAAATGATCAGAACGGCACAGCGGCTGCTAGGTCACCGTGCCTTCTCCGCGCAACCTTTGCAAGAAAGCTGCACGGGTTCCGTACGATTTCCGTGCGGAGACTGCACGGCTACTGCACGATTTCCGTACAGCTCCAAGCAGCCTATATCTACGGATTTGCCCCGGCCTGTCACCGAGGGCCAAAACAAGAAATGGCACGATGCTCGTAGATAATGTAAACACAAACATCGTAGCCCGTAGCCAGTGCACCTACGATGCCCTCAAGATCGCACGAAAAATCATAGACCAATTTATCGTACGACGCCCGGGGCAAATGTAATCTAGGCATTACCTACAGGTCCCCTATTTTCGCCGGTAGAGGATAGTTCCTGGGTCACAGTATTACCTTCCAATTTGACGTCATAGAAATGAATATGTATAAGCAAGCGCAGGCCGTGAATGTAGTCTTTGTTCAAGTTGCTTCTGCTGCCGGGTCAGTAACAAACATTCGTAGTCGGGGGGGGGGGGCTGCCCTATTTCTGTGGGGGCTGCCCTATTTCTGTCATTGTTTATTGTCTTTACTATTCAGGTTCTAAAAGGATCCAGTTGATTTTCATATGCTTTCGTGTGACATGCCAAAATGAAAACGTATTCATATTTAGACCAGAAATATGTGTTGGTTTAATTCTGGGAGGGGGGCTGACATAACAAGAAATACAATAAATAGAAATCAGTATATAATCAGGCTTCGGAATTGATTAAAGCCATGTTTGACCATATGTGCCTGAAAAAGATCGTTCGAAAGATCGTTCGAAACCAATTTAAACGTTAGTATAAGACATTTCTTTTGGGTAAATTGCAGTAATCATTTGAATTCAAGACATATTTTATTTGTTTGTTTGTATTTTTGTTTGTTGTCTTGATTTGTGTATTGTATAATGTTTAGTAGCGAATATATTTCATATTTTTATTATAAAAAGGGTCAACCTTTATATAAGGATTATGTTTCCTTTCAGGTTGCAACCTATTCAGTTTATTTTATGTCCTTGTCTAATATGTTCTTAATGTGTGTTTTATGTTATATATCTGATTGTTATATGAAATGTCTTTTTAACTGAATGAAATAAAATTGAATTGAATTGAATTCGATGCGCTACAGTGCCATTTGGTAATTAGGCATTAATCCTCATGACCAAGTCCTCGGAGAGGACTTAAAGCCGTCGGTCCCCTGGTTGCCGGTTGCTAACTTACAAGCATACGAATGCCTTATAAGCACTCGGGTAAAACAAACTAACAAACCAACCAACCAACCTTTTTTTTCTCTGTATCTTCCTCCATCAGGGGCGGCGGAGCGTCTAGCTTTCAAAGTGTGTGTGTGGGGGGGGGGCGAGGCACACACAGAAAAAGGGAAATCTCAAAGCGAATATATACAAGTTTAGACATTGGTAGGCCCTTATATTCCCATTGTGATTAGATAATCAGGAATAATTTCATTGTTTGTTTCTCTCTTTACATGGTCCAATATACTGCTTAAGCATCATACTTTGCAGTTGGGTGTGATGGTCTGAATAATTATTTGCGAGCGAGCGAGCGAGCGAAGCGAAATTTTTAGATTTGTGAGGCCGCGAAAAATGACATCTTATAAAGAGGAAAAAACAATCCTTACCATTTTATGGTGAAGGGAAAAGGGGACACATATCCAAAGTTAAAAGGACACTTATTAGAAAAGAAAAGGAGCACGTGTCTAAGTAAAAAAAACGGAATTATCGGAGGTGAAAATGGGACATTACTCGCACCTGATAAGGGACACTCACCAGAGATGAAAAAGGCACTTATGAGAACGGAAAAGGGGCACTTATTACAAAAGAAAGGGGGTAATTATCAGAAGGAAAATGGAACTAATTAGAAATGATAGGGGCGCGTGTCAAAATAAAAGGGGCACTTATAGTAGATAAAAAGGGGGTTCCTCTCAAATGGTTATAAGGGCACTCACTGGAGATGAAAAGAGGCACCTAAAACCGTCAAAATAAACGGAACACCTTTCCGATTTGAAAACAGGCAAATATAAGAGGTGAAGGGGCACTTAACAGAGGTGGTAATAGGCATTTCTTGTACCTGAAAAGGTAAATTCACCTGAGATGAATAGGGGCACTTGTGAGAATGGAAAGGGGCACAAATAAGATTTAATAGAGGCATTTATCAGACGTGTGAGAAGGGGCATTTAAGAGAAAGGGATGTGGCTCTTATAAAAATGAAAAGGGGCATTTATCAGAAGGAAAAAGGGTACTTATTAGAAAGACAAGGGGCACGTGTCAAAATAAAAGAGGGCACTTATGAGAGGTGAGAAGGGGCACTCATCAAAGATGAAAAGGTTCACTTATCAGAAGGGAAAGGGCACTGAGCCCCATGCCCCCTTCTTTCTCTTTCTCTGTGTGTTTGTCTCTCTCTCTCTCTGTCTTCCCCTCTCTTCCTTCTCTCACACCCTCTCTCCGTTCCTCTCCCCCTTCTCTATCTCCCTCCTTCAGCTCCCTAAAATATCGCTGAACTTCAAACAATCACGTTTCAAAGATAGGTCTTTATTGTATAAATATACTGCAGATGCATTATGTTAAGACAATGCAGTAACATTAAGACAATTTTCTAAGATCCTTTTTGTTTTCATTGCAGAAAGTCATGACATAAAACGCAAAAGCAAATATTTAAAACAATTTTTACATTAATATATACCATTACCCATTGAAACTGTGGCCTCGATCTCACTGTGAATTTTTGGTTATCGGAACTTCACAACAGATTAAAAAAAATCGGTGTATATAGTTGGATCCTCCAATGTGAAACCCTCTGTTACAGCAAGGAATTTAGGAGTATACTTTGATACTAATTTGAACATGGAAACACATGTTAGAAATATATGCAAATCAACATAATTGTATTATCTTTTATACAATCTCAGACGTATCCGCAAATATTTTGATCAAGAAAGTATCAAATTGGTTGTACATGCTCTCATCACAAGTAAGCTTGATTATTGTATTGGTTGCTGTTTGGAATGCCTGATTCTCTGATAGCTAGGTTACAAAGAGTCCAGAATGCAAAAGCTGCGCTATATAAATTTATTATTATTATATTATTATTATAATCCGTATAGTTATACTGGTATTTTAAAGTAATACGTTGTCAATCCAGCCGTCTTGGTTGCAATAAATGAATAAATAAATAAATAAATGAATATTTTTTTTTATCATGATACAATGCCTAAAACGAAGTGAGTATAAAACAAAATTTTGTTAAGAGAATTTACTGAAAAGGGAAATGACGTGATATATATTACTGATGACATTCAAGAATCTTCACACAAAAGAACAACACTTATGCCTCAAAAGGCATTCTAAACAATACAGTATAGTATAGTATAGCATATTAGTAGTGGTTATTTTACCTGACTGCTAAGAAAGCATGAATGCTTGTTAGTAAGCAACCAGAGGACCGACGGATTAAGGTCCTCTCCGAGGACCTGGTAATGAGGATTAATGCCTTACCAAAGGGCACTAGCGCATCGACTTGGTTTCAATTAATTCAAAATAATGACCTGAGAACTTCGCAGTGAAGCACAGTAATAATACGGGCCCACAATAAGTTGAACATGACAGGATTACGAACAAATATTCAATGTATATTAACTAGTTTAAACACATATTTTAAGTAAGGGTAACACTGTCATTTGATGATCTGGAATTTGGATAATGAATGGCAAAATTAACGCTTTCTTAAAATTAGAAAACGTCAATGAAATTTCATGCGTTAGTAATTAGTAATTAGTCAAGAGAACTTACAAGCCCCCGATCTACACCTTGTTGGCGGGAAAATCGCAACTGATCTCCCTACCTTTCTTCTTTCTCTTTTTTTTGCTTTCCTTCTCTCTCCTCTTTCCTTTTCCTTCCCTTCTTTCTCTCTCTTTTATGTTTGCTGGGGAGGGGCAGTAGCGTACCTACGGGGCAGGGCAGGGGCAGTCTGCCCCCCCTGACGACTGACAAGCAAGCAAAAAAAAAAGGAAAGGAAAGGACAAGGGAAAAGGGAAGAAAGAAGGGCAAAAAACACGAGTTAGAAGTGGACCCAGGTCACTCACTTATCCGTGTATAGGCCAAGGCCCCGCGGTTAAGCTAGCCATGCTCCGAGATTTGGGTCGTTTTCAGGTCAGAACTAGCCCTATAAGATTAAAACAAAATGCCGATGATCGCTCTACACAAGGGCGTACAAGTTACAACGTTGAAAAGTATGTCAGAACTCAGTTAGCTCCAGGTCCATCTGTCAAATCATCATGCCGTTACACCGGGGGGGAGCCGCCCCCCTCTTTTTGAAAAAGTATGTTAAAGAAAAATAGAAAGAAATCAACCAAGGGCAAGGCCCCGGCAAAAACTTTCGTGCAAAATGCGACACCACATTAACGCGAAAAAATAGCAAATGCGAGAAGTAAAAACACGGAGGCATCGTCAAGCATGTCGGCAAAGCTTCCGAGTTCGGCAGTTTGCGGATTCATAAAATTAGTCCTTAAAAGCCTAATTCGTTCAGAAAATTACAAACTTTTATCATCAGAATCTGGGTAAAAACACTCCATTCAGTTGTACAGGTGCATAAAAGACGAACTGTCAGTCAAAATTTTCTTTTTCAATCTGCGCATAATTATATGCAAATTATACCGAACAAAATCAGTCTCATGCATATCGTTTTAGTGTCACAGATGAGTCGTTATTGTTACACTATAGCCTATGGACAGATTGGATAGATGTGTAAATCATTAAAATTATAATCAGTGTACGATGCGAAAACGATTCATCTCCAGCTTCCGGAAATAATAATAATATTCCACTTTTGTATGGCGCTTAATACATCTACGATGTCTCTAAGCGCTTTACAGATAATATACTAACCTGGGAATTTTTGTTGTGTCCTGCGGGACGCATTTACTCACCGCTTTTGCATAATTTGTGCGTGAGATTTTTTTTTCTATTAAGAGCCCCTTTAAAAAAATCTCCGATGAGTGCCCTTATTCATATTTGAGAGGTGCCCCCTTTAACTTTGTAATAAGTGCCCCTTTTCATCTCTGAAAGTTGCCCCTTTTATTTTGACACACGCCCCTTGATGTAATCAAATTGATTAATGTACTATTACCAGTCTTTTTGTTGTAAAAGATTATATCATGTTTTGTGTGGTTTTGAATAAAATGAACTTGAACTTATCCTTTCTAATTAGTATCATTTTCCTTCTGATAATTGCACTTTTTCCGTTATCATAAGTGCGCCTTATTAAGTGTGAGGAGTGCCCCATTTTCACCTCTGGTAATTCCCCTTTTTACTTTGACATGTGCTCTTTTTCTTTTCTAGTAAGTGTCCTTTTCCCTTTGGATATGTGCCCCCTTTTCCTTTCCCCATAAAAAGTGCTCCTAATTCAAAGCGATTAAGAGCAATTTTTTTTCTTTAATTTCACCCAAGTCTGGCTCGCTACGCTCGCTACGCTCGCTCGTATTTAAAATTGATATAATTATATTTCTTATTAAAGATCTTTTCAGTTTTTCATGATTAGATTTTGCTTAATCCCCATCAGGATTGTTTTTTTCCTCTTTATAAGATGTTATTTTTTGCACTGCGACCTCACAGATCTCTGATAGTTCGCTCGCAAATAACCATCACAACCAACTGCTAAGTACATGTATGATTTCCTAAACAGTATCTTGGACCATGTAAAGAGAGAAACAAACATTGAAATCATCCCTGATAATGTACTCACAATGTAGGGGTAAATACCAATGTCTAAAAAGTTGTATATTTTCGCTTTGAGGTTTCCCTTTATAGGTGCCCCCTTGTCCAGGAAAGCGCCCTTTATTGTTGGTGCTCCTCCCCCCCCCCACTATGAATGACGCTCCGCCGCCCCTGGCCTGCTAAAACCTCTGAATTTCCGGCACTCCGCTCTACCTGATCGTAAATACTTTAGCCCCCAAGAGTGATTGCTGTCTGCCCATCCCAACTGCTGTCCTAATCTTGTACTGACTGGTTTTGACAATCAAGTGATACCTGAGATACTAGGAAACTATACGCCAAATCGCACGAATTGAGTTTGAAAATTCGATTTTCTTCAGCTTCTCAGGGGCACATCCGCTAAATATTTTCTTACGAATCGCCCCCCTCGCCGCCGGCTGGATCAGCCTCTGTATGTACCCTCCTAGTGCGTGATTTCTCCTATATCTAATGATATATCATTTTACTGTTACATTTTTTTCTCACTTTACTACATTTATTTTTATTGAGTGAATAGATGCATATTCTGAATATTCATTAGTTTTAATTGTGCATGTGGAAATGAAACAAATGCAAATCAATACAATTCAATTCAATGTCAAATACACTTTTTTACATCTCCAAATATGCAGAATTGGGAACATAATTATGTCAATAGCTTCTTCAAAGAGGAATAATAGAAGTACGTTAACAGAAACATTGTCATTACCAGTTATAAGTTAACCACTGATTTTGTCAAAATTCAATACATTTAACTTTTTAATGATAATTTTTTCTTTTAAATCGAAATAGACCACAGATATGAAGTCGCCCGATCGCAAATATTAATATCGACAAGATCCCTACTGTGTTATTGGGACAACCCCTAGTCCCCCTTATCCCCTTCCACATCCCAACACCCCCCTTGCTCGTCCAAATCGCTTGCCCCCTGACGAGGTATGCCAGGTACGCCACTGGGGAGGGGAGGGAGGCAAGGCCTTTCGGCTCCCCGATCCACACGTTGTTGGCGGGATTAATCGCAACTGATCTCCCTTCTTTTCACCCTTTTCTTTTCTTCTTCTTCCTCTTTTTTGTTCCGTTTTAGCTCTCCTCTTTCCCTTTCTCTTCCTTCTCTCTTTTTTTTTTGTTGGCGGGGGCGGGGGGGAGGCAAGGGGGGAGGCAAGGGCCTTTGCCCCCTCACGATCCACAACTTGTAGGTCGGAAAATTGCATCTGATACCCCCTTATTTTCTTTTCTTATTCCTCTTTTTTCCCTGCCCTTTATCTCCTCTTTTCCCTTTTTTCCCCTTCCTTCTCTCTTATTTTTTTGATGGCGGGGGTCGAGGCAACAGCCTTCGAGGCAAGGCCCTCTCAGCCCCGATCTCCTTCTTCTCACCCTTTTTTCTTCTTATACCTCTTCTTTCTTTCCCTTTCTCTCCTCTTTCCCATCTTTTCCTTCTCTCTCTTTTTTTTTTCTTTCTTTTTTCTCCCTCTTTCCCTCTCTTCCTGTCTCTCACACACCTCTCCATTTTCTTTCTTTCATTTTGTCTTTCATTTTCCTTTCCCTTTGTCTTTAATTCTTCCTCTCTGTTCTCCTTACTTTCTCTTTCCGACAGAAAGTATGCGTGTGTGTGTGTATGCATGGGATGTAACCCCCTCCCCTCTCCCCCCTCTCGCACGCTTGAATCCGGCTTCACTAGTTAGGCCGGTTCGGGCGTCCCTACACTCCTCTGTACTGACCTGCTAATATTTCAACTTGAACCAAGACTACCTTTGTTTCTTTCGCGTGCTTATACATATTCATTTCTATGACGTCAAATTGGAAGGTAATACTGTGACCCAGGAACTATCCTCTACCGTCAAGTCAATTTTCGCCAGGCACCTGTAAATTTAGATCCCTCTGTTCCGTCTGTGAAGCTCTTCTATTGGGTCCATAGTCTACTAATTCAGTTAAACCAGATGGGACTAGAAACATAGTCTAAACATCACCTCGATCTAATTTCCTTTGTGGAAATCGACCGTGCTCAAACCCGGGGTTGTTTTTAAACCCCCTCTGCACTAGTTTGGCATGGAGGGATTAGGCCTCCCTGGGAGCTAGGTCACTGGCAGGTGGTTATCTCATCAAAACAGCTCTCACTTAGACCCCGTTCTCATTCACTTCGTTGGAGCGGTCTAACTAAGACCCGTTCCTCAGGAGCGGTTCTTAGGTGAGTGAGAACGGTCAAAGTGGTCCAGGAAGTGGACTTCTGGACCGCTCCAGAAGACCACCTCGGGAGGTGGTCTTGAGGAACGGGTCTTATTAAGAGCGGTTTGGAGCGCTCTAACGTGCAGTGAGAACGGAAGCGTACTTTGAACGGAAGTGGTCTAGTGACGTTGCACGCGAAACATGTAGTACGGTACATACGCTTAGTATTCCGCGCGCGAAAAATGTACTCGCTGACCTGAGCTGCCATAGCAACAAGACCACTTTGACTCGTGGAGCGGTTTGAGCCATAAAAAACTGCTCGGAGTGTGAACCCTCGCAAACCGTTCCTCAAGACCCGTTCCTCTGGAGCGGTCTAACTAAGACCACTTTCAAAGTGAGTGAGAACGGGGTCTAAGATACTATGTCCCTTTTGCCATCAAATTCTGTAGAACTTTGCAGGAATTATGAATATGTCATGTAAGTCCTATCTGTGAAATTTAAACGTTAGCAGTGTCCTAATATTCAAATTATGCAAGGAAACCCGTTTACTTGCTAGACTTCACTGTCAGACACTATTGAGTGACTGACTGGCTTTTTTCTTTGGTAATAACATACATAAAATGAGCTGTAAAGGGTACATGAGCATTTGTCTACATCAATAACCCACTTCTTGTAATGGCCAAAATTAAACTGATTGAATCTTTGCGCAGCACAAAACGTACGACCATTCGGTACAATGGTCTGAAAATCAGACTATTACTTACTGGCTCTATAGCACTTAAGTCGATTCGACAACTAATAGTCGTTATTTTCCCACTTAAAGACATTTTCAAGCCCCCCTTTTTTTAGGGAAGCTCTAAATTAGTATTATCTTTCAAATGCCGTTGGAATTTGACCTTTTCATTTTTTTGGCCTGCAAATGGGACATAGTACCTTTAACATAAGAAAAGAGGCATCATGGGGAATCAACGGGTACCGCTTAGGCATTGTTGGATTTATAGAGGGCGCAAGTAGCTATAAGTAGTGCAGTGGGGCTTTAACTAAAATTCAAACCCGGTGTTGGGTTTACATTTTAAAAGAATAGGGACATTTGCGTTATGTGTACTGTAGACACGTATTCGATCAAATTATTTTATACCCCATTGCGCTTTTTGTGCAGAGGAAATAGATCAGGAAGACAAGATACGTGAAGAGGAAGATAAAATCCAGTCAGCTACAGAGATGCAGGTGAGTATTTAAAGAGAAGGTCGAGTTCTCGTTAAGTTGAAAACTAATTTCTGAGATTTTCCGTTCTTTTGATTTCTAGATGTATGTGGAAGATGGTTGGGGCAGTGTGGATTATTAAGCGGCACAGTTTCTTTAAAATTGCTCTTGAGGTGCATTCATATTTGAAATATGACAAGAAATGGTTCAAACTTTTGACCAAAATTTTGATGCCCCATGTGCGTGTAGTCCCATGCATATACCCATATACCCATCAGGGGTGCGTTTTACTGTATGTGATTTTTTTTTAGAAAGATGCATGAATTTGTTACCATTTTGATGATTCCAAAAACTCACAGTACACAATTATTCTGTACTGCACATTTTATCTTTCCCCAAACCCTCTCGACCACTTCTTTCACAATCCACTCACCCGTACTCTTCTTTTAGTTTAAAACAAAAGGTAAAGGTGTGTCATTTTGTTTCAATAAACCTTTCACCATTCAAGCTAGAAAAACAAGGATCACTCTGTCGTATTATCAGTATCAAAACTTTTTGGATATCAAATCTAACAGTGTTATGTTCATGTGAGTTTTATCGGCTTTCCAATTTCAAGGACCTATTCAGGACTACTAACATTCCTTTTCAGGACTACACGTACACACACTCAAGACTAGATGGAACTTCAACTGCGCGCAGTCGAAAATGATGCCTCCGCCATAGAGCAATGTTAAAAACCAAAGTGGAAGCAATTTTAAAATTCAAGTTTGATTGTAATCCATCTCTTGGTTCTAATGATAACGCGATCACGAGCTATTTTAGGATACATAATAATCTCCCTGTGACCTTTGACCTCGTGACCCCCAAATCTAATCAGTTCATTGGCTCGGCAAGATACATACATGACCCCAGTTTGGCGGTAATCCATCAATCGGTTGTTGAGATAATGATCAAAAGCTATTTTGCAAACATAATAAGCCCGGTCACCTTTGCCTTTTGACCTCGTGACCCCAAAATCTAATCAGTTAATTGGCTCTGCAAGATACATACATAACCCAAGTTTGGCGGTAATCCATCAATCGGTTCTTGAGATAACGCGATCACGAGCTATTTTTTGCATACATAATGAGCCCTGTGATCTTTGACCTTTGACCTCGTGACCCCAAAATCTAATCAGTTCATTAGCTCTGCAAGATACATACATGAACTAAGTATGGCGGTAATCCATCAATTGGTTCTTGAGATAACCCGATCACGAGAACGGGACGTACGTACGTACATACGGACGGACAACCAGAAAACATAATGCCTCCGGCTACTTTGTAGCGGAGGCATAAAAAAAAGATTACCGACAGTCCTTTTCAGGACTCCCCAATCCCCCCTTTCTCACATGGTGCAACCGTAAGCCTACTGTATATTCTTAAACTGTTTGTTACTTTAAGAAGTGACTTTATAGAGGAGTCTGGATATTTGAATGTTTTAACTGAAATGTGGCACCATTTAAATACTGTGAATCATCAATATGACTGAGTTGTGTACTTGGGTACATATACCCATGGGAAGGCATGTCATATTAGAACTCTGCCGCCTTCACTGGTTTGAACATGTAGGGTTATAATACCATCATCTATTTGCCCTGTTTTATTCAATATAAATAAATAAATCATATCTCTCTATCTTTATCTTTCTCTCTATCATTTTCGTCTCCTCCATTGAAAACGATAGCATCGTAGAAATAAACTAAGTAATCACCAATTGTTCAGGACGTCTTCATCGGGTGTGGAAAACTCCCAATAAAATCGATCAAACAATAAACACATTTCGGTTGTGAGACTTTCCGACTAGCTCGAGAATGGATTGTGGTCCCTTGTTGGCCTCTATAACAGAGCAGATAGAATCTTACCATGAAGCTCGAAAGAAGCAATTTGTCAACCTCCGAACAGAGATCAACGAGAAGGAACACCAGATGGAGGAACTCAAGGAGTAAGTCCTTTAAAAAAAACTCTGTATAGTGTTAGTGCTTTGTGTCAGTGTCGAAGTGTCTAGTGTGTGTAGTTTGTTTTTTACAGACGTTTCTCAATCAGATATGATTATTTGTGTCTGGGGACAAATCTTTAATGTCACCACCGTTCGCCTGAGCCAGTTTGTAGGCGAAGACAGAGAGCTGACCAAGTGAACGCACCGCTAGACCAACTCGTATATCTCCCTGTGCTAAATGAGAAGGAAATACAGATTTTTAAGAACTCAGGGAGGCGTTAATGCTTAAGGCCGGCTCACATAGTAGCGGCAAAGACCCCGCGAAAGGCAACGGACGTGAAAATCACAAAATTTTGGCGGCAAAGCGACGGCAAAAGGGGAAAACCAAGATTCGCTGACGGGAACGACCTTCAGCGACAACACGACGGCAAGGGACGAATGGCTGCGGCAGGGAATGGAGTCTAGCGACCAAAATCGGACGTTGTCTGGGCGGCGAGTGACGATGTCTCGACGGAGCCCGGCAACAAGGGACGAGGTCAGACGGCTGGCAGCGGATTAGTTGGGGCAAGGAACGACGGCTGACGGTGGGTTGCGGCGACGATGACGTGACTCAGTGGCCGACATCAAAGCCTGTGTGTGTGCGGGTCACTGACGTCACAAAACGTGAAAAATCGCACTAAAAGTTTAAAATCGTGGACCATCGTTGCAAAATCGTAACCCATCGCAGACCACCGTTGCAATGCCGCAGGTACTCGCAAACGACCCGCCATCAACAGTCATCAACCGTCAATCTCCGGCCAAAATTCGCAATCCATCGTCGCACCAAGGTCGTAACAATTTCGTTACTTGCCGCTCAATGTGTCCTCAGGGTTCGAGATGTGACGTCACTTGCCGTTGTTTTGCTGGCAGTGGTCGTTGACAACGATAACGACAACGACTACCAACGACCTCAAAACGACTAGAGACGGAATCGCACGGCATGGAACCGTCAAGGAAATGAGGGTTGCGGTCTCCAACGAAATCCAACTGATAATTTCGACCGTCTGCGGTCGCTAGCGGATTCGTCAGCGACAATTGAAGGCAACACACGATGAATGGCGGGAAATTCAATATTGCAATTCGCAGCTTAAAGGTAAAGACTAGTTTTGGAAACGCCCCTCTCTCAAAAAAAATGAAATGGAAGCTCTCATTACCAATCATGTGAAAGAATATGTTTCGACTAATACTTGATGATACAAATTTTGCCGTGAAAGTCGGGAAACCGCCTACTAATTGATATATTTGGTAAATTGGAACCAAATAGATATCGCGCACGTGGTCGCGTAGTCCCATATACATCTTTCTGTGTACAGTGCTTGTAACTTTACCAAGACTGGGCCAAATTTCTTATCATTTTGATGATTCCAGAACCTTGCAGTACACGCCAATACTTATATGCTAGATGATCAACCTTTTCTGATCGATTACACAACGTTTCTTTCACAATGCAATCGCATGACCAGAACTGGTCTTTATCTTTAACGTAGCTTGCGGTACCCCCTTAATCGTCATAGTGTGAGCCGGCCTTTACTTGGTCAATGAAAAAGAAAATCCACATTGAAAACTTGAGGGGATAGTCTTGTCTGTGAAAGATGCTAGAGTTTGTTATGAAATTAGGGTGCTAAGTGTTTG
This sequence comes from Mesocentrotus franciscanus, assembly GCA_037976565.1. Taxonomy (NCBI): domain Eukaryota; kingdom Metazoa; phylum Echinodermata; class Echinoidea; order Camarodonta; family Strongylocentrotidae; genus Mesocentrotus; species Mesocentrotus franciscanus. The sequence continues at coordinate 14,819,243 of CP137683.1, forward strand.
TTGTCGGAAGCAAAATACATCTTAATGTGTGAGTGAATTTTCGTTAAACTCTAATTAATTTTCTTTTTTTACATATTTTTTAATTGCTATTTGTTGAAGATCATTGAAGAGTTAGTCCCCCAAACTTCTGACTGATTTTGTACATGATGTGATTGTTATTTGACAGTGTCAACCAGCGAATGACCCTTCAACACGAGAAGCTACAGTTGGATTATGAGAAGCTCAAGATTGACGAGGCTGAGAAGGCTGCTAAGCTCATAGAACTCAGGTAAGAATTAGCGGATATTTTTTTAACAACATTTTCATATTTATTTGACAAAGAAAGCCTTGCCTTTATCTTTGATGTTCAAAATCAAGTCGTGAATCATGAAGTTATATGTATGTTGTACCAAGGAATAATTTGAGATCATGACCAAAAAAAAAAAAAAAAGGTACGATTGAAAACTTACCGTGATGTTTTGTGACTTATTTTATTACTTATAGTTTTAACCAAACACATTCAAGGCAAATCTATAAGTCTCCTTACGATCTTACTTGCTAAAAAAAAAAACAACAACAACAACACTTTAACAATGCCACCTGGTTAAAAATAACATGTGATTTGTTGATCTCCACAGCCAACAGTTTGACAGACGTGAACAGGCCAAGCAAGACTACAAGGGTCTCGAAGAGACAGTAGTAAGTACTGTAACAACCAACGAATCACCCTTTAGAGCAGCTATTATTTTTTCTATAAAGCTTATCTTGTGCTCTGGTAAATTTGATTGCATTAAAGATACTATGTCGCTTTTGCAGCCAACATCAAATTCTGTAGAACTTTGCAGGAATTATGAATATGTCATGTATGTCCTATCTGTGAAATTTAAACGTTAGCAGTGTCCTAATATTCAAATTATGCAAGGAAACCCGTTTACTTGCTAGACTTCACTGTCAGACACTATTGAGTGACTGACTGGCTTTTTCATCTTTGGTAATAACATACATAAAATGAGCTGTAAAGGGTACATGAGCATTTGTCTACATCAATAACCCACTTCTTGTAATGGCCAAAATTAAACTGATTGAATCTTTGCGCAGCACAAAACGTACGACCATTCGGTACAATGGTCTGAAAAACAGACTATTACTTACTGGCTCTATAGCTCCTAAGTCGATTCGACAACTAATAGTCGTTATTTTCCACTTAAAGACATTTTCAAGACCACTTTTTTTAAGGGAAGTTCTAAATTAGTATTGTCTTTCAAATGCCGTTGGAATTTAACCTTTTCATTTTTTTGGCCTGCAAATGGGACATAGTACCGTTAAGTGAGAACTTGTTTGATTTAATTCCGAGTTGTTTCTTATGCAGTACAGTGTGTAGATAGGTTGTGTAGGTTGTTTAATCACCATCAAGATGGCTTACAAAAACTTGCTTGAAAGGAAGTTGAAAACCACAACTTACTTTTGCACATAGAGACTACGTGGTGAGCATATGGGTCGTGGCGTCCAGCTCCATTTCCTTATCTTTCTTTGCTCAGTATTCAGCTACCATACATTTTTTTTTAAACCAAAATTGTTAAGCAAACATTATTTATTTTTAGTTTTGAACCCCCAAGTTTAACTTCATTTGATTCTGTTAGAACGTAATAGCCTTTGAATTTTGTTTGTGTAACATATATTGATTGGCTCATTGAGAAGAAGGACTACGGTCTGGAATACCATGCTTGGATTATACCGTGTGAGTCAAAAAAAGTTTACACCTAGAAAATTGCTTATTATTTTAAAAATCATCTATGAACAGTAAATTATTATACATCCAATGAAAGAGCGTTTTATCCCGAATCATTTGGTATCAATTTTGTGTGGTATGTGTTCACGCTTGGATGAACAGGAGGCATTGTTTGCGATAGTGCAAAAATCGACTTGCGCCAAAGTGATGCCTACAGTATGTGATATGTTGGGATTAAAGTGAGAGAATTAATTGAATGTATCAAAAGAAACTATGCATTGCATATGCTTTTTGCAGAAGCAAAGTCACACACACGTGCGCACAAATGTTCGTTGATATTTGATATTCGATATCAGATATGTGTGGCATGATTAATTTTGTTAGGGATGATATTTGGATCTGCAATAACCGAATTAATACCCAAATTCCAATTGTTTTATTCAAACAACACATATTAAGTAAAGAGCCTCATGAATATTAATAGTGTATTCAAAATAGCTTTACAACAATTAAAGAAAGTTACGTTTCCATCGAAACATTGATTGAAGAATTTCATTCTCTCTTTTTTTTAAGGCCAAGGAGCTTCAGACGCTACACAACCTACGCAAGTTGTTCGTGCAGAATCTGCAGAATAGGGTGAAGAAGGTGAGAACTTTAATTCAAATTCAAAGGGTGCCAGTCACCTAAAGGCTTGTTGTGATATGACGCGGTAAACCGCCGCAAAAAAACACCCTCAGTTGTTTTTCTTTACGTGCATGAATGCCAATTGCGCGCAACAATGCTCCCGTGTATATTCACTGAGCCTGTTGTTATAAGACACATTTTACTTTTTCATTAAAAAAAACATGGCAGTATATCACTTCATTTCTGAACGGGGCTCTAACTCTTTGCTAACCCTCTGGCCAACCTTTGGAACACACAGTGGACTGCCACAGTCATCTTTTGTCACACGTTTTGTGTTCATGTATATAATCCTCTAGGCTATTCATCCATGGGGAATAAAGTTTAGGAAATATTTCTGTGTAGCTAGAATGTATAAAATTTACTTCAAAAACTCTACCTAGCATTCTATGGGTGCAAGGTTAAGAAGTAGGAAGGAAATAAAAGACAACATAAAAACCCTTCCTGCCTAAGGAACCCAAGTCAGAGTTCAGTTCCTTGCAGGCCCTATTGTGTGCTAGAATGGTTGAGAGCAAGTATTAATTCTATGTAATGTAATTAGAGTACTAAGGTATTTGTATCCTATTGAAAGGAGATGATGAATATAGGATAAATGCAACAAGGATGGTCTCAGGAATAGTTAGGAACCCTGAACCTCCGTGAAACAAGTCCCTTGCTCTAACCACTGAGCCATGTGTGCTTTACTCCATCAGGCTCTAAAGGGCGGCGATTGTGACGATGACTCTGGAGGAAGCCAGGCACAGAAACAGCATATCTCCTTCTTGGAGAACAACCTGGAAAAACTCACCAAAGTTCACAAACAGGTAAAACATTTGAGAAAGAAACAAAGTTGTAATTGCTATTTGTTACAATTTAAATCCTTTCACCGAAATAGAGGATGAAATATTTTTCAGAATACCACCCTTTATGTAGATGTTTTTAAAACGGTTAAAGATGATGGGGGATGAAGGATGAAACAAATCAGTTGATACCAGCAATGGAATAAACATGAGACCGAGAGAACTTGATGTCAGATGTCAAAAGAAGAATAATGGAAAGGAGAGTTGAGAAGAGAAGATTTAGTATTGTTACGAGATGATAATACAGGAAGAGTGTCAGATTTAACCCAGCTTATTCATTTTCTCTTTTTTTTCACGCCAGGACAAATGGCTGCAAATGTACGCTATATGTGTTTGACTCCTGTATATACAACATGTAGCGCTATGTAAATGATTTGGTATTGTTATCATTATCAGGTTTGCAATCATGGTCTAAACCGTCATTTATATGTTTCTTGATTTAAGTTGTTGCGAGACAATGCTGACTTGCGATGCGAGCTGCCCAAGCTTGAGAAGCGTCTCCGAACCACATCGGCACATGTCAAGGCCCTGGAGATGTCTCTAAAGGTTACCAAAGAGGTCGCCATGCGTGATCGCAAGAGGTTTGTACCTTATCCCATTTTGTTGGTATTTGTTATTCTTGCAGATTACGGAAAGAAATTAAGTGATGATATTGTTAAACCAGAGAAAACATGAGAACATACCTGCACATGTATATACAAACTCCTCTCTTGATACAAGGGAGAGATAGAGGCCATGGTATTATTGATATATGTAGAACTCCCCGAGGGGGTTTTACCTTTTAACTTTACGATCTCACTAGAAGTAGCACACGGTCTAACAATCAGGTTGTACAATTAAATATCGGCGATTTAATAAATATATCAACACAAATAATCAAGGTTTATATAATCAAAATAAATACACAAATATACTATCATACCACAATTATCAATCTTAAAAAAGCGAACACGAAAAGTATCATCAAATGAATCGGCAAAGCGTTCTAACTAAATAAATCAAACCAAATCAGCATCCACGGTGAGGTCAGTAATGATGATGCTGGCGATGGCGACGATGATGGTGATGTTGATGACCAAGACGATGATGACGGCGATGATGTTGGTGATGATGACGGCGATATGATGATGAAGATGACGATGACGGCGATGATGATGAGGTTGTTGCTGTCGTTGTTGATGGTGTCGGTGACGATGATGATGAAACAGTCAATAGACGAATCAAGTGATGATGTCGATGTCGATGAAGATAATGACAATGATGCGATGGCGATGACGATAATCAACGATTCAACAGAACACAACGGATGACGGCGATTGAAGAGACAGATGTGAGAATACGGCAAGATGAAGATAAAATGACGAGTCCATCAATGTGAGATTTTAAACAAATTTGCCGTTAAAGTCGTCAAAAATAAATGAGTCAACTTTGTGATCTCTGAGGTATGCATGTTGATTCGGTAATATTGAAATGTTATGAAACTGACGTATATTTGTTCTCAGGAGTCAGGACCATGTTTAAGTTTTGAGGGGGTAACAGCTAGGGTTGATATTTTCCCCCAAGTTAAGCGAAGGTGATCGCAGGTATTAAGTTACTGCACGACTGCTAGCCACAGCAGCCGGCCCGCTGCCGGTCCGCGCCCCAGGGATGGACCTCCTAGGGCCAAATGCAATTGCTGAATGTTCCGATCAGTAGCGTACATACATTATACAGGAAGAAGAAAAAAATTGACTGTGACGAAAACGATAAAATGAGAGAATGGAGATATAAATAGCTGAATTTTCATTATCTGTTCATTGTATCCATGGGTGGTATTCTCTTAAGTTAAGCCGGGACTAAGTCCAGACTAAACAAGAATTTTAGTTCACACTTCTATGGAATGCTAGGTTTCATCTTCCTCCTTCAATATTCGTGACAAAGATAATCTACCAAAGACTTTATGGAAATTCAGTTCATACTCATATTATCTTTTCTTCCCATTTCATTGCAAAATTAATTTTTTGGACACTTTTCATTGCAGGATTAAAATAATCTGTACAGGGAAAATGAGTTGGCAACAGGCACTCCATAAAAGTGTGAACTAGTTAAGCCGAGCTTAACTTAGTTCGCGCTATCGGAATACCACCCCATATCTTTAAAATATTCTCAGACTTCTTCACGTACTTCACTGAGAAAGAAAAATTGAAAAAAATAAATATCCGTGTCTGCATATAGGAATAGAACTAGGAGTAGGAGCCAGAACCAGGGGGCTGGGGGCTACAGCCCTTCCCCCTAAGATTCTAAAAGCAGTGATTTTCGGGCATTAATCGAAATTCCTAATTTTCGGGCAAACCTTGGTCTACATCGATCTAGAGGAAACCTGTAGCTATCAATTGGTACCAAATCATGATAAGCATTGCACCCCTTATACAAATTTCTTGAAGGGAATGTGGCACCCCCTTTCCTCCGGACACTAAATTTTCTGACAAGCTAAAAAAAGATTCCTCAGCATTTTTCTTTTGCCGTTTTGTCCAAAGGGGGGGGGGGCACTAAAGCCAGCCCCAACAAAGCTTAACACATGCTTCTATGAGCACTTTTCCTCCAAAGGCAGGGGGGCGCAAAGGCCGGTTGTGCCCCCTGGATCCCATACAATATTGAACAAGACATATGACACACCGTCGGCTGATTTGTTCACAAGTCTTAAATGGATGACACTAGACAAACGGTTAGAGTTAAGATGAGTTATGATGATATATAAATGCGTTCATAACTTAGCACCATCTTACCTTCAGGTATTAATTCTAATGATGTACATGAGCATCATACAAGGCAAATAGACAGTGGATGTTTACGTGTGCCCAGATTTCACACTGATTGATATAATTATACCCCAATAATAATTGTTCCTTTTATATTTGAATGGAATAAGCTAGATAATTCGTTGAGAACGGCTTCCTCTGTCAATTCATTTAAAGGTATAGACCAGTTTTGGAAACGCCCCCCTCTCAAAAAATGAAATGGAAGCTCTTATTACCAATCATGTGAAAGAATATGTTTTTACTAATACGTCATGATACACATTTTGCCGGGAAACCGCCTATTAATTGATATATTTGGTAAATTATCATATCTATCCGAACTGGATAGATATAGGGTAGTCCCATATACATCTTTCTGTGTACAGTGCTTGTAACTTTACCAAGACTGGGCCGAATTTCTTATCATTTTGATGATTCCAGAACCTTGCAGTACACATACTTATAATTTATGCTAGATGATCAACCTTTTCTGATCGATTCCACAACGTTTCTTTCACAATGCAATCGCATGTCCAGAACTGGTCTATACCTTTAAGAGATTGTTTAAACAAAGTTATAATTCGTGAATAGCTCAGCTGAACATACACTACGTGCATATTCTGTAATATTAACATGATTTATTCACATAATTGCGACTTAATCAATATTTTCCTATTGGCATTACAGTTGAACTACATGTAGGTTACTGATATAAACGAGTATTCGTTTGTGCCACGTCTATTATTGCTGTGTTATATCTTTCTAAATGTACTATGGACTTTTATTTCAACTGTTCTGTATAAACGTTATGCATTTTTATGTAAATATGTTCATAATTATTCAGGGCCCCATGGAAGACCACTACTTATTGGTGAATGGGCTACACTGACAAAAAATTAGGAATAAATAAATGAAATAAAATAGAAAAGTGGAGTCTGCCGGTTCCTTGTCATTGTCATTGTCAATCATAAATACTAATAATCATCAAGTGATTATTAAACCTTATGGATGGTAGATGAAATGGGCAGGGGACAAACGGGTAATTAGGCAAACTGGTAATTAGACTAACTGGGTATAAGACTAAATGAAAAATAAATCAAATAGGTGGTAGACTTATTGGAGATTAGACCATGTGGAAATTAGACCAAATGACTAATAGCCAAAATGGATATTAGAAAAAAATGATAAGTATATGAAATTATTATTAGACCATGTGGATAGTATACGGGTTGGGTGTAGACCATATGGGAAAAGACTAATTGGTTAGTAGACGAACTGTTCGTAAACCAAACGACAATTCATCCCACTGGACATGTTGTACCTCACAATCATAATTATCCAAAGAACAGTGAGGCTACAACCAGATGACATTGCTTGACTTCTCGTGCGTATTAGGAGAAGAAGAACATTTGATTCTCATTTTTGTTCATTTATTTTTCTTTTTGTTTGTACCAGGTATCAGCAAGAGGTTGACAGTAGCAGAGAGGCTGTCAAGCAAAAAAACTTTGCTAAGAGGGGTGGCGGTGCTCAGATTGGTAAGTGCACAGAAATGAAAGCTATTGAATAATAATAGGTCCATTTATATAGCGCAGCTAATATATGAATATACTCTACTGCTCTACTGATACAAAGTATCATATTATTACACCGGCTGTAGCTGAGCTGCCATAATAAGGCGCTAAAGCATTCAAGAAATTTCTTCCTACCGGGTACCCATTAACTTCACCTGGGTGGGGAGTTGCAAATGTAGATTAATGTCTTGCCAAAGGATATTAGTGCTACGGTGGGACTCGAACCGCGCACCATGTGACCCATAGTCTGGTGACATATCCACTATACCACGACACCTCTCATTATAAGAGCTATTGATTCATAAAGGGACAAATTGCACAAAAAGTACAGTGAAACCTGTATAAAGAGATCGCTCAAGGTAGACAAGGAATGATGTGTCTTCATATGCAGATGGTCTTTGTGTACAGGTAACGTCATTGCATGGTTCATAGAGATAGATTACTGTGTTTAAGGGAAACAAAAAATGTAGACTTTTTATAGAGATGGTTGCTAAAGTAGTTTTCACTGTATTTTTGTTTTGTGAGAGGACATAAAGTCATTCCCAAAATAATATATGAGGCATTCTAATGGTCAATACTTAAAAGGCACAAAGGGAAATAATGATTTTTTTTTTCTAGGCTTACAAAAAGTTTCATGTACCTCCCATTTGCACCAAAATGTATGCATAAACAACTCCCAAATTGCTTTTACCTATATTTTGAATGTCATTTCGATGTTTAAACTTACAATATCCCTTTACTGTAAGAAGGATTCACCATGGTTACAAACGATTTTAAGTAACCCTTTGATATCTTTCTGTCTTCTCCCCTTTCAGCCAAGGCAATCCGAGCTGGTCACCCGCCCACGTCCCCTGGAGGACCGACTGGTTTCAGGGGTGGCGACTCCAGTATCAGGGGAGGAGGGGGCGGAGGTTCCCCCATCATCAGGCCCCCTTCTCATGGGAGCCCAGAACCCATCGCACAGAACAAAAGCTTTGAGAAGTCGTAAGTTGATAACTTCTATTTTATTTTTTATTTTGTTGTTGTTGCTTCATGTGCTATGCATGTAAGAAATGTTTTGAAACAGAGACAGTGGTATGAAACTTCCCCAGCTCAACACATGCTCACAAAAAATTGCATTCTTTCATACAATACTTCATATTACCCTTTCTTTTCCTGGTGATGCTACAGCACGTCTGACATAGCAACTGCTATGTTGGTATTGTATGGTCTATTGTAAACAGGTGGTCAGCTCTGGTGAAGCTTTATACCATTGTCTCTCGTTAGCTCACTAATGATTGAAAGATGATGTCACAAGATGAATGAGATCTGGAGCATTTTTTTAGGGCGGAGCTTAGCAGGTCTGAGAAAATTATTTTAAAAAATGTTTAAAAATCTATAAAATATATTTAGATGTTTGAATAACAAAATATGAGTTGTATGCAGATCAACAGGAATAAACTTATATTTGGATGTCACCCGACATTTAATACGAAATACGGTCTCTATTAAAGCGCTTCACAGATATTGTCACCCCAGTCATCGATTTCATTCACGCACAATGTGCACCATCTCCACTCCCTGGGGAGTATTTGTACCATATGGTCATCGTGAGGGCATATGGCAATTACTAACACAAAGGCTTTCGTCATTCAACCAGGTCCCCATTTCACTCCTGGGTATGGAGTGGCATATGTAGATTAGTGCCTTTTATATTTGTATTTATTTTTTATTTATTTATTTAATTTCAAGGTACATGAATAAACAAAATAGAAATGACAACATAGAGGATATAACATGAAAGAGTTACAAGACAGTGAAAATGCCACCAGCGGACGCCTGAGGATTACCTAAAAGAATTTCCATTCTGTCATGAGGTTCTCCCCCTCCGCTGGTGTTACATGTGAATAGATTTAAGAAGTAACGGTAAAATAACATAACATAACAGAATTCAAGTACATCCATCAAGCATAATAACTTATAGAAAGATTGCTTGTATGCGGCATGAAGAACGGCATGTGAACAAACACAAAGCGCAACAACAATATTCAAAGATATTTAAATGACCTAAATAAATTGAGATAATTAAATCAAATCAAATCAATTTCTTACACTTATCTGCTTAATAAGCAGATAAGTGTAAGAAATTGATTTGATTTAATTATCTCAATTTATTTAGGTCATTTAAAAATCTATGAATATAAAAAGAAGAAGATATATTCAATTTAAGGCCAATGTAAGATGCTCAGTTGAGTCTTTCATTTTAGAATTAATATATATTTCGATAAACATAGTTTTAAGTACATATTTTCATTGTAATTGAACAGGTAAACTGAATGTTGAAGTAAAATAGAAGTATGTTTATGCAAGTATAAAGGTTCATTATAGTTCAATTCCATATAGATTACATTATGTTGATTTGATAATGTATGAGGCCAATAACAATCATGTACGGCATGAGAGGACAATAAATAAATCCAGGGAGCTGACACCTCAACAGTACATCAGATTATTGTGGCAAAAAATAAAATAAAATAATAGCTATATAACATTAAGTAAATAAGTTAAATCAAATTGAATTAAATTCTAACACTTATATCACAATTCCTTTTCAATGGGAGACTGTTCAAAGAGTACACTTCTTAGCGCATTCAAACAGGGTGATATAGCGGTCTCTACACACAGATCTCTGATCCCTTCAGGTAAGGTATCCTAGAACCTAGGAAAGGCATATAGGCATGACAATTTCAGAGCATTTGATTTTGCAAGTTGATGATTGAAGAAGAGACTATGGGAGCGTCTTGAACTGGGAATGGAAAGAACATAATCCGGTACATCATAACAAGTACGGATGCATTTTACAACAAACTTTGAGACAATTTTTCTTAAGTTAAAATGAGGTTCCTAGACTCCATACTACCTGTAGGGCCCATTAATTACATGTGTATTATCCTTTTTCTTGTTATGTCTATAGACTGAATCCCAACGACACGGAGAGCATGGAGAAGAAGGCCAACAAACGCTTGCCCAAAATACCACCCGGTGGTAAGCATTCTGCCTAATATACTGTGGTTTTGTTCTATTCATAAATCTGCTTGTAGATGAGCCACGACAAGCATTAACATTGGAACAAAAAAAATGACACTGATTATTTGTCTCTCTCATGATTTGGATGAGTCCTTATTTCATTTAGAAAGATTCAAGATTCAAGTTTCACTGGAGGTCTGGCCAGTTCGTTGAAGATCGTTGAAGATCTAACAAACTGCTACCGTAGTGCCGTAGACGAGTACAGCCAGCGACGTGCACGGACGGGAGGACTGTTGATATTTTCACTACTTCTACATTCAGCAGTTGCTTCCCCTACTGACAACACGCTTTGCCAGCGCGTCAGTATATGGCAAAAAACCCTCATGACAATTATGGAGAGAAAACTTAAAGGAGGCCGTAAAGCCCATGGCCATAACGGGCGCAACACTCAGAGTTGCAAATTGACCAGTAAACGCATGAAAGAGGATTCTTTTGATGATATGTTGCAGTCAAAGCCAAATGGAAGCTGTAAGATGGATGGATGCAATAAAACTGGCCAAATAGAAAAATCTGAACTAAATATTTGTACATACAATGTTAGAACCTTGAGAACCGAGGAAAGTGTAGAAAGTTTGTTGGATGAACTAGAGGATTCAAATGGGACGTCATTGGGCTTGCTGAAACGAAGAGACAAGGAGAAGGATTGACAGAACTTAAAGGAGGCACATGGCTCTACAACAGGGAAAAACAGAGGATGACAAAAATGCAAAAGGAATTGGATTTCTAATCCATTCCAAATTTAAGGACTATGTGAAAGAAGTTAAAAGCTATTCAAACAGGGTAGCTGCCATGAAAATACAATTGACGGGAAAGGATGAAATGTGCATCATACAAGTTTATGCACCCACAAGTGATTATGATGATATAATAGTGGAGGACTTCTATGAAGATATCAATAAGGCCATTATAGACAATTCGGGTACCTACACAGTTCTTATGGGTGACTTCAATGCAAAAATTGGACAATGTGAAAAAGGGAAGAAAATATCATGGGATCATTTAGTTACGGAGAAAGAAACAGGAGAGGTGAAAGGATGATAGAATTTGCAATGGAACATAAACTTAAAGTGACCAATACATACTTTAAGAAACACAAGAGTCGTTACTGGACCTGGGAGAGTCCAAATGGAGTTACTAAAAACCAGATAGATTTCATACTTAGTAACCAGCGAGGATAGTCAAGAACTGTGAAGTCATCACCAATGTAGACATTGCAAGTGATCACAGAATGGTCAGAGTCAATATAAGCATCAACAAGAAACTAGCCAGGCTTAGATTCATTCAAAATAAAAGGAAGACACGGATTAACATCATGAAGCTGAAGGAAAAGAAAGAAGAATTCCAACTAAAGCTTCACAACCGCTTTAATGGATTAGAGTTGGAGGATATGGACATTGAGGAGCGATGCGATATGGTGACATCAGCAATACTAGAAGAAGCCAAATCTGTAGCCCCAACTGAGAAAAGAAAGATAGTAAGATCGGAAGAGGACAAAGAAATAGAAGAACTAGATCAAAGAAGAAAGGAAATACGATTGAAAGAATCAAAGACAACAACAGAAAAAGTGGAGTATGCAGAAATAGTGAAATTGGTGAAAAAGAAACGACGCCAAAGGAAAAGAAGAAAAACTTATAAACTCATTTTAGAGACTCTAGAAAGCGGAAGGGGACCAAAAACAATTCAAAAGATGGAATGCAAAAAGTCAAGAATGAGCAAATTGAAGCAAAAGGATGGAAATATAACTTCTAAGAGATCGGAGCTACTAGAAATATGCGCTGATTTCTACCAGGAACTTTATGGTTCAACGAAAAAACAACAGAAGGATCATAAAGATATCTCATCCAGAAACTCAAACATACCGCCAATACTACAAAGAGAAGTTGAGGAAGCTGTAAACAGTATGAAGGACAACAAAGCACCGGGAAATGACGAAATAACAAGTGATATTATTAAACAAGGAGGAGGAGACAATTACACAGTTACTGAAACTATTCAACCAGATATTGGAAAAGCAACAGATTCCAACCACTTGGAAAGAGGCAAAAATAATTCTTTTATACAAGAAAGGTGACAAAGCTGATGTAAAAAACTATCGCCCAATCAGCCTTCTATCTCATCTGTAGTACAAGATCTTCACCAAAGTAATCCAAAATAGAATCAAAGATATATTGGACACAAATCAACCCAGAGAACAAGCAGGGTTTAGAGCTGGATTCTCAACAACAGACCACCTACAAGCTATAAATCAACTCATTGAGAAGGCAAATGAGTACCAACTTCACCTCGGATTTGTGGACTACAAGAAGGCGTTCGATTCCATCGAACACACAGACATGTTTGATGCCCTACGAAAGATTAACATTGAAGAAGGGTATGTGAGCATCTTGGAAGATATTTACACCAACGCAGTAGCCAGAATTCACATTGATAATGATGTATCAAGGGAGGTCAAGATTCAGAGGGAGTACGACAGGGAGACACATTATCTCCAAAGATATTTACAGCCACTATAGAGGAAGTATTTAAAAAGTCGCATTTAAAGGGAGGAGTTACCACTGATGGAGAAACACTTACTGATCTCAGATTCGCTGATGATGTGGCCTTGATCTCAACATCAATCAAAGACTTGGAAGACCAGCTGACAGGTCTCAACAGGGAGAGCAAACTTATTGGCTTAATTATGCACAAAGATAAAACTAAATATATGACAAACTATGACACAGATGAAAACATCGAGATAGAAGATCGAACGTTAGAGAGAGTGAGCGATTACAAATATCTGGGACAAACTTTGAAAATGGAAGACACCACAAAAGAAGAAGTTATGATGAGAGTAAAAGCAGGATGGATGAACTTTGGAAGATACAAAGACATGTTGACCGATAAAAACATACCCATGTCACTAAGAAGAAGAATGTTCAACCAATGCATTCTAACAACTATGACATATGGATCAGAAACATGGTCATTGACAAAGGATCTAGAACTGAAGCTTGTGACTACTCAACGAGCCATGGAGAGAAAGATGTCGCATTTATCTCTGCGAGACAAAATCAATCACAAAGTCATACGCCAGAAAACAAAGGTTAAAGACATCATGGAGAAAGTCAGAGAATCAAAGTGGAGATGGGCTGGGCATGTAGCAAGACTTCAGGACAATAGATGGACAAATCGTTTAACAGAATGGCAACCAAGGACGGGAAAGAGAAGAAGAGGAAGGCAGAAGAGAAGATGGAGAGATGACCTAACATCATACATGGGAACGGCCACTTGGACTAGGACAGCTAGAGACAGAAGAGAATGGAAATGTTATGAGGAGGGCTTTGTCCAACGTCTGGATGAACTATAGCCTGATAGATAGATAGATAGAAGATTCAAGTTTTATTGTCCACATTTAATCTAGACATCAACATCTACAATGTGAACATAGACAAAACATGGAATTGCATGTAAGACATTTTCTCTATGAATATATTGGAATTAAAAAAAAATTATTAACAAAAATTATATTGAAAATTTATCACCCTCTATAATTTGTCAAGTCATGCATTTGGATAAACATTCATATTAGATATATATTTTCATTTTTAGTGATATGTTTTTTAATACATTGCTATGCCATGTAATAATTAATGATCCCTGAATACAAATAGATTTTGTTGTTGAGAATAAACGACTTTGAATAAAATTGATTTGTTGTTCATCAGGTAAAAAATTAACAGAATTCGACATCGCTGCCATTAAGGCACGAAGCAAGGCTGAGAAAACTCCCGTAACTAGTAAGTTGATCACAACTCAAAATGAATTACGACTTCTCAAAGCTGTTGTTTTGTGCGATGAAAAGGGGTCTGATGACGGGGGATCCTGCGCCCCCAACTCCCCCGATACGGGAGTATGGTTTGAGTATTGAGTTGAAAGCGAAGCAACTGTCGTAGAAAGTACATGCACCAACATTTAAGATTTTCTCAGAGGTTTGGTGATGTCAAAATTATTAATATTTTTGTGCGTGTTTATATTTTATGATAATAATAATATTTGGATTTCTATAGCGCTTAATACGAAATACGGTCTCTAAGAACTTCACAGATATTTTTACCCCGCTTATCGAATTCATTCACGTACAATGTGCACCATCTCCACTCCCTGGAGAGTATTTGTACCATATGGTCATCGTGAGGGCATATGGCAATTACTAACACAAAGGCTTTCGTAATCCTACCAGGTTAAGCATTAACATTGGAACAAAAAAGATGACACTGATTATATGTCTCTCTCATGATTGAAAGATAAAGGTGAGTTCTGGTCATGCGATTGCATTGTGACAGAAACGATGTGGAATCGATCAGAAAAGGTTGATCATCTAGCATCTAGTATTGGTGTTTACTGCAAGGTTCTGGAATCATCAAAATGATAAGAAATTTGGCCCAGTCTTGGTAAAGTTACAAGCACTGTACACAGAAATATGTATATGGGACTACACGAACATGTGGCATAAAAATCCGTCCCGATTTGTATGCTGTTACATGCCATATTTAGAATATTAAGGCATTTGAAGAGCCATGCTTTTCAGGGAACATTTTTTATCTGATGTTCTTCCACACTTGCATAATAACAATGATAACGCTCCCAAATTATTTGTCACCTCTTCCCAAAACTCAACTTTCTCTTTAAGTGCGTCCATATTTTATTTAGGAAGATTCAAGATTCAAGTTTTATTGTCCATATCTTATCTAAACATCTACATCTACAATGTGAACATAGACAAACATGGTATTGTATGTAAGACATTTTTTTCCTCTATGAATGTATTGCAATTTTAAAAAATTTATATTGAACCTTCATCTCCCTCTTTATTTTGTTAAGTCATGTATTTGGACAAACATTCTCCTTTATAGAAATGTATTTTCATTGTTCAGTGATACATTTTGTAATACATGGCTTCGTCATGTAATAATGAATGATCCCTGAATAGAAATTGATTTGTTGTTGAGAATAAACCACCTTGAATAATAAATTGTTTTGTTGTTCACCAGGCATCGCATTTACAGAATCCGACACCGCTGCCATGAAGGCACGAAGCAAGGCAAGAAATAACACACCTGGGAAAGCCCTCTTAACAAGTAAGTCGATCACACTCATAATGGATTATCTTCATTTTAATATTAAATATGATGTTTTCTTCTTCTTTTTCTGTCTTAGGTTTGCTTATGCTAATTTTCTCAGCTGGTAAGAACAATCAAATTTTGCGGAGTATCAACAGATGATTTTCATATTTTCTTTGTAGTACTTTGTAGTACTTTTTTGTTTTTGTTTTTTTGTGTTGCTTTTTGAAGGATACGATTATAGATTCAATTAATATATATTGCCATCTGCATTTCCAGGTAAAGGATATTGAAATGTTAATAAGCATTTCGCCCATGTTGCTTGGTCAGATAAACCTCTAAGAAAATGTAAAAGGTTGGTTCATGTACGTTTTATGACAGTTGCTTCGCTTTCAACTCAATAATCAAACCAAATTCCTAAGTCTTGATCCAACATTTTACCTAACTCTGACTCTACACTTGTAATATAAAGCCCAGTCATTACTATAACCCTGTATAACCTGGAGAAATTGTCACTGGGGAAAATGTCAGATCTATCTTCTTAGAAAATTTGTGCTCTTTTCACAGTCGATCTCAACTTTTTATCTCTACCTCTCTCTCTTTCTATCTCCCTCCCTCTCTATATGTCTCTCTGTCTCTACCTATTTCTCTCTCCTCTCTCTATCTATCTCTCTATCTATACCTCTCTACCCTCTCTCTTTCTATACCCCTGTCTATCCCCTTACCCCTCTCTTTCTCTCTCTCTCTCCTCTCTTTTTATCTCTCTGTCTCTCTCTCTCTGTATCTCTTCTCTCTCTGTCTCCCTCTTTCTCTCACTATCTCTTCTTTCTCTCCCACTCTCTGATAACATTTTGCAGCTAGCGCAGAGCAGGGGAGCTAATGGGTGACCCCCAGTTTTCATCTGAAGTGATACATGTAGAGTAAGAATTCTATCGATACATCATGTGCAACCGTTACTTAGGTAGTAGTGATAGAGAATCAAAGTATATGCATTGTACATTGTAAACACACGAATGGTTGTGACGCTCGTATATTATATGAAACTCACTTGTGTTTACACATTAAGATACGGCATTAACGCTTGACTCATGGTTATGATAATAAGAATAAGGTACTCAAATTTGTGTCACATGCAAGAGATTGTATTAACACTAGATTTGCAGTTGGGATATCAAAACGTGTAATATGACAGATTGAATGAAATCTAGTTGGTAATATTGAATGTTCAATAGATGCAAAACAGATGAGTCTGATATGTAAACTAGAACTTAGTTGTAGCTGTAGTTTAACTAGCGTTTGATTATATACGCCCTGTATGATGGCTTTCAAATGATCGAGGAAAAATAGAAGAAAAACAAATGATTGAGAATTAAATGTACTGTAGATCAAGCAATTTCACTGGAAATCGTTTTCAAACATTTCAATTTTTTATTGTGAAATGATTGATTGTAGTGGGTAATATGTATTGTAGTACAATAAAGTTGGTCTTATCCAATGCTGTATAATACACCATCTAATATTGTACAAGTTTACATACGTGTAGTGTATACGTCATAAATGTAATGGGTACATATGTAGAAATAAGTTGTTATATCACCAGTACACAATGAAAATTAAGAGCATACAAATCTTTACCATACCATAAACTGTTCCATTTGAAGTGGGATTTTATAAGTGGGCTCTTTGGTATTTTAGATGGCTCTTTCGTCCATTATCTAGTAAAACATCAAGAATTTTTGTTGCAGGATATTTTTTTGTAAAATTTCACATTATGTAGTGATAATGTAATGTAGCATCAATCTCTTCCAAATGTTTAGATAATTAGTTGGAAAATCTTCATTATGTTTTCTGATTTTGAGATTTTTGATGATAAGGGCCCAAACTTCTTGTGATACATACACATTTCCAGTGGACTTGAAGTATACCTGGCACCCAGTAAAGCCACATCATTATTTTAAGAATGGGATGAGGTATTGATGAAGGATCTTTTTCGTTTATATGTCAAATCAATCAAAGCTCAACTAGATATACACTAAGTTAGGTTCTTGTATTGTAATGTGTCATGCAGGGTTAAATCATTCTCAATGTGGCCGTATTCTTGAAAAGGGTATTAATCTTCAAAATTTGATATGAGGTAATATCCTTCTGAATCTCAGCTGACGATACATTGTCATAATGTAGAATAGTTGTTATGATTTGATACAGGTCAATTCTTAGTCCTATGAAATCTTGATCAGTAATTCAATTTGTATGAGAGAAAGTTAACGGAAAATTTAATTGATGATGAAGGGACCATTTTTTTTTTTTTAATGCATAGTAACTATTATCAGCCATGTGAAATGATTATATACCTCTCTTTAGAAACCTAGCCATCTGATTGGTCGAAATTGGAGTCGTGATTTTAGCCATGCCCGTAAAGAAACGAACAATGCCAGGAACGGTCAATAGTACATGAGTGAGATTCCCGTTGCCCCGGGTAACGGGAAAATAGTTAAATTCTCCTGAAATCCCCATTGGTTTACGTGTAAACAGTTTCTTTGTGCGAGCGCGAATACCATACAGTGCAGTGTGTGTGCGATTCCCAAATGATCGTAACATTCAGTCGAATTTCCAGCGAAGATTAACACCAAAATATCAGACAGTGTCTCAGATTTTCTGTGATGTTTTAACCAATCTTTACTCAAGAAATGGATAAGGTAAGAATTCTTGGTAAATTTGTTGTGTGAATTCGGTATATAAAAGATATATTGACTGCTTTAATATTCGAGGACTAGCTGTTTCTATATTGGCTCTCGGGGACGTTGCATCCTGCCATGACCCCTCGGCGCGCCGCCCACCGTAGGATGCATATTCATGAAGTTGTACATACGAGCTGATGCATATTCATGCTTCCTCTTACAAATTTAGTTGGTAGTTCATTCTGCTGTACACAATGT
Organism: Mesocentrotus franciscanus; assembly: GCA_037976565.1. Taxonomy (NCBI): domain Eukaryota; kingdom Metazoa; phylum Echinodermata; class Echinoidea; order Camarodonta; family Strongylocentrotidae; genus Mesocentrotus; species Mesocentrotus franciscanus. The sequence continues at coordinate 14,837,923 of CP137683.1, forward strand.
CTGCTTGTAGTGGAGGTAATAATGAAATATTTTGATCCATATTTCTAGCATAAAGAAAAAATCTGATTATCATAATGCGATGAAAATAACAGCGTGTGGTATTGTAGACAAAATTGTATTAATTGCAGTGATGTAAATATTTCAAGTGTATACATTAGTCTTAAGGATATATTTCCCTCTGCTCAGTTGAGGTTTATGTGTACATTTACTGTAAAGAGAGAAATAGACTTTGCTTGAAGCGCTGTAGGCCTATAGCAAGGCCTGTAGCAATATAAATGTAGGATAGAATGTTAGCATAGTATTTGCAAAACAAGAGAAGGTATGTACATGTACATTGTGTTGTAAATTACTGCCATTTATTATGTTCAGTTTATTGAAATTATGTTCAGTTTATTGAATAATGTCCAGTTTATTGAATTATGTTGGGCTCATTTGATTATATTCACTTTATTATGTTCAAAACGTTTATTACATTTTCTCTAGAATTATTTTGTAATGAAAATGCTGATTATATGTTGCATGAAAGAGTACAAAATCAATTGAAAATGTGAAAACAGTGTTTTGTGTCTCTGTCATTAAAAAATTACCCTCATCGCAAAGACAGTAAATATTCGCAGTGCAATATTTGTTCCAAGCAAATAATATTTTGTGATTTATTTGTCGTATAGTGTGGGTTATTACCATTTTCTGCCTCCTATGATGTTTCAGTACATTCACACATTTATGTAGAGTGCAGTAAGTGACCGGGTTTAATAACTTCAAATGCAAATGTATTGTCAACATTGACATAATTATTGATTAATCTCAAAGATTGTAGTTTACATTTCATCTGGAGGAAGCTAAATCTTTTAGTTTATCATTATTTTCTTGATTCTTTTTGCTAAGTGAGACAAATTTCTGAAAAGTACACAGAATTACACTATTCACCAAGGAGCTCAGAAAAAATGTAGTGGTCTTTATTACAATGACATACAAAGATATCTTCCTTAATACAGTATATGATTAAAACATTTATTTCATCATGTTTCTTGCCGTACGCAGACATCAATGTCACTTCCAAACTTCAAAATCCAATACTAGATCCTATATTGTGTGATGAGAGCCAGAAAGACCTTGAATCGTATCATTGTATGTTGCGTTAATGCCCTTCTGGCTCTCTCAGATGGTGGAATGTCTTCAAAGAGAAAAAAGAAAAGAAAGTATCAGTGATTGGATCACGGAAAGAAAAGAGTTCCAAGTCGAGTATGTCCCATTAAATCGGATAGTCCTCGATAAATCGAGTATTTTTTCAATCTGCATACAAATAAAAGATGAAGAAATCCATAGAATCGTTGTCTTGCGATTGCATAATCATTTCTTAAACCAATTACATCGTTCTATCAAACCATTAAATATTGACTTTGCTAAGCAGATATATCCTTAGTTTGCATCAAAATCCTCTTTTTGTATTTACCAAATGTAAACATACCTAGCCCTCATGTAAATGTACTTCTTATATCATTCACTTTAAATGTCAAATGAATATTTGCAATAAAGATTGAATATCCATTCTAATCTCATCTTGAGTAATATGACTGTTTAATAATTTGTTCTGAGTAAAACTTGTTCTAAAACCTGTCATTTATATATTTCGACTGCAATCAAGGAAATACAATCATGAGCTCTCCAGTCTAAATATTCTCACACTGTATCATCTATGAATGTAAAATTTATACAAACCAACATCCGTTTTGTTTCTGTTTCTTAGAATAAAAACTAGAATCAAACTTCTCAAAGCTTACTGTTAATGCCACCAAATAAATCTAAAATTTGATGCATTATTTATACAAGCACATCACCACACATATTTTAGACAATTATGGTAATGACCTAACTGACCGAAAATACTCTCGCCATACCTGGCCACACAAATTGTGTACATTCCACACTCGTTAACTTTCCATGTCAACGTTACATTTTAACTCTAAATTTCGACGTTATTCATTTGCTTAATTGCATTTGAACCAAACTAATTATTACCTACACCTTTAGCAGGATATACTCGAAACCGTTGAACACAAATTACCCCTCGCGGAGACATTTGAGACAAAATCTATTCATCTAATGGTGGACAAACATGTCCGTTCTCTGACTTGATGATGTGGCTCTGAACTTTGCCGTGACCTACTTTTCTCACGTTCGTACAGGTCCCTTCTTCTTCTTCCCGGATATTCTAAGGTGTCCTTAAGAAACATTTGTTATCCTTAAGAGGAAAATAAGAAAGCTTCTTAAAGTACTTAAATTAAACATGAGAAAACGTCTACAATTCTTGCTAGACAAATTACAAATGAAAAAGTGACATTTTCACCGAAACATCGATAGCGAAACAGTACCAGCCATTAATTTATAATGGAGCCGGCTCTACACAGTCCAATCTGAAATCAAAATGATATTTTACTCTTAAGATGTCAACCGTCGTTTCCTACTTCCATTTCACCTCATTTTTGGTGTACAATCACCCCCCCCCCCCAACAAAAAAAATATATATATAGTTTCATGTAAGTTTTCAATAAAAATAAAAATATTCCATTATCTTCTTTTTCCTTTCCTTTACCTTTCTTAAATCCTCTAAATGCCCCATAGGTGGATTTTGGGGGGACAAAATTATACATCAACAGCCTTTTCATTAAAGCTACATCATGGTCTTACCGAAAGTCTCGAATTGTGAAAACCATACGATATTCAACTATGCAAATAAAGATTAAACATTCTCAGAAAATGTAAAGAGCAATCACAGAATCCTATAATATCGGGAAACATCCCTGCTGCAATGGAGAGAAGGATACACCAGAGAGGGCACTGCACTAGATAAACTGCTGCTAAATAATACTGAGAAGGGTTAGATTAAATGCTGAAAGACTTAGAGGGCAGTATATCTTTATGTAAATGTGATATACAGTGCAACACTATTTTCCCCTTTTCTACAAAGCGTTATGTAGGGGGTGATATAGCAACGGGATACGATATGCCCTAATATGCCCTATGACAACTATGAACAATTTATGCTGAGGGTTGGTGGAAGGTCGTGTTAACTTAATCGTGGCAAGATGGTACGGGTAAACAGTCAGACCGCAGCGCTCGCAAAATCGCCCGTATTTATTCAAGTCGTATGCATGTTTTTGCTCCTCTTGCATACGTAATGAGCAAAAAACATGGCACAGTTCTCGTTCTTCTTATCTGCTCAGGATTCATTTAATGACAATGAATTTGTCATAAATATTGAGCCAGAATAATAAACATTATAGTGTACTATTCAATAAGTAGTGAGTGATGTTTTAAAATGTGAAAAAACACGAAGAAAACTTGGAGAAAAAAATATTTGAAGAGTCGGATATTCATGTTAAAAACTCATTTTTATCGGGGGTGCATCTCGTTAAATTTTGGCTTACCACATAATGTAGATATTTTCCTAACATAATATCATAGTTCCTATTGATGTTTATCTCAATACCAGTCAGGAACAAGCAAAGTAGTAGCTGATGCATACTAGACTTCGGCGGAAAATTGACATGGCCGATCGGCGAGCGTTTTGCGTGAAGATCAACCGGGGGATACTACGCTATATCTAGTTTTGCGTCGATTATCGATGTACTGTGCGGTCCAACCAGTCCGTGCGCTATACGTGAACACGCACGGAGGATAGTGTGATAGGATAGGTGCTTAACCCCCGGACGTAGAGGCTTTGTATTGCCCCACATACTTACTATTGTGTATGATACTCGTGCGATACATAATAATAGAAGTGTACAGAAAGTACAAGTTGGATTCGGATATGCACACAAGTACACTCAAGTACAATATAGAATACCAGCTCTAGACTGAATAGGGGACAGAAGGGAGGATTTAAGTGTCTATGTAGGCTATTTTCGGTCAGGTTTTGATATCATTTTAACAAAGAAGACACATTATTCTTTCTCAAATGTATATTTGTGTAAATACAAACTTTCGGGGCAATGTGATTGAAAAATGAAAATATGATTGTTTCCATCCCTGCTAATAATTTTATGGTTGTAAAAGTTCTGAAATGTGTTTTTATATTTGTAAACCATGGACTAATGAGAAGAGCCTTAAACAGGAATTTCTTTTGGTAATTCCCAGGCATTCAATGATGGTAATATTTTATTTGATAATTCTTTTGTGTAACTCCAGTTCATTCATGTGTATTCCTGGAAATAAAATATTACAAAATTCTTTCCCTTATGCTCTTTTCTGTTTGTTATTTTGTTTTATAGTGACCCGCTGAATATATATATCTGATAATTTATTTTCTGATTTTGTTTATGTGTTTATGGCCCTCAGATAAAAATCTTAGTGTATGTGGGCTGAAGGGCTCAAATAAAACTTATAGAATTCTAATTTTCATCTTCAACATCATAATCACAATCATCATCGCCATCATCATCACGATCATTATCATCATCACCATAGCCATCATCGCCATCACCACCGACATCATCACCATTATTAATTGCCATGATCACCATCACGATCACGACCAACAGCATTGCCATCATAATCACCGTCACCATTGCCATCATCATCACCACCATCAGCATTGCCATCACGATCATCATCGCCATCATCATAATCACCGTCATCATGATCACCGTCATCATTATCATCACCATAGCCATCACGATCGCCATCACCACTGACATCATCACCATTGCCATCACGACATCATAATCACCGTCATTATAATCACCATGATCGCCATCACCACTGACATCACCATTGCCATCATCTCCACCATCGCCATCACCACCATCACCATCATCATCACCAACCTATCAACATATGTCAATGCTCGACTATTTACATTATATCACCTTGTGTAGGTACTATTTTGGATGAAATACAAATCTGACAAAATATCTTTTAAAAGATTGTTATTCTTTTTTTGTTGGTATTATTTAACAGGTCTGTGTAATTTACATTTCTTAATCAACATTCATGCTAACTAACCCAGAAGAAACCAGCTCTGGTTTCTTCTGAATAGCCTAGTAAACAGACAACGGTTAAACTAAAAATTATTGTTCACACTACTACTAATAATAAATGAAATAGGACTAGGAATAAAATTTCCATTTTTAATATCTATATTTTATTTATAAACTGACTTTGACATTTATGTTGAGACCATCACACGCATAAAATGTGTCGCTGAGAATAAAAGTATTATTAGAGTAAAAATTGTTAAATTGTATAAAGGTTCAGTCAGTTTTCTATTAATATAATAAATGCTTTGTTTGTGTGAAGCTCCGAATACCACCTTGGAAGTATCAGAGATACAAAAATGTAATCATTTGAAATGGATTTTTCTTTTACTGAAAGAATAAGCTGAACAAAATCCTTCTCGTCCTTCTCCCAAACTCCCCGTTCAAGATTGTTTGTTCCTATGTGAAGCAAAACTGCATGCTGTCGAGTCTTCAAATAAAGGCATGCCATGGAGTCCAGCAAATGTTGATCCAGGAACTTGTGCAATGGAGACTGATGTGCGATGTCTGTGTCTTTCGAAAACTTTTTGTCAATGTTCCGCAAGTTTCGATGGCTGAGTGCGTCTGTCAGAAAAACAACAACAAATGATAAGAAGAGGGAATATAAAATGGCTTAGTTCAATGTATGGGGATTTGAAAAGATCTGATCAAAGTAGCAAGCCATTTATGGTAGACAAAAACTGACTTGCATTCAAATTTATCTTTTAAATGAAAATAAATTACAAGTGTCAGATTCATGAAGTTTTCCTTCATTTTTCCACATGTGCACAAGTTGTTAAATGTAAGTGTTTAACTTTGGCCTTTTGTTTTAATTCTGCTCTGTTCATTATCATAATACAACTCGCACAAGGGAAATGCTGCTTATTTCTATGGCTGGTTGTAAAGTTTGAGTTGACCAGAAGGCAGAACCAAAGTTTAAGAATCCCTAAATTAATATAATTAATTATCCTGTAATTTGTAATTTTAATAATATCCAGCTCAGCTCAGGATTCAAGTTCTTTACAATTCGATCACACCCCTTGGCCTTGATACTTGTCTAACCATGCTTAAGCCCTTGGAAATATACTTATAAAACATATCATTTGATCTAGATTTATAATGAATAGCAATGACTAATGAGCAGTCGATTTATTTACATTGCTGTCGATTCGCGACAACAAAAACTAAAAAGCTGACAAAAATATATACACATGGGACTACATAAATTTGTGCTGTATGCGCCACACAATGGCACAGCGACACACAAGACACCCCGCCATTCCTGACTGAAAAGCCGTAGCCATAGCAATTTCCGCGGTTTCGAATCATTTTCCGTCTACTTCCGGTAGATTTCCAAAATATAGTCAAATAATTTGGGCATATTTCTTATTTAAATATTACTTGCATCTACATGTTTTCAACATCAAACGATGGACTGGTTATCAAAGTCGACGTAGGATGCAAAAATTCGAAATAATATTATCAATACCAGTCAGGAACAAGCAAAATACGACACGATGTAATGAGTAGTTAATTTCCGAGGACTAAAAAACGCTCTTTTGTTTGCGATAAAAGTAGGCCAAAAATCTAATTAATTTGGGCAAATTTGGTGTCAAAGAACAGCGAAAATTTCAGAGATTGACTTACCCCATGATTCCGCCATGATGAATTGCACTGTAAGCCGTATGAGGACGACAAAATGATGCTACCAAAATCCCGTGGTTGGTCTCGTGTTTTACGAGAGCGTTGTAAGCGAGCTTTTCACCGCACGAGAATCTGAATAAAAATTGCCGTACAGCCTCATTATCGCGCACGCTGCGGTCTGACTGTAAAAGCGTATGGACAACTAATGGTGTAAGTCAAATATCTATGGAATATTTATTGCTGTAGGGATTAACTTACGCCGACTAGGAAGCCCCATCTGAACTGAACATATGGCTATATCGATTTGAATATTAAACCTTTTTAACAACTTGGTATATCGGCAGTTCCTGAAACTATCGTCTTCCGTTTGTAATTTTATATCATTAAATGTAAAAGGTATTCGGGAGAAAAACAAAAGAAGAAGCATTTTTAGATGGTGCAAAGAGAAAGGTGGGAATATTGTTTTTCTACAGGAAACCTTCAGTACACAAGATATAGTTAATACTTGGAATTCGTTGTGGGAAGGTGATTGTAAATACAGCCATGGTACTAACCACAGTAAAGGGATTATGATACTATTTGATAGTGGAGTAAATATTAAACTACGCCATACAATTATTGACGCAGAAGGCAGATACATTTTTCAGTTGGTTTGTTGCAAAATAAAGAGGTAATACTCGGAAATGTTTACTTCCCAGTTGGGAGCAAAGAGTTTGAACAATTAGAGTTTTGGGGCACGGTTATAAGTATCCTGGAAAAGGATGAATTTAAAAATAAGCCTTTCATAATAGAAGGGGATTTTAATATGGTTAGAAACGTACATCTAGACTACATATTGGACACAATATTAATACAAAACAGTCTAAGCTTAGCTATGAATTCGAAACAATTTCAATTGACTATAATGCCATAGATATATGGAGATTTAAAAACAATATGAGGAAACAATTTACATATCAGCAAGAAAATCCTTCGATGCAAAGTAGATTAGATTATTGGGTTATTTCGGAGAGCTTAGAAGATATGGTATTTAATTGCAAAATACTTCCTTCAATAACACCTGACCACTCAGCAATATAACTGAATATCAAATACCACTCTTCTGCTAATCCGGTAATAAAGGCAGGGTATTGGAAATTCAATAACAGTTTGTTTGTTTGTTTTATTTCCACTTTTTCACATCAATACAAAGAAACATCATACAAATAAATATAATGAGTAACATGTAAGTTTGACAAAATATGTTTCTAGTTAAAATACAAGCAAAAACAAATTATATTGATTGGTGCCAAACCATCGTGAAAACATATTCTGCATAAAAATAGGAAATAAGGGGAAGAATGGATATCTTATGTATGTTTAGCAAGTTTCTTACAAAGGAAAAAGCAGGAGACCACATGTCGTAAGCGTAAATGCTTGATGATGACCGTGGCCTCGGCCGAGTTAGCAAATAAAAGAACAACCTATGCAAGGGACGCGATTAAAAATCCATTTATCATTTGTATTATAAATTGGTGTGTTACCTTGTACCTTGTAGAAATAATCCCGATGGCAGCTTATCATACAGCTAAACTGGGATGTCTGTGCAAGGTGCCGGCATAGTGACAGTGCATGAAGTAATGCAAAACAGTGAATGAAGTCTATTATTTACAAGAAAACGGTGGACGTGCAAGTAAAAACCGAGACGTGGAGTCTACAGTAGCTTGGACCCAACAGGAGGAGGCAACGCTCTGATGATGGGTAGTGCAGCCTCCTGGAAGGTGGTCACTGTTGAAGATATTACCGCAGCAGCTGACAGGTGGTTCCACGTTCAGATGGTGCGAGGATAGAAGGAGTACTTGAAGCTGTCGATGGAAGCTGTGGGTACTGCATACTTCAGAGGGTGATCATTTCTGCCGAGATATGTAGCTGGAATAATGTGAGTGGGAAAAGGCATGTTGAGTTGATGATGGTGTATTTTGTAGAACAGAGTGGACTGTGCAAGAAGCCTGCGATTGTGGAGGGTATCCCACCCCAGTTTGTTGACAAGTGCTGTGACTGACGTTACTCTCCGGTAGTCTTGGTATACGAAACGGGCGGCAGCTCGCTGCACTTTCTCAAGACTTTGTATTGATGTCAAAGTCCGAGGGTTCCAAGCTTCACTGCCATACTCAAGTTGAGGACGAACACTCATTGTGTAGGCTTTGGATTTGATGTTATTGGTGCACGGTGATAGAGTTCTGCGTAGGAGGCCAATGGTTCTATTGGCTTTCTGGGTGGTGAGTTTACATTGGGTGTTCCATTTAATTAAGGTCATGGGTAATCGTGACACCAAGATACTTGTATTGTTTTACTCGAGGAATTGACTCATTTAGTAGGGTGTAGTCCACTGTGATGTCTTGTTTGTGATTGATAATGTAGCACACTTCTTGATGTTGAATCCCATCAGCCATTTTGTGGACCAGTCTGCAAGAACATGGAGATCCTCTTGCAGTACACGAGTGTCAGAGGGAGATTCGATCCGCCGGTAGATGACACTGTCATCTGCAAATAGACGCAATGCGGACTTGATGTTGAGTTTGATGTCATTGATGTACAGCAGGAAAAGAACGGGGCCGATAACAGAACCCTGCGGTACTCCTGAAGTAACAGGCATCCATGCTGAGCGAGCACCATTGACAACGACAGCTTGATGTCTATTTGCTAGGAGTGACATAGTCCAGCGGAGAGAGTCTCCCCTGATTCCGTAGTATTGCAGTTTGGATCTAAGGTGTGGATGTGGTACGCGATCGAACGCTTTTTGGAAGTCAAGAAAGATGATATCAGTTTGGCCTCTAGATTGAAGAGAGGATGACCAATCATCGGTAGCTGTGACAAGTTGTGTTGTTGTTGAAAGGTTCTGTCTGAAACCATGCTGTTCATCGATGATTATGTTGTTAGCTGCAAGATGTTTAGAAATGTAGCTAAGCATAATATGTTCCATCACCTTACTGCAGATACACGTCAGCGATATAGGTCTGTAGTTACCTGGGCAACATTTATCTCCTGCCTTATGAATAGGGGCTACAAGTGCACGTTTCCAGTCTAAAGGTACTTGTCCGGTATTGTAACTCTGTTGGAACAGAAATGACAATGCAGGGGCTATTTTGTGTGCTAACATCTTAAAAAGTCTTGGATGTATCTCATCTGGGCCACTGGCTTTGGATGGATTCAGTTGAAGCAGTTGATTAACTACACCAGACCGGTGGATGTGGAGAAGCCCTATGTCATTGTATAGGGATCGAGGGCCGGTTTATGCAAACTTGATCCACGTTACTCTTGGTGAAGGTAGAATGAAAGTAATTATTCAAACATTCAGCCTTGTCCTTGTTTGTGATATGGAGCTTGTTTTCATTTCTCAAGGGTGGTTTGCCAAAGTTTTCAGATGGACGCTGTTTTACATATGACCAGAAAGCCTTGGGGTTCGCATACAGGCTCTCACCTATTATGTTGCAGACGTAATTGTGATGAGCTTGACGGACACTTTTGGACACTTGTTTCCAAGTGCTGTATTCAATGTTAAATAAGATATAAGTGAAGTGATTCAAAGTGAGCATGGCTGAATTAATTTTGAGTGAAAATAACAAAATATATTTAGTGACATATTTCGTGTTGAGAAATGCATTTGTGCATAGTGCAAAACTTTAGCTTGGTGGAACAATAAAAGACTAATACCGCAGAAGCGGATCTAGAGGGGGGGTTGGGGTTGCAACCCCAAAAAAATCGGGGACCATTTTTTAAAATCTTATCTTTCATTTTCACACACAGATTTTCAAAAATTTCCCTACTGTGGAGGGGACACCCCTCCCACACCCTCCCTCGCTCGCTCCGCTCGCTTGGACTCGGTCGCTACGCTCCTCGCATACCACCCCAACCCCCTTTATAAAAAGCTGGATCCGCCCCTGTACCGTGATATTAATTGTGGTGTGGTTTCAGTTACGAGTGATAATATCAAATGTGTGCAGGGTCCATTCCTGTTTAAGTAATGATGCAGATTATGTTAAAAGTATGAAAGAAGAAATAACAAGGTTAACACTTAGGTTATCCAAAGAGATAACAGATAATAAAATATTATGGGATTATGTAAAAATGGAGGTACGTAGCTTTACGAGAAAATATTGTAAGAAAAAAGCCAAAGAAAGAAAGGGCAAGATTGCTGGTTTGGAAAAAGAAATTTCAAAGTTACAGGAAGAACTACAAATGCCAACAAAAGTTAGTGATAATACTTTAATTAACAATTTGGTAAAGAAAAGACAGGAATTGAAAAATCTTTACGCTTATATAAATGAAGGGGTAAAAATAAGATCTCGAGCGGTCGAACCCATGGTTTGAAAACGGAAAAAGAGAGACGGCATATTTTAAGCAACTAATAAATTCCAAGGGGAAAAAAACTGCTATTAGAGAATTACAAGTGGATGGAAATATAACTGACGATGAAAAAGATATCATACAAGAAATTAGGAATTTTTATTCTAATTTGTATGCTGACTCAGAAGTTGGATCATGCGAAAATGTTAACCTTTTCCCTAAAAGCTTACCCAAATTAACAGAATATCAGAGAAATCTTTGTGAAGGAAATATTAACCATGGAGATTGTATTGAAATTTTAAAAGAAATGCGATTAAATAAATCTCCGGGAAATGATGGATTAAAGGTATTACAAAGTTTTGGTATGGGATCATGAACTTGGATCAAATGAACATATTGGAAGCATATGCCATTTTACAAAATTCAATGATCGTTGTCGCGGTTGAAATCGAGTCTGCAGTGATGAAATTGTAAATAATAAACTCTTTATGTTGTATAGCGCCCTCTCAAGACTGATGTTACTTTAGCTTTAAAACAATGTTTCTTGACTACAATCGACCGATTTGCTTTTCCCGTTTGGAAATTATATATCGGAACTGCATATTCTGAGATTTTCATGGTCGCAGCTACCATGGAATGGCCTTAGCCGCTATTTGAAATATTTGAAATTTACCGGGAGCACCGGTAAATTTTGATTATTCAATTTGCTCAAAAGCAGAAGTATTTTAGAGGCTAATTTTTTTAGTGCTTATAATACATCCACAGGGGCATCCAAATATATCAACAATTTAAAGAATTACTTTCCATCCAATTTCAAAATTTCCCAAAACTTTGCATTACCTTTAAATGTAGAATTTTACATTACATTCTGGCATGTAGTTGGTGAATTAGTTCTTAATGCACCCAATGATTCCATGAAATTCAAGGAATTATCTCCTTCTCAAAAACAAGCGATCATTACACTTATACATAAGGATGGTAAAGGCCCCAAATTTATTAGTAATTATAGACCTATCTCCCTACTTAATGTAGATTATAAGATTCTCACCAAGATACTTTCCAAAAAAATAAAAAAGTTTTGAATAAAATTGTGTCAATTGATCAAGTAGGATATTTAAATGATAGAAACATCGGTGACGTTATCAGATTAATCAATGATATGATTTTTTATACTTCTTGTTTTAATAAACCAGGCTACTTATTGGCAATAGACTTTGAAAAAGCCTTCGATTCTATTTCACAAAGTTTTCTCCAGAAAGTCCTTAATTCTTTTGGGTTTGGACCAATGTTTTGTGAATGGGTTACAATTTTACTTACCAATGCTCAAAATTTTGTTTTTAATGGAGGTAAATCAACTGGTTATTTTAGGTGTGAGACAAGGAGATCCGCTGTCTCCATATTTATTTATATTATGTATTGAATGCTTAAATCACTGCATTAGGAATGATAAGTTGGTAAAGAGTATTTGTTTTGGTGAAACAGAAATTTAAAAAAATCCTATATGCAGATGACATGACAATTTGTGTACGAGGTATAAACTCAATTCATAGACTGGAGGTAAGTTTAGAAAGTTTCAGGAAAAGATCAGGATTAAAGATGAATGGAAACAAAACATTCATTTGGGTCTTCTGTCGGCTCTGCGACTACGTTTCCATTTGGAAAGAGGGTAAACATTAAAAAAAATGTTAGGTATATATTTCTCATTAGATCCCAACGTGGCTGAAGAGATGAATTATAAAGAAATTTTGAGCAAAATAAAGAAATTGTTAAATTGGTGGAAACAAAGAGATCTTACTTTAATTGGAAAAATTCACTTATTGAAAACATACGCCTATTCAAAACTAATTTATGTAAACTCTTTGACTCCTGTAGGGGAAAGTGAGGTATGATGAGCCAGTGGGTAAGTTGAGCCACCCCTTGTTACTAGGAAGCTGTATGAAGTGAAAATTGGTTTGCACCCTCAGGACATTAAGGACATTAATTTACATAGCGGGAACTACCTTTGTCACATGGGGGCAGAATGATATTAGAAAGTTGTCGTTATTTTGGGGGTTTACACAGTTTTTGGATATTTTCCTATCATTGTAGATATAGAGTGACTATACCTTCCCATTTGGGATCTATTAAAATTGCTTGTTGTGAATGGATGCTATAGATTAAAGCGGATTTTTGTGTAAAGACCTTTGAGCCTCATTGAACTGTAACAAAAAAAATGCTGTGTCAAGTTTTCAAAATGGCGTGTGTGGGGTAAGATGGGACTTTCCACTGGGGCAAGTTGAGCCCTGGCTTAACCATTGTGTGGCACATCTTACCCCTGTGTGAATCATTGTGTACTTTTTAAAACATATAGTTAAAAAGGAAGAAATGATGATTGACAACAATACATGCCTTGATGTACATGCAATAAGTATAAGTATAGGTATAATCATTTATTATCCATATCAGGAATTTTTGTGTTATTCTAATAATTTCATTTCAGATGCCAAAATGCCACGAAATGCCATAGATCAACATACCTCATGACTGGGGTAAATTGATCCAAATGACTTTTTTTTGGCGGTCCACCAGACACATATTAAATGAGTTGCTTCACAGGTGAATATGGGAAAAGAGAGAATGGTAGTTGTACTACATTACTCTATTTAACCCATAACTGTAGTACCTATCTATTAGTAGTACGGAGCCAAAATGTAAAAACTGGCTCATCTTACCTCACTTTCCCCTACCTAAATGGGTTTTAAAAGAAATTGATGAGATTTGCTCTAATTTTCTACGGCGTGGTAAAGACAAAATAAAAAGAAGCACGATGTATCTTAATTACAAGCAAGGAGGATTAAAAATGCTTAACTTTCAACTTTTTGTGAATGTACAAAAGGTGATGTGGATTAAAAGACTTGTAACAGGAGACCAGAAAGTAAAATGGGAAAAATACTTCAAATATTTAATAAGACATTTGGAGGAAATCTTATGTTTTATTTTAACTATTAATGATCAATATACAAATACCAAAATACTATCAAGAATTGTTAAACATTTGGCTCGATATGAGTCAGTTCATTAAAAACGTTTTCAGTTCATTAAAAACGTTACAACTAATAAAGGAAATGAAATCTTTTTAAATAATAGGTTTATTCATAATAAGAGAGGAAATACATACTTTAATGAAAACCTTTTCTTAAAAAATACTTACAAGCTGTATCATATTATAGATGGAAAAGGATTATTAAAGTCGGACACTTATTTCAGATGTATGGGACTAGTAAAGGAAGAGGAAATATCAAATTTTAAAGAAATCTACTCTAATACACTTGTAGAATGGAAAATCGATTTAACGAAAAGGCAAATTACATTTGATAGTCTAGAAATAGAAATTCTGTTTACAAAAAAAAACTATCCAATTTGAATCAGTCTGTTCAAAGAATTTGTACAGGGCGTGCTTACAATCTTTCTTTTTTTTGGGGGGGGTTGGTTGTTGTTTTTGTTTTTGTTTTTGGTTAGTGGTTGTTTGTTTGTTTTTTTTGTTTTTTTGTTTTTTTTTTTTGTTAGGCTTCGTCAAACTGTTATTTTTTACTTGGGGAGGGGGTTATTACGATAATATTTACTCATTCATTCATAATTTGAGTTTTGTATATTGTGTACTCTATATTAGTTATATTGTAATTTGAAATAAGTTGTATTTTGAACATGTATTGAATAATTTTGAATGAATACAATAAAGAATATTACAATACAAAAAAAGTTTACCAAAATAGCATTCCATTGTTTGAGCTGGGGCTATTGTGCTCGTGCACGGGTGATTCGGTAAAGTGTGCTCAATAACAACATGATCATCTTTTGTTTCATTTTGATGCACACACAACACTAAACCTGCACAAAATAAATCAGGGCTAGAGGAAGAAGAAGAAAGTGAAATAAATGTATGATAATTATTTTTTTATATATCACTTAAATCATCAGGCGGTCAGACCACACAAAAATAGGCACACTTTTATTTTTAAATATGGGTACATCGGCTGAAGCTTCAAATTGTTGTGCTAATGCCTATGTTTCCCTCTCAAAACATACACAATCTTTTCACGGAACCTGATTTTGCCATGACTCAAAGTGTTACAATTTATTAATGGTCACCTCTGACGCTCTTATGTTTACGTTCGGTATTATGATTTCAATTTGTTACCGTCACACTTCCAATACAATACGTTACTTCCTCGAACTATTGTTGTAATCTACAACATTTAACTCGATTTATAAACTTTATTATTAATTAAGAACTCAGCTTCTCCTTTTCTACTTCCCTTTCAAGCCTAATTGGGGATAGATACATTTTTCCTGTTCTAATGTAATATTCCTATTATTATTATGAAGAAATATTTTTGTTTATGTTTTACGCCATTTGTAATTAATTAAGTTCATGCACTTGTTATTGTAAAATCATTTGTAATTCAGCTCTCGAGCTGCGATGATGATTATTGAATAAATACCATTATTATTACTATGAGACAAACACGGGACACGGGATATATGGCGTTTAGAATATGCTAAGCGGTACACTGATAAAAAAAACTCTCTTATCTCTCTGTTTTCCTCCCCCTCTACCTCTTTCTTAAGTTCATGCTACCTGCCCGCCTCTTTAATGTGATCCTTTTGTGGCCATGCCCCCAACTTGAAAAGCTTTGGGGTATTATTGTTTCGTTCGATATTTAAAAACATGTAAAACAATGGGTTATTTAACATATCAAACCGGGACTTAAATTTTGTTGAATCTCAAATTTGAGGTACACGTATTTCAATCTGGATGAACATCGAGTAAATCATTTTTTCAACTGGTTATATATATAACACTGGGTGACAATGTGGGGTTATGGCTTGGGAGTTCACAGGGGCTATATATGAAAGGAATTACAAGGATGTTTGGAAGAAATTGATTCCCAACGGAAGGATACCTAATTTGGGGCGGAGAACGTATGTGAAGGTCTAGATGCTCAAGGGAAGGTAAAACGTGTACAATTCAGAAATGTGCAGTAGATTCTAATAAATCACATCAAATAAATATATTGTCCAAATGAAATAGTAAGAACAATTTATTTTCAATGACTAGTTACAATCTTTATATTGTTTTGTACATATTTATTCGATCTATACAGCGTACAATGTATATTATATCATATATTTGATTTGGAATATTTTTGCACGGTTTTTATCAACAACAGTAATCAATAAGGATACAGCATAATTATAACTGTATCGCTTACTTGATTCATGGATTTCATGCAGAGGTTGTATTTGAATAATCATATATTTGACGATTTACCAACACCCCTTACAGGCACTCTGTGGGTAAGAGATTCTCAGAAGCCAAATGATTTCATTGACCGAAACTCATGTATAAGCTATAGAATATTAAAAGCCTAACCATCCCCTGTTTGTCTCTTTCCATCTCTCCCTCTTCTCTCTTCATTTCGTTTCCATGCATGATTATAATTTTGATGAGATTAATTTACTCTCTATTGGTCTTGAAAATGATCTTGTTATACATTTAATGTACATATTTATCCATTTTCCTGCTCTCTCTATTTATCTTTTTATTCCCCCTCTCTTCGATTCTCTCTCTCTCTCAGCTTCGTTTATGCTACCTAACCGCCCCTATGAGGTGCCCCTTTTGGGGGTATTGCCCCAAAAAAGAAAAATGTTGAGATATTTGCAGATCGATATTCATTCATTCATTCTCCTTTTATTCCTTTATTCATTCATTCATTCATTCATTTGGTTGAAGATTCATTCATGTATTCATTCCATTGAATAATTGATTGATTGATTGAGTTGTTCATGTATTCATGCACGCATTCATTCATTTATTTACTGATTGATGGTCGATTCATTCAGCCATCCATTCATTTTTTCATTAGTTCAAAAGGTATACACTGGCCTTAATTAACTTTAAATCAAATACACAAATCACATAGATATAGTGTTCATCATAATTATCTAAATCAAACTTTATTACATATATGTATAATAATGATCAAAATAATTTCTCAAAAAAGTTATCAAAGCACATCATGAAGTTGATATTTACACAAAATGACTAAGACATATATATGTAGGTCTGTAGTACTATAGGTATGACTGCTCATGAGCTGGCTATGCTTCTAAAATACAATAAGAAATAAAGTGGGCTGGTGTAAAAAGAGTCATATGGGCAAAAGAAAACTAAAACTACATAAAGCCGCATTCCCGAACAACTTTGTAAACTGCCTCATAAAACCACTGCCGTAAAATAAAATAAAATATAAAAACATTTGTGCGCTTCACACCTCTCTATCTAACGACACACAGAAATACGTGTACGCTTCAAGGCCATTGTTTTGTCATCCCCACTTGTCCTTTATTTACATGTGATCAAGGGTTTATATTTGGATGTGGCAATTTCTAGAGGCAGTTTACCACATTGTACCAGGATGACTACAAATACTTTGTGAGCTTTTACAGTCTTTTCATGTTCGTTTGGAAGAATATCATAGAAAAAGAGTTCCTGGAAAAGGATGAGTCTTCAAGGGCCCCTATATTTAAAAAAAAAGAAGAAATAGCTTAAGTGTTCGGACCACAATTTTTTTTTCTAATTGTGTTTTACTTGACATCCTTTAAAGTTTAAATTCCAAATTATCAAAAATGCTGTTATCAAGCAAGGGCTCGGCCATAAGCCAATAATATAGCCACAGAAAACAGAAATAAATTCATAGGTTACAGTTGGTACTAGATTGCTGTACAATAAGAAACATTTTGTATTTTTTCATATGCTTATCATAACTGAGATAAATATAAAAGTGTTTTTATTACATTTTCATCAACATACACATCCTTAAAGCTATTTTGATATTACTTATTATTCAAAATTCTAGTAAATAAGTGACGGTCTGAGCCCGAAGTCAATATAGCCATAAAAAAAAATGAAATCAGAGATAAAAATATTAGCCATTATGAATAGGCCATTTTCGTAATGTGATGAAGTTTTTGCATAAGTCTTTGTTAAGTGCCTCGTTACAAAGTACTTCATTCACATGTTACAAATAAATGTATTTCAATAGTCAGATGGTAAATTTGATACAATAGTTGCTAGGTATGATAAACATTATGGCTCTAAAATCCTCTGTAGAAATAAGTACTATACACAGCTTCTACTGCAAAGAATGTATGTCACCTGTCTTGTCATGAATGCCAATAAGCCGCTAGAATTTGTGGTTGATCGTGCCACTGCTAGTTGTACGACTTGGCTATTTGTGTTGCTAAGACATGTCAGTTTCACTTGTAGGAGCTGGCTTTGTGCTTCGCTAGGAACTGGAAGTCATCGGGTACAGGGCCAAGAAACATTTCACTGAAATAAGAAGCAGATTACATCATCTCATCCTTACTAAGCACAATGATAATACAAAATTAGACATGAGAACATTTTACAATTACTGGTAGTCTTTAAAAAGCAAAGATCAGTACCATGTTTGGCAAGTCAAGCTCCTACAATCGCTCGGTTGAAGTACTTTACATTTCTTTTGTTCACAAACTATTTACATTCTCAAGTTATCATGATCATCAAAGCATGTCACTTATATTTTAGGGACTGGCATGACGAGGATGTTTTTTTCTGATTAACCCAAGCTTTCCCTACATGTACAGGAACATTGGATAGGCACATAAACCTGATGCCCCGAGTTACATGTCAGCTGATTCTAACCCAGTTGGCAATGGCCATCAGGATCTCCAGATTTTCCTGACCTGTAAAGTATTGAGGAGGTCTTGCAAGGAAGTCCCACTTGAGGAAAGAACCATTCTGGTACAAATACCCTCAGGAGAATATCCCTTTACAGGACAATCATCCTCCCTAGGAAATAATGTCTTACCTGAGTTTGACCCAGTCAGCACAGTTGGCACTGGCCATCAGGGTTTCCAAATCATCATGGCCCACAAAGAGCTGGGGTCTCTCAAGGAATTTTACAATGTACTTGAGGAAAGACACCATTCAAGGACAAACATCACCAGGCAACTTCCCACAGGACAACCTTTCTTTAAAAGAGGAATCTTACTAACATGAAAGTACTGATCTTACCTGATTTTGACCCAGTCAGCACAATTGGCACTAGCCATCAGTGTTTCCAGATCATCCCGACCCATATAGTATGGAGGCCTTTCGTTGATCTTCTGAGGCAGTGTCTCCAAGAGTCCGACCGGGATGTAACGATGGAGGAACGACAGCCACTCAAGAAGGAATCTTCTGGTCTTCCGTACTCCCTGCATCAAGAAAACCGTTAAAAATCATTAATCTACATTAGCCACTCCATACCCAGGAGAGAAATGGGGACCTGGTAGGATGACAAAAGCCTTAGTGACAGAAATTGCCACATACCATCACGGATTCACGGTGACCATAATGGTAGGAATAACTCCCAAGACACGGTGCACACTGTGTGCGTGAATGAATCCCATAACCGGGGGAATAATAATTTCTGTATTAAACACTATGGAAATCTAGATGTATTATTATTATGAAGAGACATACCTCACTGTCTGAGCCCCAATGCAATAGTCCTAGGTTGACGTAATCCTGTAGAACATCAAAACGCTCACTAGAAGAGATGTCCCAATGTCTGTTTGAGAGGCACACGATAATGAGAGAGAGAGAGAGAGAAGGAAAAAAGTAGAAATAAATAATGAGAATGTTAATGAGGCATCATTAAAATCTAAAAGCATATGTGAACGTGACTCATTTGCCAATTTCAAGCAAGATTGATTTTGTTATCATTTTTATGAATCTAAAACCATATGACACATATCTATTCCTATGAATATGCAAAAAGATGATCAGTATTTGAACATGTGGTACACACTGCAAGGAATTGTCCTTCTGAGATGAGGGCTCCAAGTCATACATGTACTAGTAATTTACCTGTACCATCAAGGATTTCTTTCAGGTGAGGCGTTGAATAATTGAACAGTATTCAATATAGTTAGTTACTCATATTTATTCATTACATTCTCATTCATTGTTGTGATACTTTTGTTTGTGAGTGGTACCAGACACGATTAGCATTTAATGCTATTTTCTGGTCCCATTTATCCTTTCAATGTTAAACATTCACATTTGATTGTTATATTGATGTACTTTTTGTTTGGATAATTAAACTTCAAACTTCAAACTTCAACTTCACTTCAAACTTCTCTTTAATAGATAAATCCCATTCGTTTAAAGTTGGTTTGGGGTTTTTCTAAAGTGAGCTTTTGATCAGAATTCCTGAGCCAGTAAATATATTCTATTACCATAAGATGTAGAGGCTCTAAAGGAGGATTGAGAGTTAAGACTTTTTTTCAACAAATAATTGAAATGTAATTTTCTAGCATGAAATCCAGTGACACATTCCGTGTAGAACATGTCTAGACACCTCGATTGGCATTGCATACAAAAGTCAATGAACAATACATTTATCCGTTGCTGCTATATAATGTATTCGGCAGGTGTCATGATATCAATATTGCAACGTGTTAGACGAATGGAAGAAAAGAAGGAGGAATTGCCAATGAGGTTCAAGGAACGGGGAGGGGGAAAATGAAGAATGACGAAAATAAGAAGGAAAAGCAGAAAACGAGGGAATACAAAAGTTATTATTCTAAGATGCCCCAATTGGACTACACCAAGTTTAAAAGATCTGTGGATATTTGACTTGATTCAATTTATTTATTTGTCTTCATGGTCTTTTTTTCAAAATTACAAAGTGATTAAAACAAAGTCATGACCATAAACAAATAATATGATTAGTACATCATCAAAGTAAAGTACTTATACATATCAACATTAACATAAAATAACCTTGAACAAGGATTGCCACATAAGAAAAGCTTGAAGGCGTAGTAATATTCGGGATTATTATTTTGTACCGTGTGCTAATTACGAAATGGTCTAGTGCCATGCGATGCTTTAGTGCGTTGGTTGATGGTTTCATTTTAACTGACTGCTAAGAAAGCATGTGTATGCTTGTAAGTAAGCAACCAGGTGACCAACAGCTCTAAGTCCTCTCCCAGGGACTTGATAATAGGGACTTTTAGATTTTACACGACGAGAACGTGGACTGCCATGGTGACATCCTTTTAAGGTCATGTGACGTCCTTTTAAGGCACTGCCGGGCACGGGCCAGTGCCTTGAAAGAATGGCACACGTTGCAGTCCACTACGTCGACGTGCAAATCTAAAAGTCCCTAATGAGGATTAATGCCTTACCAAAGTGCTCTAGCGCACTGACTAAATTTTGAACCTAGGACCTCCTGGTTACGAAACCACTGATCTACCACTGAGCCATTATGCCTCATAATCTTTGTTATATTTCCTTTTAGCTAGACTGAGCTTACTTTCGTTGTTGCTTTTAAAGTATAAAGGCTTGATAGAACAGCAAAAGCTTCTTCAGAAAGGCTAGTATGGTACCTTTGTTCTTTGATTTCAGTGAAAATCCAAGGCTTGATGAGGGCGCCCCTGGCAATCATCTGACCGGTTGCTCCACTCTGTTCACGGAAGAAGTTTGAATCTTCAAATGAAAGAATGTCTCCATTTCCTAGTACGTAAAAAGAGATATATGACATCATTCAAGATGTTTTTTTAATATTTTTTCCTTGATCACAATAGGAAGAACTTTCAAGAAATAAAGACTAAGATCAACTTTAAGTTGGACTTAAATATGGTAGGCCATTCATGCCACTGTTTGCTCTCACCATTTACTGGTATTGGTCTCTCAAGGGACGTATAAATCATGGTCACAAATCTACAGAATTTACATTTTTTGATAATTCATTATTGAAGGAAAAGATATTATCTAAAGATCATAATGGTGAGAGGAAACAGTGGCATGAATGGCCTGCCATAGTTAAGTCCAACTTAAAGTCGATCTTAGTCTTTGTGAAACACCCCCCAGGTTGATTTCCTGAAGGTCTCTACAATCATGTTCCTGGATGAAACCATAATATTTGGATTTAAGAATGTGTCAAACAGGAAATTAGGAAATATTCCTTGCCTAATGAGTGTACATGAAATTTAGAACAAATTGTGCTGCATTCACTGCCTAGTGTCAGTATATGGTTACATAGAGAGATTATTCTTTTCACCTCTATTTGCCATTCATTTGAATGATATTATTCCATGCAGTTTTGTTTTTTCATTATCATTAATAGGTGGCTTATTGTGTAAAGTGTGAGCAAGGGTAAGGCTTAAGACAGGTTTCTGTGTATTTCTACATGGTTACAACAAGTATTACTATGTTTACATGTACATCATAATTACATTATAAGAACCTATCATCATGCAATTTTACTCTAGGTACTCAAGACTGAACCATAGTTGACCTTTGAACTCACCAATGAATGGATGCGGATCTGCAGCCTGAGCACAGTCTTTCAGATAATCCCAATCAGCTAGCTTGGAATACCGCTGCTCTCTTGTACGACCATGAACCTAGTCGGGGGAAGAAAAATAATAATTCTTGATCTTCCATGTCACATGTATGTGTAGTCCCATTTATACATTTCTGTGTGCATTGCATGTAATTTTCAGCAAGATTGAGTCAATTTCCTATGATATTGATGAGTATAAAACATCAAAGTGCCACCATTTCTTATGAAATACATAATTGAATTTCCCAAAAGCTCCTGGACAGCTTCTTTCAGAGTAATTGCATGACCAGGGCCCTGTTTCCCTGAAACTTGTTATCAATAACACATGCTAAATTTCTATGACAAATTTGCTCTCAGCCAATCAAATGCCATGATTTCAGTAGCTTATAACAGCTATTGTAACTTGTTATTGATGACAAGTTTAAAAAAACAGGGCCCAGAACTCAACTATTTCTTGAAAGCACATTTGACAGTAGTTATATATTCCAGCTAGGGTAATATGAAGTGCAATAATTACCGTGACAACAGATGCTCCCCAGTCGTAGATACGAGGGATGATCTTATGTGCGACGAGACTGTCGTTATGGACACCGGTTCTCATCTTTACCGTCAAAGGAATATCAAGGACCTGAAAGGAAAACAAATAAACAAATATTCCTCATCAACGTAACCCCTTCTCTCCCGCCAAAAATTATGAATGTTCTACATTTTGGTTAAAAAAATAACTGTTTTGTTCTACAGAAGAAACAGGTACATAAGGTATGAAAGTTGGGAGCAGTGGTATATTGTTGAAAACTCTTGACTCTCATATGGGAGGTCCATAGTTTGATCCTTGCTCCGTGTTTACATCTTTGGACAAGGTGTTTTACCCAAATTTGTCCCTCTTGACCCAGCTGCAATGGGTACCTTGCATTGATGGGGGTAATATAATAATTGCAGGGCCTGCAGGAGGAGCAGTAGTTGTACTGATGTGGCTATCCTGGGTGAATAAGATCATACAAGGATGTTTCCACAGATGATTTATAACCCAACTTCTACAAAGATTTAAAGCCTATCTGCACTAGTTTAGCCAGGAGGGATTAGACCTCCCTGCATGGTCAGTGGTCACTGACAGGTTGTTTTCTCATCAAATCAGCTCTCAATTAACATAAGAAAAAGGGGACCAACGGTCACCGCTTAGGCATTGTTTGCTATATAGAGGGCGCAAGTAGCTATAAGTAGTGCAGTGGGGCTTTAAGACCCCAAATTTGACTGTTAAAAGTTCATTTAGGATGACTGTTTGCAATCCTTGTGACAAAAACAGGGTTTAAAAGGCCTTTCCAGTCACAAGGTATTTGAAAACTTAAAATGAATTAACGCAAAATTCTGAACGAGATACAAGTGTAGAAAATTTTGACTCTTGAAAGTTCATGCAGGATAACTGTTTGCAATCCTCAAATTTCTGTATCTCTTAAGACTCACGGCAGTGAGTATGCATTGGGGCATTGTTGCTTGCAGCTATGTTTTTTATACAAAAAATGATGCCAATAATTCATCTTTTTTAGAAAAAAATGCATCTTGCTGTTTATACCATACACAAATTGTCAATGCATATGAGAGCAATATGGGCAATCTGACAGTATGGCAAATGATGCCACTGAAAATTTCACATTCTTATCTGCATGTTATGTGATATATAAATGGTTGTGCATGTAAATGACTTACCGAGCTCATTCCTCTTACAATCTCCTGAAACTTTCCCATTCTGTTCATCAAACCAGACCCAGCTCCCTGTATATTAAAGTCAAAATAATTCATTACACATCAAATTTATTTTTAAAAAGTCCTGGAAACTGTAAAATATCTCTACATTCAACATAATGTCATCATTAAGCTTTTGAATATTTTTTTTTTATTGTGAGCTTGTAAAGTAGCACTGTTAGGAGTTTTTTTTTCATCACAGCGCAGTAGAGTATATTTATATAGTAGCTGTGCTATACAAATTGATCTACATGTAATTATTATTATTATTTATGAAAGTGTGATAAAACAAATACTGTCATTAGCAAAGGATCAGATTTCTGGCATCCCACTGCTTTTACAACACACTGTAATGTCCTCATTTGTTATTCATAGTCCTCAGGACTTAAATATAACAGGTTTCCCCTGAAGGAGGAAAATAGATTAAGGAAAAAACATTAAATAATCTGGAAATATCATAAAAGGCAGCAAAGTTCTTCCATACAAAAAATAATGATAAAAACCAATGAACTATAAAGAGGTTTAGTACGCACCTTGTGATAAACCAGGTCAATTGGGCAGCCGACATTGATATCGATAAAATCAATATCTAATTTATCATTGAGCAGCTCTGCACACTTAGTCATCGTGTCTGGAAAACCACCACAGAGCTAAAGAATTCATCAAAGGGAAAAAATCAGAACCCCAAATTTGATCTTATTTTTCCAGCATACCGGCAAAAGAGTTTTTAGTAAAAAGTGGGATTTCTTTCCTGAAAATCTTTTTATCAATAGGTAAACTTGTTTTCTGCTCCTGAGTATTTTTTTTTACAGTTCACACCAAATGTTACTGTTTTTGTTCTCGTTAATGCATTATTTCTCTATTTATTCATTTATTTAGATATATACTTATATATCTATTTATTTTATTCTTGGGGGGGGGGTGGGGGTTAATTTGTTACTGTCTTAAATTAATATACTTGAGACCCTGCCTCCTGTCAGTTGGGGAGGAAATCTTTCTCTTCTTCTGGCAGATGACCTGGGTAGATTCAATGTATAGTCTTTGATTTTCTTTTCCAGATAAGCCGAATGATCGAAAAATAGACGAACATAAGATATCGAGAGTGAAGCAAATAATATCTAAAGAGCACTATCCACATGCATGCTGTATCTAGACTAGGCCTATAAAAAAAAGATGTTGTATTGCCCTTTAGGTGCCAAAACATGGGTCGGTCGGTCGGAAATCTTTTCTTCTTTTTTTTTACCTTTTTTTTTTAAGTGCCTTCAAAATGTGTCATGAATAAAGTGTTGTGAGCCTTTCCGTAAAAAAGTCTAAACAGCGACCGTCGCCCAAAAATTTTCAAAACCGGGAACGTCACCCAAATCTCCCTGGTTTCTAGCTGGTGCAGTGCATGGTATTATACACGTACACGAGGCCGGGGTCTACTTGCATGTTTACGCTAGCAGGATTTTGAAACTATACTAGGGTAGAAGACGAGTGAGAATTTGGGAATAATTTGATTTTATGCATTTATATCCCATTTAAGCAAACAAAATACATACTTTTATAAACGGTGGAAAAAAAACTTTTCAGATTTTTGGGTCGGTCGCAAAGGGCAATACAACAACTTTTTTTTTGAAGGCCCTATGATGTAGCTTTTAACCCTTAACCAGCTTTGATTGACCAATGTCATCAACATGGGACTGTCACAGTTGACTTTTGGCACACATACTGTATAAATGTAATACTCTAAACAATGTAGCAGTCTGGATTAAAATTTTAAAAATTGACATCATTCCACATTCTGTGTTTGGACTCGACAACTTTCGATTCTGAGCCCTAACGTTTTTTTAAAACCAAATGGATAAATAGAACGGGCAAATATTTCTGCACACACTACATCCATTTTTGTTGCATGACAATATCGTGTTTGGGGCCAGGAATTTTAAATGGAAAAGAAGCTTTAAAATCCTTATATTGGCAACGCATTGAGGGGTTTAAAATCATTGTTGTTCGATCAAAATTTCCCTTTTTTTTCCAACTTTTAGACAAAGCTTTTACTCACATGTACAACATGTACAGCATTTTCAGAGAAGTAACATTTAATAGAACAATGTAGAATTGAAAAAGAAAAAATATTAAAGTTGCCAATTTGAAGAACATTTGATCAATCCACCCCTTAAAAAAAATCCTGTCTGGAAAGGAAGTGAGAAGATAATTTACCTGGACACCAAAGATGTCTTCCGAAGGATGTCTCCTCAGTAGTGCCCATTCAGACGACTGTCCTTGGAGTAGGTTAGTACACATGGCCATCTCACCGCATGTGATGTCTGCACCTAGCTTCTTACACACGGCCCGGAACGGAAGATTACCAACCTGTAACAAGAAGACGTACAATTTCTGTTCAGGCAAGCACCTTTCAAAATTAAAAAAAATAGATGGACCTTCGACTGCACGCAGTCGAAAATGATGCCTCCGCCATAGCGCGATTTTACAAACCAAAACAGAAGCAAATTTTAAAATTCAAGTTTGATTGTAATCCATTAACAGGTTCTCAGAATATTGTGATAACAAACTATTTTTCATATACATGTATGACCCTTTGATCTTTGACCTCATGACCCTCAAATCTAATCAGTTCATTGGCTCTGCAAGATACAGCGCATACATGTACATGTCCTGAGTTTGATAGTAATCCATCCGTCGGTTCTATTGATAATACGTTCACAAGCTTTTTTTGCATACATAATGAGCCCCATGACCTTTGAACTTTGACCTCGTGACCCCAAAATCGAATTAGTTCATTGGCTCTGCAAGATATATACATGACATAAGTTTGGCGGGAATCCATCAATTGGTTCTTGAGATAACGCGATCACAAGCTATTTTTGCATACATAATGAGGCCTGTGACCTTTGACCTTTGACCTCGGGACCCCAAAATGTAATCAGCTCATTGGCTCTGCAAGATACATACATGACCAAAGTTTGGCGGGAATCCATCGATCGGTTCTTGAGATGATGCGATCACGAGCTATTTTTGCATACATAATGAGCCCTTTGACCTTTGACCTTGGGACCCCAAAATCTAAACAGTTCATTGGCTCTGCAGGATACATACATGACTTAAGTTTGGCGGGAATCCATCAATCGGTTCTTGAGATAAGGCGATCACGATCTATTTTTGAATACATAATGAGCCCTGTGACCTTTGACCTTCGACCTCGTGACCCCAAAATCTTATCAGATCATTGGCTCTGCAAGATACATACACGACCCAAGTTTGGCGGGAATCCATCAATCGGTTCTTGAGATAACGCGATCACGAGAACGGGACGTACGGACGGACGGACGGACGGACAACCCGAAAACATAATGCCTCCGGCTACTTTGTAGCGGAGGCATAAAAACCTGATATGTTACTCTGGAATCCACCCTTCCCAGTCAGGGAGGCCACCTAAAAAACCCAGCCTTTTAAAGGATTTTTAAAGATATAATTAATGCAAACATAACAAAGTTTAGTTTCCTAATTCCTAAGTACCAAAATAAACAGCTATCCAAGATTTCCATGTTACCAAGTTTTCTAGATTTTCAGTGCCATAGGTTGTTCAAGTCACTTAAAGTTTGATAAAGTATTTACTGCTTTGGACAAACAAATGCTTTTTTTTCTTTTTGTAATTCACAATGAGTTAATGAATTGTAAAGGTAGACATCAAGGACTCGTAACTCACTAACACTGCCAAACTGACTCCAAAATGCCTTGTTTTGGGCCATTAGGGGTACATTAATGTTTGTTACGTCTGCATGTGGTCTGGTGTCAGTCTCATTGGTGTGCCTGCGGAATTAGTTAGAACCACTATCAAGATGAGAACAGTACTAAACTACTGTCAATATCACAATCATTAAAATTTGTATTTCAATTACCTATCCGTTCTGCTGAATAAATGTGTTAATCTATTTCATGAGTTTTGTCTGGGGCTGTTGTAATTATCAAGCAACCTCCTTACAATGACAGTCCTTCTTCCGTAAATAATTTCTATTGTTTGAGGAAATTTGATATTTATGACAGTTTTTTGAAAATAACAATTGTTATATATATTTGCTAATTTATGATTCATTGTCAGAAATATATACTTATTGTACTTAATATTATTATTATTGTTATTAAAAAACTTTGTACTTTCATGAATGCAGAAGAAAATCAAATCAAATCAAATCAAAGCAAATCAAATTCATGAGAAATACTTTTAAAACTCGTAAGCGATAATGATTCAGCAACACTTACGGTTGTCAGTGGTGCAAGCAGGAGTTTGTCCTTCACATCAAGCTTCATCTTCTCCTCCGGTCTTAGCTTGATGACATCAGCATCAGTTACAGACCCTGCATGGTTGTGAGCATCACCACTAGTCGGCATGACAACAGGAGGACTTTCATTATGGTCTTTGCAACCTGGTCCTTCGGGTCTCTTAGACCCCTTTTTCCTAGTTTCCAATGTCCTCATGTACTGATCGGACTTCTTGAAATGGATGTTCCGCTTCCTCAACTTAATCTGCAAGTCTTTGCTCAGGGTGTTCCTGACGACAACTTTGCCTCCCGTTTCCTTGACTTTCTCTTCATCGACGATGCTCTGCAGGTTATCATCTATATGGGCACCTCCAAAGCGGCAGAGCATGCCATAAGGACAGCTGCCAAATTTGTCAAAATTGATACATCGCGGACCAATGTCTGGGGCTTTACCCTCCATCAGCTTTTGGATATCGTGGCTGAATTTGCACTTGTCACCGAATCTGCAGCCGACGCCCTCAAGAAGTCCAAACAAGGACGCTCTTCATGCGGGAGTGTTTTTCCCTATGACGTTTCTTGTTCTGGCCTTTCACTTTCTGCTTCTTGGTTTCATGCTGCTGGTCCTCGGGTTCCTGGATCGCTTTAGTGGTGTTATCCCGGTCATATCTTTTGCTGAATTTCTCTGAAACACGTGTGAAGTCAATGTATCTAGGTACAGAATAACAGCAATACCAAAAAGAAGTGAGTTGTGTAAGGGCTTGTTGGAGCAAAGAGCAAAACAAGTAAATGTATATCAGAAGTCAGGGCCTACCGGTAGTAATCTAATAATTTTTTTGTCTATATATGTGTGTTGAAAATCAACACGGGTTGAATGGTCACATTGGGGAAATGAATGAGCCTTTGCCAAGTAATTTAGAATGAATTGTGATTTTTGACAAAGTGCAATGTATTTCACTTATCTACCAATACACACTTGCATTACTGACAAAAACCCTGTGGCTCATTTTTCTTTAATGGGTTCAGGAAGCAAATTGTCCTCTGCTGCTCCCATCCCTTCACAGAAATTGTGTTTCTCACCTTGCTTTCACCAATGCTGTTCCAGGTTGAGCTCTGACATGGGCTAGTAACTCCTCTTGAGAAGGCACCTGGACCTGATCTTGGACCTGGTTTGAGTTTTTAGTCTCAACAGTCGGTTCCAAAGCTGGAACTCCACCATCTGCTTGGGCATCAGCCATGCTAGTTCTGTATAGTGTCAGCCGGGGTTAAAAAATTAAAACAAATATGTTCAAGGAATTATTTAAAGTATCGCCTTTAAGGAACTCAATGCTACCTCAAAGTCTCAAACAGAGCTCCTCTTGAGACAGTAGAGGTGAGTGTAAACACTACATGTATGTTTTATTTTCAATGAGAACATTTTTTGAATTTGCAATTCTACAAGCAGCAATATTTCTTCAGTTGTATGCATTCAATTGCATTTTACTAGAGATGTTTTTCAGCTGTAAACTGCTCTTCTCTGCTACATGTATGTTATAGTAGTGCTGTATATTTTTTTCTCTTACACGTTTAATACCAGCTTTTTAAAAATAAGCTTGTACTCCTCCAGCTCCATACAATGTACATGGTGGCTTCAATTAGGGTGTCTGATCGTGCACTCGATTTTGTGTGCTAAAACCCTTCCCATAGAAATTGCACGCATCCCTATGCAGTCCATGTGCATTGTGCGCTCTTGCAAAATTGGTCTATGTTATAATTACCAAATTGTGATTCAAACCTTTATTGTTTCTGATCCTGAAGGCGATGCACAACAAATGAGGTGTCATATGAAAGAGCAGGTTTTTCTCCATATGCCCCAAAAGGGTCAACTCGGATCTCTAAAAATATCTTGATAAAAAGTGCGATTTGTACCTTGTTTCCTGGCTAGCCCTGAAATTTCCCACTTCCATGAAGTGACCCCCTGAGGGATAAGTAGTTCCAGACGTGAGGAATATATCCATGTGCTTATTTTTTTGCTAGCCCCAAGGGATCACATACGATTAGTTTGAAAATACCCTTCCCCCACACTTTTTGAATCAGCAAAATGGGAAGGCGTGACTCTGCTCTGCAGATGGTTGTTCGGGTTGCATACAGTGTAGCTGTTGAGCAAAATGCGTCCTAAAAAATAAGGATTGTCCGCGAAAATTTTCGCGGACGTTTTTTTTCTTCGGGATCTGCGGGTTTCGGGTTCCAGATCTGCGCGCTGGCGATGCAATAATGCAAAATGAAATACCCCCAGTTCACCGTCTACTTTTATGAGTTGTCCGTCTTCCCAAGGATTTATCGCTCAGTCATATTCATAAGGGAGTCGGGCTAACTCGGACCAGGGGACAACTCGGCCCAGCTGCAAAAATGGTCAGTTTTTGCAGGTTTAGGGTTAGGGTTAGGGTTAGGATAAGGGTTAGGGTTAGGATAAGAGTTAGGGTTAGAGTTAGGGTCAAATGACAAAAAAATGACCGTTTTTGCCGCTGGGCCGAGTTGTCCCCTGGTCCGAGTTAGGCCGGATCCATTCATAAGTCATAACGTGAAAGTCTCTGTAGACTGTACAAAGTCAATGTAAAATGCATCAAGAAAATCATCACGGAACCCGTTTTTCGCATCGCTAATGCACAGATCGGAAATCAGAATTGTCAGCGAAAATGCGGACGAATCTGTCCGCATTTACGAAGACGACACTAGTTTGTGTGGACGATCGTTATTCTTGGAGTTGGACCGGCGATTTAATTTAGGGTAGCACGCCCGGTATTCGGTCACTTAAGGGGAAATCGCTCATATTTTGAATTCGTACCTCCTTTATTTGGCAATCTACTCATCAAAAGAAAAGAAAATTAGTCCTCTAACAGGATTTTAAAGTTACTTAAAATATAGAATAATGCTAAGGAAAATATTTCCGAGAGAAGAAGGAGCAATTTTCTGCCCAGTATTCGGTCGCGCCGCCCAGAATTCGGTCACGCGATTTTAGCGTGGTATCCCCATTGACAAGGAGCAAAGCGTATTTGCGCACTATTTTCACACAATTGCACCACAAAGCACTGAATGTCAGTGCGTTGACCGAATACTGGACGAGCGCTACGGCATGGCAAGGGTAATGTATAAAAACCTCTTGCACGGTGAAAAGTGCGTCATTTGCAAATTCGCTGCGATGGAGCGAACACGGAAGAGCTCCTCTTCACATACATACTAAATTCATTGCACCAGAACGCGTTGTTGTTTCACAATAGGCTTCTACATATGGCTATGCATGTTAACGCATGTGCTAACAAAACCCGGAAGTGCATAAAGTTGTGCGACACTGACCAATTTCGAGTTAATTTTGAGATCTTTCCGGGGCCCTATACCTGATTTAATTTTGAGAGTTAGGATAAGTTGTTCAACTGCCTGATTTGTGCAAGTTTCATGGCTCATAAATTATTTTTTAGTTTGTTACAGCTGTTGAAACGGCTGTCTGACCGAATACTGGATATTGACCGAATACCGGGCGCGTTACCCTATGTCTTCTCAAATTAAAATTTCATAATTTTTCACTGCAAAAAACTCTTCTTCAAAATCGGAATTGAAGTACAAGTGATGACACCTAAATATAAGTAAAACACAATCTGAGTCTACAGTACACTCAAAGATGTTGGAAAAATACTTAAACAAATAAAGCCTGCACCGCGTGTATTTGCGTCGACAGGAATGAATTGATGGTAGATTTCATGATGCTGTGGAAATGAGCCGGGACTTATTTCACGAACTCAATTTGTAACGTGTGGGACTACAATAACGACTCGGCTTAAAAATATTCCCAATCTACCAGTGTTTTTTCGTAATCGTAGGCAAAAGTCAAGGGTATTAAGCAGTGTATTTGAAACATGAATAAAACCCTATTGTTTTCTTCAATCACACAAAGATAAATCTGCTACAGTGGACTAAAACAGTAAAAACGAAATAACACTCACGTGTAGTGGGATCGGGGCTGCAGCTGTTTAAACAGTGATGCAATAAACGCACTCGAGTCTTGAACAAAGACTAACTTTACACAAACAACACTCGTCTTTCGGATATGGTGACGTTAAAGGTCGGTCCCCAGACGTAAATAATCATATCTGATTGATACACGTCTGTAAAAACCCAATACACACACACACACACACACACAAATGGAAGAATATATCAAATAATCACCTCATTATAATAAAGGGGCAGGGTCATTATTATGATAATGAAATTCGAGATCTACATTTTTTTTCTTCAAGAAATGTGTTCAAAGCTTTGAATTAGATGATGAAGGGACTCATTTTGCATGTAGCTAGGCCTATACAAAAGGACCCTTTTTTAAAGAGTAGACCTACGCGAGCTAGGAGTATCAACATTTATTTTGGGGGAGAGGAGGGGGGGGGATCGAGGACTCAAGTAGGCCTAGGCCTATTAATCAGGCTAGACATGTAGAGTCTTGTAGACCTGTAATTATAAGCCCTATAGGCCCTAGGCCCTAGCTGGTAGTTTTAAAGGTTTTGATGCTATGTTTTAATTCGGATGTATACTAGTACGTTTTCGCTCACGTTATAACTCCATTTCATTAAAAAATATAGAACTAACGTGCTATATAACAGGCCATGTTGTTACGTAGGAGTTTCTTCTTCTTCTTATTTTTTTTCTTCAATTTGATGTCGTTGTTGTTTTTTATTTCAAAACCTCTGCCAAAAAGAATGACTATTATTATTGTATAAAATGCTTTATAGGGCTAATTGCATTTCCCAAAAGCTGTTTACGTTATGTGATCGTCTTGTTTAGACCAACATTGCCTCTACAAGACTAATTTAGATTCATGGGCAGCTCTTATCAAAATTAAAATAGTCTATTAAAATCAACATTATAATTATGGAAACGATTGTCATTCAACAAAATGAATTGATCATTTGTCTTCAATACACAGCTAATTGCAATCTTTAGCTCATCCTTGTGATAGGCTGCATAGCCCTTTGGAGATTACAAGAGGAATTAAGCAGCTGCGCAGGGCGGCAGCAGATGAAGAGGAAGAAGAAGAAGAGGAGGAAGAAGAAGAAGATCGAAGAAGAAGAAGAAGAAGAAAAAGAAGAAGAAGAAGAAGAAGAAGAAGAGGAAGGAAGAAGAAGAAAAGAAGAAGAAGAATAACTTGGGTGAAGAAGAAGAAGATCCAACAAAACGCAAGGCACTGCCGTTCACTCCTTATTGCGAGGTCAACGCACTTTCAGCCTTACGCGCTGTATAATGTCACACAAATCAATTGTTGCGTCACAAATAATCGAGGCGCAAGCTTCTGCGCACTTGCATCCATGCGACAATATTATTTGTTTACATTTTCATTGCAGCATTTATTTTAACACGAACGAAGTGTGAGGCGTTGATGATGCCCCTAGAAAATCTGCACAAAAAGAACTAGAAAATTACAGATTTAATGGAAGATGGAGTTTCTTTTAACAGCTCCTCTCAAATAATCATATTAATATAATCGGCCTAAATATAAAGTAACCAGAGCTGAGGTGAGTTCATTTTTTATTTATTTGTTTCTTATTACAGTATTTTTTTATTTCGTTATGGCAAGTAGTATTGTCTAAATCTATACTAAATGCATCCCTTGTATGCATAGATTTGGGATTCATATCGTATCTTATTTGCATGACATAGATGGTTGTATAGATCATAAATCATAATGCTATATCTCAAACATCATGAAAAAAGGTTTTTATTATACTCACCTGAGAAAAAATAATTATTTAGGGGTGAACCCGTCCCTCAATAGGTATAGGGACCTATTGCGTGCTTCTTTTTTTCTTTCCAGAACTCTTGAAATAGTAAGACAAAATTGAGACAAATTAAAACGTAGATCCATGTATACACAATATATAAGCCGTATATTATATATCATGTTCCTACACCCCCCTCCCCCCCAAAAAAAAAAAATAAAAATAAAAAATGGTTGAGTCATAATGAGAAGAAATAAGAATCAAACCCGAATGATGATAACATGGCACTATAATGAATGGGGATATAGAAATAATATTTATTTTAAAACGCATTTTAAACCCTCAAACAAAATCTAAATCTTTTTATCTTAACAATTATTATACACCATAGGTTATCCACTATTCACGGGAAGATCGAAAATATATTGAACACCTGACACAATGGACCAATCACATACAAGCAACACCGTCACTTGCCCAGTCGCCGAAGCACCGCGACTGCTCGATGACAGTAGCGAACTTTCAGCCAATCAGAGCGCGGATGACGAGTCGTGCTTGTTGAGCGCAAGAGGAAACCGCGGCACGTTCGATCGTGCCGAGACCGAGTGTACCAAGCAGCATGGCGTGTGGTGTCGGGTGAAGGCGTTCTCCCTAACGAGGTCCGCTGGCCGAGAGAGAGGGGTAGAGTTAGAGGATCAGGTGGTTATTTATTGCAATCGTTTATACGTAGTGAAAATATAAATGAAGGAATGAATATAAAAAAAAGTCCTGGTTTCTTGTATACATGTACGTGGAACTATATGCACACAACACAAGAGGTTGTGCATAAAAACAAACAAACAAACAAACAAACAAAAACACCACACAACTTTTTAATTGATACTAAGAAGTACGGTTACTACTTCATTCAGCTCAGCTTTGGGGAGGGGGGACGGGGTATGGTTCATTTACTGTTCATTTCAAGCACAATCTTCAGTAATTTCAGAGGCACCCACCATATGTAAAATTGAAAAATGAAACATTATTTTGCTGTCAAGACATAAAGCCAACTGAATATTTATATTTTTAACATTCAAGTGACTAATTCAGGTATGTCCATTTTCTTTAGGATGAAAAGGACACTGTAGGAGTTTCAAGATTAGCAAGACTTAAACGACTACGGAAGGGGCATGTGAGACAAGATGGGTGAGTATATCAGGGGTATATCAAGTCTTATACTCAAAACTGAGGCAGTTACGAACTGTAACTTATGTATATAATAAAGTTAATAACTTCAAGGGAACCAAACAAAAAGAAACAAACAAAAATAAACAAACAAATAAACAAACACTCATCAAAACAAGCAGAGACTCAGTCACACATTCAAACAAACAAGCGAATAAAATAAACCTAGAAACAATTAATGCTCTAAATCTTTAAACTTAATTGATGAATCTATAGGGAGGGGCTGAGGTGTGACAATATTATTATAACTTTCATTCCAAGAATTGTCGGCAAATTCTATAACTCTTTTCGCGAAGTGAAAGATCTGAAAGCACCGTTCTTCTTTTTTCTTGTTTGAACATTTTCTTTAAAGATACTATGTCCCTTTTGCAGCCAACATCAAATTCTTTAGAAATTTACAGCAATTATGAATATGTCATGTATGTCCTATCTGTGAAATTTAAACGTTAGCAGTGTCCTAATATTCAAATTATGCAAGGAAACCCGTTTACTTGCTAGACTTCACTGTCAGACACTATTGAGTGACTGAATGGCTTTTTTCATCTTTGGTAATAACATACATAAAGTGAGCTGTAAATGGTACCTGAGCATTTGTCTACATCAACAACCCACTTCTTGTAATGGCCAAAATTAAACTGATTGAATCTTTGCGCAGCATAAAAAATACGACCATTCGGTACAATGGTCTGAAAATTCAGACTATTACTTACTGGCTTAAGTTCTAAATTAGTATTGTCTTTCAAATGCCGTTGGAAATTAACCTTTTCATTTTTTGGGCCTGCAAATGGGACATAGTACCTTTAATTCTGAACTACAAGTGGTCTAGCGTGCTCCTGGGCCTCTGTCGTGCACCTTGCATATCTGATAATAATCTATTTCATTGTTCATTTTCTTCTTAGGAGATCATTTCACGTCATGAAAGCCGAGCGGGAGTTCAGAAGACAGACCAGTAATTTAGAGCTTCAAATTGATCGTCTGAACGCGATCGACGAGCAACTGCTGGCAGATGCCAGAATACAAGAAGCAAATATTGAGGAACTGCAGAGGAAACTACGTAAGTGTGCCTCTGATGAGACGCTGTACAAGTTCTTGCATATGATTAATATTCCTTGCATTTTATATCGGCGGAGCTTGAACAAAAGGGACCACCAGTTAATGGAAAGTGGAGGGCATAGGGGTTGGTCGTATTATTCATTTTCATATAACTTTCCGCCTCTCGACGCCCCCCATTTATCTAATTTCTCATTTTCTTCTCTTTGGGATCCATTCAGTAAGGCGAGTGGAGGGGTGTTTACATTTCAAATAGGGCAACACAATTCATCTATTTGATTAGAAATATTCTTTTGATATTGCCGATAATTATTTCGCAATAATCGTAAGTTTTTTATTTTATAAAGTCACCAAGGAAGATGCACAATTGGAATTAATGAAATATCCAATATTCAGATTTCAAGACAGAATTGGTCTTATACATATAAACAAGAAAGGGTCTTCTTTTGGCAGCCGAAAAGATACATTTCATGCTATATACAATAACTTGACAGAATAATGTATGTTTCTCCTCAATAAGAACAAAACGACTATTGTCCTAATTGCGATGTATTCGTAGGCATGGCGGAGAGACGACTGGTTTCAAGTCAGCGCCAGACGGCCAAGCTAAATTGGATCTTGGAATTAGCGAAACTCCAGGGAAACGCCCAACAACAAGTACTTGATGTGAAACAGGATGACGTCATTAAAATGGCCGTAAAACAAGCGGAACTTTATGACCAGATTCGAAAGTTGAAACTGACGATTGAAACCTTAAGAAACAAGGTGAGATTATGAATGGACACTATATATAGGTAAATATTATCATATGCCAGAACAAGAAATAGACATTTTCAAGATTGAAGAAAAGGTTCGAGATCCGTATTGATTAAAGCGTCAGAAATTGTGTACGTTGCGCCCTTTTCTTTTCAGATTATCTATTTGGTTATAGTAAATATTATGTACATGTAAGCTACAATCAAAGTTTATGCTGAAATTAAAGAGATTTTATGATTAAAAAGGGATATGAGACACCGAGTCCTCTTGTCAGGAGACATTTCTAGATGAAGACCTGTATGTGCTGTCAGAAAAAAAAAATCATCATAGTAAAATTTCGTGGCAAATTTCATCCCTGATGAACATGCTTGCTTAGTTGATAACATTGAAATAATAAACCGTGCCAAATTATACCATTTCTATAATTTATTCCAGCTTGAAAAGTATGAAGCCGAGAGTAGTAGTAGCGAATACCAGCCCCACGACGAAGGGGCGGAGCATCCTTCAAATATGCCTTTGTCGACCTCTGTAACCCAAACAATGAATCGAATGCAGGCCGCAGTCGATGCCCGTCGGTTGGTGGGAAGACGCGAGGACAATAGCGAGGGGATGCCTGTAAGTTGCCATCATTTTATGCCTGTCTCGTAAATGAAATATACTTGGCATACTCAAATGTGTACCTAGAGCAGTGGCGGATCCAGGGGAGGGCCCCGGCCCGGGCCCCCCCTAAAAAAGGGTAAAACAGCCTTTTTTGTAAAAAAAGAAGAAGATGGGCCCCCTCCCCTGGCGCTCAAGGGGGGGGGGGTGGTGGTTGGAAAAAATAGCACTCCCTCCCCCACTGAGCGGAAAATCGACCGGCACGATTTTCAAATTTTCGCACGAAGTGGGTCCCTTTTTGGGCCCCCTCTCTTGCCGCCGGCTGGATCCGCCCCTGACCTAGAGCGCCTCTTCAGCTGGAAAAAAAAATGAATACACAAATGTGTCAGATCATATTGATTATGCAACCATCATGAGCATGGACGG
Source organism: Mesocentrotus franciscanus (assembly GCA_037976565.1). Lineage (NCBI taxonomy): Eukaryota > Metazoa > Echinodermata > Echinoidea > Camarodonta > Strongylocentrotidae > Mesocentrotus > Mesocentrotus franciscanus. The sequence goes on from CP137683.1 coordinate 14,876,124, forward strand.
GAAATTCATGACAAGATTATGATGAACCTAATGCAATTGTAGTAATTACTTTTCTTTTGCCTGCTTTAGCCTTGCAGAGAACAGTGACTATAGAGTTTGTAGCATATCACGTTTACATTTAGTAGAATTCTGTGAATTAAAAAGAATTATTAAATACTCCTTGACATTGATAGAGAACGTCTCAGAAAGCCCAAATCAGAATTTTGACAGGCAATTCGTATTGTTGCTTGAGTTGAGCGGAATATTCTTTTCTGACGGTAAACCTACCGACAAACGCTGTTCGACATCCAAAAGACATTGTCAGAAGGTTGAAACACACTTTGCCTTTATTCTCACTTGAGGAGGAGGTATTGGATCATCCGAGTATCAACGTCAGGGACTCTACGGAGGAGACACGTCAAAGCCCGCTAAGGACTTACAAGTTGATATTTGCCAAGCGAACTATCGCCCAAGCCAATCGCCGCGTCAAACACCAACGGGCAATTATTGCTGCTTTACGAGCGAACGTCAAAAACAAGGACAAAAGGTAAAAAGTGGTTCAGATTTGCTTTAGACATGTGAAGTATGTTAAATTCATTTTGTGTAGGTCTTGCCCCTTGCACACGAGGCGTTATTTCAATCGCGTTATTACCTGCGCTAAAGAAATCCGTGTAGGCTATTGGCAAATACGCCACTAAACGGAAACAATGTTTGCATTGTTTATTTGCATTCACTCCCACATGACGCGCCAAAAGACCTCTCCAGTCATTGAAGCAGTCCCACATAAGAACAAATAACGCCTCGCGTGCCATTGACATCAGAAGAAGAAAACCAACAACAAAATAATGAAATATACATAAACAGAGGTCGGGAAGTAGAGAGAAATACAAATAGACCAAACAAAATAGATGCGACAAACGTTTTGCTAAACGGCCGGGATGGTACTAGACAGATTTTACTTCCATCTATCTATACGTCAGGGTCTTGCAATATCTTGTAGTCATTACAAAGGGATAACTTGAATAATATTACCCTTCTTGAATTCATTGCAGAATTCAAGATCTCATCCACGATAAAGACCGCATTCATCAAGTCCTGGAACGTGTGAGACAGCTGGCTAAGGTCAAGATTGAGGTCATTTACAAGAACCTTCTGTCTCTACCAGACGATCTAGCGATGGCCACCTCACCTTTAAATGTCAGAGAGACGATTAGGACGTACCTGAAGGAAGTGGATAGTTCGGCATCGGTGAAGGAAGTTGAGAGGATTGTCTCGAGGTTGAAGGAATTTGGAAAGTTTCTGGGCAGCGACGAATCGTTCGAAGGATTCATGAAGGTATGCTGACGATTGTGATCAGTGTTAATAGTGGATTCCAAATTATGTTAGTAGGAACTTATTGGTCTATCAATCAGAATCACAAGAAAAAATAAATGACATTGTTTGGTAAGTCTTTGTGGTAGCTGCATACTTATACAATGCTAATAACGAACCTATTCCATCATGTTCGTCGTGTTCATGCACTGAGAGGGACCTGGCAGAGGCCAATGATGTGACTCTTATTATTCCTTGATATTGGGAAACGGTAGTGTGATGACTATAAATAAAGATGCCGTAGTCAAAGGTTCTCTTTGGGTTATCTTGAAAGCATATCCACCACCAGCTATCTGTTTTTGTTGTCATTACAATTTCTTTTAGAATCGAAAAACACATCATTCTGATTCTCTTACACCTACCCTCGAGACGGCAAAACATACTACAACAAATCAAGTGCCACATCTTAACAACGATCCGCGTCGTCGAACTCTGAGGCGACAGAAGATGAACAAAGCTTATCTGGAGACAAGACCACGTGCGGCGAGAAGGATGTCCAGCAGAACAGATCCCGGAAGGAAGGACTGTAGGAACCTGGAAGGGGTGGGAAACACTGCAGATCTTGTTGCTATGATGCAAAGATGCAGAAACTGGCCTCTTTGCAAGCGGAGCATCGTGTCGAGAAGAAGATGTCCTTAGTTTCAGCAAAGAATGATGGGTCGAAATCAACTCAGGAATCGGAGACCAACCAAGTTACCGAGAAAGAGATGATTGATGGTGCCAGTCAAGTCCTACCGGATGACATTAATTCTAAAGCCGAAGTAGATGGCATCGTCGGACCTGGTGTGAGGCAGCATCCGGTGCTTTCAGAGGGCCGGAGCCAGAAGGAATATTCAAAGGTTAAAGAACAGACTCCTTCTGACAGAGTCAAGAATCTGAGTGTCCAAAATGAACTTCTCAAAGAAATATCTCCTGCAGAAGGGAACATCCGACCTAGACAGAGTGAACCTGTAATTCAAGACAGTGCTTCTGCATTGACTGCCAACGGTGTCAACGTGACCCAAGATCTGTGCCCCGTAGAGAATCTTGAGAAGCAAAAGGACCTTAATAAAAGGGTATCCGACCTACTGGTAGACAAATGGTGCTTGGAAGGTCAGGTGAAGGTGAGCATGAACTCGTGAAGTTATCTTTAGTTGTATGACACTTCCCTTTGCTATTCTCATTCGTAGTTTGTGACTTATCTTGTTCAAGATCACACTTTGCTGCTTGAGAGTTGAAACCAAAAGCACAAACAGTCAGCTTCTAATCACAAAATACGATTTACGATTTTCGCTCCTAGTTTGTACATTTTTTCTTTACGTGTATTAACCTTAAGCGTCTTAACCAAATGGTACATGAAGATTGTTTTTTGTCTAGTAAATAAGTCCCCTGACTGTGAACCACAAGGTATGGGGTTTGAAACCCTGCCACAACATTTACGTCGTAGGGTAATAATATCCGAACCTTTGGAAGCGTACAGGACTTTATACATTCATATAACTCGATTCGCGCTGTAAGGGGAACGGGTTTTCTTTATCATTATTAATTTTGTCAATCAAATAACAACATTATCTTTTGACCACGCCCATACTGACAGGCCCTTGAGGATAACGAGCGGGAGTTGACTGAAGCCAAGAGCGAGATCTCGTTACAGCTGGACGCTGCCCATCGCCAGCTTTCGAGATCATGCAGTGATACAGGACGTCTTCACCCACGTCATAACGTATTGGCTCTCGAAGACAAGTTGGACTCGCTGCAGAGTCAGCTGAAGGAGATGGAAGACAGGAGAGACGATGACGAGGCAGAGAAGTCTCAATTACAGGTTCGGCAATCACTCTGCCTCTTGTGTATTAATCTAATAAAACGGCTAACTGTTCAGCATTTGTGAGGGGGATGGGGGTAAATCACCCTCTTTGTGAGTCATTTTTTTGTAATGACTGCGAAAAGAACAAATTAATACCGCTACTCAGAAGTAATGGTCAGGTCATCATCATCTGATCATCTCCGGTACAAAACAAGTAATTTATTTCCAAATAAATGTATGCAGAATTTACAAGTTATTGTTACAATGATTAATAACATAATGAAGTTAAGGGTTTATTAGTTTCTTTGTTCTTTTAACATTTAAAGCCAAATGATGTTGTAGAAGGGATTATTTGAAAAGGAAAGCCTTATATACCACAATATGTGAAAAGACAAAAATCACAGTACCCTCTAAGTAATAAATAATCAATAAGAAATTCCATTCAAAAGGTGGATGATGAGCTGCAGGAATATTTTTGAAAAAAAACTTGTTTAAATGCACTTCAGTCAAAGAAAGAAGTAGTATTACTAAGTTCAACAATCTGACAATGTACAATACCGTCCAATCCGAGGCTTTATTGTATTAATTACAGACTTTGGAGTCTCACAGTTACTTGAAATTACATGTACCTTTAAAATCATTGTATCCTCTGATTATTAAATCAATCCTATGTTTCTCTACTAGTCTGAGCTTGATGACTGGAAGACGAAGGTGGTTGGCCTTGAGGCAGTGAAGAAGAGGTTGGAAGGTGAGGTGGAAGGCTGGATGGAGAATGTGATTGAGGTGAGAAGAGGACGGATAACTCTTCTCAACCACATGGATAACATCACAAACAAGGTATATACTTCAAACTACATTGATTAATTTTCATTGTTTCTTCTCATTTAATGTTATCAACTGTTCAACTTAGGGGTAGACTAAAGCTTCAAGACACGTAAGGACTGCAATGAATGTAATACATTATATAAGAATTAATATTATTATTATTATTAAGATTATGTAATTATTGTTATCAATTATTATTATTATCAAATATTATCATTATTTGTTGTTGTTATTATTATCATTATTTTATATTATTATCATTGTTGTTGTTGATGGTACTGTTATAACTAATACTTCGTACAATTTGGGCACCTTGAGTACTCCCTGTAATGAATACTTATCATTTGAATGTAAACTTCTATTACCCTGATTATTTAAAAACAAATGTATTCTTCTATGTTTATATAGGTCGGAAAGTTACACCTGAATAGGACTTCTTTCAAAGGAAACGAAGGGGATTCCTCTAAACTGGTAAGACATGTTCACGCCCCCCCCCCCAAGTTTTAGTCAGTTTGTAGATATTTCGCTGGTCTATCTGCTCATATTCAGCATGATTATCAAATTATTCAACCAATTAAATTGTCAGGTAACTTTTTCTCCCTTTCTCTCAATGCAACGTCGTTACCAGAATTCAAAATTAGCTTTAGAAAAATATGTTTGACAATATTTTTATCACCATTTATTCTTGCTATTCTTCTTCTAATGTCTTTCATTAGTTTGTATCATGTGCCCTTGTTATCTGTATAGAGGTTTCGTTAATGCCTTTACACATTGTTCTTTGCTGAAAATTTGTGATCCAGGTGTCCTGTTAAGCTTTTTATATCCGCCATCATATAGATATAGGAATGACGATGGAACTCTCGTAAATCGTCTCTTAATAGCCCGGATGGCGTAAACTCTATATCAAAGTATACAGTCAAACCTTTCTATTGAGGCCTTACAGGAGAAACAGAGAAAGTGGCCGCCGTAGAAGGTGGCCTTTCTAGACAGGTTCTACAGCACGCGTTTCTTTCTAGAGGGGAGGGCGGGGGATAATATACACTGCCACTATATAGATAGGTGGCCTTTATAGAGAGGTGGCCACTATGGTAGGTTTGACTGAATATGAGTTAATGTCCTTGGCCTCCTGGCTATCACTCTCTCTGTATCTATTTTCGACACTGTCTCTTCAGGATCGCCATTGTCATCATTCTTCCGTAGAAAAAACATGTGGGTGTCGGAACCACGATCTGATAAGGGTTAAAGAATTGCAGGCCGACATCGAGACCTTATCGGAACAGAGAAAAATACAGGACGCTCAGATTGAACAACTTTCTGATCTGGTAGGCAAAGTTACTTTTTATCACTATGATGATTATGATTTTAAGAAAAATAATGTAAACAAAAAAAAAGATAAAACTTAAGCAGGTACTATATCTACCATTCCACCACCACCACCAATACTACAATACTACTACTACTACTACTACTACTACTACTACTACTACTACTATTAACAACAACAACAATAACAATCATGATGATAAAATTAATAATAATGATAATAATATCAACTGTAATAGAAATACTGATACTACTACTAATAATAATAATAATTATAGTAATAATGATAATACTAATTTCACAACACTCACTTGTTAAATATGAGACTGAGGAAGGATATAGAAATTGTACGAAATACGCTAACATTGCATCGCAAATATTCCACATCAAACCAGATCTTTTTATTCTTTACCAGTCTGTTTTTTCTTTTCCTTTCCTATCCTTGATCACTTTTTGTCTTCACAGCTTCAAAAAGCGAACGACCAAAAGCAACAACTGATGAACCACCTCACCGAAGTCCAGCAAGAGAGGCGCAATCTCCAAGTCGACTTTGATTCGGTTCTTGCTTGCGATTAGATGCATCGAACCAAAGCCAACATAATAATGTGCAATAATAATAAGAGAATGAACTTCTACATGTTTAGAATTATGGTTTCGATCGTAGATCTTATATATTTATTCTTGTCCATGTCCATTGAGAATGTTTTTGATAATTTTCCATAAGGGTTGGATACAATAGACAGTGCTATATGAAATTCACAACTCCTAAGACCTGTGAGCGAGTTAGATTTTTTGGCAACAGAAACAAGAAAACAACAGTTTGAAGATAAGGTAATTGTGAGATTAATTAATAGCATTTTCAGGCATTCAGAACATTTTATGGAAATGAAATGCAACTCAACTTATTCTGTGGAAATAGAGGAAACGGAATATTTCACTAAGACTAGCCCTGCCTTGCACAAGGTCTCATGTTTGATAGGTGTACATTTATTGTTCTTGGTAGGAATTTCTTCTATTCGTAAATATAGACTCGGTGATGTTAAGTATTGAATTGCATTGTGTGCTCCTTCGCAATTACCGTGAAAGGGGAGATATTTCAGAAATTAGCTGTCGAAAGAGCAATACATCTTTATTGAAATGCAAAAGAAATGTATTAGATACTCTACATGCGTAGGGACTTCAACTTTAATTTCACAAATCAAAATGAACATTTTAAATCTATTTCACGTATAAAGAACAATATTCTCTGTCCTTTGTGATATAGTACGGAAGGATGACAGTAAAGAAATGTAAGAGAAACTCAGCTCTCTGAAATTCATATGTATTGAAATTTTACTTTTCTCATAATTCAATTAATGTGTGTGAGTGTGTGTTTGTGTGTACTTCAGTACTTGTACTTGATGGGTTTTTTTTTTGGGGGCAGGTGCACCCTGTTCCGCCACGGCAAAACTTCAAAGTGCAAAGGTTCAAAATAAAAACCTGTTTGTAGACTCCTTTGTGATTACCAAGCTATCATCCCTCACGTGACCTGTGGTATCCGACGTGATCATTCTTTGGTTATCTCTCAAGAGCAATTAAACAGTTCGTGGTTATATGTCCACTTCTCCATGCGTGGCCGCCTTCCTTTACAAGCGTCTCGAAATTCCGAGATCAAAGATCGAAGATCCCCCGATTCGAGGACGATTTCTTTTACCTGTTTCTGTTTGCTTGTTTTTCATTTATATGCATATCATGCAGCCTGTCTTTTATTATACTAGAAGTTACAACCACATATTTATATTAATACAACATATTTGTATTTTAAATCTAAGCGCTTGCAGTATTTATAATCGACCTCTCATACGGAAGCTGTCTTATCATTGATTAGATAAATAGCGTCAGGTAAATGATATATCTAACACAGTAGGGGATCCAGGATTCTTTTTTCCAGGAGGGGGCGTGGCAAGTCCGAAAATTCTGTGACAAGAAAACAAAACAAAACAGCAAAACAAACATATGAACACAAAAATACACACACACACAAAACATTAAAATGTCATTAACCTATTAATCTCCGTTTATTTTCGTATATTATTTTTGCCCCTGGCCCTGCCACTGTGACGGAATTTCTTTTTTCTTTTAAGCAAGTTGATGACTTACATAAAAAATACCTATCAAATATTCATGCAATCATCAACAACAACGACAACGACAACAATTTTTAAGAGAGGGTAATATAGCCATTATTCTCATTTTAATTTAACAGGTTAATACATTCGTTATTACTGTACCGTCCCAACACCATTTCTTATCATAAAACCTACATCACGCAGCCTTAGTAATTTACATCGTTCAAAGTCCGTTTAAGGATCGGTGCACAAAATGGCGTTTCCAAGATTGCAGGTCTGCATAGTGCTGTTTATATGTATTTTTCTCAAGGGTTGCGAGTCGCAAATTCAGTGTAAACAGACGGGAACTTGCACATGTAAGTTTAACGATCAGTATGGAACTAAGGTCAACTTTGGTACAATCGGAAACAGAGATGGAACACCTAAGTAAGTATAATAAAAATAATGATATTAACAATAATCCATTCTTTTATAGCACATATTACGTTATGATAATACCGTCTTTATGCGTTTCCAAAGGACATATCATTACCCACCGCTTTATATAGCTCCGGCAACTGTAGCGTTCAGGGCATCCAAGAAATAACTCCTATGTGGTACCAACTTATACCTGGGTCGAAATTTGTGGGGAATATAGATTAATGTCTTGCCAAAGGACGTTAGTGCTGTGGCAGTGATTTAAACCCCGTGCCTTGTGGATAACAGTCCGGAGACTTATCTTGTTCATTGCAATTCAATCCTATTCAAAGTAACACCTATTTTCTTCCATTTCACTTTCCATATCAAGAAAAAATTACTCAAGTAATACATTTATACATACATGTACTTACATCATGATAATATATGAGCAATTTAACAGAGCAACAGTTTTAACACAGGGAAGACGGCGTATACTTAAAAGCATAGACTTGTGTTGGATACGCCTTATGACAATGCACTATAAATACATTAGAAGAAAACGAAGAATACACGGAGAAAGGAAAAGAATGCTGTTAACATCATCTGCATTTACTATATGCAACATCTTTCAAATGTTTCTATAGGTTTAAACGGTTGTCCGGCAGTTGCCCCGCGATAAGTGCTCCGGGCTTTATTCCGTTATTCATGCAGTTTACTAAGGTTAGGTCTAGGATTGTATTGAGTTAATGGGTATGTTTAGGTGTAAGAGTAGATGTTTAGGTGTAGGATCAGGTTTAGGGATAGGGTCAGTTACAGTGTTTGGTTTAGGGCAGAAGATAATAATTCTTGTAGTAGTTGACCATGACTACAGAGCATCTGAAGCCAGGGCATGTGTCGTCCAACCATAGTCAGGAATATTTCTGCAAATACAACAGTGCCCAAAGGTGTATGATATGGGGCAAAGAACGGCTTTCTTGAGTTACAGTGGTGCCCGCGGGTTTTGCATCGTAAAAATGATTAGTTTGGGATTGATCTTCGAGAATTTATGATGATTTCTGCAAGAGATTTAACAAATTATCACCATAAACAGTCTACCAATGTCTAAGTGTTTCTTCTATATTAATGCATGCTTCGCTATATTTCAAGTCTATATAGGCCTACATGTAGTTAGAAACACCTTCTGAATGTGGAGGAGTGGAAAATCCACTTTTAGGAAGGCATTATACATATGACTCATTTGGAGTTGAATCTACGCTTACATTCGTCGAATCCATTCTCAGAAGAGTTATTCAACTATACTCCTTTGGACTGGATTCCACTGTAATTTGGAATGGATTCAACTCCAAGAGAAGTAATGCTTATAATAAGGAATATGGATTCCCACTCTTCTGCATTAGAGGCATAGAAGCACTACCGCAAAATCCCCTCTAGCGCCAACTCAGGTTAAGCTATGGTCACAACTCAGAGCGGCGACCGATCGATTTGTAGCCTGCTTGGTCACCGCTGGAAATTAAGCATCGCCCAACGATTTTTGGAGAAGTCGAGCAGGCTGTAGAGCCCCAGCGATGCCAGGGGCGGTGCCCTGTCGATATCCCGTTGGTCGCCAGTCGATTTTAGGTCAAAACTGGGCGAAATCGGGGAGCTTCTCCCCGCGGCGTCCCGGCAGTGACCGACTGCTCTCCCAGCGGCGACCGGGCTGCGACCGATCGTCAGCCTTAAACCTAGCGGCTTCGATTTTTTTGACCTAAATTGCTCGACGGCGAGCGCTCGATTAAGTCGGTGCCCGGGCGGCAACCGCCCGGCACCGAGCGTATTTTGGGCGGCGAGTGAAAAGTGAGCAGGCGCCGCCCGAATTAACTCAGCGCTAAAACTTCAGCGACGACCGAGCGATGCCCTAAAAACAAGCAGTGCCCGGGCGAAATTGGCTAAAAAATTGCCGCCCGGCCGCCGAGCAGGCTACTTTTTTGGGTTGTGACCATAGCTTTAGCTGTAGCAGTATATGGTCTCATAACTCGCTGCTGCTTCCCTAGTGGCGCTGTTGGTTCTCGCATCTAGTGTCCCTCGAGTCCTCTGTCTGCGAAATGGGAATTAGGCACTTGGATAGCATACGAAGCACGGGGTTAAGATATGGTTACAACTCAGAGCGGCGACCGACCGATTTGTTGCCTGCTCGGTCGCCCTGGAATTTAGGCATCGCCCAACGATTTTTGGAGAATTCGAGCAGGCTGTAGAGCCCCAGCAATGCCAGGGGCGGTGCCCTGTCGATTTCCCGTCGGTCGCCAGTCGATTTTAGGTCAAAACTAGGCGAAATCGGGGACCTTCTACCCGTGGCGTCCCGGGAGTGACCGACTGATGACCCACCGATTTCCGGGCGCTCTCCCACCGGCCACCGGCTGATTTTAAAGAAATTGGAGAAGTCGAGCAGGCTGTAGAGCCCCAGCGAAGCCAGGGGCGGTGCCCTGTCGATTTCCCGTCGGTCGCCAGTCGATTTTAGGTAAAAACTGGGCGAAATCGGGGAGCTTCTCCCCGCGGCAGTGACCGACTGATCTCCCAGCGGCGACCGGGCTGCGACCGGGCTGCGACCGATCGTCAGCCTTTGACCTAGCGGCTTCGATTTTTGACCTTAATCGCTCGACTGCGAACGCTCGATTAGGTCGGTGCCCGGGCGGCGACCGCCCGGCACCGAGCGCATTTTGGGCGGCGAGTGAAAAGTGAGCAGGCGCCGCCCGAATTTTAACTCCGCGCTAAAACTTCAGCGGCGACCGAGCAATATGCCCTAAAACAAGCGGTGCCCGGGCGGCCGCCACTCGGTGCCCGGGCGAAATTGGCTAAAAAATCGCCGCCCGGCCGCCGAGCATGCTACTTTTTGGGGTTGTGACCATAGCTTAATTACCCACTGTTGGCAAGTTGACCATGAGATGCATGGCGATGTGCCATAAACAGGGCAGAAAGTTCATTAGTTTTATGAGGGGGGTCATCTTTTCTATTTATATTGTCATAAGTCCTCTGTTCAGAACCAGAAGGACGTTGAATCAATTTTAATGTATGTGATATCGCCCTTCTTATTTCAAAACATACTTTATTATGTTTCTTTCAGGTTTGACTTTGGCAATTATGGACTTACAGGAACGTTCACCTACGCTTTCAATCCCTGCTTCACCTTCTCCGCTGGAAGCTGCAAAGATGTAGTCGTAAGTCATTGCCCTCTACTCACTAAAAGATATTGACAGGAACATGAACGCAGTTAAAGCTTTTTTTGAAAGTATGTTATTATATAATAATATTCACTTAATAAAAGTTGCTCATTATCATAATGACGAGAATAATTACAATACCGGCGTTTCCGATGGGAAGGAGTGTGTGTGTGTGTGTGGGGGGGGGTGGGATATATGAAGGGCATGAGCCCACCACTACCCCTCCCGGCAGAAGCTAGTTCAAAAATGAACTAGGCTGGTACTTTTTAGA
>CP137683.1:14887876-15126698 GCA_037976565.1 Mesocentrotus franciscanus
GTGTGTGGGGTGGATATAGAAGCTAGTTCAAACATGAACTAGGCTGGTACTTTTAGACTTTACACAAAGATCATAATAATAATATTAATAATGATGATAATAATGATAAATAATAACAATAACAATAACAATAATAAAAGTAATAATAATAATAATAATAATAATATTGATAATAATACGACAATAACAATAATACTAATAATATTACTGATAAAAAGAACAATAGGAGAATAGTTATGGATATTTTTGATGCCGCGCATCCACCATCCAAGGTGCTAAAAGCGCTATTTCCGCGGCTCTAGCTTTGCTACTGATCTCGTTGCTCATGCAGCAGGTTTGACAGTTCGGAAAGTGTCCCCGACTTGCGCGTTGACTTTGTACTCTCTAAATTTCAGACCTGGCAACACAGGCTGAAAAGTCATATGTTCTTCGATTAACTTTTTCTTTTGAAGTCTTTGTTAATTTACGAGAGGTTAATGTAATAATTACGGTATGTATTGGAATCAGTCATTCGTCTACTTCTCTATGACATTCTTGAGCCGAAACTCTAATTTTGATTTTATCATTGTTATGTCTCTGGAGTCTTTTTTCTTTATTTTTTCTTCCATTATTTAAACATCTTCTGGACAGTTCCAACGCAGCTTCTTTATAACAAGTTTGTGTATAATATAACAAAAAATGATGTTGATTCGTTCTCCTAGTTTCCTTACTCGCCTGAATCCCACTAAGCCTATGTATCTTTTCACTTCCTTTACCATGTTTTCTTAACTTCTCTATACCGGTCAACCTATATGATTTTAGAAATTCTTGTAAGCGCGCTACTACATGTTCTCATACTTTGTTCTTTTCTCAGTTTTATACATCATGGTTTCAGTTTACCTACTTGACATTTTATGCAAAAGTCTTTAAGCCAGAATTAATTCCTCATTTTTATGTTCAGTAACGTGTCATGACCTAGTGTCATCATACATATTAGTTTGATTTTCTCTTTGTGCTTTTTTGTTGTTAGTTGTTTTGTTTATGAAATGTTATACACGTTATTTACCTTCATGCTATGTTTTAAAGGTCTTCTGGGTGCACCAGTTGGTCGGGAAGAGGGACCATTACGGTTACAGGGATTAAGTTTGCTTTCCTCTTCCCAGGCAGCCAACTGATGCACTCAGAGGACCTCCAGTAAGATTGTGCATTTATAATTGACATTCCTTTAATGTTTGTTTACTCATATTTACATTGTTATATTTTGTGTGAATCGCCGAATAAATAATAATAATATGTAAAGGGGTGGATCCAGAGGGGGGCCTTGGGGCCGCCCCCTCCCCGGCCGTATTAAAAGACGGCCCCCTGGCCAAAAAAAATGGTAACCACAATTTTACCTTTTTTTACTCAACACCCTTCCCCCCTTGAGCAAAACAATACTGCTCACTACCCCCCGTTGAACCAAAAACTTTGGCACCGTATGTTTCCTTGTAGGCTTGTCAAAAGATACGAATGCAGAGTCTTCGTATTTTGACATCGGTAACCCCGAGCCAATAAGCTGGACAACTTCTAGCGAAGGAACGATTCAAGTTTCATACAATGCTATTCAAGGAGACGTGAGGTATTAAAGTTTATTTGTCTGAGTGTCATCAACTTTATTATCATTGTCATCATCTTTATCCTCTTCATCATCGTCGGCTTTCGTCGCCAATCTTTGATCATCATCATCATCACCATCATCGTGATCATTTATATTATTTCCGGCAAGCATTATTATCATCATAGACATCATCACCATCACCATCTTCATCATCAATATCATCATCACCACTCCCATCATTTTGACACCGGTTACCCCGAACCAGTAACCTGAATGACTCTACTCGATGGAATGATTCCAGTTTCATACAGTAATACTCAAGAAGAAGGGAAACACATAGTCTTTAAATGTTACTTATGTCACTGCCCTCAAATTCATCATCATCATCGTCATCATCATCACATGCAGTATCCTCATCAACATCCTCATCAATATCATTCTCACCATAACCGTCATTACCACTGACATCATCTTCATCATCACCGCCATCATTTCATTATCACCATCATCATCATCGTAATCTTAATCAACATCACCATCATCAATATCATCATAGTCGTCGTCGTCGTCATCGTTTTGACATTTGACTATTACCTCATCCTTTTACATCATCCTGGTCACAAAGGGGACTGGTTAGACACCTCATTTCATTATCACCATCATCATCATCATCGTCATCTTAATCAACATCACCATCATCAATATCATCATCGTCGTCGTCCTCGTCGTCGTCATCGTTTTGACATTTGACTATTACCTCATCCTTTTACATCATCCTGGTCACAAAGGGGACTGGTTAGACACCTCATTTCATTATCACCATCATCATCATCGTCATCTTAATCAACATCACCATCATCAATATCATCATCGTCGTCGTCCTCGTCGTCGTCATCGTTTTGACATTTGACTATTACCTCATCCTTTTACATCATCCTGGTCACAAAGGGGACTGGTTAGACACCTCATTTCCGTTCGTTATATTCTCAAAAGTAAGTTATGAGTGGGCTTTCTTCTTCCATGCTTTATAATAACATAATATCAAACACATACAAGTATATATTATTCCAAACATATACATATCATCCATGTTGGTTGCTGACATGGTTATCCATTAATGTTGTTTAACCATCTAATATTTAAAAATAAATATTAACGTATATATATATATTTTTTTACTATAGGCCTACATTGTAATGTTAACGTCTTCATATTTGTATAATTTTTAAAAAACATACTAAGGATCAAATCCATAATATTTTGAATCAGTTCTAATATTCATTGTATACATGTACATTGTATTTTTGTCATCTTATGGAATATTGCTTACCATTATCTGCTTTTAAATCTTTCATTATTCATAATATATGATTTTAAATACTCTCTTGAATAATCAATACCTGAAGTCCAGTCAGAAGCGCGTTTTATTTTTGTCATTTTATTGCATTTTAAACATCATTATCTGGTCTAAAAATCCATTTATCCTGTATATTTATTCATGATAATGTTTGATTTTAAACTACTCTCTACTTGTTTTTCTTGAAGAACATCTGTGGTTAGTTACACATGTGATGAAGCTGCTCTCAAAGAACCAAAACTTGAAATACAATCAGAAGCTCCAACGAGGACCTATGTAAGTTTGTTCGAACCACGGAGGATTTTTCTTTCGACTGTTTTTTGTTGTTGTTTAAATCAATTTTCCGATTACATCATATTTAGGGTGATAAGACTTAATTGCAACATCATGTTGTCTTTGTATGTGGGTCATGTAGGGCACGTTACTGGAGTATGTTTGGTGTGTTGGAGTAATGAGTTAACGATTTGATTGATGGTATGAAATAATTTTATCCATCCTTGTTTTAATTTTTGTTTTGAACTCCTCGATAAAGCAGCTGTGCTGTAATGTAGCTGATTTATGTTAATATTTAGGCGATGTTTCTGTATAAGTGAGTGAATAAAAGATACATGAATAAATATTACAATCAAATATGTTGCTGAATAAATGAATAAAGCAATCGATGAAAAGAAAACAAATGAATGAATGAATACATAAATAAATAAACATATATAAACAAATAGTTAGTTTCTAAATCATTTCACCTATAAATTATTGTCCGGCAGATTGTGAGCGTTCGTTATCCGAACCGGGGTATTTTAGTAATTGTCCAGATGCTATTTGTCCGGCTGGGACAGGGATATGTTTCTTTCTCCTTAAATGTATTGCTCATTTCTCTACAGAACATGGTAGTAAAAACATGCGCTGCTTGTAGTCCAGCTGTTTCAGGATGCCCCAACACCTTACCTTCATCTCCAGGAGGGCTCACGGGAGGAGGTATCGTGTGTATTATGTAAGTGAAGACAAGGGAAGTCGCTAAAATGAGGAGGAGGAGGAGGAGGATGACGATGACGATGACGATGACGATGACGATGATTAAGATGATGGTGATACTGATTGTGATAATGATGATTTTGATAATGTTGAAAATGATAACGATGAAAATGGTGATGATTATGATCTTGATAATTACGATGGTGATGTTGATGATGATGTGATGACGATGATAGCGATGATGTTTGCGATGATGATGATAACGATAATGCTGAGGATGTTTTTGCTGAGGATGATGTTCTCGATGATGGCGTTGATAATTACGTCGATGATTCTGATTCTGATGACGATAATAATCATCATCCAATCTGTTCCAATCCATTTCAATAATGATATTTGTTACTTCTGATACTTATAGGCCTATCAATTATCGTAACTTCTTACTGCATACATGTCTTAAATGAAACGGGCCCTCCTTTCAATTAGCCTACGTTAGAAAGATCCTACTCACAACATAATGCACATTTTTTTCTCCCTAGATTCACTGTTGTTGTGGTGGTGTACATCGTTGGTGGGGTTTCGTTCCAGGTATTTGCAAGGGGAGCCACAGGAAAGGAGGTCATCCCTAATTACAGCTTTTGGTCGGAATTCCCTGGTCTTGTGAAGGTACGAGTCATTTTTAGCTGGAAATTGTCATGTCTATTATGTCCCTTTAGATGCGGATCATGGGCAAATATGCATTATGAGACGATGGAAAGTGGAAAGTGAAACTGGATAGTTGATATAGGGCAAGAGACGCCAGCCTACCCCGTCCCCCGGCGAAGGTGAGGAGGGGGCGAAATGTTTGACAACCAAGAAACATGCATCGAATAGCGTCTAATTATAAGGAGGAAGGGGCGACTAAATTTTACCTGACAGGACCTGCCCATGTCCTTGAAGATCATATTCTTTCATTATCTTCCGATTGCTATGCAAGTATTCATTTGAACATCGCTGGTTGACTGTAGGTGTTACAATCTAGAGATTTGGTTTCATCAGGTGGTGTACTATGTGCAAACATGTGTCAATTCGATGACAGATCCTCGGGGGTGCGATCACGAAGTAAAGCACTCAAATTAAAGAGTTTTGTCCTATTTGCTCCGGACCCTGCAAATTGAAAGGCGAATCCATCGCTTATTTTGTAATAACTTTTGAAAATGAATCCCTGTATTTAAATTGAAAAATGAAGGGAATAAACGAAATGAATGAAAGTGATATGCATAAACTTACATATTGATAAAGAGAGAAAGAAAGACATTGGTTCATTTGCACATGGTAATTATTCATTTTACCAACTCTTATTAATAGAAAAATATCTTTCGAAAAAATGTGATTGGGTGTTTTTTTTTCGGGTTTTTTGTGGTTTGTTTACTGCGGCTGTTTGCAGGGTTTGAGGATGTTGTTTGAAATTAGACATAAATGATTGTGAAAGCTTTAAATGAAGAATATACCAAGGCCATGTATTTCATGTCTTGTTTCATACACAGGAGGGGTTTCTCTTTATGCTAACACCATGTAGACGAGGAGGATATTCTGAGATGTCGACATAAAGTAAGTCCTTATTAAAATGAGAAGGTTGAGTTTTGGTCAGGACGACTAATAATCTTTTAGCTTTCTCATTCTTTAATAGTTTGAAAGAATATCATAACATAACAAAACAAAACTTAGTTATGCTCATAAAATGCCGTCATATTCGACATATGATGAGAAGTAGCTGAACATTTTGGACCAAACATTCATGCTTCATGTTTTACACCTCTTTTCTCCTTTATTACAAATTTCCTCCAATTCTTTTTCATACGGTTCTATATGTTATCCATTTATTTCCATTTTTCTTATTTGCAAGAACATATTGACGATTTTCGATATTCTTCTTTTTTGTGATTTGTATGCTACGGCTTTGAACCAAACATAATAATTATTGAAAATAATATCGCTAGTGATATTCGTTTGTCTCGCAATGTATGGTCAAGGGATCTAAAGATCACGACGTTTCGTGCGCCGCTGCAACACAGGTGATAAAATCTAATGATCTAAATCTAATCATTAGATGTTATCACCTGACGAAGTGTTGCAGCGGCGCACGAAACGTCGTGATCTTTTAGATCCTTGTTGATCATACATTGCGAGACAAACGAATATCACTAGCGAAATTATTTTCGATATTTTCGATACTACATCCGCAATGAGTAATACATTTAGCATAATAATTATTATTGCTCTTTTCTTTTGATTAATCATGGAAATGCTGATTGGTTTATCTTCTATCTTTTTCTTTTTCAGAGCATGCAAATTGGCCGCGCACTATGGAAGACATATCATCATATCAGAGCCTGATTGCGAGGATTTGTTTGATATTCGGTATAATGATGATAATAATAAAGACAGTTATAATAATGATAATAATAATGAGTTCTTGTATAGCGCTCATGTCAGATTTGACACTAATGGCGCTCCACAGCTATTACCCCGATTTTAGCATAGCTGCCATTGTGGCGATTTAGCATTTCAAGGAGTTAATTCTTGCCAGGTGCCCATTTACTTCACCTGGGTTGAGTGTGGCAAATGTAGATAAGTGTCTTGCCAAAGGAAATTAGTGCCACGGTGGGAGTCGAACCATGTGATCCACAGTCCCGTGACGTATCCCCTAGACCAAGACAGCTCCATATGTTTATATCTCCATTTGACAGGCACCTCAATACTATGTTTATTTACTCCACCTAAACTGTTTATTATATAAAATGAATGTACTTATGATTCGCAGACCTCAATAAGATAAATGAGAGATTATTAGATCGATAAATAAGTTGATATACGTTTGTAGAGAGAGAGAGAGAGTGTGTGTGTGTGTGTGTGTGTGTAATCAGAAACGAATAAGAATGTAGATAGATACATAAATATATACAAAGATATTAGATAAATAAATATATAAAGAGATATAAAGAGATAGACAGGCAGAGAGAGAGAGGGTGTCGGAAAGGTATATACAAATATTTTATTTGAAGATGAAGATTGAGCTTCACAAATAACGGAAATTATACATATTGGATTGTCGGTATATTAAACAAGATATCATATTCTCAAACAATTTAAATCTTCAGTGTGATGGATATTGCCGAAAAAAATTACGTAAGGGATGTTTGAAAAAAGCAGACATAATGATTTTTGAAGTTAGATTCTCTCGAGCATGTATAACTGTTTACTATAACAACCCGAACTTATGATTGCTAACATTCAAATCTGCAATAATATCATCAAAATACGTGCATGAACCATAAATTAGCTGAAAAACAGTATACTTTGACGTCGATTGCGATTGAAATGTGGTTTCGACTCGTTCGACCTATGGCTCATGTAAAGGTTAAAGGTCATGCACGACCTTCCGTTTTTAAGAAATAGAAAATGCAATGAAATGAGGTCCCTCGAAGTTATATTGTTATTTGAATACTATATCTATACGTATACTAACATGTTTCCAATCATTATGGACACGTTTGTATATCCTCAATGTATGTGTGCTTATATCCTTTCTACATCTACAGAAATTATCTTGACTTTGTGTAAGTGTGACCACCATAGGCGATGCGTGGGTTAAGCCATATTGAATGAGCAATTTTAACACTGGGGGTGGGGTACCATACTTACTATAGCCGGATGAAAAGCTAGAAAATAAGGCCTTCGAGTGAAGAGAATGTGACTGAGGGTGTCGGAGAGGGTCGTTTCATCTGTCTTTAACGTTGCTTAATTGCCCCCCGTTTCCTTTCTTCACTATCTTTTATCTTTTGAAGGATGGGCTCCTTGTATCGTATAACCCCCGTAGCTACGCCACCTTATCTGAATGTAGAATCGTCTAATGCAGTTGGCTAAGTCGTCAAAGTGCATGTGCATGTCGATTCATGTGGAATGCTGTTTCAGAATTACTGCCCTCCGTTTAAAATCTTAAACATGTTAAAGAGACAGTTGAGTTCTGGGACCCGTCTTATAAAGAGTTGCTTTTACTTGCAACTTATTTGCGATCGATTGATATCAATTGCAAGAGTCTAAGAGACTACAAACTTGCGATTGATTGGAGGACTTGCGATATATTTGGATCAATCGCAACTCTCTATAAGCTGGGGCCCTGGTAAAGGTAAACATAACAATTCGTGAGTTTTTAAACATCCTTTCTTTTTATGATAGTTTGGAAGGATGACGTAGAAGAAATTTGCCCTGACTGTCTGAAAAAGATGGCTCTTCAAATGCCTCCCACATTCGAAATACGACAAGAAAGAGCTGAAAAGTTTGGACCAAACCTTCATGCCATGTGTATGTGAAGTCACATATTTACACTTTTGTTTGTAGTGCATGTGACCTTTAGTAAGGCTGGGTCAATTTATCATGATTTTGATGATGATTCACAACACAGAGTACAACAATTTGTATACGCTATATAATCAACCTACCTTATCCCATTGCCTCAAGAAGTTTCTTTCACAACATACGATTGTATGTCTAGTACTCAACTTTAACTTTAAGTGCTTGTATCTTTCTCATAAGTTTAATCTTTAAACAATGCTACTTTGAATATTATGTTAACATGGTTAAAGAACAGTAAGTATAAGCTATTGTACGAGCGTTATGATTGGTAACATCATTAAAGCTATACTTTCATCGAAAAAATGTATATTTATTTTTTTGTTACTGTGGTTACAAATTCGACATAAAGCCTACGATCTAACTGAAAAAGTAGAAATTCCCTCCTTTTACAAGTTAGATTAGGGATCAACTCGATTTGGAGTGATAATCCACGCCCAGAAAGTGGAATCCCCTCTCAAAAGAGTAATTCATACCACTACTTTGGAGTGTATTCCAGTATTAATTTTTAGGTGCCTCAACCCGGAAATAGAGCGATAGCTATACTTGACAACAACAAATTGAAGGGATTCCCACTCCTTTGTATCAAAAGAGCGTTCTTTATATAATGTTGTATGCTCGAAACCGTAGTTCTATTATTTCTCGTTAGACAGAGGTTAAACATAATATGCCTGTACAGCCATTTGGTGATAAATATAGAAAAGAATATGGATACAGACTGTGGGGGTCAATACTAAAAATGGTGAAACAAACAGTTTTATGCTTACGAAAACAATCAGACAATTGGGACGCAGCAGCAGGGGCTCGCTCTCGTTTGTGTAAAATTAGATCTTGACCTTTGGGTAATGTGTGGGTGATCTGAGAGGATGTAAATGTGTGAGAGTGGGTGTGTGTGTGTGTTGATGTGGTAGTTTCGGATGTGGTGGTTTCGGATGTATTTCCATTGATTGCAGTCTATTATACTGATAATACCTGTTTCTTGTTGAGCGCTTTTCCACTAACCGGCCAAAGCACTCACAGTATTACCCAGTCACTGCAGTCGATTACTATTCCGCACATTACAGTGTACATTCTCCTCTCCCTAGGGAACTTTCCAGCTATGCGCCGTTTGACGGGCGCGCAGATGATAATCCAACCACAATATGATGTTCGCATCCTTTCGGGTACCCATTGACCACCTGTGTGGAAAGGAGCATTGTGGATAAAATGCCTAATTGCTCAAGAACATATAAGTGCCGTGCCGGGGCTCGTACCCACGACCTTTGCATTTCCAGTCAAGTGATTAAACCAACTGACTACGACACACCTACGATAAAAGGAAAATATGTATAAGGAGGAATTCTGCCTTTCATCCCGCTCTACTCCCATTTTGCTGACATTTGCGGCGCCCATGCTTTGTACTGTGGGCATGACCCTAACTAAGTGTGAGCAGAAGTATGCCGAAATTGTAAGAAAATACACTAAAAGAAATTTTAAAAATGCTGCGTAAAACTTGCCCCGCCGACGAAGTGAAGTATTTTTCAATAACTTAGTTAATATTTTGCCCAATCACAATCATCTTCGACTAAAATTTAAGCAAAAATTGCCAAAAAATTAACGAAAGGCCTGGAATTGTCTAAAAGTTGGGCGAAAACAATGACATCCATATTGAACCGATGTGAACCCAACATTTCTTCTTCATTCTTGGTAATCTTACACGCTTCTTCGAGGTCAATTCAATGTGACCTCTAACATGAACTTAGAGCGGATTCGACGTTAGCGTTCAGGATCTCCTCTGCCATAACCAAGGACAGACAAAAACCACTGATAGACATTACATGTAAATAGGAAGTAGGAGAAGAAATCAGTTATTACACAATTTCCTTTTAGTAACAGTGTGTGTACAATATATCAACAGGAACACAAACTTAGTTCCTTGTAGAATGTCTAAAAAGTTCCTGAGATTAAGACGTCTTCATCCAAAACAACTATAATATGAATTGGTGGAAATAGATTCCGGCAGGTTTCTATCCCCTATACTCTCAACACCATTATATGGATATATCATTATTCAAAGGACGGAGAAGTATCGAAAGCTCAATTTTGTGCCATCCTATCCGCTTGAATCGTGCTCAGATATTGTGGTCATCTATATATAGTGAATACAAACATGATAGATATCTACAGGGATGTACGTATGTGAACAATAACAGCGAGAAACAAGGAACGTGCGATCGTACATGAGTATACCGGTGAATGTGAACGCGCTGTGTGGTTGTGACCTTCATGGTTCCGCATCAATATAGCGAAAGTTTTTTCTGCATGACGACGATGATATGACGTCAAGTTCTCATTCTCTTTCATGGAAATTCTATTATGCAGGATGTACAAATATTTGAACAGATGAGGGATGGTATCGAATATAACGCAAAGTGATGGTATTAATATTTACGTGTTAACGGAGTTAAGCATCAGCGGGGGAAAAGGAAGAGGTGAGACCAGTAATATACCCGCCATCGTGAAGACGGTTAGACTTGTGGACCAGTTCAGTAAACTTCTGACGTCTCTTTTATTTTGTCAGATAACATGAATGACTTAGATCAACATGAATTGAATTGGCACAACTAGTTATTGTAAAGAGACATATTATTGTTTAAACGGCCAAATTATCTTGAGCAATGCATGTGTACAGCCCTTTAATCTACAAGGAAAAGGCGCACTGCGAAATACGTTTTAGATTGGTTTAGGTTTGATTAGATTTGATTAAACCTGTCTTATTGAATATTTCAATGAAACCTGCCACAATGGGAATCTTCATTAAAGCACAGTTCTTATTGGCAATCCTGTTAAATTTGATATCAATATGCTTCTGTGAAGAACGGGTGAACTCAACATTTTTCACTCCATACGTTATCAAGTGTCCAGTTGTAGCTCTACCGACAGGTTTTAACACTTGCCAATGTGACCCTCCAAACATCACAGTCACGGACGCCGACTCCCTTGCAGCATTTCAGTATGTCTCCTGCAAATTGACCCCTGATTTGATCAGTGCTACGAATCCGGATCCATTTTATTTCCCGCGATCCAGGAAAGTGTACATTGATTGCTCATGGAACAATTCTCTCAGTTATACCGACTTCTTGAAGAGCGCAGTAAAAGAATGTGGCGACATCGCCGAGGAAGTTGATAGCGAAGGCGATGTCAATTGCTTTACGCCCTTCAACATCACCGCCGATACGTATATGGGTCTACCTGGTCTGCAGAAATTAAACTTCGCTATAGAAGATGGTGTATCCATCAACCCCGATGCCTTTTCTCCTCAAAAATCTTGAGGTACTGTCATTGGTTCAACTTGATTTAAAGTCTCTGCATCCGGAGGTTTTCAGAGGTTTGACCCACCTACGGGAACTAAGTTTGTGGGATAATGATATTAGAGAACTTCCCGATGGCATCTTCAATGATCTTCAAGACTTGCAGGCACTGTCCCTCATGAGCAATAGCCTTACGCACATCTCCCGTGATTTATTGAAACCCCTCGAATTCTTGAACATATTATACCTAAATGACAATAACATTTCATCCATACATGCCGATGCGTTCCGGTCGTTGAGGTCCCTCGAAGAAGTGGATCTGTCACGAAATAACCTTGATGAGAAGTTCAGCCTGAGTTTCTTAGGTGCTGAGAGGCTTTTACTCTCCTACAATTCACTGACTTCATTCACAGAGGACACTGTGCTAGGACTCCGGGGATATACAACCACATTAGATTTGTCATATAACTTAATATCGTCCATTACCGAAAGAGTTTTTCAAACAGATGAGTACCTTTCTTCGCTTTCGTCCGTCGATCTCCGTAACAACCGACTCGAATCGTTGCCAATTAATGTCTTACGATGGGCAAGAAGGCTCACATTGGTCGACTTTAGATATAACTCTTTAGAGACTCTCCCCGATGGATTCTTCGATATTCAGTCGAACCCTCTCGGGGAACAGAGACTAGCTGGAAATCAGTTGGTGGTACGGCTAGGCGGTAACCCTTTCACTTGCGACTGCCGTCTTACTTGGTTTCGTCTTTATGACGGGCAGGCTGTATGGATAAGTGATCGCGATGATATCGAATGCTTCTCTCCCCCAACCTGAATGGAATATCATTATTCTCAATAAGGCCTGAGCATTTCGAGTGCCCCTTGTCCGATTCTCTGTGCCCAGAACATTGTCAATGCTATGAGATTATGAAGGAGCTAGGGCTTCGAACAGCTCGCCGTGTAATCAATGTCGAGTGTGAATATGCAAATCTAACACGTATTCCGCAAGGCATACCAAGCAATACTTCATCGTTGGACCTAACCGGGAATACCCTGAACACTCTTAGAAAAGGTATGCTTGATACTCGTATGCCATTCTTAAGCGACTTGACGTTTACTAGGTGTAGTATTGTGAGGATAGAAAGCGGAGCGCTTAGACTCTTAAACTCAGTCCTGCAATTGAAACTCGACGGAAATAATTTTCGCAATATCACGAAAAGGACGTTCCAGGGATTGTCTCGGCTTAACACGCTGTATTTAAACCACAGTTCCATCAAATCTATCGCGGATGGGGTCTTTCTGGACACCCCAAGTTTAACCCACCTTTATCTACACGGAAACCTTCTCACCATCCTTTCCGGCATCCAGTACTTCCCCAAAAGTCTCGAAATAGTGAGCCTCCAAGAAAATCCACTTACTTGTAGCTGTAACTTGATCTCATTACAGGGGTTGGTCAGGTCCACATTAGTGGTTAAGGGTAACGTAACATGTCGGCGGAGGGACGGCGCCACCGTATTGTTAGCTTACCTCGATTCTTCTTACTGCAAGAAACATGGGACGAGTCCAATTCTCACAGCACTTGCATCGCTTTGTTCCATCACTTGTGTTCTTGTGGTTGTGTGCATTTGCGTTTTTCTATACAAAAAGAACAAAACGCTAATCCAGCTCATGTTTCTGCGTTACTTTCCTCAAGACCCCTCTGGAGATGACGCGAACAAACCCTTCGATGTCTTCATTTCCTATTGTCAACTTGACGACGAATTCGTGCTCCGTTACTTGGTTCCACTTTTGGAAAAAGAGGAGGAGCCTTCTTACTCCATCTGTCTCCATCATCGTCACTTTGTCCCAGGCGACACCATCGCGAACAACATCGTGAGCGCCGTGGCGCAGAGCCGTCGTGTCATTCTCGTCTTGTCAGACAACTTCCTGCAGAGTGACTGGTGCATGTATGAGTTCCGTATGGCTCACCTTCAAGCGTTGCAGGATCGCTGTAACACGTTGATCATCATCACTCTTGGGGATATCAGCGAAGACTCCCTCGATCCTGACCTGAAGGCACACATAAGAACTACAACCTATCTCGAGTCTTTTGATTTGAAATTCAAATACAAGCTCTTTTTGGCGTTAAAAAGAGGGCGCTCGAAACGAAGAACAGCACGGAATCAAATCAAACTCGTTGATTTTGATAGAATACCGTCGCATCAGTAGCGGTAACAGTAATATTTGTGGTAATACATTAAGGCTGTTGTCAACGGTAAGCGTCTGTATGTGTTCGATGAAGCAGCTATAATCTTTATTACACAGAATAAATGTCATTCGTGAATAGTGTTTAGGACAACGGAGTTACAATGTATTTCTTTCTTTATAAATTTAATGCTTCCTGGGAGAAATTTCAATTATTGCAGATTCAAGTCCCGCTGGTTCCAAGATTTTTCTGACTTGCTTTTCAATTACAGATCGATCAATCGATCTTATTTACTGGGTGTAAGCCACAAATATGTTTAAATGTATTACTTCATTCGTCATTCAAGACTTCCAAAGCTCTTTCTAAACAATGAAGTGCTTTTGAATAAAAATTCCTTTTTGTTTGGTTTCCCAGATGGTATACCATCTAGCTTTAATTTTGTCATTTTATATGCAAAACACTATATTATCTGTGAAATGCAAAAGGAAACGGTTATCTTTGACTTCTTTTAAAAAAGATGCTTAAACGTTTTTATGAAGTTGAGCGAGTGCTTTCTCTCAAACGCAATAAATTTGTTGTAATACTAGATAAATTGAGACATGTGCAACTGATGTAACAATGTTTGTTTTACCGATATGTCACAACATGTACTGTCGAAAATAATATCGCTAGTGATATTCGTTTGTCTCGCAATGTGGTCAATAAGGGATCTAAAAGATCACGACGTTTCGTGCGCCGTTGCAACACTTCGTCAGGTGATAATCTTTAGATCCCTTATTGACCACATTGCGAGACAAACGAATATCACTAGCGATATTATTTTCGATACTACATCCGCAATGAGTAATATATTTAGCAACATGTACTTTGTTCAAATCTTTCTTTTGTTCTTGCTCAAGAATGATTGAATACAATTTTTCTTTTGAAAACAAAACAAAACAAAAAACAATGTATTTCTTCATAGTGACTGTAATGGATTCTTTTTTGAAAATCAAACTCAACACCTGAGAAGGGTATAACCGTGGGTTTGAGATAGCGAGTAAATTGAATACCAAAACTCTATTTGAAGATTGAAGCGATGTTATAATTTACATGAAATTTTGAAATAGAAATTCACATTTATTTCCTTTCCATTCAGTATCAGTACAATGTGGTAAACATAAATATCAGTACAGTAAATAATTAAGAAAATAGAAGAAGCAGAAAACCAGGAAATCAACAATCAATCGTGTTGGGAACTCGCATTACCACTGAATACAAATAAAGATTTTGTAAGAACATCATTATATTGATACGTTTCTTGCATCTTATAAGAAAACGATTTAAGACGAGAAAATACAGCAGATAGAGAAAAACTGAGAATAGAGTTATGCATTGGAGGATAATTTCATGTGAGGTTTGTGATGGCTCGCCTAACAGGTCGACCTCCGCTCTGTGCTCGGTACATGTGTGATTATACTAAAATGTATCGTGTGGACCAGTCACCAAGTTGTCATCATATGACTTTTGATAGAACAAGGGTTCTGCTGTACAAATTTTGGAGTTATTTGGCCATCTGTTTGTGAGTACTTTGAAGAAACATTTTAGACTTGACTTTTGCCGCCAGTAGTACAAGCCTATGTACAGCCATGTTAGCTGTACCATACCTAAGTACACAATCCATTGAATATATTGACTTCTTCTGACAGTCTTTTAACCGATTTTACTAAAGCGTTTGACCGGATTGATCATAAAATTTTAATTTGTAAACTTGTTTAATTGGGTATATGACCACGTGTCATTTCGTTAAAAGTAGATTTTTTAGAATTTCGCCAACAAGTAGTAGGTATAAAGGTCATATTTCGAATGTAACAATTAACAATTTAGGAGTCCCTCAAGGTACCAAGTTGGGGCCTATATTATTTTTAAATTATGGTTTATGATGCATGGCATGATTGTTTACTTCCTTGTTATAAGTATGTAGATGATTTAACTAAGTAGAAAGCCAGACTTGTACACAACCATCAAAATTGCAATCGGAATTAATGTTATTAGAAAATTAGTCTTTACTCAATAATATGAAACTTACCCCAACTAAATGCATTGTTATGACGGTCTCTTTTGTGAAAAATCAAACTCACCAACTGTTGTGTATTGATGGGACACTTTTAAATGAAGAAAATGTAATTAAAGTTCTTGGAGATTATATTCAATGTGACTTAAAATGGGATACTCGAGTAAAGATAATGATAAAGAAGTACAATAGAAAGTTATATATGTTACGTACCTTGAAATGTTTTAGTTTACCCATTAGTGATCTCATTATTGTTTATACTGGATACATAAGACCAATATTAGAGTACTGTGCACCACTTTTTCATTCCAACCTATTACATGTAAACAAACAGATAATATTGAACAACAACAAAAACGGGCATGTATAATTATTTTGGTACTTAATTATGAAAAATATAATCATGCTTTAGAATCGTGCAGTTTATTAACATTGGAAGAACGTATCAGTAAACATTGTTTTGAGTTCGCCATGAACTTAGAAAAGCATGAATTTTGTTCTTTATGGCTACCAAGTCAAAGAATTGTTAATTATAATTTACGAAATGTTCAGAAATATTCTCAATTTAATTGTAAAACCAATCGATTTAAACAGAGCCGTATTCCCTATTTTGTTCGCATCTTAAATGATTATTATTCATAAAAGTAGCTTACATGCATGTTGTATATTGTTATGATGTTTGATGATGCTGCCTATTATACATATGCATTTTTCTAGTATACTTATCCTTTTATATGTAATTTATTTTTCATGTTTACATGTATAATGCTGTATTTTAACAATCATGATGTATTTTACCTTGTAAATGACCATGCAAATCAGCTTCGGCTGCAAGAACGTCAAGTTGAATAAACCCTTATTGAATTGAATTGAATAAGTAAATTGCGTAAATTGATTCGAGCCTTCTATGCTAAGAGAAGTTCACGATGACACCATCATCGAATAAAGATCGTACTGTAAAATAGGCAACATACATCTCATTCAAAAACCTGCTTACAAAAACTTTCCAGATGAATATACAATGTTGTGTAATACATGAAAAAATAAACATACCTAGCAACAGCTCAGGTATGTAGTACGTCAATGTTCGAAATAAGAAGGTAACACATATTGTCACTGAACTGTGGAAATTATCTTCTTTGAAAATTGTTATTTTCTGGGTACATTTAGAAAATACAGGGTTAACAAATGCGTTTCATAATGATACATTTCTAACTGCCAAACAAATTAACAGAAATTTGACCTTCGAAACAATTTACTTTCGTGTTGATCTTCCTTGATCTTGTCTACCAACATCAGCTTTACATTTAAAAAAAAAGGGTGCAATGTTTACAAAGTTTTCATAATTTCATCTTACCCGATCTATAAAATTGCGCATATGTAACAAGAGTACGAGCCGGATTCGGCTTCACCAGATACAATAGCCGAAAAACAACTACCGATTATGACCGAGCTAAAAACGCCAGTGGTAACAATGTCAGAAATACAAATGTCAGAGGTAAAAATGCCAGAGGTAAATTGTCAGAGGTAAAAATACCCGAGTTAAAAATTTCAGATGTAAAAATACCCGTGGTAAAAATGCCAATGGTAACAATGTCAGAAATACAAATATCAGAGATAAAAATGGCCGAGGTAAAAATGTCAGAGGTAAAAATGCCAGAGGTAAATTGTCAGAGGTAAAAATACCCGAGTTAAAAATTTCAGATGTAAAAATGCCAGTGGTAACAATGTCAGAAATACAAATATCAGAGATAAAAATGGCCGAGGTAAAAATGTCAGAGGTAAAAATGCCAGAGGTAAATTGTCAGAGGTAAAAATACCCGAGTTAAAAATTTCAGATGTAAAAATGCCAGTGGTAACAATGTCAGAAATACAAATATCAGAGGTAAAAATGGTCGAGGTAAAATTGTCAAAGGTAAAAGTGCTCAAGGTAAAAATATAAGAGGTAAAAATATTAGAAGTCAATATGTCAGAGCAGCATCAATGTGGGAATATCAGGCTCTCATTTCCACTTCTCATGGGTGTCGATATTATGTACTTGCCGTAAGAATAAAATAGAAGGAAAACCGAGAAACTGTTTGTTTTATTGCAACCTCTGTTGGCAGTTTAGATTTTCAATGGCACTTTCGAGCCCTGAAAAGGATCTTGTTTACACTTTCCTTAATAACCTCATGGAATAAAGTATATTTTATTGTGAATCTTCTTGCTGGTATTTCCAGAAACACATTCCTTTCCTTTTTCTGTGTGGTGGGGATTGTGGAGAAAATTTTTAGCTTAATATTTTAGCTTAGATGTCCAGGCGAAGCTGGTAGTTTTGGAGACGTTTAGATCTGAGGACCAGGTTTTCTTGCAAATCGGAGAAAGAGAGACAGCTTTGCTGTAACCATAGTGGTATCGGGGTCATCTCCTCCCAGGATTTTCAAGATGCTGCAGAAAAACAATGAGACATCGTTCATGACAATATTTCTACAATTACACCAAATATGGATACCATAGGCATCAGTCGTTGATCCTCCTTTTGAGTTTGTCAGTACTTTGCAAACTCAAAACATAATACTTTGTGTTTAAAAGCTTTTCGAAATAATTCCCGTCATTTACCATATTTGAAACTAATGGACCCTTCCCAATAAACCGTTCTTTTTCGGTCGAAATTGCAATCATGTTAATATTCTTTCTTTTTTTACCCATCATTATAATTGTATCATCTGTATGCAGATGATACAGTTATATTTAGTAATGATGTTAATTTTAATCAAGTTCACATTAATTTCAAAGATGATTTTAATCGTATTGATAAATGGTTTGAAATTAATGGCATGCATATACACCCGAATAAAACAAAGGTAATGGCTTTTGGCTCTAAAAGAAAAATGTCTAATAAAGTTTCGTCCATGAAATATAAAGATAAATTGATTAAATATGTTGATAATATAAAATATTTGGGGTGACATTAATTGTTTATATTTTATTGTTTATATATGTCACTTATTTTTTTGTTTTCTAGTATTTCATGTTAAACGTTTTCTTTTTGTTATCTTTGTTGTTGTTGTTTATGTATTTTGTATATTGCAGCAGGGCATCATTGTAAAGCAGTTTTTTTTAACCGAATGGCCTACCCTGCTTTTTAAAGACGACATGAATAAATAAAATAAAACAATAAATAAATAAAATATCTTTGTTTCAAACATACCTCTTTTGGAAGTCCATAAAATAGATTTTTTTCCGGGTTGTCTTTCAGGTAATTTACACATTAGGCAAACGTCTTAAAGGCACTCAATAAATTCAGTCTCAGAGGTGTCATACTTTATGTCAATATCCATGCTGGGCAGTAAGAGATGGAAGAAGGTTGAATTATGGGTAAGGGGAAACACATACTTTGGGAGCCTTTACATTTTTTATGTTAGTGTGGAAGAGTATCATAGAAAAATTGTCCCCTGAAAAGGATGGCTTTTCAAATTCCCTAATATTGAAAATATGTCAAGTAACAGCTATCTTTTGTTGGCCACACTTCTATGCCACCTGTTTGTGTGGTCCCATATATACACATTTCTTTGTACAGTGCATGTGACTTTCAATTGCCTTTGACACTAAAAGAGCATGATCAGTTGAATACATGGCCCTAAATCCAAACTGCTTATTATAAAGTATACTATGTTTATCAAGAAAATTAGGTAGTCTGGTATAGATGCATTTTTTCAAACATTTTAGAGAAGAGTGGAAGTAATGAGATGGGTCTGTAATTTGAGAATATATCTTTTAGTCCATTTTTATGTATAGGAATAATTTTGGCAATTTTCAGGTCTACAGGTACAACACCTTGCTCAATACATGAGTTGAAAATATTGCACAACGGTTTAGATATGACATTTCACATTTTCACTACAGAACAATCAATAGAGTCAAAACCAGGAGCTTTACCATTTTTGAAAGACAGAGCATTGTTAATTATTTCTTTTTCAGTAATGGGTAAGAAATATGCAGTATGAGGAAAATTACTATTTAAATAAGAGGTACAATTAATATTAGTTACTTTCCTGTTCACACAAGCTAATTTGTGACCAACATCTTTAAAATAATCATTAAAGCTCTCAGCAATTTCTTGAGAATCACTTATAACTTAAATGTTACACTTAATCAAGAAAAAGATTTGTTATGGACTGATTTATGGTGTGTAAAAACTTTGAAATATAATTAGTTTTTAAAAGACCATATTCTGAGTAAATCACACTTTTATGCTTCATCGCGCCATACATATTCTATCAGATAATTCAAAAAATAATTTTTTTTTTTTTTTTTTTTTTTTTAATTCTTTCATATTTGTGAGCCAAAATTGACTTTTGTTTTAAAGTAAAAAATGCGCGTGGCATCCTCCCGTATCACATTCCATAATAATCTTGCAAGGGTTTAGGCATGGATGCCCTGCAATTTCCCCCAAACTCCATGAAATCTTTTTCTAGAGCTTTTAAAAATGTTTGGCTGGTCTACTATCTAATGCGACTCGTTAATTGCGCATAAATATTCTGGATTGACCATGTGACGACACAATGCTTATCAGTCAGTATTTTGCCTTAAAGGGATCGTTTAACAGTGTTAAATCTGAGATACACGGCCCTACATGTTATTAGTGTCTGTGATATGGTGTAATAATGAAGCCCTAAAAAAATTGCGCTTCAAAATGATCAAGAAGTGCCTCAAAAAGTAAAAATCTTTGATTGACCGGTTTTACCATACTCGTTTTCCTAATAGACTATAGTGTTATGAAAACCATCAGGCGAACGGTTTTCAAAATTTGTAATTCCAATCATAAATATCTTGATAATCAGACAGGCGATCAGCTTGTAAAAGTCATGGGGTTCCTGACTGACCTAAAGGTTTATGATTATCATTGCATCATGAGCTAAATCCAGAATTTTGTTTCAGAATCTGAGACAAAGTTACCGGATCCCTTTAAAGGTAGTGTATCTCATTTGCAGCCAAAATCAAATTCTGTAGAACTTTGCAGGAATTATAAATATGTCACGTAGGCTATGTCCTATCTGTGAAACTTGAAAGTTAGCAGTGTCCCAGTATTCAAATTACGAAAGGAAACCCGTTTAGTTTCTAGACTTCACTGTCAGTCACTATTGAGTGACTGACTGACTTTTTCTTTCTTCGGTAATAACATACAAAATACATAACAAAATCATCTTTGTTTGATCAAAATCGGTTAAGAGACGGCTGAAATATCCATAAATATAACCATTTCTAATATTTGTGTGCTACCACAAATATTAAATAATTTGAACCAGCCGTTGAAACAACAAAATAGCGCTTTATACGTTTTATTCCAGCCACTGCCGATGTTGGCTTTTTGTTAGCTTTTTCGTGTTGGTTAAAATACACACAATCAGCCGGCCAGTGTATTGTTAGTATTAATTAATTAATTAATTAATTAACGGTCACCGTATTTTTTGGAAAGTGGAGCTGAATTGGTATGATCGTATTGGCTAAATTTCACATTTTGGGGCCTAAAATTACCTTCATAGCAATTTTAGGTCCTACAAGAGCACTAGAAATGTCATAAATAATAATAAGAGCAATAACTATGCACTTTGAAGGCATATGCGGTCTGAAACAAGAACTCAACTATCCCTTTAAAAGGATCCGGTAACTTTGTCTCAGATTCTGAAACAAAATCCTGGACTTAGCTCATGCTGCAATGATAATTATAAACCTTTAGGTCAATCAGGAACCCCATGACTTTTACAAGCCGATCGCCTGTTTGATTATCAAGATATTTATGATTGGAAATCGAAACCAAATTTTGCGTTTTCCTAATGGTTTTCATAACACTACAGTCTATTGGCGAAAAAGAGTATGATAAAACCGGTCACTCAAAGAGTTTTACCTTTTTGAGGCACTTCTTGATCATTTTGAAGCGCGATTTTTTTTTTAGGGCTTCAATATTACACCATATCACAGACACTGATAACACGTAGGGCCGTGCATCTCGGATTTAACATTGTTAAACGATGCCTTTAAGTCCGTGGACCGTGAGAGAGATTATAGGCGACACAGTTCTCAAACTGAATCAACTCCCCAAAAAATTTCACCCGGCAAAGATGTGATGGTCTTACATCTTGGAGACGCGGGGGTTAACATTGACCAATCAAACGAGTCTTATATGGTTGGAAAGATAAAATTACATAGAAAAATTACTTTCTCAAACTAAAAATTAAAAGAGGGCGGTATGCCAAATTGTGACATGGTAATAAAACTCTGTCGCCCGACCCGTTGATTTTACACAGAAAGCGAGCTGAAATAACAGTAAACTGACTACTTTAAACAATAAAACACAAAAGTAAATCATAATGAATTGTAATTTGTTTGCTTTACTAGAGGGAACATAGTCTTTCTCGTATTATACGAGTCAAACTAGGCTTAACACTTTAGTGGTATAATCTATTATCCAAATAACTTAAATATCCTTTGAGTTAATTGGACTCTCACCATCCCCCTCTCCCGGCCAGACGAAAGGAAAATCTGCCCCTTCTGAGGTGAATAGTAAATTATCATGTACACAAATATTAACATATTATAAATCAACAAATCAATCATAACAGCATATAAGAAGGTGAACGTACCCGAGATACGGAAAACTTTAAAATAGTTCATGTACATCTTCAACAATCCGAAAGAGAAACCGTTTGATGAAAAATACGAAGGCCATTGATTTAAACTTGCAGACTATAAGTGGATGGTATACTAATATATCAATACGCGTAAAACCAGAAGCGGTTTCAATTAACTAAGCTGGGTTCAAGACACTTTGTTTTGTATACTTTGTGAAAGAAATGTGTTGTAGAATCTGTCTAGAAAATTAATAAGCCACCTGCCTACATTTCAGTGGCCATTTTTTCTGTTTCCCTTAGACGACAGGCTTGACTGTGTTTGCGTGATGAAACCAAATACGAATGATAAATCAGTCTTCGTTTTGCACTTCCTTAAACCGTGTAATGTTGTTGTTGTGTTTTTTATAGTACACTTCCTCGATACTGATTGATACTCTAATCTTTGTTAAAGGCATCGTTTAACAATGGTAAATCTGAGATGCACGGACCTACGTGTTATCAGTGTCTGTGATATGGTGTAATATTGAAGCCCTAAACAAAATCGCGCTTCAAAATGATCAAGAAGTGCCTCAAAAAGGTAAAACTCTTTGAGTGACCGGTTTTACCATATTAGTTTTCCCCAATAGACTGTAGTGTTATGAAAACCGTTAGGAAAACGCAAAATTTGGTTTCGATTTCCAATCATAAATATCTTGATAATGAGACAGACGATCGGCTTGTAAAAGTCGTGAGGTTCCTAACTGACCTAAAGGTTTATAATTATCATTGCAGCATGAGCTAAATCCAGGATTTTGTTTCAGAATCTGAGACAAAGTTACCGGATCCCTTCAAGGCTTATTTCACATGTCGTAGGCAGTTTTGCAAAGTTATTTCTTATAAGCGAAAGGGGGATGAATCTTTGCTCTTACAGGGCCTTTCCGTATTGAATGCTTTACCTCGACAGATTAGAAATATTAGAACAGTTGAAGTGATCAAAATATACTTTAAACGTTTGAATCGACCCTTTATGACATACTACACCTACTTATTTACAGCTTATTTTACAGGTAACATCCAGTATAATCGAAGTATTCATGAATATACAATATTTCATTCTCCGGATTAGTTCTTTTGTTGTCGTCACTTTAGTGTTATTAAGAAAAATAACCAAACTTCCTAGCTCTGTCCGTATTGAGGAGTCTCTGTTCACTAACGCAGCTCTAAGTCCATGCGTGTTCACTCAAGAGGAATGTGTCTCATTAATGGAGGACATTTATTGTCTTTCCATACTCTCTCCCTTCTTGAGAATAGTGACCTCGAGTCAATCTAGAGTCCTTTGGGAATGACACAAACATCTACAAAACTAAAATCTCTGAGAGAATCATTGTATACGAGGAATAAAAGTATCTACAACAAAAATGAGTACTGAGACACTAAATAGATTATAAATCAGTTCGAATCGCTTTTGCTTGTAAAACTTACTTTCGCCCATGAAAGTCCCTTTCACTTGCATTTGATTCTTAGATGTATAGGCCTATATTATGAGGGTCGTTTGGTTGATCATAAATCATAATAGAGAAGGTTGAGTTTTGGAAAAGATGAAAAATGATTAGTTACACCTCCAAACCAACTCCTGACAGACTCTAAACCGTCCGATTCTCGGCCATTCCGGCTGTGGTCTCTCTTCAAGCCCTTAAACCTGTTAACATATTTTTTACAAAACAATTTGTATTATTAATGCCTCTATCTGTAAAATTGGTATTTGTGCATAACAATTTACATGCACTTACAACTATCATTTCATAGCATGTACTAACCTTGTACCTTACAACATGAACATCTCAGTTGTCAGGAGTTTTGTCGAGAAGGTGTTTTATATCCACTATGTTTTGATACTCTCTGAATGCAACTCTATCTCTCTCCTGCCCTTTTCCTCTCTTACTTTCTCTCTGTGTCTCTCTGTCTGTCTGTCTGTCTCTCTTTCATTTGTGTTGACCGTACGCTTTCCACTATGTATTGTTTTCATATGTGTATTTATTGTATTAAATATGTTTACTTATGATGACGACGTCAGCTCAAGCTGTGCTTATGACGACCCTTTTTCTTATATGTATGATTTTATGTGTCCATAAATGTTACAAATTCATATATTTGTGATGATGCAAACAAATCAACATCAAATCAAATCTAAGCAAATAAAATATATTTCCGGTCTCATTAGTGTGATTGAGGTTTAATATTAAACTCTTAATTCTTAGTGTACGCCTAAATTTGAATCTCTACTGTTAAATAGATACTGTAACAACCAAATCAATGTTTCACGTTCGATGAATAGTAATGCTCTAGAAAGTACAACGACTACCAAACTAAGATCGTCAACACACGTGAATACACACTTCCACACGCACACTCACACGCACGAAAACAACAACCTTGAATTAATACTGCATTCCATGACTAAGACTATATTCTGTTCGGTTTTATGTGTGTGCATTGGAACACTTTCTTCATCAGATCCAAGACAATCAATGTTTTATAAGTACGACATCCCTCACCTTAATATTTTTTCTCCATTTGTCTTTAATCTTAGAATTGATAGTACAATTCTTGCCTGGTTGATGTATCAGTGTGCAGAACATTTTATTCAACTATCTTCATATCAGCGTTCTGTCATACTCCTTCAACCTACAAATTGCTTTCTTTCCTCACTCTATTATATCTCTCTCTTCTCCATATCCTCTCTTTCCCACCTTAATCAACTCTCTACCTGCCTCCTTTTCTCTGTCCTCTATTTATCTCTCTTCTGAAATTGATCTGACAAAAAATATATCTGAAGTAGTGCAATTCATTTGTCGTGTGTTTGTTTATCTGAACCTACACGCATCAATTTATTCAATATTATCATTACGCCTCTGACAAATAGACTGCATTATACATTTTATTATTGTCACTATCTACATTGTATGTATACATTGTGTTTACTAGTTGGTTACATTGTTCACGTTTGTACTTTCATACACTATAAACCTCAGTTTACCGTTTGTATCTTTGTGTCATTATCTATGTACAATGTATAAGAATTGTATTAACAAGTCATGCATTGCTATTTATACTTTTAAGTTTGTTTTTACTCTCATACCCCGGAAGGGGGTCAAAGAGTCAATACAATTCTACAATTCTACAATGTACTGTTATTACTGTTCAGTTTGTATATGTAATCACTATAATTTACCATTTCGTTTTACTATGTACAACATTCTGCAGTTCGGCCAATGAACTTTTCCATAACCCATTACTACTATCTACTATTACTTTTCTTGTACTATTACTACTACCATCACCTTGAGCTAATGTGGTTGGTCCTTTAGTGCTTATCTGCTTATTGGCCACTTATATGAGTGCTGTTTCGAGAGACATCTAAACAAACAACATTTATGATTGATCCTTCATTACAAAATAATATCGTTGTCATACCTCTTGTTATTGACCTTGAAATCGATCTACACTTTGGTTAACTCTCATGGGAGTGTTTCACAAAGACTAAGATCGACTTTAAGTTGGACGTAACTATGGCAGGCCGTTCATGCCACTGGTTGCTCTCACCATTTACTGGCATTGGTCTCTCAAGGGACGTACACATCGTGGTCACAAATCTACAGAATTTACCTTTTTTGATAGTTCATTATTGAAGGAAAAAATATTATCTAAAGATCATAATTGAGAGACCACTGGTGAGAGCAACCAGTCGCATGAATGGCCTGCCATAGTTAAGTCCAACTTTAAAGTCGATCTTAGTCTTTGTGAAACACTCCCCTGATATTGGAAAGAGCCGTGGTTTTTAAGAAATTATATGTACATGTAGTCCAAGAGTCAAACAAGACAATGTTGTTAAAACAAGATTCGTTTGGCGTGGTTAGAAAAAGAAAGAAACTAAATCTCTTCTTTCGTCTAATTGAAAAGTAAAAACACTCTTTACCCATCATTAATACTCAATTTCTGTTATATACATCAATATTCTTAGTAAAATAATCTTGATTTATAAAATGCTTAATACGAAATACCGTCTCTAAGCGCTTTACAGATATTATTAACCCGGTCATCGGATTCATTCACGCACAATGTGCACCATTTTCACTCCCTGGGGAGTATTCCTATCCTATTCTAACCTCGAGAGCATATGGAACTTACTAACACAAAAGCTTTCGTCATCCTACCAGGTCCCAATTTCTCTCCTGGGTATGGAGTGGCAAATAGAGATTAAAGCCTTACCAAATGACATTAGTGCCGTGTCGGGGATCGAACCCGGGACCTTCGCATTTCAAGTCAAGTGCTAAAACCACTCGACAACGACAACTCTACTAAAAGCCATCATGTAAGAAAACGAACAAAGGTTTAATGATGAAGTGACCCTTTACTTGTTTGCAAAAACAAGACATTTCATTCTTTTTTTAAGAAAGAGCAATTTTTTGTTTTGGCTTGAAAGAAAGGTAAGCGAATGCTAATACAAATTCGCTACCCAAAGGTAGCATTTACTT
Organism: Mesocentrotus franciscanus; assembly: GCA_037976565.1. Taxonomy (NCBI): domain Eukaryota; kingdom Metazoa; phylum Echinodermata; class Echinoidea; order Camarodonta; family Strongylocentrotidae; genus Mesocentrotus; species Mesocentrotus franciscanus. Next base: position 14,914,821 of record CP137683.1, read on the forward strand.
GCAGGACACAAGCTGTTTCATTTCCTTGAAACACAGAGAACAATGAGTAATTGCAATATTAGCACATAAAAAGTGGCATGTCAATCAATTATAGAGGAAAAAACTCCTCAATACAATGTACTACATTCGATATAATCTCTAATAGGAAGAGCAATATCTCAGTGATCATAGTGGATAGTAATAGTAATAATAATAATTTTCTCTATCTGTATTTTCATGTATCTGTTCAGAACCAGAAGGGCCTTAACTCGTTGTTAAATTATATGAGTTAACGCCCTTCTGGCTCCAAACAGACGATTCAACACAGTTGATGTTCAGAGAGCTGTATGGTCTCATTTTTAACCTTGACGCTGGTGCGCCGTCATGTCCCATTACAAGTAGACCACACAAATGTCTATTGAATAGTCGACCCTCGACCCTCGAGTTTGGCATCAATATTTCGACACCATTACCTTCGCTATTGTTTCATGCTTACATATATCACTAAAATCCATTCAATAACTTTAGCCAATCATATACAGCTTATTTTACAGGTGACATCCAGTATAATCGAATTATTTATAACATTTCATTCTCAGGATAAGTCGTTTGTTGTCATCACCTCAGTGTTATTATGGAAAGAAAATAACGAAACCTCCCATAGCTCTGTCCGTATCAAGGAGAATCTGCTCACTAATATCATTGACGATTTCGGTATTTGTGACAAACAGTCTTAACTTCACTCAAATTATCCTCTTTTCGAAGTCGACTGAGTCGCCTTTAAAGATAGTTTTAAAAGGGGGCGAAATGCAGCTTAGATACGATTGTGCATATATACATCGTTCTTCAGAAAAGGACAAAACGTTGCAACCCAGGCGACTTTTAATTTGAAAAGAGGTTAATTCTGAAAGAAGTTATTTCTCGTTGCACACGATGCGTCTTTTACCGTCTGCGATTCTACTTACGACAATCAATCTATTATGAAGAGCCAATTAGCGCCTGCGCCTGTTATTGAACACAATGTTAGCACCGCTGTTGATTTGCATTCACTTGCTGGCAAGATGATACTCTCACAAGGTGCGTCAAAGACCGCGGCAGTCACTGACGCAAGCCTGAATCAGCAAACGACGCACAGTGGGCCAAGGAGGAGCAAAAGTGCGCCCAAACTCATTTTTTGGTGATTTGTTTTTTAAAGTTTTGTTCTTGCCCAGTTGAAAGATAATGCATTGAAGAATACCTCAGTAAAATATTTAATTCCGGTATGCGCAATAGGGGTATAAATTTACTCCTTCAAACAGCAAAATCTTACATATTCACAGTTTTAGTGCAAAAGTGACTTATTTTATAAATCTTTCAATTTAACATGGAGTTTTTAAGCTATTGATATGAAATTGCTCTCACATATTTCTGATAGTTCATTTCACTGCATAAATGGGTTAAAATGGATAGAAACACAATCTTCGAAATATATTATAGGGTAATTCACTGAAAAATCGACTAATTATCCATGTTTTTTATAAATCCAGAGGAAATGTTTAGATTTCCAGGGATGTCCACTTTAATTTTATTACAAACTTCTTCTCTGATGTCTAAGCTTTAAGTTGATACCAGATTTGGCTGCCCTCTTCAGCTTGTTTTTTCCTTGATTTTCCTTGCCACATTGCCCCGAAAAATGTGTTTATTTTGGTCCGCGGTGTCAGAACGAGTGTCACGCGCCCCCACGCGCCGTAATTTATGACCGCGAATCCTTCATGATAAACACATTTTCGGGGCAATGTTGCAAGGAAAATCGGCTCTAACATACTAATGGGCAGAATCGGGCAGCCAAATCTGGTATCAACTTAAAGCTTAGACATCAAAGAAGATGTTGGTAATAAGATTAAAGCGGAAATTCCTGGAAATCTAAATATTTCCTCTGGATTTATAAAAAAACATGGATAATTAGTCCATTTTTCAGTGAATTACCCTATATATATTATGAAGATTGTGTTTCAATCCATTTTTAACCCATTTATGCAGTGAAATGAACTATCAGGAATATTTGAGAGCAATTTCATATCAATAACTTTAAAAATTCATGTTAAATTGAAAGATTTATAAAATAAGTCACTTTTGCACTAAAACTGTGAATATGTAATATTTTGTAGTTTGAAGGAGTAAATTTATACCCTTATTGTGCATACCGCAATTAAATATTTTACTGAGGTATTTTTCAATGTATTATCTTTCAACTGGGCAAGAAAAAAAATGTAAAAAAACAAATCACCAAAAATCCCTGGCCCACTGTGCGACGCCTCGTGTGCAATCCTTGGCGGATCCAGGGTGGGGCACGTGCCCCCGGCCAAAAAAATAATAATTAGTGCTCCCCTCCCCACTGAGCGAATCTTCGACCGGCCCGATTTTCAAATTTTCGGGAGCAAAAAAAAAAAAGAATTAGTGCTCACTACCACCCCTCACTGAGCGAATTTTCAGCCGGCGCGATTTTCAAATTTTCAAACTTTCGGGTGCAAAAAAAAAAAATGTGCTCACTACCCCCCTCCACCCCCCGTCTAAGAAACCTGGATCCGCGCCTGGCAATAACTATCATAACTCATTAACCACTTTTATTTGATGCAGTAATCGATGGAGTTGTTTCCGATTTGTGTGTCAAACCGAAAAATTTCTTCAGCCCTTTTCTGAAGTGCCGATATTTGAAGGTGTATATAAAAGGATTGATACACATGTTAAAGAAAGCGAGATAAACAGTGAAATTATAGAAAGGACCGGTAATTAAGTTTTCTCCTTTACCGAGGTTGTAACACAGGTAAACAATTTGGTTAGGTGCCCAACAGATTGCATACGTCACGCTGACCATGATTAGAGTCTTGATGACGTTTACCCTCGCCCTTTCACGGTGATTGGCCGTTGAATTCGGCGTGCGATTTGCATTCAGGGTGTGACGTCCTTTTGACGTTGCGGCGACCTTGTCAACCCGTTGACGAAGCGTCTTTTCGATGCTGATGTAAGCGAAAGACATGATGACTAACGGGAGGAGAAACTGTGTGAGAAACGTCATGCACCCGGCGAGGGCCTGCAGCTGTTGACTGGGATATCGAATGATGCACTTGCCATTTGAATGCTGATTGACCACTGCCCAGTAGATCTGGAACACGAAGCCAACTATCCAAGGAACCGCGGCCAAAGCCGGAGTGAGGCGGTTACTGAAATGGTTGCGGTAGCTAACCGGGAACACTACCGCAAAATACCGCTCCAACGTCAAGAGAACTAGATTAAACGTCGAGGCAATAGTCATTCCCCAGAAGATGTACTTGGAGTTCCAAATAGCGCAGACGAACTCGGCGGCGGGTTCGCGTTTTGGCACAGACAGGGGAGGAGCGATGTACATCGCGAAGAGAAGAATCGACGTCACCATGTCGATGACGGATTGGTTGACGATGAAGGCGTTGGTGGTTGTCCGTAGCTCCTTGATGCTGATCATGACCACAAGAACTATGCCATTCCCGAGAGTCCCTACAGATCCCAGCAGGGCGTAGAAAGCTGTTGAGACTATCCATGATGCATCAAAATCACTCTCATTCGTGGTATTCATGACAAGTCATAGAGGGGGGATTCCTGCAAAATATATTTTTTCCCACCAATCCTGCGTTTATGACCGATTGTTATTTCTTATGCTGACTGATAACAGAAGCTACTTTTCCCAAGTTGTGGTGACAGGTCACTTTTTACTGTTTTTTTTATGAGAAGAATGAAGAAAGCGGTAAATTAATGCGTTGTTCAAGCAGAAATTATTCAAAGTTAATCGCTGTCTTTACAAACCCTATTCTCGATAACCAACGCCAGCAGTCACCAAAACGACGAGTCTATGTCAATATCATAACTAATTTTTCCTCGCCAAGTGACAAATAGAAAATAAAGGAGATACTTATATACTAGGAAGGTGGCGATTGATAATGAATATCTGCATAACAATTAGGGTGATAAATGAAGAGGACAGCGCATGCGCGAAATTATATATATTTCCAGCGGATTGGTTGGCATGATTATGTCTCATCGATGAATCAAAGTTCTATTTGCTTATTATACATTCCTGTTTTTATGTCAACTCGAGTCATATTACAGGTGATTTTTTTTAAAAGTTATTCTTTATTAATTCTAGAGGGGTTTTTTTTTTAATAAAGAAGGCAAAAACTTCAGAAATAAGAAGGGGAACAAATATGTATTAGGCTGTATTGTCATTATGAAAAATACTTTTTTATGTATCAAACCCACTCTTTGTTATATTTGTTGTATTTTTGCATGAACATTTCGTTTACTGCCCCAAAAGGTCATAACAACAGTCTTTTTGCTAGCAGCCCATAATTTGTAAAATAAATTACATGAGTCATATACTTCCTTCTTCAATTTTACGAATTCCTTCGTGCCAGTTTAAGTTCGGAAAAATTACGAGCGGCCTTGTATTTTTATTCTGAAGTGCCTATGATGATTATGATGGTAAGAAATCTGACCGCCAAATATTACTTTCGTTATACAAAATTAATTGTTATATATATATAAAGTGCTGATGAACTTTCTGCGCTAGCATTGGCCTACTGTTTATTGCACAGCGCCTTTTCATGGTCAACTAACCAACAGTGCATAACCCAATACATAATTCCCACTTCGCAGACAGAGAGTTCGATAGGAAGCAGCGAGTTACGGGGCCCCATACTGCTACAGCTGACCTCAGAGGGCGCTAGAGGATATTTTATGGTAGTGTTTCTAGCACAATATGTCTTTAGCATTGCGAAATGCAATGGTACGAAAAGATGCGTGCAGAACGCAAACTGCATAGGTATTACAAAAATAATAATTGTATCACACAGAGGTAGAACCACATCGCTCTGATATGGAGCTGGTAAATACATATACCGTATCGATCAGGCTTGATGTTACCTAGAATTTCATTTAGGTGTGTCAAAAGAGAACTTAAAAAAAACAAAAACATAATTAACTAGTATCCATAATGCGTTAATTCCGCACGGGTTTTTTCTTGCAACACGATCACCAAGGCTTTCGCCCCCCAAAAAAGTAATCCTAAGCCAAATCAAATAGACTTATCCATCACATTTTGAGACGTGCGAACATTACGATGACGTATTACGTGATCCGAACATGAATACTATTTATTACGCAATTCAATATGGTATTTTATTTTATTTTTTGAAAGCCTTTACGATCATGTTTTGCATTAAAGTTCTCGACATTTAGAGATGCCAGAATGTTACTATTAGCTACAAGGCGAGAGAGCCCATGATTTTTTTTTAAATTATATTTTATTTCCTTCCTCATACAATTTACATTGCAAGAAATTATCAAAATAAGTAATATAAGACAAGATCTTCGATACATGATACAATTACAACGGACTTAAATAGCGCCATCTATTGTTTGAAATAATGATCATGATTCATATACCAAACAATAATACCAAACATCAGTTAGATCACAAGCATTAACAATACCCCTGGTTGGTTAGATTAATTTAAAGAAACTACTCTGTATAGTTTAAGTTTATAAATTGCGAAAGAAAAGTTTGCAAACACGCTTATAATAAAGCGACAATTGGAAGGAAAATTCTTTTAAAAGTTCACATTGATCAGGCACAAATTGGCAGCTTTACAGTTACACTCTTAAAAGAGGTGGGTAAATTGTACTTTAATTGGGTGAACATCGGAACACGCATGTATGTTTTCTCTGACTCTGAGTAAAATTTAACCAATAATGGGTAAGCTAAATGATTTGCAACAGCGATACAGCTGTTTGTTAAATTGTAAAATTAGGGACAGATCGTATGTGCTCATTGTATTAATAGGCCTACTTATAAGGAATGATATAGAAATGGTCAGCACTGCGTCTTGGAGTTAAAACAAGAACTAGGAGGTCCATTTACATATTCCAACATCACAGTGTAAGTAATTTTGGACCCAAATGTATTTAAAGCCCCTCTAAAGTGTTGGGAGCCCCAAATTTGCCAAACATTTGATGGCAAAATTTCACCCAAAAATTTATTGTATCATAATGTGAAAGAGGATGTCATTTAAGACACACTTCTGCAAAGATCCCCCCCCCCCACCCCCAGCAAAAAAAGAATGTGTTTGAAGACATGTATTGATAAAAGAATACATAATTTGGGTTTTCTGTTGTAGTTACGTAGAAAACCTAAATTTGTTTTCTTTCATCAATATTCGACTTCAAACACATTCGTTTTGAAAATCCTTGCAGAAATGTGCCTTAAATCCTTTTCACATTATGATACAATTTAAGTGAAATTTTGACATAGAATTTTCGGGGCTCCCAACACTTTAAATGGGCTTTAAGTATGCATAGGGAATTTAAAATTTAATTGAATTAAAATCATTTAACAATAACAATATTGAGCAAATTACATTTGTTTTATTTAATATCAACGACAGAAAAACATTGACAGTTTAAAGAAAATGTAAAATAAGAATATCTTCTACAATCCATTTTCACTATACAAAAGTTAAATAAAAGAGACGCTAATCGAGTTGACAATCGTTCCATACTTTGAACGACCCGCAGTTACCCCTTTCATTCTTTTATTTTCCTTTTTTTGTTTATTGGCGCCAGTTTATGCTTGGACAAGATTTTCCAGTAGATGGTTGCCATGGAGACGTCGTTCTCGTCTGCCGATTAGTGGGTATGAAAAGCACTGTCTGGATGATAGCTCAAGCATTTACGCAGTAATTTAGGAAGATCTCATCTGTGTCTTCCAACAGCTGTGATCCAAATATATACCATCTATTCTCCTAACCGAACCCTTTCTCAGTCTTAACTAAAATTCAGGTAACGTTAAAAAACAAAGTTCATACGTCAAGACACATCTATTCCGATACTCCTGTGTGCTTATTAGCATTATATTTTCTTAATCTGTAATTTGCCTTGAAATAATAGTAATAATAAAAGATACTGTATAGCGCATATCACTATTCAGTCCCTATGACTATGTGCTTTGGAAAATTAGGAAGAGATAGGAAATAGTAAGAAAATACCATTCAAATTAAATACCAACTAAACTCAAACTTCATATAAGGAAAACTGCTCAGTTTGTGTTTGATTGATCACAACTTCAAAAATTCATAACTTTCTCATTTTTATTCGGATTATACTCAAACTTTCACTAACCGGTTCCTCTCATGTTTCCGTTTCAATTTAAACGAAGTTAATATCTGGGTGGATCTCCCCTTTAAGTAAAGGCGTTATAGAAATGCACGATATTTTAAATATTCAGTAAAACAAAATAACCAACAACAAAAATGACACATAAACGAAAAAACAAACAGAAAATAAAGAAACAAAACAAACCAATCAACCAACAAAAAAGAAATCACATTAAGAAACAAACAAACAAACTGCGAAGGTATTAGTTTCAGTCACCACTGTAGCTCAGATACTTTTACGATTGTTTATGGTACGTTGAACTGGCAGAGATGACAACTGAGTGAAATAGTTCAGTGGATCGAACAGAGCATGAGAACAATACTGGCTTCATGATCATTTAAATCAATCAATTTTAAAGAAAAAAACGCCTTGCATGGGGAGGTGTCTGGTCTAGTGGGTACGTTACCTGACTTAGGATCCCATGGTTAGGAGTTCGGGTCCCGTCGCGGATCTAATGTCATTCGGCAAGTCATTAATCTACAATTGCCACACTCCACCAAGGTGAGATAAATGGGGACCTGGCAGGAATCAATTCCTTGAATGCTATAGCGCCATAATGTAAGCCATGCTAAAGCCGGGGTATTAATTGTGGAGCGCCAGGAGTTTCAAGTATAACAGCGCTCTACAATAACACATTATTATCATTATTATTATTACAATTATTATGAATACTATTATCATTAGTATTGTTATCATCATTTTTATTATTGTGAATATCATTATTATTGTTATTATTATTATCATTATTATATTTATCATCATAAAAGGGTAAAATAGTAGCTCAAATTTCTACCCTTAATGACCAAACTCAAATATTTTGAAGGCAGGCGATATGAAAAGTGTATAAATATGTACATTTTTTGGTTATTTTATGAAAATTATTTCTCGAAAGTGGGGTTGTAGAGGGGGTGGGAGGATCGTGACCTCAGAGGTCAATGTAAACTATTACTTTCCTGCTAAGTTTAAACAGGTGTATGTGGCGTGCATTGGCGATGATGGATACCACATCAGGTCGAGTTTATGTTGACAGAGAAAACAAAACAGAGCATTAAAAAAAGTATTATTCTCATTGTAATAAAATTTTAATTTTAAGTATTGTGCCATCGGCTAATGAGAAGAGCTTTCTACAAAAGGTTGATTTCTCTTGGTAACCCACAGATATTACTTGTTATTTGGCTTTTCTTTTGTTATTGCATTTGTTATTGTATTTCGATTTTTTTGTTTTGGTATTGATTGTTATTGTTACGCGCTTTAAGGTTCATGGAAATTAAATGAAGAAAAAAAATGTTCAATTTCAATGTGATAATAATGTTTCTTCGTTCCGAAAAATCTTTAACAAGCGAAATAAAATTGGGCCAACATCTGCATTTCAGGAAGGAAAACAGAAAGGCGTCTCACATGTTAACCTGCTGAAGCTATTATATTCTGAAAAAATATAGAATAAAAAAACACAATCATATGATAGACACATATTGCAAACGGGGAGTTAACCTACCGTTTTCCAGTAGGTAGGCTAAATCATCTGTTCATGTTTTCGAAAATGAATTAAAGATATAGAGCATTTCCGGTCGGTTTCCACATCATCAGTGTTTGGGGATCCTCTTTGGATAAATTATAAAGAATAGCCCTACAATAATAGTTTTCTTTGTTTCTTTTCTTTTTTGTTGGAGGCTGCAACTTTAAAATTGTCGTGAGAAAAGTCCCTAGCAGCGGTACACCACCCACAGTCACGTGACCTAGCTTCAAAGGCGGGTCCTGTCTGGTCGAATTTCTGGAAAAGCGTTTGGTGAGCCACCATGTCAAGACTGTAACACGGAAAAATCATCAGTAGGGACCGTGGCGTAAACTGGTAGTGACAGCTTTTGCACCGGGATCTCTAGGAAGGGAATTTTCATCGAAAAGCAAGGGGCGCTGTCCGATGAATTTGAAGGTGGAAGAGGGGGGGGGGACCAGTTCTGAGTTTACCATCACAAATTACAACCAAGATGGTCAAAGGGTCATCAGTTGTTGTCATCTACCGACGGTGTTGTTATCTACTCCATGTTAAAACTATTTTATTGATGTATGAATGTATTCATGATGTGAACTAAAATGTCGATTTACATACCGTCTGCTGAAAACAGAAGGGTGTTTACCATATACTTTCAAAAGTTAACGCCCTTCTTGCTCTTAACACACATAGTTTTCTATCTTAATTTTGCATGTAAAACCAATGAAAATATAATTTCTATTATTACGATAGGCCTATTGATAATGCCAATATTATATCGACAAGGGTCCTACGGTTTGACAACAGTTAACAACAGAGGTAACGAGAGAATGACGATGAATGGGAGGGAGCATCACCCCCATGCCCCTCTCAGCGACGCCACTGTGGTAGACCACAAGGATGTGTCAGAGAGATGAGGAGAGTGAAGTTCTGAAGGGGACAAAAACGCAATTGCGCCAGAAGTCATTTCGGTGATCCGTCCTTAAGAAGAAGTTAATGCTTGATTGCAATAATGGTCTTTTTAAAGAAAAAGAAATACGTAAAAATCATGTAATGATGTATACTTGAAAAGCGATATAGGAATTTTTACATATGAACGTAGTTTTGACAACAAGAAAATAATATGTCCTCCGAATAATGTGAGGAGGATAAACCTTTTTCAGATGGAGTACCATTTACACAACAAATATGGCAATATTTCCCTGACATCATTTTTAAACACTGTTTTAACCCTTGTGAAATAAATATACAACATATTTTTCAACACAAGCCAGAAGGAAAAAAGATCCCATGACAAAAAAGACAGCCTTAAAGGATACTACAGTTTTGTACCAATAGAAGGATTGTCGATTCAGGTAAAAACCGGTCGACAATAAGCTATCGGATGCGGTTGGTTTGCGAAACATTTTTTTGTTTAATTAGAAAGTGTAACCTTAGGTAGAATGAAGAAGGGTGAGAAAGAAAGAGAGATATTTATCTATATATAAATATATATGTAGCGAAGAGGGAGAAAGAGAGAGAGAGAGAGAGAGGGAAGAGAGATGGGCTGGCCAGGGTGACAGATAGAAAAAAAGAAAGGAAGAGAAATAGAGTGAGAAGCAGGCAAACAAATAAAAATGACTACATTCACAATGATAAAGCTTAATTAAAAACTGAATTATGAATCCCCTATATTTGTCAGCAAGGGGACTTAGAACGCTAACATGTTAATATGTTACCATTTTTTTAAAAATAGCATATAAGAAGTCCAAATGAAAGAAGAGACAGAGGGGTACGGCCGAACAATTATGAGAAAACGAAAATTGATCTGCCAGAGCATGGACCATGGCCAGAGTCATAGAGCAGTGCAATTTCGACAACATTTCAGGAGAGAAGCGGTTGTGAGAACGACAATGAAAGAGAGATAGAGAAAGAGAAGGAGGGTAGAGAGAAAGAGAGAGAGAGAAAGAGAGAAACGAAATAAACAACGACAGAAAAGAGAGGGATATATTGGATAGCGATTAGAGAGAAAATTTATGATTATTTTAGGGTGTGTTCGTGTGCGTTGTGTGTGTTAATGCGTGTGTGCGTGTGTGTGAGAGAGCGAAAAAAGAGAGAACGGAGAGAGTGAGGGGGAATTTGATGTGTGTGCGTGCGTGTGCGTGTGTGTGTGTGTGTGAGAGAGACCCCCACACACATACACACCCACACACACACACACATACACACAGGAGAGAGAGAGAGAGAGAGAAAGGCAAGATGAGAAAGAGAGAAAGATATACATGTATTTATACATAGAGAGAGAGAGAGAGAGAGGGGGAGGAGGGGGTGTGGATATCATTGTATGAGTTTTCCATCTGGATTTGTCTATGGCTCATTTGGCGTGTCAAGAAATTCAAAATTGCCCTGTGAAACACATCCAGTAGCTATACTGCCACATCAGGCGCATTGACGTGGTATGACTAATATATATATAATGAGTACAGCTAAAGCTTTGTTTAGTCATCCTCTTCCATGAACAAGAAGCTGATTTGTGCCTCAAAGAAACAAATATTTTCACCTGTATTAATTCTGAAAAAGACCCCATTTAAGACATCATCTTTAAATATGACATAAGATTTTGAATCACCGGAGATCATGAAATCTTTTTATCTTCATTTTGGTTGAACTACGATGTTAAAAACGTAGTGATGATGGTAAAAATATATTTTCCTATGATGTATTATGATTTCAAAGAGTTTTAAAATATCGTAGGCCTACATTAGAAATTAAACAAAAACAATAATACCATGAGTTATTTATATTTCGGCTTCCTCATGATCATTTTCTCAATTAATTGTATATCAATCACAAATATCATATGTATTTATATACAGATGATATACAATTTTTTTATTTTTTTTGGGGCTTACTACGTGCGGTTTATAAACGCATTAAAAGAAAAACAATAAAAAGAAGTGAACAGTTCTTGAACAATATTATCCCAAAATATATTTTCAAGCATGTTGGGATTAGTTTAGTGGATTGACAACATTCTCCCTTTTGGTATATAATGTTTTACTTTCACTTCTCTAAGTTTTCTAAGTGTGATATAATTTCACGAAAGACGCTTCTCTCCATTAAGGCAAGGATTCACACGCATTTCGTCTACACACGCGCGTGCATTAGTGGGATTTTATGAGCTCCGGTACTTCTTGCACGCGCAAATCACCGCTCACGCGGCCAGCGGATCACTGAAATATCTTGCGCCGAGATTGGCCGTGACAAGAATACCAGGTGCATCGTAAAGTGTGGAAGGTCGAAGGTTAGAGAAATAAAAAACAAGATGGAGGCCTTAATTTGTGTCGATTATTTCACGTGTCCAGTCATTTAGATTTGAGGAGGGAAGTTAATACAAGAGATGTGTAAATGGAAGGTCGAACAGATGCGAGTTCACGAGCGATATGTACCGTACGCTGTAAATGAGAATTTACGACTTCAGTTTATAAAATTATTTGAATAATCAAATTTATTTTACAAATTCAAACATTGGACGTAATCCCCTGAGGAAGTATCAGTTGGACAGTTTGAGTCAGTAAAAACGTATTGAACAGAAGGACGAACAACATTACGTACAATTCGAAACAAGGTTCAATGTTTGAAAACCTTCGTGTTTGAGAGATTACTTAAATCACATGTACATGTAGTAAGATAAAGCAATTTCTAATATTACAAGCCTCATAAAAATAGCTGTTACATTTTTACCTCTTCTAGGTAGAATAAACTGGAGTAATAATATTTTAGTTAGCTGAAGCAAAATCTTTCTACTTTCTAATTGGTGATTTACGACATTAAATAACTTCGTTTGAATGCGTTTCTCTCCAAGTTTAGAATTGTCAGTTGAAACCAAATTGTTCGTTTTTCAACATTCTCTTACTTATGAAAAGTCCATTTGTTTATTCGTAATGGAAATTTACATCGTTGTACATATAACACGATAGCGAAGAAATCACCATAAGTGCAATGTCAATAACCTATTGTATATGCCATAGAAATCATGTTCGTGTTACGTAATACATCATTGTAATGTTCGCATTTTCAAAAGGTGACGTACGAGGTAATTTAAATTGCATCAGTTTGAATTTTTTTTTGGCGATCTTGTAACCAATCTGTCTGCCCGTCCCACCTCTCTCTCTCTCTCTCGTTTATTCTTTCTTTTACATCCGCTCATAATATGATAATTTCTGCAAATATGTTTTTTTAATATGATTAATATGCATTTGAACGATCACTAGTGCCTATTGATTATTAATTTTTCGTTCTCAAGCGTGTTAAAATAAGAACATCTCAAAATTGGTAGAATTTTACGAGAGTTTTATGCAGTAAATCTTCAAATTTGCTAAAACAAAAACTCAAATCATTCTATGCGTAAATAATTTCCATTTTTCCTCTACCAATAAGACTGGCGAATGTTAGCAGGCCCCAAACAATGTACAAGCCCTGCAATTTTCCGGAAATATATGTATTAGGCCTACATTTTTATATGATTTTCATAACAACAAAATACACCAAGAATGATGAATTTCACACAATGAGATTTTGTTTTTATAGATTTAATTCACAAAACACTGCATTTATTTCCATCGATTCATACTGAACAGTCTGAACTATTATCTGCAAAATATTTACAAGATCTGTACAAATAAAGTACTTGACAGCATGAGACAATAGTGACTTTGAAACAAGTACAACATAGTACCTTTTGTGAAAGATTTGTACTTAGTTGTGTCATCATAAAATCCTTCTAATACATCATTTTTCTACATAGTATTGGCCAGTATTAAAACGGTTTTCCATTTCAACAGTTGCCATTTCAATTCAACAGCAAATTTAAAAAGATGTGTGATTGAAATCTGAAAATGTTTCATTTGATAGAGGAAATACATGTTATCGAAATACAATCTTCGTATATAGCCCCATTTTTTGTATAATTCCACATGAAATAATAAGTACAGCCCGGGAAAGAACCGAGGCTATACATAACGCTTTAAACAAATGGTTTTTGTTGCAAATTTACGTTATGAAGTCACAGTAATCTCTCTCATTACAACTATTAATTTCTGCAAAGTTAGTTTTGTCGTAACTATGATTTTAAAGCACGTTAAGCAACATGACATACAATTATCCATTTCCATGAAGTAGACAGTCATTTGGTATAACATCTAGACAGTTTCAAACGCAATTAAAGGTACTCAATCCTACCTTCAAAGTCTAAACTTTGTTGGACCATTAATCATTCACATGTGAACGGCGTACTGCATTCAAATATTTCATAGCACATTCTTGTAAAGAGAAGAATGTGAAATAACACTACTTAATACCTAACGTACTAAAGAGATTATCAATTTCAAAATAAGGAATACATTTGATTTGTTCTCGAGTATTCAAGTTGAAATCTATACTATTTGGAGGTATCTTTGCAAACTCGAAGTACAAGGAACCTGGAGGTTGATGCAATGGGACGCGATATTCTTAGATGTATACACAAATTATAATCTACCCTGTAACCTAGGTCCGAATTTGTCACATCTCTGCCACGAAAATGTGGTTTATGAATAAATACTTCACCATATCTGGACCAGTTATCGACCAAAATGGTTGACACAATGTTCTACCAATTCATATGCAGCTTCACGGTCTGGATATAAAATTGTAGGCCTATATAAGGGTTAACGGCTAAATATCAATAAAGAATCCTGTAAAGGATGTTATTTTATTTCATTTATTAGTTTCTGCATCATCTTTTTGAGCGTGCATTTTAATGAATATACTTGTAGTCATAAATCTGACACAACATAGTGAGTTGATTAAAAGAAATACAAAAACCTACTCCGAACCACAGGTACTGAAAACACCAACATAAACGACATATTGTGTATTCAGTAGTGGTCCTCAAACACACGGTTCGAGTTCATTTTGCTTATCCCGATCTATCATAATACTACCAAAGCCGTGCATGTATCGTTCAGTTGCGTATTTTGATATTTAGTGTAAATTTCAGTTGATTTCGCGAATAAATAATAGTTATTATCTCTTATAATTTTCTGAACTCGAGACAACGAAAACAATGAAAATATTAAAATCGTGTGACAGATATATAAGAATGTTAATATGGTTAAAATACAATATTATCCAGTCATTGGTACCCATATATCCAAGCATACTACAGTGTAATTCAATTTTGAACGATGTAAACATGTAAAATAGGTAGTACTGTTAATGAAATAAAAAATATGGGTAAGCAACTAAGCATTATAATGTTGGGTCATGGATTTCACTCAAAATCTTTATTCTATGCATTAAATTGTCTCTAGGTTGCCTCAGGATAACATAATATAGAAACACATGCAGGGAACAAAATACTCCACAACAGATTGGCGATACTATCAAATCAGTATGCTGCTCATTAAAAAATATTAATAATTAAAAGGGAAATTAAAATAAAAAAAACAATTCTTTTTCTTGAGGTACGTGAATACAAAAAATGAAATCGATAGGTGTTAATTTCATGTGAAGATTTCCTTTGAAAATACGCTTCGTCTGGTCTTTGCAGTTATGAGGTTAAATGACATGAAAATTGTCGAACAATATCACTTTCAGTGAGCTAGAACAAAACATATACTAATCTATACATTACCACCTTAAAACATAATTGTACCGAGAATATGCACGTCATAGTATATCATAGAAATTTCTCTCAGTGAGGCAACATGAAGAACTACATCAAGATCAAATTTCGCTCTTCACTCTTCATTGCAAGAATAAACTCCAACCCCACTTTTTATCTATATTCTACAATACTGCATATAAACCATTTCTTCAATAACGTATCATATTTTGCTTAAAGTCTCTCGTCTTTACAAAATATTCACAAAACTATATGTTACAATAATGAGGAAAACATTCTCTACAACCATTTTATAAGCATATTGTGCTGCAAACATTAGAAATTAATAATCTTCATTATTTTCAATGGCAGCGAAATTATCCGGTTGACGGTAAGCATAAACCAACGCTTAATCGATAAGTTTTAAAGACCCACAGAATAAAGAAACAATTAAATATATATCCAATCAAAATGGACGATTTCCCACAATGCAAAGCGCGCAGACTTCCGAGATGCAGAAACGTGACATGTCAAAGGTGAAAAGAGCTCAGTATGTTATGTTGCACCATACTCAGTAGGCTTTATGTATTCAAACGTTGATCAGAAATTCAAACAGTACTCGCTTACCACAATTCTTTACACTTATCGTAATTACTGACGAAGTCATGAGATTTATTTAACAGTTAACACCAGAGTCTTGGTCACAGCGAATCTTTAAGTTGTCATTGTGTCGAATTGTGCTCTGAATTCTTTTATTGTGAACATTTAGTTCATCGCGGTTTCATCAGATGAAGAAAAAAAAAGATGGAAAAAAAAATTCAAGCTGATCAATACAAACGTTCGTTGTTGCAAATGCTGAACAGATAACTTCGAAGACAACTGTGCCTCGATATTGTAATGTAGACGCTAATATCACAAATATTTTTTCTTTACCCCACCCCCATCACCCCCCCCCCCCTTTTGTTTAAAACGGAATTGGCCTCCAAATACAAAGAACACCAGTTCGTTGCAATCATTCCTTTCCTGCGTTGAAGCATTTTAAAAGCCTACAGCAGTTTCACCATAGCATTTGCTTGAGTCATGAGATGAGTTGAGCCTGTGATATAGGAGGCATCCGTCTTCCTGATATTAGCTCTCTATAAGCCTGCAGTGGTCTTCATAAAGCATTTGCTGGATTCACGAGTTGGTTGAGCCTGTGATGTAGGAAGCATCTACCCTAGAAGCATACAGCCGCTCTCCCATAACATTTGCTGGAGTCATGAGTTTAGATGCGGCCCGTGATGTGGGAGGCATCCACCCTAAAAGCATGGAGCCGTTTTCCCACAGCCTTTGCTGGAGTCATGAGGTGATAGAACATATGATATGAGAAGCATCCATCTTATCTCATCATGTGTGTGGGATGCCGGTGAGCCATCATCGCTTCCATGTCCAATGGTCGCATGTGCTGAAGGACGAAAAGGATAATTAATAGAAAGGGAGATAAAAAGGAGAAATTATTACTTTTCAGTCTCAATTTATTTTAACAGTCATATCCCACGATATGCCTAACCTGCTTATGAAATGCAAATAATTTATTTACGTAATTTCTGTAAATACAACTGGAATTCATCAAATAAATTTCTTTGCCGCTATATGATAATGATAAAGCCTGGAGTAAATTTACGTATGTTTGTAAACAGGCTACCAAGGAAATGAACATAATAATCGAATACTAAAAGGAATGAAGATGTTAGATTTACATTCATGCATTCATGACGTAATGATGTTTTCAGTAGAATACCGAAAGTATTTACAAGACACCGTCACAATGTTATAAATAGTTATAAGCATGCACATCGTAAAATGAAACTGTTACACTATTAGTAAAAAGATGTTAATTTTTTTTAAACTTTGATATTCATCCTCAGAAAGTAAGTAAATATAGGTTAATGGCATAACGAAAGTAAAATTTCGACAAAGTTCCGCGACCAAGGTCCATTTTATGTTTTAGGGAAATGGTGTTCGTCATTGCTGTTTCCTAAAGACAATATCGAGTTCTGGGAAAGGTAAATAACACGAGTTTAAGCGACTTGATGTAAATTAAAAAACAAAAGTGTGACATCTTGATATAGACTTATAGAGTCACTATTCCGTGAGAACCGCGGTGTTCCTTTCTCATCCTTCTATTTTGATGGGGGAGGGGAGGTGTCAGTCGGTCAATATTCAAAGAATATCACAAAATTAGGCGGGAAAATAATCTATAAGTGTAAAGCCTCACAAACCTGCAGCTAAAACAAAGGGGGACAGGGCCTAAAGTCATTTTTAAAAGCCTTAAACCTGTCACTCCTTCACATCTTCAAATCATGTTCAATCTAGTTAGCCGACAAAGTCGAAAATCCCTTCTAGCGACACCCCTGTATATGAGAAACACACCGTTCCTAAACTGTTCAAAACTTTTAGAACCATATGCCCAGGCATCTTCAAGACAGATTTCTTGAAATGCTTTACTGAAACAATGTCCTATCAAAACTAACCACGCTGGAGTTGTTAGTCATATCGGACTTATTTTAAAAAGTAGCTTTTACAGGAACAGGAAGCAGCTAGATGAACGTTGTAAAATGCAGCAACAATATCTCTACAGCCTTAGAGGTATAGCCCCAAAGGAAAAACTCTTGGAAAACTATGGCAAAAAGAATGTATTAACCCAAAATGAAATGTTTACAAAATAGACATGACCTTTTGCGGACTTCCACACTCATTACTACGCTGATATGTAGGATAAAATTAAAGAATTGATCAAATAGCAATACTCGTCTTACTGCAAATAACTTGCTAGGAAACGTAAATATTGGCACGTGTGAGTTCTAATGGGCAATGTATGCTACTGTTTTCACATGGTTCGAGATAGTAATCACTTCTGTTTCGTACGTCTAACCAATAAAGCCGCGGGCTTGTTTATCTCGATGAAACATACATTAGTAGTAAGATAACTCCTCAGACTATCAACAAATCTCTGTCGCCTAGCCCTTCCTGGTTGACCTTTCTGACTGCACTTTTCGTGGTCCTGTGTCCATGGTGTCTGATGGCGCTGACCTGGGGTCAGCTGGGGTCATCGGTTTGATCCAAGGTCTACTTCCGATCACGTGGGCACACGAAGCATTGTTACAGGTCGTTGAGACAAGGGATTGTGCTAGTAACATCCACGTTGAGACCAAGAAGCTTAGCTACAACTCCACACTTCTTATTGAGACCTGGACCTTGTTGAGACCAAGGAGTTTTTATGTGGCAGGTCTTGATATGGCATGTTTCTATTTGAGGTTCACCCGTTCTAACCGTACATGGTACATGCACGGAGACCTACATGTGCCTAATTTATTAATTGTAGTTTATTTGAATGTACAGATGTTATTTTGTTTATGTGAGTCTTGGTCGAAGCAGGAATGTGGATCATTACAAAAAATAAGCCATGATGTACTCAGTATTACATTATTAATTGTCAATGATATATAGACCTATATATTATATTATAATAAATTATAAATATAAAATACGATGAAATATCAAAATGCTAATAGTATGCATGTTGTTGCATGATAATTTTATATAGGTACTGTCTCAATGAAAGCCTGGCACGGTGTCTTTATACATGGGGTGAATTTCAATACATTTCATCCTGTATTAGCCAACAAAATGGCCATTGGGCCGAAAATTAACATGATTTTCTCAGAAAATCTTCAAATAATTAAAAGAACAAAAATATCATGTCGATCACAACTTGAGATTAACGATATGAGTATGCCATACTATGTAGTTCAATCATCCAAGTGATTTTGTTTAAATTTGTTAGCATTTCTCAAAGTTCAAACACTCGTTTATTCCATGAATATCTGTTGGTAAGCGACCGGTGAATCAGCACAACATAACTCCGATCACGATGTTAGACTCGACTAAATATATAAACATGTTATGTAACTTGGAAGCTGGAAGTGATGTCGCAATTCGAGTTTCCTCTAGCGGTTTGCCGGTGGCTTGGTACCGGGGAAGTTGTGGGTCAAAACACCAACCCGTTACCTTAACTTCCACTCCACAATTACGTCTCCTCTGATTCAATCTGGGTTTTTTTTGTTGGTGGTTTTTTTATTGTTGTTACAAACTTAAATTATATTACATTAAATATATATATATATATATATATGTATATACATATAGTCACGTCCTTATTTCGTTTATTTGGAATTATTAATTTCAATTCTTACATGACGTTCTCCTAGTTTTCTTCCGCCACATATCCTATTTTGGTGTAAGGACATATCTTAACATATTACTTTTTTCTTAACTTAACACAATAATATTCTGAAAGATCTAAGATTATTTCAAACTATTATCATCATCCATCAGTTGACCTTCTCCACATTACTTTTGCAGCAATATGTGGGTCCATGCTGCAACATCGTATTCTATAGGGTTTTTGTTGTGAAGCCAACTCAACTATATTATACTTGTTCACCTGAAAAGAACCACGACTTTTATTTCGAAAATCACAAAGAAACGGAAATCTCGGTCGAATTTGATGTTAGGGAGTCATTTTCTGCATATTGCCATAACTTTATAAGGAGTGCACAACATTGTCCTATTGATCATGCCATGTCCTCCGCTTATTACTAAACATGATGCACGCAAATTAGTGGCAAACTAATTGTCAACTTGATAGCATGGACCTGAACTAAATATTAATCAACTAATAATGTTATTTATTGCAGTTCATCAATTATAGACCTTTATCATGTATATAAAGAAGTTAGTATGGTTTATGAGCTTTAGTATTAAAAATATCATTCCTTTTTTTTTGGTCTGAATAAGTACGTGAGACTAAAGATCAACATATTGATATTGTAGTCCCATGTGCATGGTATACGCGTAGGTCTACAACCCACGCTGCTTGATACCGAACCACACCATTCACCGGTCCGTCCATGCCTCTAGCCACTCGTTGGAGATCGAGGGGTAAATGGATACAATGTGGAGAGCAATAGAGGAAACACGGCTTACTGCATGATTCATCACTTCGGAAGTAATAGTTTACAGATGTAACCAAGTGAGTAGCGATGGGATTAGGAGTATTGGCTTAGGATTGAGGGTACTCACGAGTTCTTGTTCTAGTTCTAGTCCATCATTGAGGTGTTCGGCAGGTAGTGGTAGAAAATCAAAAGTATCATAGTTTTAATTTATCTCTCTTTTTTAGTCTTCACAAACAATATAATTGAAGCATTGCCAACAACCTTGATCATCCACATGCAATAATTTATCAACATCTTTACACGTTTTTTGAGAAAGCCCAGACCTCATCTTTTATCTCGACATGCTCCACGAAGAGGGTTTGAGAACAGATATGGAACATTAACTGAAATGCGCTGTTTTCTGCAGGCTTTATATGCCATAGGTTCTTATACTATAATTTCAGTTGACCAGTCAAGGCAAATTATCGCTTTGCAAAAAATGTCATTGTCCAAGAGACAAATTTAGGGTACCTTATGCGGTGCTTTTTGCATCGGCTTGCCACATCGCTATTGTATTATTTGTTGAATGTATCTATAACGTTCTATGTTGAAAAAAAGAAAAGAACATCCTTTATGCAAACCCGACCTTTTTTAAATCATCATCATAATTGGCTGAATGCACAGACTTTCATGGTCAATATACCTTGTAACTCCTATGTTGGATC
The DNA here is from genome assembly GCA_037976565.1 of Mesocentrotus franciscanus. Taxonomy (NCBI): domain Eukaryota; kingdom Metazoa; phylum Echinodermata; class Echinoidea; order Camarodonta; family Strongylocentrotidae; genus Mesocentrotus; species Mesocentrotus franciscanus. Next base: position 14,935,836 of record CP137683.1, read on the forward strand.
CACAGACGTGTTATTATCAGCATTAAAAGATATAGTTCCAAAACTCTATTTCATAAATTGTAATTGACCGATTTTACAGTCGTTCTAAGTATTTTACTGTGACCATCGTGCATTATAAAGATGGTGAAGACACGTTCAATTGAAATGTGCTTTTCCATTTTTTTTTCTTCCTGGATCTAAAATCTTAACTAAGAAAGCCTAACATTTCAAAATTATCCAAATTAAATTATATTTCCCTTGAGATAGTGCCCGAATTTACAGTCGTTCAAGTATTTTATGGTGACCATCGTGTGTTATAAAGATGGTGAAGACACATTCGATTAAAATTTGATTTTACAGTGATCTTGTCCTGCATCTAAAATCTTAGGAAAGCCTAAAGTTTCGGAATTATCAAAATCAAATTATATTTCCCTTGAGAACGTAACGCTGAAAGATGAATTGAGAAAGATGAGTCATCCCTCGTCACAGCTTTATCAGGGAACAATCAATGTAAAAAGTCTGGTGTAGATGATGATTTGGAAGGTTATCTTAGTCCAACTTCTGTTGTCAATTTGCGAGGGATTTCAGATATTATGTGGATGATTAGGGTTGTTGATCTACCGTGGGAACAACATTATGAATACCAGATTCTAAAATAAAAGAAGGAACGTTCGTCACGGTAAGGTGCCCCACTTTATACCAGCCTGCATGCACTTCAAAAGATATTGTTTGTTTACTGCTTGCCAAACTTGCCTGATACAAATGTTTTAGTTCATGTGTTCACTCTATTCTCCTTCACAAGAATCGTGATGATACATTAGGTAATAATTATGAAGGGACGATGAGAACTTGTAAAGGTAAAATTATGTGGAACTATCTCATTTTTACCTAGGCCTATAATGGCCTTCCATTCAGAGGAACTTGCTTTAAAGATTTGTTTCCCTTAACAATATTGCTGATCTCACAATCCTCTAAAATAATGAAGTTTGCCAAAACGTGTACCTAAACGCAAAGATGGAGGAAGAAAGGACGTAACAGAAACAAGTGAAGGGGAAGCAGTAGAGAAAGCAGAAATGGACAAAAATAGGGTGCAATCTAGAAAAACAAAGAAGGCGACGAAGAAGAAGGAGGCGGAGGAGGAAGAGAAGAAGAAGAAAAAAAAAGAAAAAAAAAGGAAGAAGAAGAAGATATTAAGTGTGGAAGTTCAACACCAGTCAAGTGTTGTTTACATTGATCTGACCCTCTAGGTCATGTTGTATTTTCCTTTCATTCACTTCCAATTCTCCTACCTACTTAGGGCCGAGTCAAAGTGTTACACACCTACATCGGTGAGGAAAGAAGAGTCGGAGATGGGGGTAACAAGAGCGGAACAGAATCTTCCACCGAAGGGAGTGATGCGAGCCCGGTGGGAACCCACAAAGAAACACCAAACTTTATCCTATTCCCAACTTGCAAGGCGAATTGAGAGAGATAAGAAATGGGATGCTTTACCGACAAGAATTTAAAGATATGACATGACGCAAAATTAATCAAAATTGTAAATGGAAGCTATATTTTTAGAGTACAAAATGTTTCCCAACATATTTATTGCCCTATTCTATCACAAAATCTATCTAAATATTGTGAACGCTCTTTTACTACAAAGTGAATACATTACTATATTGCATATGCATGTTTATTATTCTAAATCTTCAGGCGCACCCGAACCATGGCTAGGTGCCTCTATCTATGCCAATAAAATGCTAAATTAGGTTAAATTTGGCTGGATTTAAAAAAAAGACGATCGAGATTACCCAAGTTGGGCATAAAATTGCTGAACGTGCCTAAAGTTAGTAGACAGGTTGTTCACATATTTGCCATCATGTTGGGCAATTTGGTTGGGCATCTGGCATCTTAAAAAGTGTAAGTGCGTATTGTAATCATTTATATAGATACATAGATTCATTTATTATGACCTCACAAGAGAAAGGTATAGACACACGTACATCACAGAGGTATGATCTAGTCTATTTCTTTGTGCCCCATCGTTCTACCCACACCATTCTACACCGAATGCCCTCACGGGGGAAGAATTCGGTCCATTCCAAACAATGTTGATCAAGTTGATAAAAGTTGATACAAGTGTTGGAAGCCTAGTCCCGCTAGTGACAGATCCGACACCCAAATCAAATAGAACCTAATATTAGGAATATATTCCTACGTTATCATATTGCCAGGCAGCTATCATCGTGCCCAGGCCTTAGCTGTGTTTGAATAGTATACCATATCTATGATGCAATGCCAGGTATTTCGGCGAACTGTAAAATAGAATTTGAAGATGATGTTGTAAAGAAAGGAAAGGTGGTCATAAAGGAGAAGTAAAATGTAGAAAAATACGAGAAAAGGGGGAGAAGAGGTCTTACGAGAAGAAGGAAGATATGTTGAAAGCGAGAAAGGAGGGTGGCTGGCGTAGCAGATGAGAAAGAATGGGGATAAAAAGAAAACAAAGAAAGAGAGCCCATGTCTAAGATGAATACGAAGAGTTAAAGATAAAGAGATAAAGAAAGGGTGTGGAATCGATCAGAAAAGGTTGATCATCTAGCATATAAGTATTGGTGTGTACTGCAAGGTTCTGGAATCATCAAAATGTTAAGAAATTTGGCCCAGTCTTTGTAAAGTTACAAGCACTGTACAAAGAAAGATGTACATGGGACTACACAAACATGTGGCATAAAAATCCGTCCCGATTTTTATGATGTTACATGCCATATTTAGAATATTAAGGCATTTGAAGAGCCATGCTTTTCGGGGAACATTTTTTATCTGATGTTCTTCCACACTTGCATAATAACGATGATAACGCTCACAAATTATTTTTCACCTCTCCCCAGAACTCAACCTTCTCTTTAAGTGGTACATGTATTAGCCCATTATGAACATGATGGAGATGGTTTCTTTGTCGATGTTAACATAATAACAGCAAATATTTCTTTCTCTTGCCCTGGGGAAGAACAACACATATAATGTATTATACTCATGTTTCGTTTCATTCAGACCCAAACAGATGACATATACCATGTATAGTTCTATACCTTGTTTATAAGTAGGATTTGTCCCCCTTCTTTTCTTTTATTTGTTTTACGTTTTTACGTTCTTCTAATTTTCATCTTGATTTTCTCCCCCTTATTTCTGTTATTTCTTTTCTTCTTATTCGTCCACAAATGTCCTGCTTCTCTAGGTTTCTTTCCCATTCAAAAACATTAAGATCTACCAAAGACAAATTATTATGATAGTTGAGAAAGGAAATAAAGGGGCATTCGACTTCTTGAATATACACAAAGATAACCCAGCCCAGATCTATCTCTTCCACACATGAACGAGAGCTATTGGAATATTCCTGGAATTTAATACAACTCTCTGAAATTCGGATATACTCCCATGTCTCTCGTAAACATAATGCGAAACAGGAAATAGTTGTATGGACGATAAATGGCCTATTAGCGTATGTACTATGTGGCGAGTTCAAGGCTTAGCACTCTATAATGCATGTATTTTCAAGGAAATATTGGTATTACCGGGTCTGTACGAATGGAACTTTTTTTTGTATCGACCTTTGATAATAATTAATATCTATACTTAGTATAGCTTTCAATCGAAAAGTCCATACGGCCTATACACTCACGGTGAAATACAAAGAATACGAGTAAAATGCAGAAAATATAATTTTATAAATAACGTGTAGTTAGAATTTCCTTGGTTTTTATCTTGGTTTTATGTTGGGTAAATTGTGCAAAAGTTATGAATTCTTGTAAGGAAATTTTGAATGAAAATTGTTCATTTAAAAAAAAAAATCACTTAACGTGAAGAGGATTATGATTTGCTACGTCGCGTAGTCTACTGTTGAGATTTAAGGTTAAACTTTCTTTGGGGACAATATAATAATTCTTGTCATTTTGTGTTAGTTTTTCTTACACATGACAATAATCTTATCTAGAGGGTTCCCATCCAAAATTGACCATACACACTAATACCACACCGCATATAGCGTCCATGTACAGTAATAGTGGGGAAAAAGACAACTGAAACCAAAAGAAATCATCTACAACAATGCTACTTGCTGATTTCAGTCAAGGTATATGGTTCCCCTAGCAGTAACAAAATATGCCTGATTTCTCGACGTTAGCAATAAATCAGACTGGAAGATTATGGTGACCTACATTTTTCTACCGTCTCCCACTAAAGAATGAAAATCCTGAGTGAAATCCTTCCAGATTACTGCATGTATCCCAAACCCAGGCCGGATATAACCAAGGAGATATTACTAGAAGGACCAGGGACCTACTTTCAGTTGGTACAATTCGAGTAATTTGTAGTAATCAGACAGGTTAGATGAATCAGAGAGCAATTCATATTTCTTGATACCTGAATGCAAAATCGAGAACAGAAACACCGAATATGACACGGTTGAGGAAAAACAAACAAACAAACAAACAAAAATAAAAACTTTTTTTTTTTTTAATAAACTGAATGAATTTCTTCTAGAGCTTGTCCGTAAAACTGCTGTTTCCCGGTTTTTCCTTAATAGAAGATTTCAAGAATTACAGCTATTCAGAAGAAATTGTTTAACCAGTTGAGGACAAATATGCTATTTTCGTAATGTAATCAATTTTAATGCAGAAATATTTAAGCCTCGTTACAAATTATTTCATCCACCTGTTACGAATAATACATGCACATGTATTTCAATAGTCAGAATGCGCTTTGTATACATTACGTGTTGTTAGCCTATAGTACTTAGTAGGACAAGCCATAATGTTTGTCCTACCTAGCAACAATGAATGCATGCAATTTACATTCTGACTAATGAAATACAATTATTCATGACAGGTGAATGAAGTAATTTGTAACATGGCAGTTAACAAATATTTATGCATTAAATTTGATTACTTTACGAAAATGGTCTATTGTCTGTGTTCTTTCAATATCATAGGCCCGTGTCCTATATTATCACGATGATTAAAACTTAACTTTTAATAAAAACTTACCCTATAGATGAAATATTGAATTGTGATACAAAAGTATGAGTTTAATTATAATTATGTAACCTTTATCTTCTACAATTGGAGAAGATAGAATATGGGTTGGTATAGTCGGTTTTAATATGAAAGATGTCAACAATTTATGAATCAGTTAGTCAGCTCATGGACCTACATGATCAGCTTCTAATACTAATGTTATAGTAATACAGAACAGGTGTATTTGTCCACATAAAGGCATCGGGTTCTCCATTTAAATATAAATACAGGTTAAAACCAAGGAAATATGTCACGTTTCCCATGTATAACTATAACCTCAACGAATACAATAATTCTGAATTGCAATGAGGGGACAAAAAGATTTTACCACTGACTTGATGGAGTCGCGTGGCAGCTGAACACAACAACCACATCTACCCCACCTGCTTGCGACAATCAGTGGGCCAGGCCGGGCATCAAACACTCTTATCACACCGTGGCATAGAAAGCCCACGACCATGTGCTACCAAAGAGGTGAAAGGGAGATCTCCTTGATCGTATCATGCTTTGATGTTTCTTTTGTCTGATAAAGATTAGGCGGAATAGGCCCTATCCAATGTGACACATGGCGATAAGGAAGAAAGTGATTCCCTTTCGTAATCTTTATTTTCTGTCTCACGCGGATAACAGTTAGTTACCCTGTTAATAACCAAAAGGGCGATAGTTCTGTGACAAACAATACGAGATAACGACCTTCAGGCTCTGAACATACGGTTTTCAATTGCTATACTGACCATGTGGGTGTGCGTGTGAGTGTGTGTGGGTGTGTGTGTGTGGGGGGTAAACAGACTGAAGTTGTTGTGTCATATTGCTGATAGATAGGAATGAATGATACGGCTTGACAAATTCTATTGATTCATGGGTCCGCGACCTGATGGTCTATGTTCTGTTGATATCAATAGGGAATTCTGGGAGGCATTAACTAATATTAATATTAATACTAAACTATGTAAAAATATAAATAAAAAGTAAGACATCATCAATAACTTGCTCCTTCAGAGTCCGTCATCACTTGGTTGCGATTCACCATAAAGGTGAGAAGCATGGTACTTGGTAGACTAAAGATATGATAATTGACAAAAATCAAAATAATAAAAAGGGCCCATCTTCATCCAAGTAGGAAAAGCGGCAGGGGAGGGCGGCGAGTGCCCTCTCACTACTGACCTTTGACCCATAACTTCAGGAGATAGAGCAAATGTTTGGTTTATTCATTAATTATTTTATTTCAATACAAATACATACCATTATTACAATATTTCATAAACAGTACGAAATTTCCAATTCCATTTCTCTGTAATCAAAATGCAATCATTACCAATCCGTCTAAAACAGACGCAGGACAGTGACCCATTCAGCAATAAAATGGAAAACAGCGATTCAAAAGACATATAAAACAGGAAGAAAGAGAGGGGCCATATGGAGTCGATTTCCGCGCCTAAAGACTGTAGCCTAAAAATATCAAATACGAGAACAGACGGTTGCCATCAGACACGCGAAGAAAGATTCAACGCGACTCTGTTTTGGGTACACACGAGTTTCACGCTTGCGGGACGAGTCCGTAATTACACGGGCATGTCTCCGGGTGGTCGAGTGATGGACGCTCGCTAGGGATTTACTGGGGATAGTAACTCGATCGTATCACCGAGACAGATTATTTACAAGAATATGGAAGAAAATGAGTTACATATATGAAGCAAGAACGTTACATTCTTCTTTTCGTTGATAAAAGAAAAATTGAAAACAGGGAAAGAATTGTTGTATTTTTGTCACCGTTTTTTCTTCCATGGCTTACAGAATATTTCATATTTCTTCATTAATACACCTACAAATACAATATATATTAAAGATACTATGTCCCTTTTGCAGCCAACATCAAATTCTGTAGAACTTTGCAGGAATTATGAATATGTCATGTATGTCCTATCTGTGAAATTTAAACGTTAGCAGTGTCCTAATATTCAAATTATGCAAGGAAACACGTTTACTTGCTAGACTTCACTGTCAGACACTATTGAGTGACTGACTGGCTTTTTCATCTTTGGTAATAACATACATAAAATGAGCTGTAAAGGATACATGAGCATTTGTCTACATCAATAACCCACTTCTTGTAATGGCCAAAATTAAACTGATTGAATCTTTGCGCAGCATAAAACGTATGACCATTCGGTACAATGGTCTGAAAATCAGACTATTACTTACTGGCTCTATAGCTCCTAAGTCGATTCGACAACTAATAGTCGTTATTTTCCCACTTAAAGACATTTTCAAGCCCCCTTTTTTACTAAGTTTTAAATTAGTATTGTCTTTCAAATGCCGTTGGAATTTAACCTTTTCATTTTTTTGGCCTGCAAATGGGACATAGTACCTTTAAAGATACTATGTCCCTTTTGTAGCCAACATCAAATTCTGTAGAACTTTGCAGGAATTATGAATATGTCATGTATGTCCTATCTGTGAAATTTGAACGTTAGCAGTGTCCGAATATTCAAATTATGCAAGGAAACCTGTTTATTTGCTAGACTTCCCTGTCAGACACTATTGAGTGACTGACTGGCTATTTTCATCTTTGGTAATAACATACATAACATGAGCTGTAAAGGGTACATGAGCATTTGCGTACATCAATAAGCCACTTCTTGTAATGGCCAAAATTAAACTGATTGAATCTTTGCGCAGTATAAAACGTACGACCATTCGGTACAATGGTCTGAAAATCAGACTATTACTTACTGGCTCTGTAGCTCCTAAGTCGATTCGACAACTAATAGTCGTTATTTTCCCACTTAAAGACATTTTCAAGACCCCCCCCCACCCCTTTTTTTAAAGGGAAGTTCTAAACTAGTATTGTCTTTCAAATGCCGTTGGAATTTAACCTTTTAATTTTTTGGGCTTGCAAATGGGACATAGTACCTTTAAACTGTTTCGTGTTGAAACATTAGAGTTATCATGTTATCATACACTATCATACATAATTAAATTTGGTCCTTCTTATAAAGAATTGGGAATGATCTGAATTAATCGCAGGTTTACAGCCTCCCATCTCTTATGTACATAGTTGCGATAATCGCAATCGCAAATTAGTTGCGATTCGTCCCGAATTTTAATTGTAAATCAGGAGGGGTTCTGTGTATTTTTAAAACACAAATATTCTTGATAAAATATCATGTGTTAATTTCTTGAAGAAAAAAAGAGAGGATAATACGTCATGAATATTAGTTAGGAATATATGGGCACACTATAAAATGTTTGGGGGTTCGGGGGCTTTGGGGTTTGTTGCATATATTTTTTACATTATGCCTGGCTTAATTGATATACAATCAAGACAAGAAAAAAATGCGGGGGGTGGGGACTTGAGAAGATATTCTGTGGGGCTCCCCCTCGAGAACAGCTACCTGCATGTTCCATAGGACTAATGGTTCTTAAAACATTCTGTATGATTATAAAAGGACCCTTGATATGAAATTTACAATTTTCCCCTGACCTCACAAATCTTTTTTAATCTTCCCTCTCATCTTGTGTTATTGACCTTATTGAAGAGGTTTGAAGTTTGTAGAGATGCTGGTACAATTCATCAGGGGGGTGTTTCACAAAGACTAAGATCGACTTTAAGTTGGACTTAAGTATAACAAGCCTTTCATGCCATTGGTTGCTATCCCAATTGGTCTCTAAATTATAATCTTTAGATAATATTTTTTCCTTAATAATGAACTATCAAAAAATGTAAACTCTGTAGATTTGAGACCACGATTTGTACGTCCCTTGAAAGACAAATGCCAGTAAATGGTAAGAGCAAACAGTGGCATGAACGGCCTGTTATACTTAAGTCCAACTTAAAGTCGATCTTAGTCTTTGTGAAACACCCCCCAGGTCATTATCATTAATACACAACTATGTACCATCATATATTTTGTAATAACTTATTTCACTAATTATTCGCTCCGATATAACTTTGGCCTGTGGCTTAGGCCCGCACATTTCAGGTCATGGTAAGTTCATACTCATTAAAATAAAATGCGAAAACTAAACAGAATAGTACGGCCGTAGTGTGTGATTTTGCGCTAAAAAGATCTAAAAAATCTAGGAAAATTGAGGAAAAAATAAAGAAGACAAAGGACAAAATTGGCATAATGTTACCTCACTTTTAAAACAGCAAATTAAAAGACTTGTCGTAACCCCCCTCCCCCCAAAAATAGTTAAATTAGGACTTCTACTGTCCAGTGTCTAACATTAAAGAAGATCACTCATTATTTGTAAAAGCAGGGACCTGGTACGTGTATATAAAGTGGACCTCCCCAATATACATGATAAAAGAAAAAATAACGACAACAAAATATACAAAACAAAACAAAGAAAACCATACAAAACGGTGTTTCAGACAAAGACCGGTCGATCAAGAACAAAACTTGTTATTTTGATAACGCCATGATTATTGAAGCTCTTATTTGTGAGGGTTTAGCCCATCACCTACAGTTGAATGTCATGCAAATAATACCATTCATATACATTATTGGTACATAAAGATGGAATTCAGTTGAGGTAAAATGAGAAATTGTAAAGGTGATACAAGGCAGAACTGCATGGTTCTCTTTTCTCCGACGCGGCTCATAGCTAATGATAATCAGGGCAACTTGACGAGATGCTCACTACCGCATGACCTATCTTTTTTCTTTCTCTCAATCAGATAATTAGAGCCTTCACGACACACTCTATTTCTTTCTCTATTTCTCATCAAATTCAAATGTATAACAAGTCAACGAAATGGACAACACAGGAACTTATCTTTCATCTAAAACTAAAACTGGAAAGCAGGATTTCATATCACGACTTTGACACTGTTATAACATTCAATGGGGAAACTGGGTAAAGCAAGATGACAATATAATTTAATTTCAAAATTGTCATTTTTGACAAGAGTCTGCTTTTAGATTTTGCACACTATATAACCAACTGGTATCAAAATAAGATATCAATAAACATTTTCATTTATTTTATTTTCATTTCCAAACATAAAATAAACGATATAACATGATGACATGTGCAGAGCATGGTTCCTCGGCCATTCTTAAATAGGGCGTACATTTCAAACAGAAAAGGTGTAAATGGGACCTTCCAATTTTCTATGTATTTCTTTCCCCTTTTCGAAAGGGCATATAACTAAACAATCGAACTCCAGATAAACTGACATTTTATCAAATATGAACAGACGATTACCGCACATGCAGACGGTCACATATTTCAGGTGTCCGACTTAGCGCGGGAGAAACAGCTGGTCACCTTTGATATTTTCTCCGTTGTAAAATGCAAACCAAAAGGTGTCAACTCCGCTTCGACGATTTTATGACATTCTGGGTCTCTTCACCTGGGACCATTTCTGAACCCCGAATACCATCCCTTCCTCTCAGAATTTGGATATTACCAATATTCGGGCAATCTCTCCCTCATTTTCTGACACGTGTCCGTTACCTTATATTCGGGCAGTGAGATGAATACTTTGCAATAATTTATTTTTTCAAGTAAAGAATGTGATGATAGAATTTAATTTTCACCACAAGAAAATGTCGAAAATTTTACTCGCTCGCTTGTCACGCTCGCAAAATTCAGAAACCAGAAAATTGACAATTGAGCAAGAGATGTCAGCCCGTATACGCATCTTGCTCCATTTGTAAAAGCACGTTTTGAAATGTCCTGGAGTGGATAAAGAACCTTATGTCAGTGCGCGTTGTAGTCCTAATGTTCAATGAGGACCCGATGACATGTTCCAATGGCGGATCTTTAATTGGTTAATTTGACCGGATCAGATACTATCTGCGGCGAAACGGACTCACTAATGCGATCCGCGGACTGAAAGAAGCCCGAATATGTGTCCTTGATGACATAGTCATTTCTATTATCACCTATCCTAACTACAGGCCCTAAATGGCCATGTGGATAAGGTAGAAGTATCAGTGGCGTAGCTCCGGTAGGGGGCGCCTGCTCGGTGCCCATAATGGGGGGTGAAAGAAGCCCTAATGTGTGTCATTGATGACATAGTAATTTCTATTATCCCCTAGTGTCACTACAAGCCTTATATGGCAATATGGTCTTGTGGACAATGTAGGAGAATTACTTGCGTAGCTCAAGGGTGGGGGCGTCTGGCAATGCCCACAATTGAATGGGGGGGTGAAAGAAGCCCGAATATGTACCCTTGGTGACACAGCCATTTCTAGTATCACCTGTCCACACTACATGTATAATGTACGTGGACAAAACTAGGAGCATAAGTGGAGTAGCTCCGGAGTGGGGGCAATTGCCCTATATCAAACTGAAAAAGAGGGGGGAAGTGAGATGGGAAAATAAAGCGACAGACGGAAGGCGAAGTGAAAAAGAAGACGATTCGGTCCTTTCCCCCGTCTTCCTTCACTCGCTGATCACGTTCATCTACGTAGTAAGACCGGCGCCCACCGCCCCCCCCCCCCACCCCCAAACATCACAATGCCCCTTCAGTGGTTTTATAAACCCACCATCCCATCTATCAAATAGATTGTAAAATTTGTAAAATGTTTGGAACAGAAATTGGCAAAGATAAACCTTGGCGATTTCTGCAACTCTAGGGGAGCTCTTACTAATTTTATTTCAGAGTCAAGGTCAAAGCGACCAGGGAGATGAGAATAATAGCTCTAAGCAATGAACTTCATGTTTTCATTTACGTAGAGAATAGACGTCTGTCATCGTGGTCGTGTTTTTTTCTTCTTCTCCCAACTAATAGTGTGTAAATGGCCCTATATCTGTGCCTTTGGAAACGGAAATAGCAACATCATTAGGTAATAAGTTGATGAAGGGTATCAATCAATTAACTTTTACCGACTACCGAAAACATCCGTTTCCTTCTGTTTTACGCAATTTTGATTAGAGACCCCAGAGCTACAAAGAGGTGCCGATGAGGAAAAACAATATTTGCCACGCCGAAGGAGATTATGTATTTGCGGTTAGGCGGCGGAAACAGTTACAGAATCGAGTGTTACATAATAGAATCCCCAGGACAACGTTTTGACCAAGACAACAGAAAATAGTTCAGTTGATTCCAGTTGGGATTGTATTTTGAAATCTATTGATATGCATCTCTTTTCTTCCATTAATCCACTTATTCATTCTTGTTTTCTTCTTACGCTTGTATAAAATAAACGAGGAAAAGGGAACCTATTCTCAAAAAATGCATTGCCCTGAATAATGATTTCTTTAGTCACTGTTGGATAACACTTGTCCACTATGAAAGACAGTCGTCAATAATATCAAGGAGTTATTACACTCCTTGATAATATCGACCTTTTCTAAGATTTGTACTTACTGGAAATGTGCATGTATTTTTATATAAATATCATATCATGAGCAACAATTCACTCATAACATGACTCTCCCCATCCCCAATACAGATATTTGAAGCTTGAAAAACATAATGATAAGTCGAAATGTTTCGAAGTCAAGTTGGATATTCATTTTCACAGCTAATTTCGAACTTCAATCGATCCATATCTATCTTCTAGCCCTCCTCTTAATCTTAATACTTATTTCGTTTAAAAATGTATTAAAAGGTGTTCCAAAGGATTTGTATCCAGTACTTGGTGTTTTTGTTCACATTTTTGTAGTTATTGATATTATTGTTTTTTGTATAGAACTAAGCCTTAAAACATCTGGATTTAATCACAGGCAGACGATTTTGTTTTGTTTTTCTTTCTGTGGACTTCCGTTGCATCATGCCACAGCCCACTGAATCGGTTTAGCCCACATATTACCTTTCGTAGCACTTGAACCTACTACGATTCATTGATATATCTTTAAAAATATATTATGACGTTCAATATCTGCATGGACCTATGTCTATGGTTCTATCAGGTGAAGATTCTCTGAATATATTCTTCTCCTGGAGTTCTGTATTAACCACATAGTCTAAAACAGAACAACATACTTGCATTGAGACCATCTGTCCATGGACTCGTCTTAACTTCCAACGTACACTTTATGAACATGAATATATATTATGACATGAATAAACATCTGGGGCCCGTTGCACAAAACTTACCATTGGTGGTGACTTTGCCATCAATGGCAACTACCATGGTAACAGGGCTCAACAGCCAATCAACATCAAGGTTTCCATCCATGGTAGTTACCATTGATGGCAAAGTTACCATCAATGGTAAGTTTTGTGCAACGGGGCCCTGGACGATATTCTCTGAATGTGTTACTCATAATCTTTAAACTTCCTCGGAGTTGTGGGTGGCCAAATTGAATGGACACAACAGCGGGACTACGGACCACGGGCATGCTGGATTTGCATGTACCCTACCACAAAACCCTCTAGGTACATGGACCCCTTGATGTAAGTATGAAATTCTGCAAGATTATGTTATATAGGCCTAAGTTTGTTTGTGTATGATAGTGTACAATAAAGGAACCCAGTAGAAGGGTTTTCTACAAAGCAAGGGGATTCTCTGGAAATTATCTGGTCTCACCCCGGTGTTTAAGATCAACCATGGACTTTCATGTGATCACGAAATGGGTACATCTAATCAAGGATATCTCCTTGATCTAATCTACCATGGGGATGATGGGTCTTTTATTGAAATGATCTGGATAATTTGCTCTCACCTCAGTTTCGGATGGACCATGGACCATGGGATTGCAAGGTCCCTATCAGCATGGCCAATGCCACAAATGGGTAATACTAATAGCGAGACCTCAAAGTACACGGACCTATACTGTCAGGTCAAGCTTCTCTGGATGTTTTAATCTATTCTCACCTCCATACTAGACTTGACGCCACGGAGGCAAGGCCATCGCAACGGAAGCCGACAGTTGCAGTGGGCCAGTTTCAATAGCAATCACAAATTCTCGATCTGAGTAATCACATTCCAATGGACCGGGACACAGTCCCAAAACATTGCTATGAAGCCTAAATGAACTATTTCGAAGCCAATGAACCCGTATAATGGGGATAAGATCGGAACATATTGGAACATTCGTCTGTTTATAAGAATCAAAATCGAAAAGAAATAATAATATTTAAAACAGTGCATTGAAGGAACCATGTCGAAGCAAACAAAATAATGCACCCAATATGATTAATGTACAATTACAACAGGCAGTGGCGTGGCGGTCGGGGCACATGGCCTCTATCGAATGAGGAAAATCGAAAATTTAAATGGGATCGTAACAAAGTACTTTTGTTGATACAAAAATACAATGATAGGAAAATTGGAACAAATCTTACTTTCTTAAAGAAAAATCATACTAGTAAATTATTATGTTTTAAAAGGGAGGTTGTGGGAACTTGGAAGCAAGAGCATTGCTCGGTAAGGAAGAGTTTGGGAAGTATATGATCCTATATTCTTATTTAGATGATGATAAATGGAATTCCAATTTTTTTTTTTTAAATAAATAAGTGAAGGGAATACAAGTCACCTTGACTTGACATAGTAATCGCGAAGAAAGTTATTCACGGGAATTCATAAAGTAATTGATACACAAGTAGATAAATGAGAAGTAGAAAATTAGAATAACAATAACATCCACCGGGGAACTCCAAAGCAGCGCCAGACGCGGATAGTGCATTTCCCACTACGTTTTGGGACTACTACATAGTAGTTAGTACATTACGTGTCATTTCAGCTATTCATAAACGGGAGAAAAAAAGATCCCCTCGTGAAACAGGCCACTGTTGGACCCCCAAAAAAAAAAGGGAAAGATGCCACTGTCCTTGAAAAGACCTACAGTACACATATAGTTTGCACCCGAAACTAAATGAATAGAGAGAGCTGCGAGACGGAAATGACACAATTTGTTAAAAGATGGTGAATGTAGAGGGGTTGATTTATATACCATTGTTTTTATTTGTATTACAAAATACAGTAAAGTCAGTAACAAACTAAATTAAACCATTAATTACATCTCAAATATCAGTACATACTCCTTATTTTCTATCCATTTATAAAACTAAAGCATAATTTCAGGTTTAGTCGTAACTTTCTTTTAAAAACGAATCAAGGGTCACTCAGTTGGAGATAACCTGTTATTTCTTGATAATCGATATGCAACGCTACAATGAGATAATGGTAATTCAGGTGACAGTATATGTGAAGCCATCAAAATAAAGATCAGACGCGTACGCGGACATCGAAATGTAATTATTTATTTCCTTCATTCTCATGCATTATGTTACTAATCTTATGCTCCTTATGTGTTGGTACATATTTCTACTGCACCTACGCTTTTAAATCAATAAAGTAAATTCTTTGATCATTTTAATCCACAAAATGAGAATAAAGCCCACGGCCAGTATAAGTATTTTTTATAAGAGTTGCGCATTGCGCTCGTATGAATTGTTACAGGCATCATTATGAGTATTGAGAAACCCAAAACAGATCAAACATCGCGCGGAATAATTGTCTTTTCTGTTCATAGGCCTATACTAATACTGTATTACTATTACTTCGATTATTAACAAAATCTTTTCTTCTATTCATTTCAGTTTCTTTAAAATACATTTTAGAAAAAATTAGTGAATAATGGGAAATATTACCTGATGGTGTACATTCATGACAGCTCTGTTCCTCATATTGCTCATATGATTCTGTAAGCAGAAGGTACAGATAATCCTAGGGCCCGCCTCGCTGCCAGGTCGGAGCATGGCCCGATGCATGCACGGCTGTTCAATCTCCTCATCCCCGACAAGAAGGAGAGTACCTAAATGGTTGATATAACTTGTCGCTAACCTCAGGGTCTCAATTTTAGAAAGTTTTCTATCCCTAGGTTCAGTGGGGATAAGATCCCGTAACTGCACGAAGGCGCTGTTGACGCTATGAGTCCGGTCGCGCTCCCGGGCGTTGGCGGCACCGCGCTGCCGAGGGATTCCTGAGAGTCAAGCTCGTATGTGATGTTGGATCCCGGGTCCATGTTCATGTTGTAGTTATTGGCGGATGGTAGATGGGTACGATCGCCCGAGACTCGGCGATAGCCTCGGGGTCGGAGCGGTCTGTTGATGAGGAACTCTCGCTGTCGGAATCAACGGCTCGGCCGCCTTCGCTTTTCGAGAAGGCGTCGTGAACTTTCCGCTTCGGCATTTCTTCTACTTTTGAAAATATAATTCAAAGATCTTGGTTGGTAGCTGAACAAAAATCAAAAATTGATTTACAAATTTAGTCATAAAAGTGACGAATCAGTGAAGTCCAATGATCAATCCTTTCAGAAAATTCGGGCTCAATCTTGACTATAAATACTTTCCGATTCAGTCGAATTTAGAATCTGATCTCCAATAAATATAGCTTTTGCATCCACAAGTCATTTGAAAAAAAACGTGGCACAAAGTTGGATAGCGATATAATCAGCGTCAAAATTATCAGTCATCAGGTCCTGGGAAAAGGTTCTCAATCAAACGTTGATCCTTTTTTTAGTTTTAGTTACAAATCCCAGACCTTATCGTCTGCGTTTGTTAACAAATAAAAGCGCGGTAAAGGAAGAAATCGATTTTTTTTTTTTTTTTTTTTTAGAGACGTCTCCGATATAGATTTTATTCCAGTTTTCAGCCAAATTCTGGGCTGGTACCCAGTGGGCGAAGAAACGTTAATGGTCTTGCTGGAGGGGTAAAAAGTGCAACCCTCTCTTCACTGATCCAAAGCCGCAAATGGGACCGAGTGTTGTTGCCATAAATCAATGGTACGCAGATGGTTAGAGCACGAGGGATATTCGGCACACAGCAGACATGAGAGACGGACTCGCAGGAGTTAGCAGGCACAAGCCCTTGTCAGTCGATGTGCGTAACAGTGTCTGCACTGTGAGACTATGTTGACCGTATACTGCATAGACTTTGTAGTTCAGCTGCTCCGTACTTGACATGATCAGGACTAACAGAGCCAGGCTCTGCTCAAGGGCAAGACTTTAGGAATTGTAGTAAAGTGTCAAATTGGAGTGTGTGCCTGCAGACTATACTAAATATACAGCGGCGAACGTGGGTCGAGACATCGAGGGGTTATGGCATCATGGTGGGGGAGGGCAACGATCTTACTGGATGGATGGGATCTAAATTAACAATGCCCCTCGACTCTCTCAATTTTTCGTGTTTTTCGCCCTGTCCCCCCTCCCCCTCCCCCGAAGCTACGCCACAGACAATGCATTCATCAATTTTAGAAACTCGTGAACATAGCACCATCATTCAAGTTGACTAAGTCATTTCTAGTGCAGTCAGTAATTAGGGTTACTTAAATAAAATAATCATTTTCAATCAATCTGATTGAACCACTCTGTTTAATTTGCGGTGAAATCACACTGTTGCCCATAAAGTTAGAATAATATTTTCGTACCTCTTTTTATGTAATAAATGTGATGGCATGGTTTATTCTTAATAGATAAATCCTCTCAGAACTTTTTTTTAACTAGTCTCCATGAAATTCTAATAAGATATAATATCTAACAATAATAAACCATATCGTCACAATCAAGTCATGAAAAGAGGTAAGAAAAAGTTATTCCAACAGTGTACTATGGTTGGACAAATCACCAAAACTCGAATACTATTAAACCTGCTTGCAACATTATGAATTGCTCAAAACTCATGAAAGTGGTAGTATGCATAATTGTCCAATTTTGACCAACTACTAGTGTTCTATGAGTGTAAGCAAAGGACTGGTCCTACTAATATCCACAACACTTCAAAAATTTTATTTTATGTTTGAAAAATAGACTATAGAGCATATTAGAAAGATAAAAGCAAAAGGCTCATTATTTTAAACTCCTTTCATGCTCATTATTTAGGAATTTTAAGCCTAGTAGGCCTGTTAGATGGAAATTTGAGAAGTTGTAAAGAGAGATATAATTTTTGCTATTATACATTTTTCGGTATTGTACAGCATTTGTAAAACTACGAGAGGCACAAAGACACACGTGTGACCCCCCCTCACAAAGAAAATATCACAAAAGGACACTTTAGAGAAATGGGAAGGAAGTGAGAGGGGCAACGCAAAAGGAGATGATATGGACCGGTCCATGATACTACCCCACATCCGAATACTCCCAGACCTCATGTTTGATCCTGACAATAATGTCTGCCCCATTTGGCAGAACGACTGCGTCACTCTAGCCAGTATTGAAACACTATCACGAAATAGAAAGACTGGAACCCTTTCTAGCACAAACCCTTACCCACGATACTCTCTCTAAGTCACTTATCTAGGAACCATTCACAGGTACAGATATGATTTCAGTCTCATTCATATTTCTTCTATTGCGTCATTTGACCCAAGAAATTAGGGCGAACCATCTCGCCCGGTCCTCTGAGGCGCCATATTTAATGAGTGATATTTATTTCGCTCGTTACTCTAATACCGTCGTGCTGAACAAAAGGTAATCCACTGTTTATGTACGACTCTGTCTTAAACGAGGTTAAAGATGTCATCTGATATTTCCGAAAGTTTATCCTGAAGTAGATTCGGGCACTTGGGCATAAAGTCTTTGAGAGAGCAATTCTTGTCTATTGTATAAATCTGTAATTTTATCAGTGATGATCAAATATTGGAAAGTTGTAACCCTAATGGGTTAGAAGGGGAGTTTGCGCTTTTTTGTGGGGGGGGGGCGTATACAATTAGGCTACTTTGTTCTCTATAACGTGAGGAAAAAGTGCATTATTTGTCTACGAATATCATTTTAAGGACATGCGTTAATCGGGTCCCGAGTTAATCTTTAATTATATCCTAAGAAATAGTGATGGCTAATTATTTTTGTGCAATGTAATAATGATTTTATAATTAAGATCGTACCTTTAAAGGTACTATGTCCCATTTGCAGGCCCAAAAAATGAAAAGGTTAAATTCCAACGGCATTTGAAAGACAATACTAATTTAGAACTTCCCTTAAAAAAAAGGGGGGCTTGAAAATGTCTTTAAGTGGGAAAATAACGACTATTAGTTGTCGAATCGACTTAGGAGCTATAGAGCCAGTAAGAAATAGTCTGATTTTTCAGACCATTGTACCGAATGGTCGTACGTTTTATGCTGCGCAAAGATTCAATCAGTTTAATTTTGGCCATTACAAGAAGTGGGTTATTGATGTAGACAAATGCTCATGTACCCTTTACAGCTCATTTTATATATGTTATTACGAAAGATGAAAAAAAGCCAGTCAGTCACTCAATAGTGTCTGACAGTGAAGTCTAGCAAGTAAACGGGTTTCCTTGCATAATTTGAATATTAGGACACTGCTAACGTTTAAATTTCACAGATAGGACATACATGACATATTCATAATTCCTGCAAAGTTCCACAGAATTTGATGTTGGCTGCAAAAAGGGGCATACATGTAGTATCTTTAAAATGACGGCCCATGCGTAACTATCACGAAAAGTAATGTGATTTCACCCAAATACCTTTACATTTTATTCACATTATGAGGTCTATAAATCTTACTTTCAGCTCAGGCAAGATTATGTGGGTCAGTCAGATTTCTAAGCTACGAATATAAATAACAATGCAGTGCATTTTTACCAGACCCAGTATACATATCTTGGGTCTGGTAACAATGCACTGCTTTGATTATGATGGCTAAAAATATTTCAATTTGACGCAGAAGTCAATTTTCTTTTTAAAACTTTGCTGAAAATATAAAGCTATACTGGAATGAAATTTCTCAAAATTTCTGAAATGTATATAGTAACCCGTCTATCCAGCTGAATAGGAACAACGGCAGCCTCTATTGTTAGTTTTTACAAGCAAATTTCATTTGCAATGGTATGATTGAAATGTAACGGTATGATTAAAATTACTAGTTTGATTAAAAATAAATTTCATCACATGACCGAAAGGTATAAATGCCCCTTGTATATCCTAATTTATAAGTATGGCGGAGCTACAACCAGAGGCCTTTTGTTACTTTTACTGCAACTAATCCATCAATTTCATTTTAGAAATCTGTGTACAATTAACATTAAATTCAAGGGAATTGCTCCCTGCTGTTTGGGGTAGTTTCTCAATGCAAAGTCGCGGATTAGTTAGGGCTTAAAATCTCGACATGTTGTACCGTGTCAAAAGAACCGCCCCTTGCCAAAATACAATCGCTTTCTATTCTGTTCCTTTTCGGGTCAATTTCTAAAAACTGTCGTAAATCAGTAGGACTTCATTTCTTGAGAGTTTTTCGTTTTCGAGACTTTGGTAGAATGCGAAGAGATTGTTAATTAGAGGCAGGAAACGATGCGCTCATTCGACTCAAATAAGAGACGAACACCTGCTTAGACATTTCAAATTCGGTGGCATTAATGTTCAATTATGGAGGGTGTTTTCAAATCTTTCTTCGAAAAATAAGGATAAAAATAACTGCAAACTTTTGTGATATTAACGGTTTGGTTTCATAAGACTTACAATATAAGAAAGTTTCCTTTTTGCATTCCTTCAGATGTATATTCGAAAAACCGTATCCGCTCTAAAAACAAACAAACAAACAAACAAACAAATAAAAAATATGGTATTTTCCCCCTGTTTTTATTGATTGTGGAATTCTACTTTCAGCATTATGGCCTATGTTGTCAGTGTTTATGATAATGATGATAATTTTGTTTACCGAGGGAAGCCTCATCAGCTTCAATACTGTTCTCCCTGAGGGCTCTGCAATTATTATTACCACGACAAATGCCAGGTGACCATTTACACCTGGATGAAGAGTGGCTATTATGGATTAATGTCTTGCCAAAAAACGGTAGTGCCTGGCTGAGATTCGAACCCTTAACCCTTGAATTGAGAGTCAAGTGAATGAACCACTATACCAGGACACGTCCAATGGCACATCACTTACCTCACATATGCACAATGTAATCATAACAAACAAGGGATACAAAGCACGGATTTTTTTTTAATCTATAAAATCACGTTGATCATCATCCAGATTCCATATGCAGCAAGTCCCGTATCACCAATACCCAGACCTTGGCCTCATGAAGGGCAAAACATCTCACTGTTACTGTAATCCATTTTATCTTCACATGCCTGGGAATGTCGTGGTATAGTCGTTCATTCACTTGACTCTCAATCGAAGGGTTTGAGGGTTCAAATCCCAGCCAGGCACTAAACGTCCTTTGGCAAGACATTATTCCACATTTGCCTCTCTCCGTCCAGGTGTAAGTGGGTACCTGGCAATCGATGTGGTAATAATAATTGCAGGGCCCTCAGGAAGAACAAAATTATTACCATTGTCATTATTATTATTATCGTTATAGTTATTATTATTATTATCATCATCATCATCATCATCATCATCATCATCATCATCATCATTCATTATTTTTCATTAATTTAACTACATTTTCACGGCCCTGGTTTGCGATCGGGGGGTATCACCCACAATTAGTTCTTTTGAGAAGAAAAAGTAAGTCTTTTGAGAATTCGTCTATGTTTCTTGTGTTTCCGTGGTAAATCGTACATTACTGTTACAATTACAGCAGGGGAAAAGTGATGGTTGCTCTTCAGAAAATTAACCTTTTAAATTATGAAGCGTAAATATCCTGTTGATGGGATTGCCCCCTCCCCCCTCCCCCCTCCCTCCACACACACAAAAATATATATATATATATATATATATATATATATATATATATATATATATATATATATACATGTATATAATAATAATAAGATAAAATAAAAGAAAATAAATAAATAAATGAATGAATAAATAAATAAATAAATAAATAAATAAACAAAGCTAATCGAACTGAAATAAATCAGATGGTTCCTTCGCCATGAACCCACAAACCTTAAATGATTACGTAAATAAATGACTAAAGAAAGAAAGATAAATAAATGAATAGAATTGAGGAAAAAGAATAGAAAAGAAGAAGACAAATAGGGTATTTAATGTTTATATTTGACATGTATCCCCCTTGCTATCATTTTCATATATGTTTAGATGCCTTCTGTTTTACAAATCTTGTGCTATTTTTGAAAGTATCTTTTCATCTATTATTTTGCTAATTTGTGTATTCATGACTGTTATATGTGTTTTTACATTGCTGAATGATTAACAATTATAATTCAATTGAATTGAATTGAATTGAAGAAAAAAAAATGATATGAGCACGGTCCACATATTTATTAACACTCACTAGAAAGCCTGAGAAAATATTTTCCATGCCCTGCATTAACGGCTGGCAAATATCTGCCATTTCTAATTCATCATCAGTGCAATTTACGAGGGCGGTTCCACTGGGTTCACATCTTACAATTTTAGCACGTTTAGCATGGTGTCAAGGAAAGAAGACTGGATCTGAACCATTTACGGAGGAACTCAACGAGAAACTATCTACATAGTAACTGCGCTGACCCTGCGAGAGAAAGGATTAAATACCACTCTTGCTTACTTCATTTTCATGACACAGGCATGGGGTACTCAAATATGAACGCAGTTTTACTTGGGAACTCTGCAGAACACATGGAAATCTCAAGTTAGCGATCCAATGTTAAAACCATCAAGAAAGCTGTATAGCTATAACTTCATTATCCTGCACGGAACCCAAACAACTTCCGTGGTTTTAGCATCATTATGAAAAAAGGGGAATTTGATCACAATATCAGATTTGATCTTTCTGCATGACTTTTTTTCATCATTTCATTTTTTGGGAAGTGCAAGCAGGCGCCGATCATATTTGACGCAGGAAGCTCCGGGCGCCTGTCTGTCCGGCAGGATGGTGAAATCATTTCTTTCGATGCAGGTACAGTATGATTCCTAGCTCGATCACATACGTCTCTGCCATCACCTCCAACAAAATAAAACACCACATTTTATTCCCATTTTCTTTTGGAAATCTAAAAGCAAGGAGGGGTGATGTACTCTTAGGAAAGTCAGGTAATTTTCTCCAATAGGGCGGGTTCAATATGGTGAAGCTATTTAAAAGCAGGGGACACGGGGCACGTGCCCCCCATCGAAAAAAAAATCAAAGAAAGAGGTTAAGAGGATGAAAAATAATGGTGATGATAATGATAATTTCATTTACCCTTGAAAGCCTCATCAGCATCGATTCTGTTCATCCTGAGGTCCCTGCATTTATAATAACAAAGGTGTTTTACCTATTATCCCCTTGTTATATAAACCTCAGCGCTTGTCAGGTACCCATTACGACACATCTGGGTGGAAAAGGACAAACCTCGGTAGAACGCAATGAGATCCTTGGGGAAAAGATCAGGTTCAATGATGTAAGCACGAGCTAGGATCAAACTCAGGACCTCTCTTTATGAGAGGCAAGAGCCTTCAAGGGGAAGTCCACCCTGATATGAAGTTGGTTTCATTACAAGCAGAAAATGCAGATTATGCTCAAACTTTCACTGATCTGTTTCTCTCATTTTGCTGCTTCTATTAAAACCGATGTAATATCAGGCTGGACCTCTCCTTTCAGTGTTAGACGTTAGAAGAAAGGGAGGGAGAGAGAGAGGGATATGAAAAGTAGACGATAGAGGTCCTACCCATATCTTCCCCCTTGTCGATGACCCTGTTTAATTTGCATTTTGTCCACCAACTGTGATCGGTACCCCCGCCGCCATCTGCCCAAACGTTACTAGCCTACATGTATTCACGTTTGAATATTTTTTTTTTGGAATTTCGACATTTTATAAAATTCTTCTTGTATAATTGTTCATTTAGTAATTATTCGTACATTGATGATGATCATGTTGATCTGAATCTCCTTTTATGTCTTTTGTAATATATTGATTACTTGTATACTTGATATATTTTCAACTAATCATGTGTAATCTGTTTTGATTCTTCTTTTGTATGATTATAATCCACAATTTGGATTCTACTTCAATAATTTTCATTAGCTTTGATTTTGATTTGATCTAAAGCAGTGGTGCGAGTCATTGCAGTTGGGGGTGGGGGTCATTTATCCCAACAGTCAAACTCTCTGGATGCCGAACGGAGATGCCCTGCTTGGCTCGGCTTGACCCGGCTTGAATCGGATGTTATCGTATAAACCTCCGAAGACATCATCTTCGTCGTTTCAGTCGCATACAGCCAACATAGGCATATTTGTAGGAAAGGTGGAAAACAAGGATGTCATTGTATGTAGGGTCCATGGTAGGGGTGAATCGTATGTTTGTAGCATCATTCTATCTGGAGAGGAGTAATCTGGGAACAAAATCAAAGCCTCTAGATATTTAGTTTGTCCTTTAGAATGTTTCGTCTGAGATGGAATGGCATTCCGTCATGCTTCAAGCGAGTTTTCTGCATGAGCTACAACAGTGAATGCTGAGTAGGCTATAATGTAATATCTTTTTCATTATACATAGTACATACCTTCTCATTCACCTATTTATTCCCTCTTTTTTCAATAAGCAAGTCCCATTGGACATTTTTTTTCTAGCCTTTATTATTCCGTACTATTTTTTTTAAATAATTGTTATCTCCAGAAATATATATAGAATTTAACTGTAATAAACGACAACGTTAGAACATAAAAACAAAAGCATCAATCACTGCCATTATTATTTATCAGGCGCGTAGTCAGGGGGGGCGGTGGGTGCGGTCGCCCCCAAAAAAAAGGAAGAGAAGAGAAAAAAAAGGAAGAGGACGTAGGAAGAAAAAGGAGCACGGTACAACGAATCGTCATCTTCTCTAATAATTTAATGACACGTAAAAGATTCCGCGCTTCGCGCAGAGGAAGGATTAAGAGTCGAGAACGGTATACAACGAATTGTCTTCTTTCTCTAATAATTTAATGAAACGTCAAAGCTACCGCGCTTCACGCGGGAGGGGAACTAAATTCAGACAAGGATTAAGAGTCGAGAACGGTACAACGAATCGTCTTCTTTCTCTAATAATTTTATGAAACGTCAAAGCTTCCGCGCTTCGCGCGGGAGGGGGAAAACTGAATTCAGACAGGGAATAAGAGCTGGGAACGGTACAACGAATCGTCTTCTTTCTCTAACAAATTAATGGAACGTCAAAGCTCCCGCGCTTCGCGGAGGGGGGGGCTGAATTCAGACAAGGATTAAGGGTCGAGAACGGTACAACGAATGGTCTTCCTTCTCTAATAATTTTATGAAACGTCAAAGCTTCCGCGCTTCGCGCGGGAGGGGGGTAACTGAATTCAGACAAAGATTAAGAGCCGAGAAGGGTACAACGAATCGGCTTCTTTCTCTTATAATTTAATGAAATGTCAAAGCTTCCGCGCTTCGTGTGGGAGGGAGGAAACTGAATTCAGACAAGGATTAAGAGTCGAGAACGGCACACGAATCGGCTTCTTTCTTTAATAATTTAATGAAACGTCCCCCTCCCTGCACCCAACCCCCTAGGGAGCGCGCTTCGCGCGCTCAGTAAGTGATTCGCACGCTTCGCGTGCTCACTACCGCCCCCCTAAAATAAAATCCTGGCTACGCGCTTGTTATTTATTAGTTTGCTTTGTTGTTTCTTTTGCTGTTTGTTTGTTTGTTTGTGATTGTTCAATTTTGTTCTTTGGGCAAACAGCCTTTCCTATGATAAAGTATATCAATCCATCTTTTTTATTTTTCACATCAAGAAACATCCAAAGAATTGATATTGCATCGTTGAGATACAATTATGTTATACCAATTGAGATTTGTTTTAAAGGATACCATTAAGTGTGATACGAAAACCATGAACTTCAACTAAATATAATTATTTACATCTTATGTATTGAGAGGATCGGATATTCGCCGTTTCTTATTATATATAGGCCTACATAATTTGATAATTGTATGTTTTTTCCCAAAAAATTATTCCTTTTTTATTATCAGTATAAAGATCGAATCTTGAAACGTGAAATCATTTCCTGTGTGTTCACTGCTGTTGTTTTTTCGGCCAACAAAGCATGAATTCTATTGCTTTGAATTAATTTGAAAATACCAGTATACGAAAACAACGAAAGCTTGCCATTTTTAGATCATATGCATATCTGTTAAAATAGTTGCCCTATATCAGTTCAACAATGAATCGTGTGAAATAATTCCATGTGTATGATTATTTCAATGTTGTTGTTTTTCGGTTAACAAATCATGAATTCTATTGCTTTCCTTAGTTGGAAAATACCAGTATACGAAAACATCGAAAGTATATCATTTATAGATCACATACCTATCCATTCAGTTCAGCATTTTCTATTCTATTATATAGGCATACAGATACAATGCAAAGTGACTCAAATCACCCTAAAACTTTACTATAATGGAATTCAGTTCTTTGCAATGGGATTGTGTATACACACTGCAATATAATTCAGCTCTGCCGTACATGGCTATGATAGAGATTGTTATAGGCCTTAGGAGAAAGCTTATAAACGGAAAACGAAATCCCTATCTTGTCATCAAAACAAAATGGGGCATCGTGTTGGTTCTCGCAGATTTTAGGGGCATTTATAGCAGGTTGTAGGGGCACTTTCAATATTTTAGAGAAGCAATGTTTTTTGTATTACTTTCAAGTAAATTATTATTTTGTTAATAGGGCGCCATTTAGTTGGTTGAAAGGGATACATTTTACAAGACTATCCAGGGTATTTTAGGGAGGCACTGTCTACCCCTCTGGCCCCTCGCTCCTCCGCCTCTTGGCTGAACAATGTTGAGATCCAATTGCTTTTGCAGATGGAGTGAGTAAATGATTTAACGGTGCTCTTTCCCGCGTGAACCTGTGAGAAAAATTCATTAAATATGGAAGGGGCTCGATTAATCCTAGATTATCAAGATTCTGTCAGACACGCAGGGCTAAACTTCTTGATATTTAAGGAGAAGATTGAGTACTGAGGTCGTTTCACAAATACTAAGATCAATTTTAAGTTGGACTTGAACTATGGCAGGCCGTTCATGTCACTGGTTGCTCTCACCATTCATGGCATTGATCTCTCAAGGGACGTGCAAATCATGGTCACAAATCTTCAGATGTGACTCTTTTTTTATAGTTCATTGTTGAAGAAAAAAAAATAACATAAACAAAAGTTAAGACTATAATTATACTATGGTAGGTAATTATTGCCCCCAATCGCCTTGAACCAGACGTAAAAAATAAAGGAAAAATACCCAATAAATTATGATCTTTAAACATCTTAGTCTTAGTAAACACCCCAGGCATGTATGGTAAAGATTCATAATAATTTAAGGGCTTTCTTATCCTTTTAGGTCAGTTTAGAAGGATAGCATAGTGTATATAGTAGTAGTATAGTCGATCTATGCAGAGCGAATTTATTTCATTTTCCATATAATATAAACGATGACAAGATAATCACAATAATAAACATAATGATATAACAGAATGAAGAAAATAAGGGTGAGAGAATGATAAACAGGGCAAGAGGAAAACGGCAGAAAGAGAAGAAGAAGAAGACAAAGAGAGAGAGAGAGAGGGGTAGAGGGAGAGAGAGAGACAGAGAGAGAAAGGGGTAGACAGAAAGAGAGTGAGGGGGAATGGAAAGAGACAGAGAGGAAGAGAGAGGGTGGCTATGATGAAATCATGTTTGAGTGATGATATGGAAACACATCATACACGAGTCTCTTTTAAAATGAAGGATTGCACTTCAGATGCCCTCATAATCGGAATATGTCAACAAATAGCCGAAGTCAAATTTTCATGCCGTCTGTAATCTCATATTTGCCTACCCATTTCAGCGTGCAATGCATTATGCATGTGCATTTTTGGAAAGATTGAATCGAATTCTTTTCAATTTATTCTGTCCAAACCTTACAATACGCATAAGTTCTTATGAATTGCCTCCAGAAACTTTCTTTCACAGTATAATCACATTACCAGTACTCGTATTTATATTCGAATTATTTTGCGATGATTATAATTTGCGCTTGTCCAAAGTCTTCATGCTTCGTCTCACAATCACATGCAATCTTGAATAGACAACCGAGGAATATCATTAGTCTTTTGGGAATCATACGATATGGAATCCGATCTTGGTTTTCACAGTAGTTGCACACGGTTACTAGAAAAAAGGAATCAAATAAGACAGTGACTGATCAGGGGGAAAGGAGAACATGCCCCCTCCCCCGAAGAAAAGCACATGTGGTATGCCTCAAGTACACAGAAAAAAGACAAACTATGCATATATTTTATTTTCTGTGTGCCCCCTCATGCCGCCCCACGCCCGAAAATCTTGGACCAAGAAGGCACCTGAAAATGCCATTAGTTTTGGATTAGTAAATAAACGAGAGGTGAAAATGTCCTCTGGCCATCTTCTATAACCGTATGTTTTATTATTAATACATTCATTTCGCCAAACAAATTTGATTTTCATAACAAACAACACATCCATGTCCCTTTTTTACCCAACATGCTTACATTTTACCCAAATTGTACATGTTTGTACTTTTGATAATACAGGTGTGTCGTTAGTGTACGTGAAAACATACCCAAATGTTTTAAAAACTAACAGAGTGTGGTGATTTGGTCTCGTTGGAAACATCGTGCCGAATCAAACATATACATAACCTCGATAAAATTGTACAGGTTGTTAAACTAATAAACAAGTCTAGCGATGAAGAAAAATGGGTGAACTTTTCAGACATTTTCAGCTTTTTCTTTGGAACGTGTTTAAATTGATATAACGTGAAGTCCAAATATTCCTTGTTTTTTATGTAAACAATGTATGTTAAAATCGTTTTCTTTTACTTTCAGTCGGCCAATCACTGCCAAATTGTAATCGTTGGAACCATGTTATTTTGCTTACCGGATTTTATCATTTCTGTAAGCAATTTCATGATTTTTAAAGTATTTATTTATCTTTTTTTTAATTTATGTTTGCTTGTTTTTTGTTTTTGTTTTTTTTTTTGTTTTTTTTTAAACTTTGATTTTTGTTCGACACCCACTCTATTATGCTTGCCCTAATGATGCTTCTGGCAATTACCACTACCAACATGCAATGAATGAAAATAACATTCTTGTTCATAGCTTTATGTTTTTAACAGACTTTAATACTTAAGATCAGGAAAACAATAAATAAAAACAAATTACATTGATTTGAATGAATTCGACGAATCTTGAAGGTCAATTTCCTTCAATTTCTTGTCAGGTTTCGGAGAGCAAGGATAATAAAGTATTATGATAAGTACTGTCCTTTTAATTAAACTGTTGCTCGTTTTCTTTCCTGCTCATAGGAATGTTTGACTTCCGAGGGCAGACATTTGGCGCAGGTCTTCTTCCTCTTAAGTGTTTATTCTTCCTTTCTTAGTATTTATTATTCCTTTCTAAGTATTTATTCTTCCTTTCTGGTATTTATTTCACCCCTTCTGAATAATATGCCATCTTTGATTCTGAGTATCATATAGTTATATATAGATTATATAGATGGAGGAAATGAGTACGTGAAGACCTTTATCTTAGACAAACATATAATAAGCGAGGAAAATAAGACGGAGAAATCAGAAACAAAACCATATTTTGTTGTTTTAACATGTTTGATGAAGTAAGCACACTTTAATTCTCTGAAGATTGATATTCCTGACGGAGATCCCTTTGTACCTGGTTTGTGGGGGTTCTCTTAATGACTTTAGTCAGTGACCTTATTCAAAGTAAAGTAAAGAAAAATAAATAAAAATAATGGAGAAGAAAAAGAAGAGTTAGAAGAAGAAGAAGACGAAGAAGACGAAGAAGAAGAAGAAGGAGAAGAAGAAGAAGGAGAAGACGAAGAAGAAGAAGACGAAGATGAATGCGAAGACTAAGACGAAAACGAAGATGAAGAACAAGAACAAGAAGATGAAGAAAAAAATAAGACCGAAGGAAGTAGAACAAGAAGAAGAACAAGAAGAAAAGAAAAAGAAAAAAATAAGTCAAAAAGAAGAAGGAGAAGAATAAATAGTAGTAGTATAGTAGTAGTAGTAGTAGTAGTAGTAGTAGTAGTAGTAGTAGTAGTAGTAGTAGTAGTAGTGGTAGTAGTAGTAGTAGTAGTAGTAGTAGTAGTAGTAGTAGTAGTAGTAGTAGTAGTAGTAGTAGTAGTAGTAGTATAAGAGGAAGAAGAGGCAGAAGAAAATCTTCCTTGTTCATGGTGGTGTCAGGTCCAGGGGTGTATACTGTATGGTGAACATGCTATTGATTCCTTTTGCCGAAAGTGGAATTGAAATAAGCTTGAAATAAACTTGATGTAGGCCTAA
This sequence comes from Mesocentrotus franciscanus, assembly GCA_037976565.1. Taxonomy (NCBI): domain Eukaryota; kingdom Metazoa; phylum Echinodermata; class Echinoidea; order Camarodonta; family Strongylocentrotidae; genus Mesocentrotus; species Mesocentrotus franciscanus. Next base: position 14,965,975 of record CP137683.1, read on the forward strand.
GCTCTGTATTACTATTGTTCTAAAATTCGTATATTTCTGACGGTATATGTATTCCACCTTCTCCCTGTAAAATGTTCAGAGAGGTGGATGAACAGGGAAAAGATGAATGATCATTTTAAAGAGAACAAACTGCATAACAGATCAAGTATCAGCATGGTTACTGTGACAGTTGAATAGTTAACCAAATGAAATCCTTTCTCTTGCTTTCATAAATGGTGGTATGTCTTACAGTCATATAATTTTAACACAGCACTACCACTGAAACAACCAAAAATTCTACATCGAAGTTACCATAAGTATATTAGAAAAGAGTTAAAATGTTTTTTTTTAATACACTCAACCAGAAATTGTATATAATCGAAATCGTTTAGAGAGATAATAAAGTAAATGGCTGAATCACTATCATTATTCAATATTACTGTTATACCCATCATACTCGAGATTATTTTTACTTGGATAATTTATAAAATATTTACTTGATTGCTTAACACATTTATTTCCTTATTTAACATTTTGCTAATTTTGTGTTGTATGTTTGTTTAATTCCAATTGTTTGTTTGATCATCCTTTGTCTGTATCTATACTGCTCATATCATTTTTTGTTTAAATTCACAATATCTTCAGGGAAATTAGTATTGCAATCACTGATTAAGCCACCCTGGTAAAAAAAAAGGGGGAGACTTACTTAATATTACTGCCTATTTTTTCATATTTTGTGGAAGTACTTTCGAGTGCAACTCCCGATCAACGAACCCTTCTCGAAATATAGAGCAATATTATTCCGAAAGGTGTGAATTTGATGGGAATAGGTTCACTTTTATTGATTTCCCGTTTTCCTGTCTGTATGATCGAAGGACAACGCGCCTATTAACAGGTTCCGCAGCCATTGTTTTACTGTCATCAAAACGTAAAAAACAGATCGGTGTACTTTATAACGCGGAGGAGTCAGATATTATGGAGAAGTCGGTCGGAGAGGGCGGTATACAGAGTGGCTATGGCCTATGGCTGTAATGATGGGTAGAGTAGACCTAGTAAGATCACTTCGATATTTAAACAAACAAACAAATCGTAGAGATCAAATCCTGGGACTCTGTGGATGGCTGTATATAATTGAATGGTTTAGAGTTCAGGCACTGATCTGAGATAGTGGCTAAAGATGTAGATTTAATAGGGCAGGGTGATGATTATAGCGATGATAACATATGAACAGTATATTGATACCAATGACTTGGCATTGGTTATCACGGTTGTCGTTGATTGTTACAATTCAAATTCAGGAATTGGTATCAATTGAATGAATGGATGAATAAATAGATATATAAATAAATATACAACTTTTTTATAAATAAAATAAAATAAAAGGTTGATAATAAATATTTCCACGCTTTGTAATATCTTATGGTTTTAATAAATTAAATTGATTTCTACTACAACTGGTCGAGGCCTCTGTAATGGTTTACCACTACCACCATGACATATAACTACTCCCCCCTCTCTCTCTCTCTCTCTCTCTCCTTATTTCTACTTTCCCCTTCTTTTATACACTTCTTCTCATGCTTTCATAATTTTTTCATAAAGTAGCCTTCCTTCACCTGGGGGGTGTTTCACAATTGCTCTCACCATTGGTCTCTAAATTATGATCTTTAAATAATATTTTTTCCTTTAAATAATGAACTATCAAAAAAGGTAAATTCTTTAGATGTGTGACCACGATTTGTACGTCCCTTGAGAAACCAATGCCATGAATGGTTAGAGGAATTAGTGGCATGAACGGCCTGCCATAGTTAAGTTCAACTTAATAAATATAAAACTTTTTTTGTTAATAAAATAAAATAAAATAAAAGGTTGATAATAAATATGTCGACGCTTTGTAATATCCTATGGTTTTAATAAATGAAGGCGATTTTACTACAACTAGTCGAGGCCTCTGTAATGGTTTACCACTACCACCATCGCATATAACTACTCCCCTGTTACACCCACAAATGTAATAACGCCCACAAATGTAACAACGCCCACAAATGTAATAACACTTTACCCACAAATGTAATAACACCCACAAATGTAATAACACTTTACCCACAAATGTAATAATTTCACCCACAAATGTAATAATTTTGAATCAAAACAAAAACAAAAACTTTAAAATTAAGACCCACCATCTTCCAAACTAAGATCCTGTAATAAAGCATGGGTTTAGAGCATAGTTGTTCTTCCAGACACGGTCATTTAAAAAAAAATGATATAATATATACAATATTTAAATACATTTAAGGTCACTTATTCGATTACTTTTTTTCTACGAACATTGAATTCCAGGATATTTGTGGGCGTTAGAATTTTTACATATTAACAAATCGTCGACGGTCAACGAACCATCGAATCGGTCCCTCCTCTGTGTGTTATATATATGGACCATTTTGACTGATTTGTCAGTTCGTGTGACCGCCGACCAATCATTTATTTGTGACGTGTTGTATCCACATATGTTATAATGTAATTTATTTTTAAATGAAAAAAAGAGGAATAAAATGGTGGGACTTAGTTTCGAAGATTTGTTTAAATTTCTTTTTCTTTTGAAATAACCGGGTCTGGAGGAAAGACTACGCTCTATACCCATGTTATTCCACAGGAAAAGGATGGGGAGGTCTTAGTTTGAAGATTTTTTTTTTTTTAAATAACCGAGTCTGAAGTAAAGACTACGCTCTAATCCCATACTTTATTACCGGGTCTTAATTTGGAGGATTGTTGGGTCTTAGATTTGAATTTTTGTTTTGTTTTTTATTGTTTTTTTTTTTGAAATGTCCGGGTCTGGAGGAAAGACTACGCTCGATTGTTATGTTATTCCACAGGAAAATGATTATGGGGTCTGTTTTTTTAATTTTGAAATAACCGGGTCTGGAGTAAAGACTGCGCGCTATACCCATGCTTTATTACAGGGTTTTAGTTTTGAACAAATTCGACAAAATATCCCTTCAAATTTATTACATTTGTGGGTAAAGTCATTATTACATTTGTGGGTGATTCAAAATTATTACATTTGTGGGTAAAGTGGTTATTACATTTGTGGGTGAAATTATTACATTTGTGGGTAAAGTGTTATTACATTTGTGGGTGTTATTACATTTGTGGGTAAAGTGTTATTACATTTGTGGGCGTTGTTACATTTGTGGGCGTTATTACATTTGTGGGTGTAACAACCACTTACCAAAATTATTACATTTGTGGGTAAAGTGGTTATTACATTTGTGGGTGAAATTATTACATTTGTGGGTAAAGTGTTATTACATTTGTGGGTGTTATTACATTTGTGGGTAAAGTGTTATTACATTTGTGGGCGTTGTTACATTTGTGGGCGTTATTACATTTGTGGGTGTAACACTCCCCCTCTCTCTCTCTCTCTCTTTCTATTCCCCCTTCTTTTATACACTTCTTCTTGCTTTTTAAATTTTGTTCATAACGTAGCCTTCCTTCACCTGTTCTCTCATCTCCCATGCGTCTCTTAAAACACAAATTAGTTTCATCATTAGATAGTATAATATTTACAAACACCAGATTGATTTATCATTATACATCATTTATTTTCAATAAAATATAAGCGATTCTTCATCCGATATTTTTGTCTATTTTCTTTTCAAATAATTAATCACAAATATATACAGCATCAGTACAAATCAACGGACAGGAACCGTTAAGCAATGTAGTCTAGACATGATTCTCAAGAAGTTCATTAGAAATGAGTAGCAGATACAAACAGGATCAAGTTATATATTTCTCCCTTTCCCCTATACAACATTTGATGTAAACTACGAGCAGAATGCCAGATCATGTCATACTGGTGCATTATCAAAATTGCTTTTGTTTCATACTTCTTAAGTTGGCAATGTATTCTAAAAACAATGTTGTATGACACACACGTTTTTATCAGGATTTCTCCTTTTGAAACAACAGTATACCACAAGTATAAATACAGATCGAGTACAATATGCATGTACAGTCAAACCTGCTTTAGTGACCACCTGTCTACAAAGACCACACTTTTTGTTTCCCTTGAAAATGGTTTCTCATTGAAACATGTACTAAAGAAAACTGTACACAAAGACCAACTGTCGACAATGACCACTTTTTGTGTTTCCCTTGGGCGGTCGCTATAGATAGGTTTGACTGTATTATGATATACATGTACATCTAATGCAATCACATAGAATTTCAAAAAGTCAACTCAAGCCAGGGGCAATATCAATACTCTTTTGTATGAATTATGTTCAGATTACGTAATGCATCAATCTTATGTTCACACAATTAAGTGGGTGATGGAAAACGCTCTTTAATTTGTCTTAGGTTGCATTTTTACGAAAGTCTTGCTGCGATCATGTTATCTCATGATCTTCCAATCTTCTTTCATTTCATCAACTCCACTGTTAAAGACGAATACTGGAAAAGATTTGAGTTCAGCTATTACTTGAGGGTCTTAAAAACAATTGGTATTAATTCCGCATGAACTGTTGATAGTGTTCAGTTCTTATATTTGAAAACTAATACCGGTAGTTACTAATAACACCGTTAAAATAGAGTCTTTGCTTGACTTCTCATATTACAGAGTGTTCATTTTTATATTTGCACTTGCTACATTATAAAACTTCAAAATAATGCTTACTTAAGTTTTCTTTTCTTGGCATTTCATTCATTTGAAATCACTTAAAACAAAAAGTGAAACAAAGTGAAACATCGAAAATAATATCGCTAGTGATATTCGTTTGTCTCGCAATGTGGTCAATAAGGAATCTAAAAGATCTCGACGTTTCGTGCGCCGCTGCAACACTTCGTCAGGTGATAAAAACTAATGTAAGCAAGCGTGTTTTATTGACCGCCGCGCCGGTCCTCCCGTAGAGTATAAAACACGCTTGCTTACATTAGTTTTTATCACCTGACGAAGTGTTGCAGCGGCGCACAAAACGTCAAGATCTTTTAGATTCCTTATTGACCACATTGCGAGACAAACGAATATCACTAGCGATATTATTTTCGATACTACATCCGCAATGAGTAATATATTTAGCAAAGTGAAACATACTAAATTATGTCCAAGCAGTGAGAAACAAAATCAAATGATATCTCTTTATAAAATCACAACTCCAGTATAATTTAGGTGAGAATATTGATGACTGTCTACCAACTACAATCTTACAGACTTGTGGCAAAATATGTAGTCACTTGAAATTATATAACAATATATGTGAATAACAGCAAAAGGTGAAACAATTATATAATTTAAATACATGGATATTATGACCAAGTAATTCAGTTAGTACATTAATAAGTATTGCTAGCAACTCACGACACTACACACAAAACTGTAACTTAGCTCCTCAAAAGGTTCTGCAATTCAAGTTTGATCGATTATATCACACTTTTCATTGCATGATTATCGTTTTGTGTAGTATCAATAGAAAGTATGTTTATTCCTCTTTAAAATGATATCATGTTTGTTATGATTTTGTGTCCATAGAATGAGCGGTACATCAAAATAAGGGGAAGGATCAAAAGTAAAAAGTTGCCAAATGCACTGGTAAGCACTGCAGAACACTCTACTTTCTTTGACATAAAAGAGTGTGATTTTGGTCCTGACAGTGGGCTACTGTTCCCTACTGGTCAGCCGTGAATGCCAAATTCTAAAGATTCTGAAACTAAAATTCATGCACTATGGTGACATGTCAGGCAAGATCCGCTGCTGTTTCGTCATCAACTTTCTGAAGCATTATGCCTAGGTTAACAACTGTTGAAAAGGCCTGGCCAATAGGGTAACATGAATGCACAGTCAAACAAGAGCAGTTGCATTTTGCAACTTTTCGCTTTTGACATTGCCCCATATTTTGATATACTGCACATCCCATGACTGAAAAATCATTACAAATGGGGTATCATTTTTCAAAAGGATTTAAAAAAAAAAAAAAATTAATTTTAAAAAAGGAATAAACCAAAATTTGAATGATATTAAACATAGTGATGGTTATGCCATGACAAGAGTGATATATTTGATCATACCTGATTTTGAGGGGTTTATTTCAAAACAATATCAGAAACAACAGTATATTTTGTGAAGATAAAATATAGCAGTTAATCCTATATTTCTCAACTAAATGCTCACTTAATTAAACAAGCACGTAATAGGTCTACCAACATCTCTTCACAATTGATTGCCGGAAGACAACACATTTGATATTTTGTTTACTTTTATATACATGTAAATACAGTATGGAATTGCCTACTTTCTATTTTTAAAGCCATAATGTACTAGAAGCACTACCGTAGAAATCCCCTCTGGCGCCATCTCAGGTCAGCTGTAACAGTATAGTCCCTTAACTGTTGGTAGAGTCAAAGGAAATTTACTGGTCTCGCTGTGTTTGCGTCCTTGTATTGTACACGCAAATAGAATTATGCCTGGTCAATATTTTTCGCTATACTGCCCTGCAGTCAGTAGCGAATTTCATGCCTACAGTTTTGACCAATCAGAAGCCTAGAATCTTCACTCCAATGCCGAGATCGTTTACTATAACCTTAGAATAAACAGTGATAAACAGCAACGAATATATTTTGTCTACATTTCAAAATGTATCAATCTATTGCGCTTACATAAATCTCTTTATGATCGAAAGAATATTTAATAGTTTTTAAATGTAATGTTACCTTCTAGGAACTATCTCATAAGAGATAACACATAATATTCAAATGATATACATATAATTTGTGAGGAGAAAAAAACAGCTTTAATTAAGATAATAGCTGACATAGGGGCTCTATCATATACTTTTTCCAACCCATGCTGTTCTATCGCTATGACAGAGTCACACTTAGCAATGTTTTTTTTCAAAGGTATGAATATGAAAACATATGAATGAGTTGTACAATGCTAATAAATGCTCAGAAAAGCAGAGTAAAGGGAAAATATAGGGAATGTAGTCTAACATAGCAATGAGCAAAGGAGAATAACAATGGAAAATCTTGGTAAACTATAATATATTATAGTAATATCCTCTCTCCTCATATAATACAATTCTATCCAAAAAAGGCATGTGTATTTCAGATTTTGACAGAGCTGAAAACGCAAATAGACTATAGACTAAAGAGTTAAAAGCACAGAGTTTGGCCAGCTCAGCGCCAGCTGGACCCAACTTGGCACATGTTCTTTTGCAGTGTGCTTGCCCAACAAAGCAGCAGGCACCATCACTGTGGCCACATACAGAGTTTAAATGACTCCATACAAAGGCAAAGTTTGCTGTCATCACAGGTTTGTAAATTGAGTATTAAAGCGAAATATGACAACGAAATAGAGAGAATACGCTAATAACATGAGAACTCGAAGGACTAGAGGTACACGCTCCAATGTTGTGGCTAAACTTTGAGTATGAATAGCATAGTCTGAATATATAGCAGAATCTGAAATATTACAACAGAGTCAAAAGAAAATGATAAAGATTTGGACACTATAAAAAAAGTCAGAAAACTTTCTAAAGTTACAAATAATTCCTCATAATGCACCAAGTTCGGAGCACTATTTGCATCATGTTAAGTAGGACAGGCACAAGACAGTGTAAATCTAAAATAACAACATGATTCAGAGAGGATAACGGGCAATCAATCCCAGTATGAAATTCAAAAGGGCAGTAATCCCTTTTTATATATGTATTTGGGATTTTTTAAATCTTATATCACATCTTGAAATGATGTTATTTGTTAATGAATCAGATTTGTAAAAATCTGCTGAAATAAGTAGATTAATGGAAAAAAATGGGATGTCTTTTAGGAAAAGGTCTTTGAAAAGTGCTAAGGCTTGTTCACATATGCCTCAGTAAACCGGTTTTATTACGGAATATGGGAAGGAGCCTTTAGGTGGGCAAGGCTAAGCCTGAGATACTCAAGTGATGAGCTGATCTTGATCCGAGGACTGTCCCATCACGTAGTCGTGCGATGGTAGCTCGGTTCTTGTGATCGCAGGGGCCCCCAACGGCTGGCTGTAACTGGGCGGGGCTTGGGGTTGGGCCATGGTAGGGGGTGCCATTTGAACGCCTGGTGGTGGTGGTGGTGGTGGTGTTGGTCCCATGGGATTGGGGTGCATGGGTGCACCAGGAGGGGGATGGGTTGGCCTATAGCCATAGGGAGAGACTGGATGCTCCACATGGCCGTTTTCATTCATCGGATGGGGAGCATCTGAGAAATTGAAAATATTTTGTCATACATTATGGATCTGGCTAGAATAGATAAATGAATTGATAGACATTATTTTGCAATAATGGGAAATACAACAGTAGTGATGAAATTTGACCCTTTTTTATCTGTTAGATAAAGAAATGTCATCATTGAAATTGGCTGTACATGATTATCCTAAATTCTTCATTAAGCGGTCATGTATCCATAAAAATCAAACAAACGTTGGACAATTTGACACAGTCATGACATGGACATTTGCACATCCTTTAAAAAAAAAGTTTTTTGTACACACTCACAAACATGTTACATTAATGTTGTTGGTAAACAGTAAGCCTTTGAGTTTATTGTAGTGAACCTTGCTGCTTCAAGTGACTCCACAAAACACAAAAAGGTAACTACGAATGTGCAGCCCCTTCAAAATCCAATCTGAAAATTATTACCTTAACTATACACTAACTTAACAAATAGAAAAGATTTCAGTCCAAAGAAGGCACCTGGAAATGTATGAAAATGTAATAAGTTCTCTTTTTTTGGCAAAACCAGTCTGACATACCTTCACTCCACACACAGAAAAGAAAAGTGCCCCTAAGGATGTCCTCACATCAATTTTAGTCGAAAAGGCATCTGATTAATATGAGAAAACCTTTCACACATGTTTTATACTTACAGGGTTGGAACATCTCAGCAGGATGCTGCGGGAACCCACTCCCCGGTGGTGGTGGTGGCCCCCTAGGGACTGCTGCCCCACCCCTAACGGCGGGCTGCCTGGTGACCTCGGGCACCCCAAGGTACGCCGGTTCCCTGCTCTGCCTGCTACCTTGCTGCATCATCTGCTGCACCAGGTACTGACGGAACATGTCCAGGAGTTCGTCCTGCCTTGAGCGTTGCTCGCGTTTGAACGTCAGGTAGGACACCTCGCCGTGGATGTCAGTGTCACGGTCGACCGTTGTAAGGCAACGAGAGATCTGGAGATGAGACAGTATCAAAATATTTTAAAATGTGTCTGGGAATTGTAATCCACAGGGGACCAAGCACCTAAAAATTATTTTCTTGCCAAATATCACTAGTGCTGGACCTTTAACCCATGACCTTCAGACGTTCAGTCAAGTGCTTGAGGAAAGACAAAACAATATTAAACTATTTCAAAATGGTTCTGAGAATTGTCATTGCAAAGAGACGAATTATCACAAAACATTAGCTCTGGATGTAAGGAGTTCTATGTCACTATATGAGCTTCAAATCCTTCTTCTAAAAAGATATTTCTGCAAAAAAATTATAGAGACAAGTTTAGACCAACATTCATGTGCAGTTCCATATACCTATTTCTGTATGCAGTGCATGTGATATTAAGGAAGATTGTGTCATTTTCTGTTTACTGTGATCATTCCACACCCTGACAATATACATGTGAATCAATTCCTCTTACATAATCAACCTTTCCTACTTGCTTTCAGACAATTTATTTCACAATGCAATCATATCATGACCAGTACTCAACTTGGTCTTAAAATCCATTCCTTACAGGAGCAGGTTGTCTCTGTATTTAAAGGTACTAATCACCTAAATAATTTGTGTACAGCTGGTATGTATAAAATCAACCCCAAAAAAAACTTTGCCTTGCATTCTGTAGGTAAACAGATAAGGAGTAGGATGAAAATAAAGGACAAAATAAGACCCTGTATATACGGTTCCGTGCGTGCCGTTCTTTGCAAGTGCGTACGTGTGTGCGTACTCATCTACTCAACAAGACATTTTACTGCTGACTGAGAGTGTATTTACACTGAAATTTCTCTTTGTAGAAATAATATTTGAAGCTTATTTTGTTAAATACAGTTTAGCAACATGGAACCCCGTACAATCTTACATCAAGAGCAAAAGGCGTTTGGTGATTGGTACACTTTAAGATCGGAACATGAGAATTCAGTAGTCAATGGCTTAAAGAGGCATAGTAGTGGGCTCTCATGAGGAATTTGACACCATTCAGGGTGTTACCCAATAACTGGTGTTGTCAATCACCAGGATTAACCTTCAGGTTTATGACCAACAGACCTGATGCAATGCTCTGCCTTTTCCACTATTAAAACGCCCCATATGGGAAAGTCATTATCTTACATTTCCCTCAACTGAAGACTCTCTGAGAGACTGGGGAGTATTTCTTGATGGGACTACGGGTTTGCTGTGTGCGAGGCTTGTACACCCATTGATGGTATTTCCACCAAGTCTGGTGTCAGCCAAATATGACCTACTACACATGGAAACTGATGACCCACTCCCTTTAAAGATAAAGTTGAGTTCTGGTCATGCAATTGCATTGTGAAAGAAACAGTGTGGAATCGATCAGAAATAGTTGATCTTGTAGCATATAAGTATTGGTGTGTACTGCAAGGTTCTGGAGTCATCAAAAAGATAAGAAATTTGGCCCAGTCTTGGTAAAGTAACAAGCACTGTACACAGAAAGATATATATGGGACTACACAAACATGTGGCATGAAAATCGGACCTCATTTTTAAGCAGTTACTTGTCATATTTAGAATATGAAGGCATTTGAAGAGCCATGCTTTTCAGGCATCATTTTTTCTCTGATGTTCTTCCACACTTGCATAATAACAATGATATTAAAAACACTCACTAATTATTTTTCACCTCTCTTCAGAACTCAACCATCTCTTTAAAGACGCACGTTCCCCGTATTCCAGAGGGCGTTCAAAATACGTACGCGCTGGCGGACGGTGCTAACTGCCTATTGACACTAACAGAATACGGCTCTTACGCAGATGGCATGTTCCGATAACTACACTGGCGGGATTGTGCGTCTTTAAGACTAGGGGAACATGATAATTCAGTAGTCAACGGGTTACCATCTATTTGAAGACATAACTCACCCTGTAAGCTGGGCAGATGAAGATACAGCACGGCAGGCACATGAGGAACATACAGATACCTTCCGGCGAACAGGAATACATGCTGTTGAACTCGGTCGAGTTGGTCACAACAAAATTGGCATATGCACAGTTGTAAGTCGTATCAAAGATGCCATCTTGCCCCTGGTGGACAGTGCTGAACCAGCCTTTAAGAATGCTGTTGAAGTTGAACTGTACATTTAGAAAAAGACATACATGTAGAAATCATGTGTCACTTATAGAATTGTTATGGGAGAACGTTTGTTTATATTTTTAATCTTTTGCATGTTTTTTAAACTGAAGTATGAATAAAGAATGATGTTTAACTAAATTTAAGTGTTCCAGTTAGTAAATAGAATGAAAAACAATAATAAATTACAAAAAACACACACAAATCTACAGCAAATTTTTTGAGGTATAGAGGATGACCGTATATGGTTTGGCTTTTGTGCTGGTAAATAATTTGAGCTCAAACCAGATATCACACTGCAGTGGAACCTCATTACAACAATCTCACTTGGACCAAGGAAATTACCAGCACTTTAATATCAGGGGCTTTTTCAGGGCTGAATACGATGGAATAAAGCAGAAAGAGGACCATCAAAATTACTCTAAAACTAAAAAACTTCTGTTGTTTAAACATATTTGTTGCTTACACCCAGTAAATAAAGATCGATTGATCGATCTGTAATTGGAAACAACTCAAACAAGTCAGAAAAAATCTTGGAACCAGCAGGATTTGAACCAAGATTGTTCAAAGATTGGTTCCAAGATTTTTCCGACTTGTTTCCAATTACAGATATTTAGTGTAAGCCACAAATATGTTTTAACAATTGAAATTTCTCCCAGGAAGCATTACATTCATATAAATTTTTTTTTAAACATCTGTGCACATGAATGGTCTTAGATTCACCAAGCGTTTAACATTCATGTTTGGTTCATGCCCCAACTGAATCGCAATCGACACAACACTCATTTTTTGCAATTTGTGACAGTTCCTCACCATGGAAATAGCTGTCCCTTGTAAATTGCGAAAGTTTCATGTTGCCAAAGTTTTTAGTTTTACAATACGTCGTTACAAAAAAGTTTGATACATGATTATACTAATATCGTTTATAATGAGGTTTCACAGAAATACCACTGTACGACATTAAGCTAAGCTGTGATTCTCTCTCGAGAACTTACCTCAAGGGCAAAGTTCCGACTATTAACAATGTCCTCTCTTCCTCCATCAAAGATCTGTTGCATCTGACTCTGGATGACAGGATGTGACGTGTTGACCGTCACAATGATGTCACCTATAAAACATCAAACAATCAACAAGACGCTATCATGAAAGGTCAAGTCAGGTCACATCGCTGACTAAGGCAGTAGCTGAACAGCTGAAAGTTCGGAGGTTAAAGTCTTTTTCTATTGAGAAAGAAGTTTAACTTTCAAGCATAACAGAGGAGATGGATATGTAGTGACTTGAACTTTGGCGATGTAAATATAACCATTTTGCCTGTACTGTATATAACTCTAGCCAGCACAAATTTTCATTGTTAAATGTTAAGGCCTACAAACTTTCAAATGGCAATTTCTGTAGCACATATGTACATTCTACATGTATTTGCCATCTAGTAATTACAACTCTATGTTAAGCAGCAACACTTGTTATAACTCTCCCAATCACTCGTCTGAGACTTTTAAGAGTAGCCTCTCCCCCCTCTCTCTCTCTCTCTCTCAAACAGATAGAGGCACTTACATTTCAAGATATAGCGGGTCCTTCCTGACTTGTGCCTTCTCTCCAACTTGACGTCAAAGACAAGAGGGCGTGTCAGCAATCTCTGAACAAGCTGATCGTACTGGGCCACTGTTGAAACTTTCAAAACTCTGTGAGAGCAATATAAACAATATTGTTGAAGAGTAACTGACTTGGTGACGAAATTTTCCATTTCAAAGTCATGACGAAGATAAGCAGAATCTTGACATGAAAATTAATGAAGATTGCATGCCCTGTTTGTAATATAGCATACAATTATAGGTGGACATGAATGTCAGTTGGAATTGAGAAAAATAATAATGATAACCGTTTCTAATATAGCACCTTATCGACCGAAACGTCTGATGAAAAATGAGTTTTCAAATTATTATAAAATATCTTCTTGTCTGTGACAGGGGTCTTCCAACACTTTGATCATATGAAATCTAATTCAAGACATAACATGTGTGCTTGTCACAATCTAAACCTTACAAAAATTAAAAATGGTTCCTCTCATGGAGAGCCTAATCCATACTTTTTGATCTACAATGACGTGGAGAGCATGAGGTATGGAAGAGGTAGTGTAAGGTGATGTAAATGTAAAGGGACCTGTTCACATTTGGGTCTTACCTTCCCATGGAATCTGGAAACCAGGCTTCGTGTGATTTGTCATGAGCACAGAGATTGACTCGTTCAGGTACGGGCCTTATCACAGGATGCCTTACACAATGCTGAACCTGAATTTGAAAAACAAATCAATAATTAAAAAAAAGAGACCCTTTAAGAACTATTAACTAGAATGATAAACAACACTAATACTATTCTTCTTGTAGACTATCACTGCAAATGGACTTCTACTGTTCTACATCTGCTTTGCTTCCCATCTTATTAACCAAATAAAACTCACATTATAGAGAAAGTGGTTAAAAACAAAATAATAGCAATAATTATAAAAAACAACAAGAAATATAAATATTTATACTAACAAAAACATCCAAAACAACAACAATAATACTCATAATATCAAAAACTATTTTTAATGACAATGATAAAAATAACAATGATGACAACAATTACAACGATGAGCATATCTCCAATTTGGATATTTTTATGATTCTACTGAATGCTGCCCTGTACATGAAAAATATAGAACTTAGTGCTTTTGTTCTTAAAGAACTATTACATACCTGGAAATACGGTGGAGGGTTCTTGACAAAGTCCTCCACAAGAGTAACCCCTATCATGGGGAGTAGTTGTTGTGTGTTTATCATGACACTAGCTGTTCTCTGCAGGAGAAAAATAGAGAGAAAAAAATCAATCATTTAATAAATTTGAGGTCAATTATATGTATGGTCATTTTTATAAAAACATGCTTTCTATGAGTATGATGGCTGTAATTTTTTCTTTGTCTTTCTGTGATAGCAAATACTCAAAATTCAAATTCTATGTTACTAGACCTACTACTACTAGTGTTAGATCCCTTGGCATTAACATGATTAACCCTTCATGTATTTATAACCTTTATAAGTAACTTAGTGACAGTCTTAGAGCCTACAACGGGCTATATCATAGTTCATACAATAAAATATTACATGCACACATAGCTGCATTACTATCCTGGCTGTGTATTGAAAACTGTTCTATTGATTCTCAACATTTTAAACACCACTGTACAAAACTCAACAGAGTTCACTCAAAATCGGTACTTTAGTGACAATTGATAAAACCTAAATAGCAGTAAAATACAATCTTTTCAACTTACCGATGTTAGAAAGAATATTTTGAAAATTCAAATCGCGAGTCTGGTATTAAACTTGCCGATCAGCCACATCGTATTCATTGTGTGCATTGCCATTGGCATTAGTGTGTATTGTGTGTAATTGCTGCCTTTCAGCACGTAGTACAGCGCTAGAGGTCAATAGGCATTAGCATCGACTCTCTATGCTTTGCTGGCCTGTGGGGTGATTACATGTCGATTCTATTCTACGACTACATCATAGCTAGATCTAGAAAATCTAGATCTACATGTAGAATCTAGATCTACATGTAGATCTAATGTATGTTTCTAGTCTAGACCTAGACATCTAGATCTAGGTCTAGGTTCTACTTGAAAATTGAAATGTGACTTTAAAAAAGTCTAAATGAAATCACAATTAGGGTCTACGTGATAATCGAAACAGCTAATCCTAGATAAGTGAAGCCCAAGCACGTAGAACTATTGCCATTGAGCCATGTACAATGAGTTTACGCGCTCTGATTGGCCGATACGCTCCAGCTGTTTCGATTTTTAAGTCAGAGAGGGCCTACTTAACTTAAGCGCGACTTAAGTAGGGTGTCTGATCGCGACCCAATGTTGTGTGCTAAAATCCTTCCCATAGAGATTGCACGCAGCCCTATGCAGTCTACGTACATCGCGCGATCATGCAAAATTGGTCAATGTTTTTATCACCAAATCGAAATTCAAACTTAAATCGCTCGTGATCCTGAAGGTGAAACTCAATAAATGAGGTGTCATATGAAAGAGCAGGTTTTTCGCCATATTCCCCAAAGGGGCTCAATTCGGAATTCTAAAAATATCTTGATCAAAACAGCGATTTAAACATCGTTTCCATCATAGCTCCGATCTTTGCCACTTTCCTGAACCGAGCCCCCCAGGCTTATGTAGGGCTAGACGTAAGGAAAATATCCCAGCACTTATTTTTCGCTGGCCCCAAGAGATCACAAGCGATTACAGTTTGAAAATACCCTTCCCCACATTTTTCGGTCAGCTAAGTAGGGAGGCAGGAGCTCCGCGCCGGCCGAACCCATGGTGATAGCGCGTAAAATCTGCACATGAATATGCATCGGACCGCGTGTATACAGACCCGGAAGTGGGTGCCCATTGAAAACAATGGATTACCGATCGCCTTGAGTTGCGCATCCAGTTTACAACACGTGCGCTTGCACGCGTATGTGTACGCTTGCATATTGTGCAATTCAGTTGTGTTGCTATATTTAGCAAAACAACATAACTCTGCGTGTACGTCTTTTTTGTCGATTCTGACAAAAAAGAGGATGAATATTCTAGGGAATTGAAGGGGCTATAACTTTTGATAGAAACATTGGTGAGTCTTGAAATTTGAAATGTATTATTCTGAGTGAATAATTTTTTCAATTATCCAACCATAATGGTGAAAAACAATCCAAAAGGGAAAATTGAAAAATCGTCCAGACACCCTAACTTAAGCGCGACTTAAGTTCAATGGCAAAGTCAATACGAAATATTACGTCACACCACAGAGATTTTGACATGACGTGCTTTAAACAGGTGATGCATTTCACACATACTACATAGGTGACGCACACATGAAGACTTAAGTAAGTCTTTAACTTACGTGAAATACCGGGTACTTAACTTTTCAAGGACGCTGAAAAAATCATAACAAATAGAAGATTTGACTGGAATATCATAATTTTGGTATCGGAAAATACGGAAAATCACAAGCTAGCTCCTCGCACTAATGTCTTATAACAAAGAGCCTATGGGAGCCAGCGATAGCCAATCTAAAGTAAAGGGCCCATGTCGGCTCGGCTAGGCGCCAAATTACGAAAATGAGGCTGAGATCGGATGAACGTTCTGCGCATGCGCTAAATGTAAGCTAAAGTTCTACGTGCCAAGTGAAAGTGTATTCAATGAAAACAAAATTTAAAAGGTATTCATGGCCTTTGGCTTTGTTTTGGTTTTGCACGCCTCAACACCTTGTCGTGACGCAGACGATCACCTGCAGTGCACTGTTGCACTCAGCACAGCAAACTCCCTAATAATTCCTACACAATTCTCAATATGTGGAAACGTGTAGACTAGGCCTACCGTAGTTAATTTCGAGCGTCATACTCATACTCATAGGCATAGCCATAGCTATAGTAGAATTTAAAGCACATTATTGGTATTCAAACAGACATGATCCTTACAACCAAAGTACCTAATAATAACTCATGTAAAACTACAATACTCACCTATTGAAACCAGATGAAATTATTCTTGTAAGCAGAAAATTATCTTAAAATGTTAGTGAACGTCGGTTGTGTGCAGAGTCTTTATTTTGTCATGACGTCATGTTTAAGAGAACTCGACTCGTCATGCGGCATATCATGTCATTGCTTGTCTGTAGTTTGCAGACACAAACCTTTGTCAGATATTGACGAGAATGTCTGAACTATAGGAGACTATGCCGACTAAACGGTCTAGTGCACCCCATAGGCTCTGTATTTAAGCTGATATCTGACACAGCCAGAGAGTGACAGAGCTAGGCTCTGCTCAATAATTTATGAAATTGTGTTTAAGTGTCAATTTAGAGTCTGTACTTGTAGACTAGCTTGTCCGAATGACGTATTCAAATTCAGGGGAGGGGTAGGCTACTTATACGTGCCTTCACGGTTGTTTCATCGCAAAGCATGCCGGGACAGATTTCTAGTCCGGCAGTAGATTTTCACCTTCGTCGCGATCAGCTGTTCCATTGCCAATAACGGGATTTTTATCCTGTCGAATCAACATCATAATCTTGTACAGGATCCGTTATTCTGCAGTGAATTTCTTTCATTCCAGTATAACTTGTACGGTTAGAAACCAAAGTTTGTGATTATGTATTTTTATGACGATCCTTCAAAAAATAAAGCTGATAATACGAAGTAAAGTGGGCTAATGAGAGTGAGTTCCGCTGTATGAATTCATAGTCCCATATGTTCAAATGTGTGTGTGTGCAGTTTGCGTCGATGGTTTGCCTTATTAAACTGCTTAACATTCGTGTTTTAGGTTGAAGGATCGTCATAAATAATACATAATCACAGACTTTGGTTTATAAGCGTACAAATGATACTGGAATGAAAAAAATCACTGCAGAATGACGGATCCTGTACAAGATTATGAAGCCATGTTGATTCGACAGGATAACAATCCCGTTGTTGGCAATGGAACAGCTGATCGCGGCGAAGCTGAAAATCTACTGCGTACTAGAATCTGTCCCGGCATGCTTTGCGATGAAACAACCGTGAAGGCACGTATTGAAGTCAAAGTCAAAGAAAAGGGAAAGGAAATCAGATTCATACAAAAGAGTAACAAAACATAACGGGTAAATAACTTAAATGAAGTATAAGGTACGGTGGATAGCAATTAGGTGTTTCGAGAGATGGTGAAGATGAGATCGAGGCAATTATATAATGGAGGAATAGACGGCCGGGGACAGGCGACAGGCCTTTAGTAGCGCATGACCGATGACTCCCCGCTAACTCCCCATTATGAGCAGTCATTGCACTCCCTTCCAAGCTCAGTGCCCAAAGATGGTCTTTCATAAAGATAATAGTTTTAATACGCGCCGGGCTGTACGCCAGTCTCGTCGGCTGCAGCCACCATTATAAATTCCCTCTTAGATATAAAGTTGAGTTCTACTGTGAGAGAACTCGAACAGTTTGAAAGCCATTGCATTTGAAAATGTTGATTATGTAGTACTATATGTAATGTGTGAGGGTTTGGAATCACCAAAATTAGAATATATTTACTCAGTCTTGCTGAAAGTCACAAACACTATATATATGTCGACATTCTCATACGTGTGACATGACAGTTTGGTTTAAAGATACTATGTCCCTTTTGCAGCCAACATCAAATTCTGTACAACTTTGCAGGAATTATGAATAAGTCATGTATGTCCTATCTGTGAAATTTAAACGTTAGCAGTGTCCTAATATTCAAATTATGCAAGGAAACCCGTTTACTTGCTAGACTTCACTGTCAGACACTATTGAGTGACTGACTGGCTTTTTCATCTTTGGTAATAACATACATAAAATGAGCTGTAAAGGGTACATGAGCATTTGTCTACATCAATAACCCACTTCTTGTAATGGCCAAAATTAAACTGATTGAATCTTTGCGCAGCATAAAACGTACGACCATTCGGTACAATGGTCTGAAAATCAGACTATTACTTACTGGCTCTATAGCTCCTAAGTCGATTCGACAACTAATAGTCGTTATTTTCCCACTTAAAGACATTTTCAAGCTCCCCTTTTTTTAGGGAAGTTCTAAATTAGTATTGTCTTTCAAATGCCGTTGGAATTTAACCTTTTCATTTGTTTGGCCTGCAAATGGGACATAGTACCTTTAAATCTATCCACTCTTTCTCTTTATATTTTGAATATCATTAGGGCATTTAATGATCAGCTAGCTATCCGGCCTTTTCAAGAGGCATATTCTCCTAAGTATGATATCAATTCAAAATGGCATAAATACACAAAATGAGAAAATCATTAGTAGGCCTACTTTTCACCCTCTCGGAGCTAAAATTTATCTTTACTTAAACGTAGCACGAAACCCGAAGGATGCCGCGGTCTCCTTCTACCATTTATGTCATTATATTAGTCCACTGTTCTCTTACGAATGTTGGGATGCATTCTTCGTAGAAGTTCTCGCAAACAGAAGTAAGTCCTGTAAGTGGTAAATTGGAAAAGATGTTGTCTTTGATGTTAGTAAAACAACGTTATTGTCATAAAAAACTCAATCCATTGGTTAATGTCTGCGCAAGGCTGGCTGGGTTCTTGTAAACTTAAACGAGCGATTTACGCAAGCACCAGTGGTAAATGTTTTTCGCGCCAAATTTGAGTTTGTTAGGCCAAAGAACATAATTTTACCTAACATGAAAGATCGTTTTCAGAATAAGACCCCGTGTGTCCTCAGAATAAGACCTCTTGTGTCCTCGATCAGAATAAGACCCCTTGTGTCCTAAGAATAATAGCGAGCTTTCGATTTAGGCACCGGACGTGGGCTACTACGAGTTACTGGAGCGTGGAGACGTTGCGCAGCTCATGTCCGTTCCCTTCGCGGAAGTGCTTTCGATTTTTCACGACGGGGCTTTCGTCGGTCACGTGACCAATTTTTGAGATCAGGTGACTAAGTCAGGTACTAAATTCACAGTGCGCGAAAATCTGATACGAAGAATAACATAAGGATGAGAGAAAGAGATAGAATGATAAAAATAAAGAATAACATAAGAGAAGGTGATAGAAGGAAGAAACAAAGAATAACATAAGGAAAGACAGAAAGAGAAAGTGATAGAATGATAAAAATAAAGAATAACATAAGAGAAGGTGATAGAAGGAAGAAACAAAGAAAAACATAAGGAAAGAGAATGTGATAGAATGATAAAAACAAAGACTAACATAAGAGAAGGTGATAGAAGGAAGAAACAAAGAATAACATAAGGAAAGAGAAAGTGATAGAATGATAAAAATAAAGAATAACATAAGAGAAGGTGATAGAAGGAAGAAACAAAGAATAACATAAGGAAAGACAGAAAGAGAAAGTGATAGAATGATAAAAATAAAGAATAACATAAGAGAAAGTGATAGAAGGAAGAAACAAAGAATAACATAAGGAAAGACAGAAAGAGAAAGTGATAGAATGATAAAAACATAGAATAACATTAGAGAAGGTGATAGAAGGAAGAAACAAAGAATAACATAAGGAAAGACAGAAAGAGAAAGTGATAGAATGATAAAAATAAAGAATAACATAAGAGAAAGTGATAGAAGGAAGAAACAAAGAAAAACATAAGGAAAGACAGAAAGAGAAAGTGATAGAATGATAAAAACATAGAATAACATTAGAGAAGGTGATAGAAGGAAGAAACAAAGAATAACATAAGGAAAGACAGAAAGAGAAAGTGATAGAATGATAAAAATAAAGAATAACATAAGAGAAAGTGATAGAAGGAAGAAACAAAGAAAAATAAGGAAAGACAGAAAGAGAAAGTGATAGAATGTTAAAAACATAGAATAATATTAGAAAAGGTGATAGAAGGAAGAAACAAAGAATAACATAAGGAAAGAGAATGTGATAGAATGATAAAAACAAAGACTAACATAAGAGAAAGTGATAGAAGGAAGAAACAAAGAATAACATAAGGAAATTAAGACAGAAAGAAAAAATGATAGAATGATAACAACAGGGATATATACCGAGGAAACTGCACCCACGTTGCCGTTTTCACGACGACGGGGATTCACGGAAATTGCCCCCGACTCCGGCCGTCGTGTGATTTGGAAGGGAACGTGGGCCCAGAAGCTCGCACATGCGCAGTTGATAAATATGACGTCACGCGTCGTAGCCCACGTCGGGTGCCTAAATCGAAAGCTCGCTAATACCTTAGTCACACCACCAAACCGAATTCAGGCCGACATCAAACCTTGTCTCGTCTTGTCGGTGTGACTAGTCTAGGGTATCAAAGCCAGATCCATACGAGGCGTTAATGCACTACCACTACTTACGACAACGGATTATTCTACCTGCAAGGCAGTCAAACAGCAACAGACTTACAAACAAGTATAACAACCACAATCATTACTGTCAACAACAACAACAGCAACAAACGACAAAACATTGGATATTTCCAATACACTTCATAACTATTGTTTGTTTTTCCCTGTCCGTTTTTTCGAAAAGTTTTTCAAAGGTGCCCCTTGCCCCCTTTTTTCATGTACGCTAGTGCATAGGGGAAATATTGTTGAAACAAATGTATGCACCTTTCCAGTTTGGCCATTTTTTCCGCTTGTCATATTTTCAACACAATGCTTTGTATGGAGGGTTTCCATTGTGAGATATCGTAGACACATACCAGTGAATTTGTAAGCCATAGAATAGGCTATAGCAAACAATCCAAATGAAGCAAACAAATATAAAAGAATAACAAATTTCCGTTCTAAATCATCGAGCAAAAAAATTATCACCTTTCACCAAAATATGGGGGAACGTGAAAAGAAATATATCTACTGTGTATTATATTCTTGAAATCAACAAAAGACTCACAAAATTCTCCGTAGTAAAATGTCATATTTGTACTTCCCTGTTCTTTTGAAGGTTGTGGTGGCAATAGTTTAAGATTAAATTCAATTTTATTTTTCTATTAAAAAACAAACATAATACTTACGTAATGAATTAATACAAAATACATTGAAGGACTCCTAAGAAAGCAAAGCTTTTGTATTTACAAATATGGTGGATGATAAGTTATTGTTACCTTTGTATGAGGTTTTGGAAGGAAGTTTTATTTTACAGGCGGATAGAGGACAAACGAGGTCATGTTTATCTACATTCTAGCTTATATAGCTTCATGCAGAGTGCCATCTTCGCAACTGACTAGTTAGCAAGCACAAACCCTGTCAGTCGTTGTGCGTAACAGTGTCTGCAAAATGAGACTACAACAGGCTCTGTACTTAAAGAGAAAGACCAGTTCTGGTCATGCGATTGCATTGTGAAAGAAACGTTGTGGAATCGATCAGAAAAGGTTGATCATCTAGCATATAAGTACTGCAAGGTTCTGGAATCATCAAAATGATAAGAAATTTGGCCCAGTCTTGGTAAAGTTACAAGCACTGTACACAGAAAGATGTATATGGGACTACGCGACCACGTGCGCGATATCTATTTGGTCCCAATAGATATAATAATTTACCAAATATATCAATTAGTAGGTGGTTTCCGACTTTTCCGGCAAAATTTGTATCATCACGTATTAGTCAAAACACATTCTTTCACATGATTGGTAATGAGAGCTTCCATTTCATTTTTTTGAGAGAGGCGCGTTTCCAAAACTGGTCTTTACCTTTAAGCTGCCCCTATTAAATCCCTCCCCTCCTCGATCCCTCCCCGTTTTTGCTCCCTCTCTCTCTCTCTCTCTCTCTAGTCTCTCTTTCCCTCAAATACTGCACATCATTTCAATTCCCCCAAATGTGGTATCTAACAATTAAGTAACAAGCCACCAATTGGAGTGAGTCTCAAGAAAGATCCACTCCAGAGTCACTTCACTTCACCAGATACTGGAGTTGCCTATAGGTCTATGCTCTGGCCGAGAAGACTGCACAACGTAACGCGCGGGTCTGGCAAAAAGTGTCCACCCCTGGTGATCTGGCCTAGTCCTCCCAAAATATTATAAAAAGTTTATATATTATACATATATTATTTTTTTTTTGTAATTGCGAAGAGCATGAACCACAATTTTATCATACAAATTAATAAAAGGCGTAAATGTTCTTAAAGAATGAACGCCCAATCACAAATACAACAACACAGTCAGAAACGGACAGATCTAGGCTTTACTCAAGACTTTAGGAATTGTGGTAAAGTTTCAAAGTAGAGTCTGTGCTTGCAGACTACCGATCGACCATGCATTTCATAATCTGTACGCCGTCTGCTTGCATGGTGTTCCTGTATCTATTGAAACTTATACTCCACACAGTTGTTCCACATACATAATATCCCGACACGGCACTGATCACTACACGACAAATTGCGTCGAAATCTGCCAGGTATTATATAATTGCTTGTTGATTCCGTTTACAATTTATCCGTATAATACTGCTATTTAAAGTATATAAAGCCAGTAAGCCACTCACTCTGTTGATTGTTAATGTTTATTGTCGTTTTTGCATTCGGATCCAGGCTTGCTCAAAACGCGTTAACGTAACTCTTGGTTTATAGCGCGGTACTGCGCATACACAAGTCAACTGGTCATGTACATTCATATATCAACAAAGACTCTGCTTTGATGTATGTTCGACGGAAATGTTATTCTACCGTGTTTCCTTCTAATACTCTATCGTATGGCAGCAGTATGCGTTTAGTAGGTTAAGTCAAAATTGCGTGAATAATGCTTGACGATGCTGACAAACCGCTACAAGCCAATTAAAGTGAACAAGTGAAAACATGACTTTGTCCATATATCCTTGATACATTTGAACGAATGCAAATGCATGGTTGGAAAAAAATATAAAATATTATTATTAAATAACTCAATTTTCAAGAGCTACATAAAATGCTTTTGACTTAAGGCATATAGGCCTATATGTATGTGCATGCCGCTCACAAGTGAAGAAAGGTTTCAACAACGATCATAACATCCAAAGCGGACCTATTTCTTTGAAATTGTGACTTCACTTTTTACCTGAATTAAAGTCTTGAAAACCCAAGAGACTCCGCTAAATGACACCATTTGGGTATTTAACGGCCGGAGGGGCTTTTAATTTTATACGATCTATACATGCAGGTCTTATGTAAATCACCGTCCTCTAGCTCCTCCAACTATCACTCCCTGAGAATTTCTCGTTAGGACATCCAGTTTGCTGTGTCGCCTGTGTGTGTATTCCTCCAAGTCCGGTGTCAGGGAAGTGAGGGAATCCCCCCCACTCCGGGGTCGGAGGACCGCATTCGTGTTCCCAAAATCTCCAATAAAGGGGTACTTTTCGCGCGACAAAGTCCGACCCGAGAATTGTATACAAAAAAGGGGGTGTATTTGATTTTTCACCCGGAGATTTCTTTTAAAAGGGGGTGTTTTTACATTTTCTCTCTTTTGATTCCTTAGAAATTTAAAAAGGGGGTCATAAAATATCTTGAATATCATAGATAGAGGGTACATTGAGCAGTGTTCCGGATTTAAGGGGGTCTTCAAGGCAGGAATAGACCCCGAAAACCCGCGAAAGGGGGGTTCAGAAATAAATTATTTTGGCAATCCTCAGATAAGGGGGTGCTTTCATGGAGAGGGAACAAGCATACGCGTACCCTAAATAACACTGAGTGGGGGGGGGGGGCAGGGAACTATGCCCTCCTGCACCGGGAAACTGCGTACTATATTTCATTTGTTTATTTTCAGTTCTGAATACAAAATAACATCAGTAATTCAGTATACATTAAAACATACATAAAGAAATATGAACTTATCTTAAAGATACTATGTCCCTTTTGCAGCCAACATCAAATTCTGTAGAACTTTGCAGGAATTATGAATATGTCATGTATGTCCTATCTGTGAAATTTAAACGTTAGCAGTGTCCTAATATTCAAATTATGCAAGGAAACCTGTTTACTTGTTAGACTTCACTGTCAGACACTATTGAGTGACTGACTGGCTTTTTCATCTTTGGTAATAACATACATAAAATGAGCTGTAAAGGGTACATGAGCATTTGTCTACATCAATAACCCACTTCTTGTAATGGCCAAAATTAAACTGATTGAATCTTTGCGCAGCATAAAACGTACGACCATTCGGTACAATGGTCTGAAAAATCAGACTATTACTTACTGGCTCTATAGCTCCTAAGTCGATTCGACAACTAATAGTCGTTATTTTCCCACTTAAAGACATTTTCAAGCCCCCTTTTTTAGGGAAGTTCTAAATTAATATTGTCTTTCAAATGCCGTTGGAATTTAACCTTTTCATTTTGTTTGGCCTGCAAATGGGACATAGTACCTTTAAACAGAACTGAGCCCTGACAATCAAGTAGATGTACAAGCAAAATACATAAATTAGGGAGTACCTGGTGATGCAAAAGTATACAGCAAAGAGAAGAGAAGAAAGATCGGACTATGCGTGCTGATGATCTTCAATATCTGTTTGTTTGTTTGTTTGTTTTATTTCGTAAACGGTCCCACCTGGGGCATGGAATAAATACAGATAAATGGTATACTGGGATATTTGCAACAAAGACAGTTAAAACGAATATATTCTTACAAAAGAAAGGTTCTTTGGCAGCAAACAACACACACTAAATTGAAGGCAAGATTTCAAAAAATTACGTAAGTAAAATCAGTGCTAAAAGTATATACTATGCTACAACAAGATTTTAAAGTATTATATACATATATGTAGGTACCAAGATTCATGATGCTTTGATATATACATTTTTTTAATACAAACTTCGACATAATGATTTTTGTTTTCATAGAAAGTCTCATGACATGTCATGCGCTAAACGTAAAAGAAAGTTGTGCTCGGTACATTGAAGGTGACTTCCAGAGAGCCGGGGTCAACTCCATCAAGTATCCAACACAATAAAAGTCAAATATGCAATCTCAGTGTACTAGAGATCGAATCAGTGGTTACTACACATATTACGTTGTGTGTTTAGTGGAGCTAACTAAGGCATCCCTGTAATGTAAGCTTTCTGCCCTTTCACTCACCACATCGCCATGCATGATAACCCCCTTGACTCCGCATTCAAATATGGAGTGCGAGCTCAATGTTTTATACACCAGTTTGCGCCTTGGTGAGTTTCATTCTATTCAATTATGGATATACTGACGTACAGAAAATATTCAATTATGGTTTTATCTTACAATGAACAAAAGCTATATTCATATAGAGATAATGGAAGCGCGCTCCCAAACAGTCATGTGATTTCTACGGTTGAAGGATATCCGCATACAACATTGCTGTACAGTATGGACTATTTCAACTTCAACTCCATTGATGTGCCAAATATATCACTAGGGATTTTCACGGAAATATATTGACTTGTAAAGATACAGAAGTGCTCTTACCACTAGAAACCCACAATATGGTATTGGATAGACATTGCTAAACATATGATTATGCGTCTGTCCAACTTTGTAAGGGGCCTCGCGATCAGCTCGGGGGATTTCCCTTCAATCCGTTCTAGAAGGTGTCGGACTCAAAGCTTTAGAGCATACGAAATTTCCAAGAGCTTTGTCACTGGAAATCCAGGAAATGTAACTGATGGTTCTTCCATGTCCAATAAACTTATTTTTTTTCTTACAAAGTTTGAAATGAACAACTCATAAAAATTATTTTCATTATTATCATTATTATTATTATTATTATTATTATTATTATTATTATTATGATTATTATTATTGTTATTATTTAATATTTGGTGTCATTCATATGCCCTAGAAGGGAAAGGGGAACTTTACAAAGAAGTCCACCCTGATATTATGTTGCTTTCAATTAAAGCAGAAAACTTGAGAAAAGTATTGAAATATACTATTCATAGATGTATCCTAGATATCATTTTGATTGTACATAAATTTTGTCACAACCCCTTGATGAGCTAGATCCATTCCTTCAACACCAACCAAGAAAATTGGAATTTATGACGATTTTCGTACAAATGAGGGTGGTGCTGGAAAGACACCTCAGATAATTGCCATTTATTTTTGATCGATCTCACGTACCTTTGAAAAATTATCAAATTCCTCTTAATTCATCGGATTTTCATCAGACTTTTACTGATCCGTTTCTCTGATTATTTTTCTTCTGTTATTAAAAACCAAATGAGGGTGTATGGTATTCCCTGTAATCACAAACTCGAGACGCTCCTTAGAGACCTGAGGGTTCTAGCTCTGATTGTGATGTGAAGTCATGAAGTCCTGAAACAATAATTTCAGTTCAATATGTCCAATCAAATTGAATGTTTGAATGTTCCACCAAATCTACGATTAATGAGATATCATACACAAGGTTGCCATTTAGGCCCTTTTTATTTCAGTTTTGTAAATGACGGGCATGAACGTCTTTAGCGATATAGTGATATGACCATGTCAATGCAATACGTCAGAGTCATTTCACTTATGCCTATTGTGTGCGATGCGTCATTTAATTGCCTGACGTGGGACTGCGTCAGGGGCTAACGCAATCATTGACGCGCCATGTTAGAGTAAAATCGTACCAACAAATCATACAGAGAAAAAGAACAAAATACGGCTGGTAGCTGAAAATGGGCTACCAGCCGTATTTTGTTCTTTTTCTCTGTATGATTACTTTGTATGTAGGCTATTTTATCTGATTTTATTATACGGAAATAAAAACAACAACATGCAAAATGGAAAATGTAAACATTGATGTAGATTACTGAAGAATGTATCAATGCCTGAATAACGCAGGTATTAAGGCAATACAAATGACGCCCCGTGTGAAAAAATAATACCACCTGTGAAAGTTGTACTCTTTAATATTTGTTCTGATTCTTTTTGTATAGTTATATTTGGGGAAGGAGTATGAGCTCGAAATTTTCTTCCGAGGTTCCCGACTGCGTAGTCGAGAAGTGCTACGAGTATGAAGGCGTGATAATGCCCAATATATTCCCAATCCGGGGGTTGAGACGCCTGAGGAAATTCGTATGTCGACCAGATGACCTCTTTATCGTGACGTACCCAAAGTCCGGTATCTATTATCTTTATATAATAATAGTATATTAGTAGTAATAGTATTATCATTAGTAGTAGTAGTAGTAGTAGTAGTAGTAGTAGTAGTAGTAGTAGTAACAATAATGATAATAACATTCAAGATTTATTAAAACATTAAAATATGCCTAAATTGTGACAATTTTTTTTTAATGCGACTACAACCGTGAAACCAACGTGTTATGGACATTTTACCTTTTTGGCCATGGCATACCGCCACCTACCATCCCTTCTAGGCCTTCTTCAAAGCCCACTACACAGTATACTAATCTCTCCTGCAATCCGGTTTTGAAACAAATGGCAATTATTTTAGATATGGAAATCTAAACAAACATAAAAATAACAAATATAATCTTCCTTATTTAAGTTCTAAATAATGATTAGAATACTAATAACAGGAATTTTAGTGCATTTAAGCCTTCTGGTCAGACTCAAAAAGCTGAATCGGCTTCAAATCGTAGACAATCGCACTATTGGTCTGACATCACTACGATTCTGAGGCGATTTAGCTTATCCTCATCCAAGCCAATTTAAAATACCTTGAAGTTTAGATTTTTGTTTAAAACTAAAACGTATATAATGACTATTGAGATCCTCGATCATTCAACCTTTGCAGATTGTACAGTGTGCGGTGGGCTCGCACCCACATAGTATTACGCGGTACGTGCCCCGATTATAAACGTCTTTTGTGTTGCCTGCTCCAGGTACGACCTGGGCTATGCAGCTGACAATGTTGGTTCAGTTTGAGGGGGATACGACCAAACTTGAAGAAACAAAACACGTCGTCTCGATGGTCCCTTTCCTTGAGACTATCCAAGACAAGAGCAACATTTCGGTACGTATAGATGTTATATGTGTAAAGCGCTTTGAGAGGGCCTTCGGTCCTGACAAGCGCTATATAAGAACTAGCTATTATCATTATTATTATTAATTATTACTATTGATAATGTATGCAATATTAATATGCCGTTCGTGTACAATGGCGCATATTAAATTTGTATGTTAACATCTTTATGCCCTTCCAATGCACTTTGGCTATTATTACTTAGTTTCGAGCCCGTCAACCGCAGCGCTCAGTGCATTCAAGAAATAAATCCTACCAGGTACCCACTTGCCACACGTGGGTCGAGTGTGGCTAATGTAGATGAATGTCTTGCCTATGGACGTTAGTGCTGCGTCAGGGATGTGTGATCAAATATTCATTTTTGTCGTATAGTGTTGAAGAAAGGTAATGAAATGCAACTATTGAAGAAAACATGGAACGCCCTTTCCCCCTGAAGTTAATCAGACCCTGATTCTTTTTTATTCATGATTTTGAAAAGTGATGAAAATCAATCCATCATTCCTTGGGAAAAACCCGTTTCTAACTTTACAGTTCGCCCGATTGTTCCTTTTCACACCATTGTTCGGAAATGTGTTTCGTGGAAATCAAATATGGCATGAAGATCAATAATCGAACTATTTTTTTAACGGACGCAGTGTAGATATATTTTCTTGTTTTTCGAATGCATGGACGTTCGAAAATGGGGAGGGGTAGTTTAGGGCAGTGGCGGATCCAGGGGGGCCCGGGGGCCCGAGCCCCCTCCCCGAGCAAAAAAAACTGGTAAAAACACCCTTTAGAAAAAAAAGAAGATGGGCCCCCTCCCCTGGCGCCCAAGGGGAGGGGGTGGCGGTGGAAAAAAAATCACCCTTCCCGTAGGGAAAAATGTTCGGGTGCCGACAAAAAATAATTGTGCTCACTACCCCTGGCGCCCAAGGGTGGGGTGGCGGTGGAAAAAAAAACCTTTCCCTGAGGGAAAACAAATTTTCGGGTGCCAAAAAAAAAAAATTGTGCTCACTACCCCCACCGAGCGAAAAATCGAATGGGCTCCTTTTTAGGCCCCCTCCCTTGCCGCCGGCTGTATCCACCCCTGGTTTAGGGATAGTTTAAGGAAAGGGTAGCATAACTTTAAGCACAATTCAAATTTTCGACTAAAAAATGATGAAATTATTGTAATATTTACATTACGAACATGTCTGTCCACGAAAAGCACGAGGCGTATAAGAGGTGCCAGGGATGGCTACTGCCATAAAGTATTCAAGAAATAACTCCTTAAGCACATTTCTGTATCTTATAGCACAGAGCTTAGTGAATACACGCAAGTCCTTTGTTGGGCGAAGTTGCCGTTCATTTACACACTAAAAATTAACCGCGGCGGCTTTTTTCGGCGGTTTACCGCGCCATATTTTAACAAGCCGTTTATACAAGGTTTCAATTTACTGCACACCTAGGGCCTCTCGCATTGACAGTTTCATTTAGACAACTAACAAAGGAAACACAATTTGTTTCCAGCCAGGGTTGCGTAGTTGGGACTTTGGCGTATTGTTATTTGTTATTTGTTTTAGTTGTGTTCACTTCACTCTCAATCCAAGGTTTGAGACTTCAAATCCCAACCCGACACTAAAGTCCTTTGGCAAGACATTAATCCATATTTCCCACTCTCCACCCATGTGTCAATGGGTACTTGGCAATTCTTGGGTAATAATTGGCATTGCAATCAAGGCCGTCAGGAAGATCCTGATGATGCTGATGTGGCTTAATTCCCTTGGTAAATATAATTATTCTTCTATTATTATATCTTATATCAAACTTTTATGCAAGAGTGTTCACTGTATTGACGAAACCAAGCAATTGAAGATTAACCTCTTGTCAACACCATGCAACACAATATACTCTGCAATCCCAGATTATTTCCTGGTTCTAATTCCCTGTAAACATCCTTTATCTCAGATTGATCAATGAATTATATATGCTTATAATTAGAAGAAACAAACTAGAACTCAACACCTCATATTTAAACGTCTTTTTTATTATAAATAATTATGAATGCCGTTATTTTTCTGTCACCTCAGACATCACCATTGGGGATTGATGTGGCTGAAGCCATGACGTCACCGAGGATCATGAAGACTCATTCTCTATGTACCGTCTTACCACAAGATATCGCCACTGATGATCCTAAACCTAAGGTGATTTTATACTATTAACCCAACACTGATACATCAATAACTACTAGTACTCTACTGCCGCTGCTGCTACTACTACTACTACTACTACTACTACTACTACTATACTATACTGGTACTACTACTACTATTACTACTACTACTACTACTACTACTACTATTACTACTTCTACTAATGCTGCTGCTGTTACTACTTCTACTACTCGCTACTGCTAGTACTGCTTCTAATAGTACTCCTGCTACTATTGCTATTACTATTTCTTGTACTGAACAACAACTACTACTTTCACTACTATATGTACTACTAATACTACTACTACTACTGTTACTACTACTGCCACTACTTACTCAATACTACTACTACTACTACTACTACTACTACTACTACTATTACTACTTCTATATGCTAATATGGCAGCTACAACTACTCTCTACTACTGCTGCTGCTGCTACTACCACTGATATTACTATTACTACAACAACAACAACTACTACTACTACTACTATTGCAACTACTACTGTTACTAGTAGTATTACTAGTACTTCTAGGTCTTCACATTGTATTTCTTCTTCTCCTTGTTTATCTTCGTCTTATTATTAATATCATGTTATCGTTATTATTATTAGTAGTAGTAGTAGTAGTAGTAGTAGCAGTAGTAGTAGTAGTAGTAGTAGAAGTAGTAGTATTAGTAGTAGCAGTAGTAGTTATTGTTGTTGTTGTAGTAATAGTAATACTAATATCAATATCATTATTATTTGCATTGTGATTGTTAGCATAGTTGTACTTATGTCTTTTCTTATGAGCCTTATATATTAAGTATGATTAAGGTATTAATTACAATCCTCTGTTGATTATTTTCGACCTAGTTCTACCACTTTTATTCCAAATGGAATCACATATAGGTACTGTACATAGCCAGAAACCCGAAGGATGCCGCCGTCTCCTACTATAATTTCTGTCGTTATGTTGGACATATGCCATCTTACGAATCTTGGGAAGTCTATTTTGAAGAATTTCTCGCTCACAGGAGTAAGTATTTTGTAGAAGCAAAATATTCTCAATGCCTATTGCACACGATCATTTGCGGTCTAATGTACGTGCAATGTGAAGGTGACCTCTCAGTAAAACTATAGCGTATTAGGAGAGATAGTTCTGACACACGCACGTGTCACAACTATCTCTGTCAATACGCTATGATAACAAATGATAATACAATGATTGGAAAATGAACAGTGTGCATATTGTATTGAATCACTGGCGTATGTACATGTATTAACTGCCTTCATAGTTCTTACTCGCGTAGTGGTTACGACTATAGATAGTTATCTTCATATCATTTGAAAATGTTGAGCAGCATGATGTGATAATTGAATGTTTGCAGTTAAAATAAACGTAACCTGAAATGGAAGAGGGACACAAAACAAGAAATGTATTGCACCAGTTATTAATAGTGTTAAAACTGAAAAGAGACATTTTGACATCACATACAACTAACAACTGAGAGAATAGGGTTGCGTTATAATGGTAGTAAATCTAAATGTTAAAGGGTGCAACTGTGCATTGTGTATTCGATAGACATTGTCTATAAGTTCACGACTTGGACAGGCTACTGTGATGTTTTGAACATAGGCTACATTGGTGCAGAAACTTGTTTTTCTTCTTCTTCAAACCTTAGCTCCTGGGGATCCTGGTTTAAGAACGTGTTGCCATGGTGGAGGAGAAGAAATCATCCAAACGTTCTCTTTCTCAAGTACGAGGACATGAAGAAGGTTAGATTTGTCTTTATCACTGTGTAGTGTGTAGATTTTGACTGAGTACTCTGATACCAATCTTTATGTTTTTATAACACTTTTCTTTGCAAGATGACTCATAACTTTTTTGAAGGATGAATAATCCCAATTTCGCGTTCTCCTTTTTTTAATGTAAATTTCAATATATTAATATCATAAAAATTGCATGAGTAAATGTAGACCTTGTTCACTGACCATGAAAACATTAGTTTGAACACTTGCTTTGTTCATATAGGTTTTTTACAACATACAAAAGAATATTAATGTCTTTGTTGTTAAAAGTTTGTTTGCGTATTAAGGAAATTAAATACAATACATTCATTTGGAGATGTGTCCATTGTGTTTACTAACCTTAAGAACATAACGTGGGGGCATTTCTATTACTTCAGTAGTCCTTAGATGCAAAATAAAAAAAATAAAAATTCCTGTCAAAGTCAATTTTAAATTTGCATATTATGCACATCATAGTCATTTCACTGATCTGAAAATGTGGCCATTGTTTTCTCCCACCTTAAAAACATCACTTTAAGCACTAGGGGAAATAATGATTTATTTGTTATCATGACAATAGCTAATTGGCATATCATGCATATTTTACTACTTTCCAATACCGTAGATTTTCCTAAATTTTAAGTAATTGTTTAGAGGATTATTCCCAAGTTCACTGCAGTGGAATAAATTATTTTGCAATAGGTTTTGGGTAAAATCACATTTTGACTGGAATATAACGAAATAGGTGGGAAATGTAGCCTACAGCGAAAAATTAATTACTGTCAATTTTCAGGATCTACCTGGTGCAGTGAGACAGATAGCGGAATTTATGGGGAAGTCCCTTTCAGAGGACGTCATCCAGAAAATCGCGGAGGCATCGACGTTCGGTGCAATGAAATCAAATCCGAATTCGAATCCAGACAATTTACACAAAAAAGGGGGTTCAGTCAACAAAACAGGAGAGGGATCATTCATGCGGAAAGGTAACTATAGATCAAATCAAATGTGACGTGGTCTGGTGGATAAGTCCCAGGACTATGCGGATCACAAGAAACGGGGTTCAAATCCATTTGGCACTTTCCATCCGCTACTAAGAAATTCCTTGAAAATCCGAATGACTTATCGGAGAAGGTCGGGTTAAGCCGGGGTATAATACCTCTGTACATCAATTACTAACATTATAAGTTCTATATAATTATACGCCTATCGCGCCCAGAAACGGGAATGTCACGAAACACTGTATACATTTCATTTTTAAATCAACATCTATATAATTGTATGATATAAACTGTAAATGAAATAAGAAAAACAAACAATTACATAATTCTTAAAGCATATACAACTTTTCTGGAAAAATTAAACATCTTCTCCCGCTCACAACAATCTTGGCTGCCCTTTTTCCTTGTTTTGGAGAGTGTTTTTTTACGTTTGACTACCGGTCATATACCTTGCCTGCTTGCCGCATAGTTCTGACACAAGTACTCTTCATTTTCACTGTCCTTATCTTTCTCTCTCTCTCTCTCTCTCTCTCATTCCTCACCAGGTGAGGTCGGAGATTGGAAGAACTATTTCACTGACGATCAGAACAGAAAATTCGCCGAGCTGTACGAGAAGGAAATGGCTGGCTCTGAACTGGAGATGGATTTTGAGTAGTCCTGATTGGCTTTTTTTTTTTTTTTTACATAGCTGCACTTCATGAAGCTCCAAAATAATTCTCTGCCTTAGACATTGTACGTGGAGGGGGATTCAACCTATGACCCATCTAGCGTACGCGTATGCCTCAGACAATAGAGCCAATTACCAAGATGGGAGGCTCAATCTTCCGTACCAGGGGTTCGTAATTCCGAAAAATAAAATAGGGTTAATATTGAATCCAAACACT
This sequence comes from Mesocentrotus franciscanus, assembly GCA_037976565.1. NCBI lineage: Eukaryota > Metazoa > Echinodermata > Echinoidea > Camarodonta > Strongylocentrotidae > Mesocentrotus > Mesocentrotus franciscanus. The sequence continues at coordinate 15,000,505 of CP137683.1, forward strand.
TGGTGCATTGTTTTCCGAATGTTCGTTTATCGAAAGGTTCATCATTCAGATAGTGAAATAGGGTTTATTATTAGTAATTCCAAAAATGAAATAGGGTTTATAGTTCCGAAAATGAAAATAGCTTTGTTTTTTCCGAAGTTCGTTTTAAATTCTGAAAAATTCTTTGACATTTTCGGAATTGAACCTATAGAATAACGAACATTCGGAATAACGAACATTCGGAATAACGAACCTTCGGAATAACGAACCTTCGGGATTATGAACCTCTGGAAAAACGACATGTACCGCCCAAATCGTAATCCTACTCGCAGCACAGTAATGTCCTCTGCATTAAAGAGGTATCATAGTCGAGTGGTTTAAAAACCCTTGACTTGAGAAGCGAAGGTCGTGGGTTTGATCCCCGGCGGGTTTTCGTCTAAACAAGGCATACCAAATACCCATGATTGGAAATCAGGGCCTTACCATGAATATAAAAACCGTCGTCTAAGAAAAGATAAGGAGAATTTTCTGATATTTAAATAAAGTTTTTAGAATTGTTTAGAATGAAACAGAAAACGAAAGAATTGTAGAGGAGTGAAGGACTTACCATATAGGCGCTAACATTCCCAATCATCGTGGACATGAATTAGACAATTATATATATATATATATATATATATATGTTTATATAATATATAGACCTACATTGTATATAAATATATATATCTATATATATTTGTACGGGTTAAATTTTGTAATGATGGAATCGAATCTCTTTCACATAGACATAAACTACTAAATATATTTGGCCTATTCATAAAACCAATATACTGACTAATTGACAATACTTAAATTATTGATATTCACATATAAATATGTCACATGTTATTGTTATTATTTTGGGGCTTGTGATTTGATGTTGTTTTTATTGTTTGTTTCTTGCTCCAGTATGTGTTATTACATTTGTTATTGCATTTGTTACTGTATATATTATTGTATTTGTAACCCTTCCTCTTGTCATATTTTGATGAGGAAATGTTTCTCTTCTACTGGCAGAGGACCTGGGTAATTTCAATGTAACGTCTTTAGTTTTCATTTACCGAAATAAAGATAAATTATTTCGTTCTGTGGTGTACCGGTTACACATTTACGCATTCTTCCCTATTTTACTATCGATGTTCTTGAATTAAGAATATTATATTTTGTATTGCTTATAATATTTGAATATTTTGTAAAGTGGGACAAATTAATGAAGAAATTAAAAATCATACTTTGTATAAGTTTGAATACTTTGGACTAAAGTCTTGTTTATTTGGTGAACATAGAATATACAGATATTTATTTTAAAAAGTGAATAAAATAGCTCGAAAGTTAAAGAGAGCACTGAGAGTGAACAAACTGTAATTGATTAGGGCAAACAATCATTTTACACTTTCACATGAGAATGAACAATAGTATGGCTAGAGATTGCATTGTTAACCAATGTAGTAAGCGGTCAATGGGCAATAGAGAGAGAGAGAGAGGGAGGGAGAGAGAGAAAGAGAGAGAGAGAGGGGAAGAGAGAGGAAGGGAGAGATACAGAGAGAGGGGGAGATACGGGGGAGAGAGATACAGAGAGAGGGGGAGATACGGGGGAGAGAGAGAGAGAGAGAGAACAGGAAGCGAGAATGGCAACGTTGATGTTTTTGTTGTTATATTCTAATAACTATAATGTTTGAAGGAAATGTTATAAAAATGTGAGATATCTATTTGTAAGACCATATATTTCGATATAATTTAAACATTTAATAAAAATATTTGAATGACGATAACCCCAAATGTTTTTAAAATGTTAATTTAGAAATGTTGATAAGATGTTGTAATGATATCTTACAGATGTTTGAAGGAAATTTTATTCAAATGTAAGCCATCTATTTCTAAAACCATATATTTTTATATCATTTAAACATTTTAGAAACATTACAATGTTGTTTAATATGCGTAATGTTCTTGAAATGTTACACAGAAATGTTGATCAAATGTGCAAACGGTGCAATACATTCAGAAGCTATTACATTTTTATAACATTTCCGCATTCATACATTTTCCAAATGTATATAAATGTCCTGATTTTTGTGTTTCTAATATTTTCACATAGTCTAAATAAATACATAAAACATAAAGTGAAAAAAGGAGTATTAAAATGCTTCAATCAAAATTACATCATCAAAATCTTTTAATCATGACAAAATGTTGAAAACAATTTGAGTAATGAACAAGAATCATTTTAAACATAATGATCTCACTTACATGACGGAAGTTGGTCACTTTCTATTCTAAGATACATATATAAAAGGGATGATTTACCTTACACAAATATTTCTGTAATTCGTAGAAATAAGTACATGTAGATCCAAATTTTGGGGTTTATTTGTTGTCACAGAACAAGTAATGAAATCAAAGTGAAAGTACTTGTGTTCAGCATGCACCAAGGTAATGCATATTATTTATAGTCCCATGTATTAGGGGAGGCCGGGGAGAAATGGAACATATTTCTTCACTTTCAGAAATATTACCAATTGTAACTTTGCAAATATTTGGACTAAACCAAGTACATGTATGTTTGTATATTAAAAAGACTAAACAGTGTATCCCAGAAAACAAAATAAACTGGATTTCATGGCAAAATTTGTTATGTCATGATAATAATTTCCGTAATGGTGGTGGTACCAAAATTTCATTTGCACAAACAAATTGCAACTTTGAGTTAGTTTGTAGGGTAGTAAAGATACTTATTTTGGATAAAGATACACATCACATAAAAATTAATAATTTTATTTTTTATATGACACTTCATGCATATAAAATGAATGAAGAATGCTCGAGAAGAAGTAAAATGAAATGATGCTTGATTTCTCCCAAATTAGTAGATTTTGATTAAGAAGCCATTCAGCTTTCCTAATCTAGCAGCTGACAATGGACCTAATGCTTGAGTGAATTTACACATAACAAAACATTGTTTAAGTAGCCCTGTTCAGGGGCTCTTTTAATGCTGTCTTGGAAAGGATGTGAACAGAAAGTTTGTGTGAATTCACTTAAGCATTAGATCCAATGTCAGCTGCTAAATCAGGAAAGCTAAAATGGCTTCTTACTCATTTGTCAGAAATCTAGCATATTTTCGTTTTACTTGTTCTCAAGCATACTTAATTGATTTTTAATGCATAAGGTGTCATGTAAAAGAGAAAATTATGATTTTGTTTTATGTGATGTCTCTTTTTCCAAAATGATTACATTTACTACCCTACTAACTCAAAGTTGCAATTTCTTTGTGCAAATGAAATTATGGTACCCCAATTTTATTGTGCTAATTCAATCGTGCGTGAAATATGAATATTACATTATGCATCAAATAAAAGTAGAGAAGTAGAGCTATTCATACATGTACATCTCATCAAGGATATTATTATTATGACAGAAAATTTCTGCACTGAAATCTGGTTTCCTACACAGGTAAATAGTGCAGTTATAGATTGAATTCCCACAGCTTGACTTTTCATGTAATCATAGATTTTGCAAACCCTTAGTTGACACCTCGGGGTACCCATAGGCGTACATTCAATCACGAAAACGATACTGATATCGCTTATTGCATTATTATTGACCCAGTTTACCTCAGATATTAAAAACAACTGAAATTGATGGCAATACTTTTAATTCTAGCTTGCCATCAAGCAATCTTGTATTAAATCATTTAATCACCTAAGATGATAATCATTATCACAAGGGGTATCCACTTGGTTGGTAGATTCCATGACATTTTCTCTGGCGGCAATTGCTCCAATGGAAAATCTGCATATTAAGCCAAACATGAACCCTAAACCAAAACCTAACATTAACCTTAATCCTTATCCTCCCACTATTCTTTCAATTTACAGCATGGTAACAACATGAGGGACCGCTTTTAATGAGGTAATGATAAAAGGTGAAGTCAGCGGTCCTGAAGATCTTGTAGGCCCTATAAACTATATAACAAGCATACATAATTTATGTACATATATATGATAACAAAGGTAATATATAAAAAATAATTGCATATATTAAAAGAGCCTAAGTACTACAGCTGCACCTCTAGCATTAGTCTAGTTCTGGACCCTTTTTATTGAATTTTTTATTCGCCGACTATACGCGTTAAGCCGAGTGGTGGCGTGATCCCGAGTGATTGCGCGATCCCCGAGAACCGGTCCGGAAAAGGGTCCAGTGCAATTGCTCAACGCTGACGTCAGGGGTCAAAAGTTCACACACAAGTGATTCATAAATATTCATGAATTCACCGTCAATCAAACAGGATCCCTAATCGTACACACAGTGTATATCATGTACGATATGTATTGTGTGCATGCTTTCGAATTGGATAAATGAGATTTTCGTGCAAGAAACAAGCCGGGAAACGAGTTGCTGAAACGGAAATAATTGGCGTTTAGGCCTACATTTGTAACTTCTTACAATTTCCAATCTCTGTCACCCTTGATTTTTATACCGGCAGCACCAGTTTGTCAGGCAATAAATTTAGAAACGTGTACATACATTAGAGACATATAACCCTGTCTTCTGTGTACATGTGCATGGATAGTGAGAAACATTCAATTTCAGATAGTTATGTACACGGTATATGAAAAGATTACAGTGCTATTGTATTCAGTGTTGGCACAAGCATTCCAGAAATATTGTGATGCAGTTTTTCGCATTTCACTATTATAGAAAATCTGACAGAAAAGGGGTCAAAAAGTTATATTTTTACCCAACATTACACTCGTTTAGAAAAGCATTGTTGGAGGATTCTTATGGGCAGGTGAAGATATCAAAAAAAATTGAAAAATTTGTTTAGTATGAACATATAAATTATGAGCAATATATTTCAGATCTTGCGTGGGGCATTAATTTCAACTGCATGCAGTCGAGAATCATTTCAGAATTCAACTGTGAAATACCAGGAGGATACTTTTGATCTTTTGTCTTAAAAAAATTAAGGGTGAATTACATAAAGAAATTGATCATGCACACCTTTTAATCTTCAAATCTTCAAATGTTTTGTTAGTACTTATTTTACTATATAAGTTTAAGTAATAAATTGGGGCAGATTAATTACTCTCCCAGGGGATGTAAGAATTAAGACATTATTGTCAATTATTTTTCTGGTGTTAAATTGCTTGTATACTTTTTGTATTCAATGAATGATAGGTACTAGCTGTCTTTCTTTATTGTTACCTTTAACTATTATTGTACTCACGTATGTATATCTTGCCATCAGGCGCGGATCCGGGGGCCGGGGCCTTGCCCCCCACCCAGGCCACCCTCCCAAAAAAAAAAAAAGAGAGAGAGAGAGAGAGTAGGAAAAGAAGGGAAAGGGAAAGAGGAGAGAAAGGGAAAGAAAGAAGAGGAAGCAGAAAAGAAAAGGGGGAAAGAAGGAGATCGGGGTGGGCCCGGGAGGGCCGAAGGGCCTTGCCTTCCCAGCTGTTGTCTCCCCCAGCAAAAAAAAGAGAGAGAAGGAAGGAAAGGGAAAGAAAAAAGGAAATAGAGGAGATAAAGGGAAGGAAATAAAGAGGAAGAAGAAAAGAAAAGAAGGGGATATCAGTTGCAATCAGTTTCCCGCCAACAAATTGTGGATCGGGGGCAAAGGCCATTAATTGCCTCCGCAAAAAAGGGGAAAAGGAAAAGGGAAAGAGGAGAGCTAAAGGGAACAAAAAGAGGAAGAAGAAAAGAAAAGATCTGTTGCGATTAATTCGGCCAACAACGTGTGGATCGGGGACCGAAAGACCGTTGCCCCCAGCAAACTTAAAGAGAGAGAGAAGGAAGGGAAGGGAAAGGGAAGAGGAAAGAAAGGGAAAGGAAACAAAGAGGAAGAAGAAAGGTGGGGGAGATCAGTTGCGATTTTCCCCGCCAACAAGGTGTGGATCGGGGGCGAAAGGCACTTGCCCCTCTGTCAAAGAGAGAGAGAGAGAAGGAAGGGAAGGGAAAGGGGAAAGAGGAGAGAAAGGGAAAGAAAGTATAGAGGAAGGAGAAAAGAAAAGGGGGAAAATAAGGAAAGATCAGCTGCGATTTTTATTGCTTCTTCTATCATAATTGTACAACTATCATTGTACAAATGTATTTATTTATTTATTCCTGTTTGATAATAATATGAATAGATACTCATAACAGCAACAAAACAAAATGCAGAAGAAAACTATTTTGCAGGCAGAAAGAAACGCAAAATGATCATGCATTTGCATGTACATGTAATTGTATCATTAAAATTATTCATATTGTTTTATTACATCTTGTGAAAATAGTATGCATTTAAAGGTATAGACCAGTTTTGGAAATGTCCCCCTCTCAAAAAATGAAATGGAAGCTCTAATTACCAATCATGTGAACTAATATGTTTTGACTATGTTTTGATGATACAAATTTTGCCGGGAAACCGCCTACTAATTGATATATTTGGTAAATTATCATATCCATCTGGACTGGATAGATATCGCGATCGCGTATAAAAAATTATAGTCCAATTTACATCTTTCGAAAATTTGAAAACTAAGAAACAACAACTAAGTTTACTCCACGATTACATCAATGAAGGGTTGAAAGTACGGTCAAGATCCTCATGGTATGAATGTGGAGAAAAGAATACAGCATTCTTCAAACAGTTAATGGAATCAAATAGAAAAAGAGTATAATAAAGAAATTAAATATAAATGGAAATACCACTTCTAAAGAAAAAGAAATTATTGAAAGAATAAAATTATTTTATAGGCAGCTATATATAGCAAAATAAATTCTATACAAGATGACACTTTGGACTTCTTTCCTAATAACCTGCCAAAATTGAATAATATATCACGAGATTCATGTGAGAAAACGATCGTAGAAAGGGAATGCATAGAAATACTAAAAGATATGAAATCTCCAGGAAATGATAGTTTAAGTGTAGAATTTTATCAGAAATTTTGATACATAAAGATGGCAAAGATCCGGAGCTTATTAAGAATTACAGACCGATTTCGTTGCTAAACGTAGATTATAAAATCCTATCTAAGATACTTTCAAAGAGAATACAAGAAGTTTTACCTGAAATTGTTGGTTTTGATCAGTTGGGATATGTTAAGGATGGGAACATTGGAGAAGCAATACGAATAATAGACGACATGATTTGTCATACTTCTTTTACAGAGAACACGTTTTTTGGTAGCCATTGATTTTGAAAAAGCATTTGATTCTGATTCACATTTATTTTTATATAAGGTTTTACAATCATTTAATTTTGGACCGAGGTTTTGTAAATAGGTTAATATTTGTTATACTAAAGCAGAAAGTTGTGTTATAAATGGATACACATCAACAGGTTATTTCAAGGTTGAAAGAGGAATAAGGCAGGGAGATCCTCTCTCCATATGTATTTGTTATGTGTATTGAAATTTTAGCTCATATGATAAGAAATAATCATCAGATAAAAGGAATCAGTTTTAGAAATACAGATATAAAGCAAGTTCTGTACGCAGACGATATAACGCTTTTCATTAAAGATTTGAATTCATTTAAGGAAATTAAACATATTTTTGAATGTTTTTATAAAATATCAGGCTGAAAGTTAAACAAGGACAAGACATTCATTTTGCCCTTAGGTCCAAAATCATTATCCACTCATACATTTCCGTTTAGGAAGCAAGTTGACATTCTTAAAATAGGAATTTATTTTTCAATACACGAAGATATCAAAGAACAAATGAATTATAAAGAAATATTGAGCAAGATTAAAAACTTTTTACGTGGTTGAAGCAGCGTGATTTAACATTAATGGGGAAAATTCAATAAATGAAAGTATATGGCTATTCAAAATTATATATTTATCATCATTGATGCCAGTTCCAGAATGGGTGTATAGCGAAATTGAAGAAATAGATTTTGATTTTTTGTTGAGAAGTAAGGGCAAAATTAAAAAGAGCATCATGTTTTTAGACTATCCGCAAGGTGGGCTCAACATGATGAATTTCCGACAAGCAACTTCCCAGCCCTCTATCCCAGCTGTATTTCTTTAATTTATGTTTATATTCATTTGTTTTTTGTTTTTTGTTTTTGTTTTTGTTTTTGTTTTTGTTTTTGTTTTTGTTTTGTTTTGTTTCGTTGTTGTTGTTGTTTTTTTTTTTTTTTTTGGGGGGGGTTGTTTTTGGATGTTTTTTAAATCTTTATCTCTCTTTTTGGGGGAGTTTTTTCTCTTTTCAGAGGTAGTACTGTGTGTAGTTTTATTTTATTTAAACAAAAAAAATTTTAAACAATATTTTGACAGATTATAATATTTCATGTTCAAGCATTTATTTATTTTTGTTTAATTCAACAGATAAAGTGTTTTTTTTTTAAAGAAGCACAAAATGAACATGAAATGACTAAGTATTTTATCATTATTACTATCACTATTATTGTTTTAAACGAATAACGAAATGTATGAAAGAGTTGTTTTGTTTAGCAATTGATGTTAAGAATTATACTTTTGAATTGTATTTTGATTATTCTGAGTTGTATTTTGATTATTCTGAGTATGATTTAAATTTTCGTTTATATGTACTGCCTCTGGTATTGAGAAAATAACACACCTTATAAATACCCCAAAAATCTTTCTGTGTACAGTGCTTGTAACTTTACCAAGACTGGGCCAAATTTTATTATCATTTTGATGATACCAGAACCTTGCAGTACACACCAATACTTATATGCTAGATGATCAACCTTTTCCGATCGATTTCACAACGTTTCTTTCACAATGCAATCGCATGACCAGAACTGGTCTATACCTTAAGCTTTCGGAACTTTTTTGTGTATTTTTATGAAAGAAAGCGTTTGGAACTTATAATGCGCATGATGCAATTTCAGGTGCAATTTACTGCAGTTGCCCCGAAAAATAATTTAAGCATGGTTTATTTCTTATTCGATACTAGTGATTTACACATTTTGCTGAAAATTACATAGTTTTCCGGGATTTGTCCTCACTTTTAGTAAACTATTCTTTTATGCGTTTGTTGGAAAATGACAAATTCCCAAATTTACAGTCATGCAATAAATATGCTTATTTAGAGGCCTATATGTCAGGGCCCGCGAAAGGCAGGGCTCGGGGCCTGAGCCCCTTTGAAAAAGTATATTAAAGAAAAATAGAAAGAAAGAATAGTGACCTGCCAGTGTCACAAAATAAAAAGGTATCAAAATATGCTCATCTGACCGTAATTAAATGCCTAAAATCCCTGAAGTTCCGGGGGCTTTGCCCCCAGGACCCCACCAAGGGCCCTATAAGGCCAAAGGCGGCCCCTGAATGCTCGTGTCCTGCCAGTGTCACAAATAAGATATAAAAATATGCTCATCTGACCGTAATTACTGATGTCCATACGCCCTGAGCTTCCGGGGGCTCCGCCCCCGGACCATGCACCGCCGGGACTTTGCATGCCCCTAGACCCCACGCCGATTTACGCTATATACGCTCTACCTGATCGTAAATAAATTAGCCCCCCCCCTCCACTTCATTTAATTTTTCTTCCTTCCAAATTCAAATAATTATGAAAGTTGAGTAGAAATGACTAACATTTCACACATCTGATAATGTGTTTAAAGTGAACCTGAAATGGACATTTTCTAATAAGAAAGTACATGTTTATCATGATGCAGGATGACATAAAATGTATTGTTACCAATCATGGATCGAGTCACCATTACCGGTATTTGAATCATCATTCACAATAGAGCAGTTTCGTAATGTATTCAAATTGAATGCATATAGGGAAATAAATTGAATAAAATAAATTGAATTGAAAAAATTCAGGCGTAAAAAGAACGGTGAGCCATCTGAGCCAAAGAGAAGAAATGAATGGTGAAATTTGTAAAGCAGCGAGGGATACATACGGTTGCTTCGTAGAAAAATGAATTTATACAGCGAAACTCTAAATGATAATCTCAGATAAAATTAAAAAAAAGACAAATCCACAAGAGTATTGGAAATTTTGAGTGTTAACTTTGGAAAGCATAACGATAATAAGGTCTCACTGAATAATTTTGTACATCACTTTTGTAATTGCTCAAGATAAAAACAGGTGCTACACCAAACTGAAAAAGTGTCAGAATTGGACATAAATTATGAATTTGTCGTTTGAAATACATGTACAAAAACTACAACCAGTACCTATTCTTAATACATGCAGTGTAGGTATTATACATGTCAATGTAATAGAGTCACAATTAAATGCAATCGTAATCACATGTGATGTGACAGAGCTAGTATAGTTCGAAGAAACTTGGAAGTTGGATATGCAATGGGTGTTGACTGTTGTTTCTAGCAGTACGTGTAGCTAGGCCTAGCCTACATACAGCGTGTGCACCATGGACTTATAATACACTATGCATGCATATATGTATATAACACAGTAGTTTATATCTTCAGACCTTATTGTATCTTTAGAGGAAATAATGTTAAAAGAGGATGTTTTAATGGCCATCATACATCTAATTTGAATTGAAGATTAATTTTGATGCAACATAGCACTTTTTAAAGGAATATTAAATCATTTTATCACTAGATCATACCAGATTTCCCATTACTACTTCAAAATGATGGCAAGCAAAGACTAGCGCTTTGGCTGGGAGGCGCGGCCTAGCTAATTGCTCTCCTGAAAAATCTCAGGGAGAGACGTCAGCGTTGAGCAATTGCACTGGACCCTTTTCCGGACCGGTTCTCGGGGATCGCGCAATCACTCGGGATCACGCCACCACTCGGCTTAACGCGTATAGTCGGCGAATAAAAAATTCAATAAAAAGGGTCCAGAACTAGACTACTCTAGCATCAGCATCACATTTACCATCTACATGTATATACCATCTTAACAGTAAAAGGCCTGGGGGGAATCTTCCCCCCCCCCCACCCCCTCGACGTTTCACGCAACATGTCGCAACGCAGTTGACATGTACAATTCCACTACAATTTTTTTTTCAGCCAAAATTCATAAATGTATATTATTCTTGCCTTTACTGATTATAATCAATTAATTTCATGCTATTTATGATCTTAAAAGTGTCATCGACAAATTTCATCTAAAAAAACAATACAAAACAAAAAATCATAAAACAAAGAAATAGGTAAGAAATTTAAAAAGCAATAATTTATATAAGAAAAACTGTTGATACCAAATTTGTTTTAAAGTACAAATTTTGATCAGAATCCTACAGAGAGTGTCTATAGTTGTCCATACGCAATTACTCGGACCAACTTGCCACGATTAAGTTAACACGACCTTCCAACGACCCAGTCTTACTCATCTTAACTTCCGGAAGTGGTGGCGCCCGCACTAGTCGACCTCAACGCAGCTTCCCCATCTAAACTGCGCGAAATCTAATTTTCATTTTTGCTTGTAAACAAACATATTCCTAAGCCATTCATATTAAATTTAAACATGTATCCCCGAAAGTTGCAGTTTATAATACTGCTGTTGATCCCGGAAGTTTTAAATGTTAGGTCATACAATTAACCCTTGTGAAAGGTCACATATACTCCGAGCTATTCAGCCGAGGACGCAGGTTCGGAAACTGAGTCACGTCTTTCGGATGGTGACGTTAGAGGTCGGTCCCCAGACGTAAATAATCATATCTGATTGATACATGTCTGTAAAAACCCAATACACACACACACACACACTATGTAAATAAAAAGCCAATCAGGACTACTCAAAATCTATCTCCAGTTCAGAGCCAGCCATTTCCTTCTCGTACAAGTCGGCAAATCTTCTGTTCTGATCGTCAGTAAAATAGTTCTTCCAATCTCCGACCTCACCTGGTGAGGAATGAGAGAGAGAGAGAGAGAGAGAGAGATAAGGACAGTGAACTGAAATGAGGAGTACTTGTGTCAGAACTATGCGGCAAGCAGGCAAGGTATATGACCGGTAGCCAAACGCAAAAACACTCTCCAAAACAAGGAAAATAAGCAGCCATGATTGTTGTGAGTAGGAGAAGATGTTAAATTTTTCCAGATAAGTTTCATATGTTTTAAGAATTATGTAATTGTTGGTTTTACAGTTTATATCATACAATTATATAGATGTTGATTTAAAAATGAAATGTATACATAATTGTAGAATGGTTTCGTGACATACCCGTTTCTGGTTGATAGGCGTATAATCATATAGAACTTATAATGTTAGTTATTGCTGGACAGATTTATTATACCCCGGCTTTACCCGACCTACTCTGATAACTCTTTCTGATTTTCAAGGAATTTCTTGAAGCAAATTTTGCCCATTTACTTAATCTGGATGGAAATTGCCAAATGGATTTGAACCCCGTACTTTGTGATCCGCATAGTCCGGGGACTTATCCACCAGACCGCGTCACATTTGATTTGATCTAAAGTTACCTTTCCGCATGAATGATCTCTCTCCTGTATTGGTGACTGAACCCCCTTTCTTAAGAAAACTGTCTGGATTCGAATTCGGATTTGATTTCATTGCACCGAACGTCGATGCCTCCGCGATTTTCTGGATAACGTCATCTGAAAGGGACTTCCCATGAATTCCGCTATCCGTCTCACTGCACCAGGTAGATCCTGAAAATTATCGTAAATTAATTTTCGGGTAGGCTATGTTAACCATCTATCTTCTTTTAGTCCAGTAAAAATATGAATTTCCACTGCAGTGCACTTGGGAATAATCCTTTAAACAAAATAATACATTTTTAGGAAAATCTAGGTAGTGGAAAGTAATAAAATATGCGCAATATGCAAACTAGCTATTGCCATGTTAGAAAATTCATTATTTTCCCTATAGATTTTCATCTTAGTACCAAATCAAAGGGTTATAGTGCTTAAAGTTATGTTTTTAGGACAGTGATAACAATGGCAACATATTTTTTTTAGTTTTTCGTAATTTTATATCTAAGTATAGTACCCTACTGAAATAATTCAAATGTCCCAAGTTATGTCCTTAATATTAATAAACATGGTGGACACATATTAAAAACAGGTTAAAGAATGTGAAATATAAAATGGGTGTTAGAAATGTTATCCAGAATGTGAAATTTGAACATAGGACAGACACTTGTTCGCTGTATGTGTCGGATACGTGTAAATTAAGAGTTAGTGATTATACCATTATGTTTGCAAAAAACAGAAACTAAATGAAAGGAAAGTTTTATATCAATTAGAAAAGAAATTTAAAAGATTGCACGATCAAGTATGCAACGGAAACAAAGAACAAGAAGAAGAGTTGACTAGTGTCAAACAGGAGTTAAATGTGCATTACAAATATATATGTGATGGTGCTAGAGTAAGAGAAAGGGTAACTCCGTTTGAAGAAGGGGAAAGTAATTCCATATTCTTTTTTTTTACGTTTAGAAAAAAAGAAACGCCGGTGCGAAACAATCTATCTCCAGTTTAAGGATTGGGGGAAAGTTGGAGTACGACAAGGACAGAATCTTAAAGTTTATTGATAAGTTTTACTAAAAACTCTATAGGTCAAATGAGTTTGAGAAAGAGTTAATAGATTCATATACTGCGGAAGTAGGAACACCACGCGTGAAAATACGGTATATATATAGTAACGAAGCAGATGTATGCGAAGGGATCGTTACAATGAAAGAGATTAATGAAACCTAATAAAGCGCCAGGGTTGGATGGTTCAAGCGTTAAAGTCTATACAGAATTTTTTTCAAAAGTAAATGATCTAGTTCTTCATAGTTTGAACGAGGTTCTAGAGAAAGGACATTTTAGTAATTTACAAAGGAAAGGAGTTATTACTTTTTTGATTATTAAAAGGTGGAGATAAACAGGAACTTGAAACCACTAACTCTTTTAAACATAGACTACAAGATATTTGCAATGGTTTTGAAAAAAAGATTACAGAATATATTAACAAATACTATTAATGAAGATCATTAATCCCTCACATTTTTTTCAATCCAATACTAAAAATAATTGTCCATTTCCTATTTCCTAGATCATATTTAAGTGGTAGAAGCGGTATTTATAATGCTAGACTAATTCAAGACGTGATTGACTATCACAATTTAACAGCTAAAGATGGGGCCAGAACTTTTTGCAGATTTTCGAAAAGCTTATGGAATGTATATACATTAACAAATGTTTGCAGTAATATGGTTTTAGGGTCTCCTTTCGGCAACGGATTAAATTTTTATATTCAAATCGAAGATAAGCTGTTACAGTAAATGGATGGTTTACTGGCAATATATGATGTTTTGTCTTCAAAATTAGCGAAAATTGAAAAGGAAATGATTCGCTTGGAAATCCACGAAAGAAAGGAGAACTTGTTATTTTACGGCATCCCAAGTTCCCAACATAGACATTAATAAACTTTGCACTGAATAAGAACCCTGCGAAATCAAAAATACAGGAACTTCGCGCACAAGATGATACAACTCAAGGCCCAGTTCAAATTGCCGAGTATCTGAATGATTATTTTGTTGGAGTTGGTTCAACTCTTGCTGGAGCTATTCCACCCAGGAGGAAAAACTTCCACTCTTTTCTTCAAAATCCAAATCCAAAATCCCTATTTTTCACCCCAGTGCAAGAAACAGAAATAATTGACATAGTAAACAATCTACCACTTAAACAGAGTCCTGGTTATGATGGAATCACGAACAGTATTTTGACAAATCTTAGACATTGTAATCTCATTTACTCACATTTTTAACTCATCGCTTATAAATGGTGTCATTCCCTCACATACGAAGACAGCAAAAACTTTACCCATATACGATAAGGAGATACACGTGACTGCGGTAACTACAGACCAATATCCGTATTAACGGAATTTTCCAAAATCTTAGAAAACATAATTTATACGCGCACCGTTAAGTTCTTTACAGAATGTCACTGACTTTCTGACTTTCAATTCGGTTTTCGCAAAAAAAACATGCATCAACTCACGCAATGCTCATATTAAAAAAAATAAAGTCGCTCAGGCAATTATTGATTATTCACACACCATTGGAATATTCCTGGATTCTCCAAGGCCTAGCTTCGACACTATAGATCACGACACTTTTTTATATAAGCTCTCGCAATATGGAGTGAGAGGAAAGGCCTTGGAGTGGTTCAGGAATTACTTGCAAGACAATAACCAATTTGTCTCAGTCAATAATTGCGAAACAACTGTCAGACATATTACATGTGGTGAACTACAAGGGTCGTTACTCGGCCCGCTGCTCTTTATTTTATACATAAATTTATTGAAAAGGTTTTATTAAGATTGCACTTCGCAGCCAAATGGCTGAATTATGCACAATTTACATTGGCAATAATACATACAAATGTGGTTTGAAAAACGAATCAACTTTGAAAAGAACAAGATGCTATTTGCACAAAGTATAATATAACATATCATTAATCAACATAGCACACTCCTATTCTCACTCCTGTAATCACTTCCATTGACGCTCCCATGGACACTCCCATTTACACTCTTATACACACTCCCATTCACACTCCCATCCTGATCGCACAGAAGTTCTAATTACCCTAGCTAGGGTCTGCTCGCGGCTCTGCCCTACTTTTCATTCTAGGTGTCGAAGTTTTAAGTCATAGAATAAGGCAGAATATAAATATTAAAGATATTATTAACGGAAAACACAATACAGAAATTAAGCTCAACTGGCTGATGGTATGACTTTTTGCACAAGACGCTAAATCTGGAGAGAAGGTAATAAATGTGATTGACAAGTTTGGAAGGGTATCGGGAATACGTTTAAATACGAATAAAACTAAAGCTATGTGGTTGGGTAAACCTTCTCCCCCAGAGAAAATAAAGAATATAAGTCGGTGAGATACTTTTGTTAAATCTCTGGGTGTATATTTAAGTAAGAATAAATCTTTGAGTTTGAATATGAATTGGTCTCAAGAAAGATTCATTAAAATACAACAGCTTTCAAATTCTTGGAAACGGAGGAATTTGACATTTAAAGAGAAAGTACTTATTTCAAAGAGTCTTGTGATTTCAAAATTAATTTATACATTTTATGGGGTAATAGAGCGAAAATGAAAAAGGAAAACATGATAAATACTCTTCAAAATGGAGGCATGAAATTGGTTGACATGTGTACACAATTTATGTCTTAAAGATTAAAATGGTTGTTTAGTTTCCTGAGTTTTAAAGAACTCAATGAAAAAAAGGAAAATGGACAATTATTTTTGAGTATTGGATTGAAAAAAATGTGAGGGATTAATAACATTATGAATTGTAAATGATCACCAAAAAATATGACTTCTTATAGAGGTAAAATACCTGATTTATATTTGTTGACATTATACGTGGTTTACAGTAAAGCAAGTAAAAAATAAACAACCCACTTATGGAAGTGTTACGAAAGAAATGATTTGTTTACATTTTTATATCAAATTTAAAGGAAAAGTATTTTTGTATAAACATTGGATAAAATCAGGTATATTATTTTTAGGTGATATAGCGATAGGCAATAGATTTTTGACAGTCGATGAATTGAAAAGTGAAACTTATTTATTATGATGGTATAGATGGTTGAGTGAATATGCCAAAATATGAATCGCTATACAACAAAGATGGAAGCAAATTATAAAATATGGTATACAGGTTTATAATTGTAATGATTACAAACGTAACTCAATGATATATTCTAATTTGAACTTGAATAGTTTTGAATTATCAATACATCGTATTACTGTGAAACAAATTTATACGGATCACATCAAATTAATTCAAAAACCATCTAGGGCGGTAGATTTCTGAAATAAAACTTTACAGACACATTTTTCTACTGAGTGGGGTCCTCTGTGGTTATTTAAATTGAAATATGTTCGTGATCATTAAATTATTCAATTCAACTTTAGATTTATGTATAATATTTTACCAACACCTGTTAATGTATTCAAATGGAAACTCAAAAAGAACGATTTGTTTTATTAGTTTAACAAAACTGGTACCATAATGCATGTATTTCTGGATGCAAAAAGATTTATCCATTCTGGAATGTTATTGAAATATTATAATGTAACACCTTCTAAAGAAATTGTAAATTCTCTCCCATTTGTGTTGTATATGGTTCTCATGGCGCAAAGGAAAATGTTACAAATGTTAATTTACTACTTCATTATGCTTTATTTGCAATCTATAAAGCGAGTGTTGTAAATAAATTAAATAAAAATGTAGCAACGAAAATAGTAGGGAAATATTACTTGTTTATGTTAAAATTCAGACCAGAAGTTGATGAAAATAAAACTGAAAAAAATAGATGCGAATACTACTCGGTGGATGAAGATAATTAATGATTTACGGGAAATGCATTTATAATCTGCTTTCAATTAAATATAGATAAATAATTTGATATTATTAAAACAAGAGATGATTTGCTTGTTGTAAATAATTATCTATGATGTCATCCGTGATTTTGTTTCTGAATAAAGATTTTATATAAAAGAACAAAATGGTGG
Source organism: Mesocentrotus franciscanus (assembly GCA_037976565.1). NCBI lineage: Eukaryota > Metazoa > Echinodermata > Echinoidea > Camarodonta > Strongylocentrotidae > Mesocentrotus > Mesocentrotus franciscanus. The sequence goes on from CP137683.1 coordinate 15,017,942, forward strand.
ACACATTTTGATGTCAAACTTGTGAACCCAATTAGCATAATATACAAATAAGCGTCCGTCATGAAGAAATTAAAATTAATTTTTGTCCTTCGAATTTGTATTTAATTATACAATTGAAACAAATCACGTGTTCAAATCGATGTTTTTTAAGGGCAGTAAAAAGGATGGACACACCTCCAAATAAATGTAATGCGTATAATTTGCATAATGCGCAAACAATCTTCAATGATAAATACATTAAAATTCACTTTTTCATCTTAATATGGTTTTAAGCAACTAATTTGAACAAATCAAGTGATCAATTTAATGTTTTCGAGGTCAGTGAACAAGTTATGCATTTACCCAGGCATGCGATTTTTATGAAATTAACATATTGAATTGAACTTTTGACATTAAAAATGATTTAAAAAGGGGTCACGGATTTAAGATTATTCTTCCTTCAAAAAAGTTATGAGCTATCTTGCAAAGAAAAGAGCTATAAAAACATAAAGATTTATATCAGAGTACTCTTAATCTGCATGTAGTAATAAATACAAATCTAACCTTCTTCATACCTTCGTACTTAAGAAAGAGAACGTTTGGATGATTTCTTCTCCTCCACCATGGCAACACGTTCTTAAACCAGGATCCCCAGGGAGCTAAGGTTTGAAAGAAAGATATCCAGTTTACTACACCAATGTAGCCTATTTTTAAAGAGCATGTTCAAAACATCACAGTAACTTGTCCAAGTAGTGAACTAATAAACGAGGTCTATCGAATACACAGTGTAAAGTTGCACCCTTTAACATTTTTAAATTAAATCCCATTATATCGCAACCCAATTCTCTTAGTTGTTAGTTGTATGTAAACATGTATCTTTTCAATTTCAACACTATTAATAACTGATGCTATACAACTCTTATTTTGTGTGCCTCTTCTATTTTGGGTTGCATTGACCTTAACTGCAAACATTCAATTATCACATCATGCTGCTCGAAATGTTCAAATGAAATGAAGATAACCTAACCAAAACGGTGAAATGAATTTATTTTCTACAAGCTCTAAAATTCTTAATTTCAGAACGTGTAGTCCCTCCAAAATTTCATTAGGCCCTATAGTATACCTCCTCAATTTACCTACAAGTAATATTACTCTTATACCCGTTGCACACCACGCGTTATTTCGATTTCCTTTTTTAATCTGTGTTAATACGAACATTTATTCATATTCATTGATGTGCTAATGATGTGCGCACGCACTGATTAGGTCGCCAGTCTCAAGGATAGGACGTTAAACATCACAGAAGAAATATTGTGAACTTCCTGGATTTTGAGTGTGTTTTTTCCTTCTCTTTTTGTGTTTGTTTGTGTGTGTGTCAGGTGTGGTCAGGGGCGGATCCAGCCGGCGGCATGGGAGGGGGCCAAAGTAGGGGCCCACTTCTTGAGAAAATTTGAAAATTATGCCGGCCGATTTTTCGCTCAGTCGAGGGGGGGGTAGTGAGCACTAATTTTTTTTTTCGTTTTTGCCCCCGAAAATTAGAAAATCGCGCTGGCCGATTTTTCGCTCAGTGGGGGGGAGGGGGGTGGCAGTGGGCACTACTTTTTTTTTCGTTTTTGCCCCTGTATTTTTTTTTTTTTTTGCCAGGGGAGGAGGCCAGTTTTCTTTCTTTTTTTAAACAAAAAAGGGCTACACTTCGGTGATTTTTGCCCCCAGGCCCCCCCCCCTTGATCCGCCACTTGGTGTGGTGAATGATCACTTACATTTATATACATCACCTTTACTTGTGGTTATAACATAAGGGTGCCTATCTGGGAGTTGCAATCTGTAATTATCATCAATTAGATATTTAGAACCATCTATTTGCAACCTCTACGCTAGTAAAAAAAAAAAAAAAAAACTGTGAATGCAGTTAATACATACGCCAGGGATATAATGCAATGTGCGCACTGTTCATTTTCCAATCATTGTTTTTTATCATAGCATATTGAGAGAAATAGTTGTGACACGCGCACAACTAGCAAGCAAAGGTCAGTTCATGGAGCTCCAAATAATTCCCTCCCAGTATGTGGAGCTACATGAATTGACCTTTATATCTGAGAGGATGGAGCTCCTTTTGATCGCGTACGTGTGCGTATTTCACAACTATTTCACCCAGTACGTTATGGTTTTTTATGAGATGTCGCCCTCACATGGCGCGTAAAAGACCGCACATTGTGTGCAATAGGCATGAGAATAATTTTGCCTCTACAGAATACTTACTCCTGTGAGCGAGTAATTCTTCAAAATAGACATCCCAAGATTCGTAAGATGGCAACTGAGTAACATAAAGACAGAAATTAAAGAAGGAGACGGCAGCATCCTTCGGGTTCCTGGCTATGTACAGTACCTACATGTGATTACATTTGAAACAAAAGTAGTAAAATTAAATCGAAAATAATCAATACAACAGAGGATTATAATTGAAACCACAATCATAATTAATTGGTATAAGGCCTTATGATAAAAGACATCAGTAGAATTATACTAACAACCATACTGAAAATAATGATGATGATGATGATAATGATATTGCTATTAAAGGTAATGCAAAGTTTTGGGAAATTTTGAAAATTGAATGGATAGTAATTCTTTAAAATTTTGATATATTTGGATGTCCCTGTGGATGTATTATAAGCACTCGAAAATTAAGCCCATAAAAAAATTCTGCTTTTGAGAAAATTGAATAATCAAAATTTACCGGTGCTCCCGGTAAATTCAAAATATTTCAAATAGCGCCTAAGGCCATTCCATTGTAGCTGCGACCATTAAAATCTCAGAATATGCAGTTCTGATAAATAATTTCCAAACGGGAAAAGCAAAAAGGTCGATTGTAGTCAAGAAACATTGTTTTAAAGCTAACGTAATATCAGTCTTGAGAGGGAGCTATACAACAAAAAGAGTTTATTATTTACAATTCGATTTCATCACTTTGGACTCGATTTCAACCGCGACAACGATCCCTGAAAATTGTAAAATCGCATATGCTTCCAATATGTTCATTTGAACCAAATTCATGACCCCATACAAAAACTTTGTATTACCTTTAATATTACTATTATTACTACTACAACTACTACTACTACTACTCTTACTACTACTACTACTACTACTACAACTACTACTACTATTACTATTACTACTACTACTAGTACATGTACTACTACTACTACTAATAATAATAATAATGAAAACATAATAATAATATGATGAAGAAGAACAAGGAGAAGAAGAAATACAATGTGTAGACCGAGAAGTACTAGTAACACTACATGTAACAGTAATAATAGCAGCAGCAGTAGTAGTAGTAGTAGTAGTAGTAGTTTTTGTTGCTGAATAGTAATATGAGTGGTAGTAGCAGCAGCAGTAGTAGTAGATAGTAGTAGTAGCTACCATGTTGTAGTAGTAGTGGAGGAGAGTAGTAGTAGCAATATTAGTATAAGTAATAGTAGTAGCAGTAGTAGCAGTAGTAGTAGAAATAGCAGTGGTATTAGTTGTTGTTGGTGTTGTTGTTGTCGAAGAAACAGCAATAGAAGGAGCAGTAGTAGGAGCGGCAGCAGTAGTAGTAGAGAGTAGTAGTAGTAGTAGTAGTAGTAGTAGTAGTAGAGAGTAGTAATAGTAGCAGCAGCAGCAGCGTTAGTAGTAGTACTTGAGAATCAGTTGTAGAGAGTAGAGTAGTAGAAGTAGTAGTAGTAGTAGTAGTAGTAGTTGGTAAGTAGTTGTAGAGAGTAGAGTAGTAGTATTAGTAGTAGTAGCAGCAGCAGCAGCAGCAGCAGCAGCAGTAGTAGTAGTAGAAGTAGTAGTAGTAGTAGTAGCAGCATTAGTAGTAGTACCAGTAGTTGTTGTATCATTGGAAGCAGTATGTTGAGAAATATTATTACAGTCGACCTAACGTTATCAAATTTCATCAGTTATTCAATGCAAATTATGTTAAGCAGTTAAAGAACCTTTCCAAATTGTGTAAGATCATTACGTCTAAGTTTGGATAATTTGTTTTGTCCTTTGTAATACGTTAGACTTTTGCAGCAGCAGTAGTAGTAGATAGTAGTAGTAGCTACCATGTTGTAGTAGTAGTGGAGGAGAGTAGTAGTAGCAATATTAGTATTAGTAATAGTAGTAGCAGTAGTAGCAGTAGTAGTAGAAATAGCAGTGGTATTAGTTGTTGTTGGTGTTGTTGTTGTCGAAGAAACAGCAATAGAAGAGCAGTTAGTAGTGGCAGCAGCAGTAGTAGAGAGTTGTAGTAGTAGTAGTAGTAGAGTAGTAATAGATGGTACTAGTAGTGGTAGTACACGTAGTAACAACGCAGCAAAAGGTAGTAGTAGTAGTAGTAGTGGTGGTAGTTGTTGTTGTGTATGGTATTGTTGTGGTCAGCAGCACGCCGCTGTAGTAGTGGTAAGTGGTGTTTTATTGGTGGTGGTAGTTGTAGTTGTGCGGTGGTAAGATAGTAGAGTGGTGGTAATAGCAGTTGCGGCGCCGGTGGTGGTGGTAACCCGGGTTGCAGGTAGTGGTGGAAGTGTTGGTGTTGGTGAAAACAGGTGGTGGTAGCAGGTGTTGCGGTGGTGGTCATGGTGGTGGTAGAGTAGTTGTGGTGCTGTTGGTGGTGGTAGTGTTGGTGGTGGTAGTGGTGTTGGTGGAAAGGGTAGTGTGGTTTAGTAGTTGTGGTGTGGTGGTAATGGTGTTGGTGGTGGTGGTGGAGAGTGGTGTGGTGGTGGTGGTGGTGGTGGTGTGTAGCGGTGGTAGCAGCAGCGGTGGTGGTGGTGCTGAGAACGGTTGTGAGGTAGGTGGTAGCGGTGGTGGTGGCAGCCAGTAGCTAGGTGGTGGTCATGGTGGTGGTGGTGGTGGTGGTGGTAGTGGTAGTGGTGGTAGTTGGTGGTGGTGGTGGTGGTGGTAGTGGTGGTGGTGTGGTAGTAGTGGCAGTAGTAGGCAGCAGCTGCTGCTGCGCCAGTAGTGGTGTACCTGGAATCAGTTGTAGAGAGTAGAGTAGTAGAAGTAGTAGTAGTAGTAGCAGTAGTACTAGCAGTAGTAGTCATAGTAGTAGTAGTAGTAGTAGTAGTAGTAGTAGTTGGTAAGTAGTTGTAGAGAGTAGAGTAGTAGTATTAGTAGTAGTAGCAGCAGCAGCAGCAGCAGCAGCAGCAGCAGTAGTAGCAGTAGTAGTAGTAGTAGTAGTAGTAGTAGTAGTAGTATTAGTAGTAGCAGCATTAGTAGTAGTACCAGTAGTTGTTGTATCATTGGAAGCAGTATGTTAAGAAATATTATTACAGTCGACCTAACGTTATCAAATTTCATCAGTTATTCAATGCAAATTCTGTTAAGCAGTTAAAGAACCTTTCCAAATTGTGTAAGATTATTATGTCTAAGTGTTGATAATTTGTTTTGTCCTTTGTAATACGTTAGACTTTTGGTTTAATATGTTGTTGTCGTTTTTAGTATCATAGTGTACATACATGTAGATGGTAGTGTTAGTACTGCCAGTTGAGATAAAGGGTATTATGTATTTTATTAAAGTTTATCTTAAAGCTTGCCTTCATTTGTTTGTTGTTCGCTGCCAAAGATTTTTTTGTTTGTAAAGATTTTCTGTTTTGTTTTAAATAATCTTTTAATATCATTGTTGAACATTATATTTGTACTATTCAACTGTATTTTTTCAAAGCCCCAGAAGGGGCCGTTAAAGAAATAAAAATCATTGTCATTGCCAATCATTGTCAATCATTGTCATTGTCATTGTCAGCGTTGTGTTAATAGTGTAAAATCACCTTAGCTTTTGGATCATCAGTGGTGATACCTTGTGGTAAGACGGTACATCGAGAATGAGTCCTCATGATCCTCGGTGACGTCATGGCATCAGCCATATCCATCCCCAATAGTGATGTCTGAGATGACGTCATCGGTGACAGAACAATAACGGCATTAAAATATATATATATATACAAATACAAAATGACGGTAAAATATATTAAGTACAGAGGTGTTTAGGTCTAGATTTTTTCCTAAAAAAGCATACATACTTCATTGACGAATCTGAGAGAAGGCGTGTTTACAGGGAATTAGAACCAGGATACAATCTGCGATTGCAGAGTATACAAGATGTTGCAAAATTTAAAAGGTGATAAAATATTGAAACACAACATTCGTGCCGACTGTGGATCAAAGGGTTTGCGGTTCAAGTCCCGCCACATGCAGCATTATGTCTTTGACAAGAGGTTAATGTTCAATTGCTCTTGCATAAAAGTTTGATATAAGATATAATAATAGAAGAATAATTTTATTTACCCAGAGAAGCCACATCAGCATCAGCATCCTCAGGATCTTCCAGACGGCATTGCGATGCCAAATATTACCCAAGAATTGCCAGGTACCCATAGACACATGGGTGGAGAGTGGGAAATATTGATTAATGTCTTGCCAAAGGACTTTAGTGCCGGGTTGGGGTACACAAGAGTGAAGTGAACACAACTAAAACAAATAACAACAATACGCAAAGTCCCAACTACACAATCCTGACTGGCTTGAAACAATTTGTGTTTCCTTTGTTAGTTGTCTAATCGAAACTGGCAATGCGAGAGGCCTCAGGTATGCAGTGAATGGAAACCTTGTAACGGCTTGTTAAAATATGACGCCGAATAAAAAGCCGCCGCGGTTATTTTTTTACGTGTAAATGAACGGCAACTACGACCAACAAATGACCTGCGTGTATTCACTTATGCCTAGGTCACATTTGCTCTACGGCTAGCATACGGCGACCGTACGCCCATCGAAATCGAAAGATACTTGCGGCGGCCGCAGAGAATCTTCGGTGGCCTCAGGGTCGACCTAGGGCGTATCCCTATCTTTACAGGCCGTACGGGTCGCCGTGGGATTATAACGCGGAGTTATAACTGTTTTATTTCTAGGTTCGCTGTAGCGATTAGACACGCCGTAGCCATGCCGTAGAGCGGTTCCACGGCGCCCATACGTCGGGCGTACGGTGGCCTTGTGTTTGCCGTGCGGCTGCCCTGGGGTCATATGAATTACACTTTTGCAGAACCCAAAAATATTGCGACGGCCGCAAGAATTCCACGGGCGCCCTAGGGCAGCCTTAAGGCGGCCCTTCGATGCCCGTACGGTGGCCTTGCGGTATGGCCCACGTACAAGGCACACGTACGTCTCCCGTAAGCTCGCCGCGTGCCATCCGTACTGTCCCCGTGGCTGTCTGCGCCGTGAGTGGAGCAGGTATGTAGCGGTAGCGTCAGTCCAGCCGCACGGTCGCCGTATGGTCCCTCTGCGGGCGCCTTGGTATTTGTCAAAAAACTACGGCCGCCGCAGGGACGCCCTAAGGCGGCCGTGCGTCATCACTTCACAGGCCGTACGGCAGCCGCAGGTTCTCTGTTTCCACAAATTCAAAATACGCCGTGCGGCTACCCTATCATATGTGACCGCTACCGTATGTGACCGTGGGAATGCTGCGGCGGCCCTATAATTGTTATTAGAAGTAGATATTTTAGACCGCATGGCCGTCGTGGCAAATGTGACCTAGGCATAAGCTCTATGTTATCAGATACAGGAAAGTGAAGCGTATTACACTTCACGTCATCATTTAAAAAAAAACGCCGCGGTTTTGCCGCGTCATGTCTGAACGAAGCTTAAGGAATTATTCCTTGAATGCTTTATGGCAGCTGATCTTAGGTCAGTGTAGCCATCCTTGGCACCTCTTTATACGCCTCGAGCATCTTGTGGAAGTAGAAGTGTCATAGTCGATTGGTTTAAGCACTTGACTTGAAATTTAAAGGTCGTGGTTCGATCCCCGACACGGCACTAATGTCCTTTGGCATGGCATTAATCTACATTTGACACTCAATACCAAAGAGAGAAATTGGGACCAGGTAGGATGACGAAAGCGTTTGTGTTAGTAATTGCCTATCCTCTCACGGTTACCATATGGTAGGAATAATCCCCAGGGGCCCGTTTCTCGAAACCGTCATAAGTCTAACTTTTGACTAAATCAGCGTTAATAAGCTATTTGTCCGCTACGTGTTTCACGAAGCCCTCTTTGCCAAGATAAAAGACAACATCCTGACTAAGTAGTTATGACGCTCCCGACCCCGTCATATCTCTGTCATAACTTTTTAGTCGATAGACAGCGCCATCACATGTCATTTATTGGGTAGACTATGGCTGGCGAAAAAGGACAAGAAATCCTCCAGCTATTATCTTTCTACACACTTTTGAAATTATGCCATGTTTATAACTAAGTCTTTTTCCACATAACTAAACTGATTATACGCGTTTTTTCCACATTGTAAAATCCTCGAAGGGACGGGTTATCTGCCATGGCAGGCAAGCCATAGTTAGAAGTGTATTCTTCAGTTTTCAGACCCATATTAATTTCGAGATAAATCTCCAAATGTGTAAACTGAAAAGTTTTACAAATGTGTTTTAACGTTTGGAGTGTTGAAGTTTCGTCATTTCAATCATGAAGCTGACGCCTAAAACGTTGGACAAAACTTTCATGACATCGTATTTTTACTAAGAATAATATGAGGGTGTATTTTTATAAACTATCAAATGAAAATTTCCGGGGGGTACCCATCTCAAAACAAACTGATTCACCGGTCATGAAATGAAATACTCACAATTATATTTTACAAGTAATTCTATGGTATAATCTACTAAAAGTTTGAAGTATATTGCATCTCTTATTCCCTGGTACCATTTTCAATCTTTTTTAGTCCTAATTCATTTAAATAATTGCAGTTTTCCTAAAATTACTTTTTATTTAATCCGGTGGAATTGCGACTAAGGCTATGTCTTGGCTCCTCTTCTCGCCGATAGTATCGATTTCACGAGATGTCTAGCTAGTAAGTTCTTCGTGAAACGGTTTAGGAAGATCAGAGACATCTCCGTAGTTGGCGGATAAAGTTGAGTTGACTGTCTTGTCGTTGGTTTCGAGAAACGAGCCCCTGGGAATGGAAATGGTGCACATTGTGCGTGAATGAATCCGATGACCGGGGTAATAATATTTGTAAAGCGCTCAGAGACGATACTCCGTATTAAGCGCTTTATAAATCCAAATTGTTATTATTATTATTATTATGGACATGTTCGTAATTTAAATATTACAATAATTTTATCATATTTTAGTCGAAAATGAAACATGTTCTTTTAACTGAATGCACTGAGCGCTACGGTTGACGGAGCTCTAAACTTCGTAATAATATCCAAAGTGCTTTGGAAGGGCATAGAGATGTTAACATAAGTTAAGTTATGCTACCCTTTCCTTAAACTATCCCTAAACTACCCCCTCCCCCATTTTCGAGGGTCCATGCATAAGAAAAACAAGAAGATATCTACACTGCGTCCGCTAAAAAAAATGCCATATTTGATTTCCACAAAACACATTTCCGGAAAACGGAATGAGGAGGGACAATTGGGTGAACTGTAAAGTTAGAGACGGAATTTGCCCAAGGAATGATGAATTCATTTTCATCACTTTTCAAAATCATGAATATAAAAGGATCAAGGTCTGCTTCACTATAGGGGGAAAGGGCGTTGCATGTTTTCTTCAATAGTTGCATTTCATTACCTTTCTTCAACACTATACGACAAAAATGAATATTTGATCACACATCCCTGACGCAGCACTATAACGTCCACTGGCAAGACATTCATCTCCATTAGCCACACTCGACCCACGTGTGGCAAGTGGGTACCTGGTAGGATTTATTCCTTTAATGCACTGAGCGCTACGGTTGACGGAGCTCTAAACTCAGTAATAATATCCAAAGTGCTTTGGAAGGGCATAGAGATGTTAACATAAAAAAATAATATGCGCTATTGTACAAGAATGGCATATTAATATTGCATACATTATCAATACATTAATATAACATCTATACTCTAATTACGTACCGAAATGTTGTTCTTGTCTTGGATAATCTCAAGGAAAGGGACATTCGATAGTATGTGTTTTGTTTCTTCAAGTTTGGTCGTATCCCCCTCAAACTGAACCAAAACTGTCAGCTGCGCAGCCCAGGCCGTACCTGGAGCAGGCAACACAAAAGACGTTTATAATGTGCACCACGTAGGTGGGTGCGAGCCCACCGCACACTGCTAAGTAAACGATCTGACTACGATCCGATTTAGGAAGAATTTGCAAAAGCATTTGACATGAACAGTCAAACTGCAAAAGTAGAATGATCGAGGATCTCAATAGTCATTAAGTTCAATTTTTAAAAATCTAAATTTCAAGTTTTTTTTAATTGGCTCGTAGGAGGTAAAGCTAAATCGCCTGAAAATCGTGGTGATGTCAGACCAATAGAGCGATTGTCCACGATTTGAAGCCGATTCAGCTTTTAGTCTGACTAAAAGGCTTAAAAGCACTAAAATTCGTGTTATTAGTATTCTTATCATTGTTTCGAACTTAAATAAGGAAGATAATAGTTGTTTTTGAAAACTGTTTATTTAGATTTCATATCTAAAATAATTGCCATTTGTTTCAAAATCGGATTACAGGAGAATCGTATACTGTGTGGTTGACTTTGAAGAAGGCCTAGAGGGGATGGTGCGTGGCGGACTAAAGATGCCCCGAGTGGAAGATCGCCCTCATAAATTTCACCAACACCTTCATCATCATCATATCCATCTGATGCGGATCAACATTACCAATAGTATTCTTAAAGATTTACTACTCATTGGCTCATTATAAATACTCTATATAATAATTATTATTTTTATTATTATAAATTATTACTATTATTATCATTATCATCATTATCATTATTATCACGATTATTTGCTCAAATTGTATTCATATTTTTTTCTTGATTCTGTAATTCATTGCTTTTCTAAATCGTTGGGTTTTTTTATTACCTCTAAAAATTGTCAACATTTAACCATGTTTTAATGAATCTTGAGTCTTGTTATTATTAATGTTATTACTACTATAGGTTTGTGCGGCCAATTTCACACTTTTTTCATTTAAGTTCATATTCCGAGCTTTCGAATTCGCGCAAATCGCACTCGCAGCGTTGAATCAGCTTTCAAATTCAAACTCCGTCATTCAAATTCACTATCCGTGCAATCAATTGTTAGATCGGGTCATTCAAATATTAACTAAGAGCGTACAGTTCGTGTAAAGAGCATTCAAATTCATTTAATGCTGCCTACGGTACCTCGGTGGTCATTCAAATTCGTGAATGAGCAAGCATGTTTGTAATAAGTGCATTCAATTTCAAAAAATATATTGCGTTTAGTTTCTTTGGGGTCTTTGAGAAGCCTTTTTAGCTCAGTTTGTGAATAATGTAGGCTTCATTATCATGACAATTGCATTATCTTTGTTCATTCTCATTTGTAAACTCTCTCGGCTAACAAAAACGTTAAACACATAAATATATAACTTGGCATATTACTCATGGCACACACGCACTTAGCAAAAAGCTGTATACAGTGTATATGAAAACTGCAGAAATTGCCTATAAGAACTGTGGTCGAAAGTGTCATATCACTGGATCCAAAATGACACTCGGTTACTTTTTCCCTTTCAACTCATCAAATATTGTACAAATATCACACTTTTCGTTGCATGTTCAAAATATATAAATGCACATACCAAGATATGCCTAAGATAAGAAAAATTCAAAAGTTTTTATTTTATTTTGTGGTGGACTCGGTGTTATGTCTGAGTATTGTGAAATTGTGTATGTTGATCTGAGGATGGATTGAGTATACTGTGTTGTTCTTGTAGGGGGTGTTATCCATGTTTAATAATGTGTGATTTCATCAGCAAAGTATATCTTTATAGGAAGTGTCTTTGGATCCATAGGTGACTGGTATTCAGCTTATTATATCTGATAAGGCCTACCAAAAAAGAGGTAAAACAAATATATAGGCCTATATACAAAATTGAGGGGCTGGTAAAAGAAAAGTGGGAGAAAAGTTAAGGGGGAGCGATAGAGAGAGAGAGAATGGGGAGAGGGTGACATGGGAGAGAAGGAGAGATAAAGGATGGGAGAGGGAGGGAGAGAGATTGGGAGAGAAAGAGAGCGAGAGAGAGCATGGGGAGAGGGTGACTTGGGAGAGAGAGAGAGTGAGAGAGAAGGAGGGAGAAAGGGTGGGAGATGGAGGGACAGAGAGGAGAGAGAGACAAAAAGCGCGCGAGAGAGAATGGGAGAGGGTGACATGGGAGAGAGAGATAGTAAGCAAATATTAACCAACTACGAGGGTAATGGTACAAACTATCATCGCCGAGGTGATCGATCGGGGCTACTCTCATCACGACCCGCAGGCGAGAGATGATAGTAGCCCCGAGATCTCACATCGGCAATAAGGTCTATTTAAACTGAATTTTACATAATTAAATGAACTAGGTTTTCGCTCACGGCGTGACAACAACAAAAAAACACTGACATTTCGCGTAACCTACTTTGCTTTGCTTATTCAATGGGCAAGTGGGGCAGCAGCAAAAAAATACTGTACAAAAGTACTATCACAGGGTGATAGTACTAATCTATCATTGATCATGTGACCTCGTTTAGACCAATCAGATTGCAAGATTCTTAGTATGCGGGATATAAAGAGCGAGAGAGAGAAGGAGAGAGAAAGGGCATGATAGGGAGAGAGAGAGAGAGAGGAACACAAAGACATAACTGGTATATATACATCATACAAAAGAACAATTTCATTGAAAAAGTATTTTCATTCAAGTTTGTGGAAATGCATTTCAAAGTAATTGATTTTTTTTTTTAATTGAGGGGAAATGCATTTCCGCAGTATTATGGCAGACATCACCTCCAAATCACTAGTTTTGATGTTCTAAAACTCGTTCAATGTTTCCAGTTATTTAGAACATGTATACATGTAATTATATTGAAAGAAAGTGTAGTACGGGATAATCATGTATATATAATTAGCGATATGATAATCAAATACATGATGGAAAGGCAACAATTATTGTCAGATAAGCAAAGAACAGTAACTATTAAAACTGTGAAGATTTCATTGTGTAACAGTGATTAACAATAATTCCAAGTAATCAATTTAAAGAAATCAAATTTTCCCTCTTATCTGGAATCCCTCTCAATATTACACTCAATTGAATGCACGTAGTAGGAAATTGATCACCAAAAATGAAATTGAATGCCCAAACAGGCTCATCGTAAACGCCGCGTTAACTTAAATGCACGAAGTAGGAAATTGTACGCACATTCGTAAATTTGATTTCACCAAACATGAATAAGAGTGCCGATAAATGAAATTGATTGCTCGGATTTTGAATTTGAATGCCCAAATTCACCTGCGAGCGACCTCTATATGAATTTGAATGCACGTTCATGAATTTGAATGAAAAAATGCGAAATTGGCCGCAAAAACCTATAATAATAATGATAATACTATTACTATTACTATAACTATTATTATATACAGATAATAGATACCGGACTTTGGGTACGTCACGATAAAGAGGTCATCTGGTCGACATACGAATTTCCTCAGGCGTCTCAACCCCCGGATTGGGAATATATTGGGCATTATCCCGCCTTCATACTCGTAGCACTTCTCGACTACGCAGTCGGGAACCTCGGAAGAAAATTTCGAGCTCATACTGGTTCCCCCAATATAACTCTACAAAAAGAATCAGAATAAATCTTAAAGAGTAAAACTTTCACAGGTGGTATTATCTTTGCACACGAGGCGTCATTTTTGTTGCCCTATAACCTGTGTTATTTAAGCATTCATACATTCTTCAATAACCTACATCAATGTTTACATTTTCCATTTTGCATTAACTTTTGGTACGATTTTACTTTAACATGGCGCGTCAATCATTGCCCTAGTCCCTGACGTAGTCCCATGTCAGGCAATTAAATGACGCATCGCACACAATAGGCATAAGTGGAATAAGAGAGCCCTAACGGCAACCTTGTGGTATGATATCTCATTAATCGTAGATGTGAAACATTCAAACATTCAATTTGATTTGACATATTTTTAACCTAAATTTTTGTTTCAGGACTTTATGACTTCACATGACAAATCAAAGCTAAAACCGTCTGGTCTGTAAGGAGCGTCTCGAGTTAGTGATTAAAAGGGAATACCATACACCCTCATTTGGTTTTGATAAAACCAGAACAAAATTAGAAACGGATCAGTAAAAGTAATAATAATCTATCGAATACCATATTTTCTAGTGGTTGCAGCACTTGTGTATCTTTACAAGTCAATAAATTTCCTTGAAAATCCCCAGTGATATATTTAACACATCAATGGAGTTGAATTTGAAATAGTCCATTCGGTACATTAATGTTGTATGCGGATATCCTTCAACAGCAGAAATCACATGAATGTTCGAGCGCGTTTCCATTATCTCTGTATGAATATAGCATTTGCTCGTTGCAAGATAGATCCATAAATGAATATTTTCTGTACAATAGATTCAGAATTAAATAGAATGAAACTCCCCGAGGCGCAAAATGGTCCATAGAAGATGTGGTAATCACGGCGATGTGTTGAGTGTAAGGGCAGTAAGCTTACAGGGAGGCCTTAGTCAGCTCCACTAAACATACAGCTTATGTGTAGTAACCACTGATTCGATCTGTAGTACACTGAGTTTACATGTGTTGTTGTTATTGTGTTATTACTCCAGATGTTGCGTACTTGATGGAGTTGACCCCGGCTCTCTGGAAGTCACCGTCAATGTACCGAGTACCACTTTCTTTTACGTTTAGCGTATTTATGTCTGACCAGAAGATAAACCTTCTTTCAAAATCATAATGTCGAAGTTTGGATTAAAGAAATATTTGTTCTCAAAGCATCATGACTCTTGGTACCTACATATAAATATATACATATAGATATATATATGTATAGATATAATACTTTTTCTTTCTTTTTGTAGCATAGTATACGTGCCTTTAGCACTGACTATATCTTATATAGAGCATAAAGTACTACTTCAGTTGTTTTTCTGAAATCTTGCCTTCAATAGTCTTGTCCAGACGGAAGCAAGTTACCCTAGGGTAAAGGTTGTGTTAAGAGCTAGTCGGGGTAAATATGGCGGGGTATATGGCGGGCCACGCATGCCACTATCCGTACAACTATACAACTATATGACTATACGTCTATCCAGCCGGCCAATCAGAACGCAGGAAACTGTACATCTATACAACTATACCAGTGGCGGATTCAGTGGGGCACTGCAAAATTGCGTGCCTCCCCCGCCCCTTTCCTGAAAAAAACCTTCTTATAATATCATCACCCTTTCATTCCTTTCCCTTCTCACTATTCCCCTTTTCCCCCTTTTCTCTTCCCCGTCTTTCCCCCTTTCTTCCTTTTCCGCCTTTTCTCTCCTCTCTCTCTCTTCCCCTTTCTTCCTTTCCCCCTCCTTTTTCACATCTTCCCTTTTCTCTCCTCCCTCTTTTCTTCTTCTTTCTCTCTTCTCTTTTCTTTCTTTTTCCCCTCCTTTTTCTTCCCCCTTTTTCTCCTTTTCTCCATCTTTCTTTTTCCCCTCCCCCCCTTTTTTTTACCGCGGGGGTACGTGCCCCCTGTGCCCCCTGAATCCGCCACTGGTATAGTGGTATAGATGTAGTTTCCTGCGTTCTGATTGGCCGGCTGGATAGACGTATAGTCGTATAGTTGTATAGTTGTACGGATAGTGGCATGCTTGGCCCGCCATATTTACCCCGACTCGCTCTGAACACGACCTTTACCATAAGGTAACTTGCCTCCGTCTGGACAAGACTAATGTATTGTTTGTTCTTTGCTGCCAAAGAACCTTTGTTTTGTAAGTTATTGCTTTTTTACCGTCTTTGTCGTAAAATATCTTTGTACCATTAATCGGCATTTCTTCCATGCTCCAGGTGAGGCCATTCAAAAAATAAAACTAACGAACAAACATTGAAGATCATAAGCCCGCATAGTCCAATGATTGAAGGAATATAGTAGGCAGTTTTCCTGTGCAGGAGGGAATAGTTCCCCGATACCGAACTTGGAGGAATACGTACCATTAATGGGTGTACAAGTCTCGCACACAGCAAACTGAATGTCCCAGTCTCCCAGGGGGTCTACGGTGATGCCTTTTCCTTACTGCGCGGAGGAGGGAACAGTGATTTACATAAGACCTGTACGTCATATAAAAGTGAAAGCCCCTCCGGCCGTTAAATACTCAAATGGTGTCAAAGTCCGCATGAGAACGTCTCTTGGCTTTTCAAGAGTTCTAAATTTCAGGTACAAAGTGAAAAATTGTTTTTTCCAACTATGCATCATGGCTGTCGTTCAGATGTATCAAGAAAAGGGACACGTGTTTTCACTTGTTCACTTTAAATGGCTTGTAGCTTTTGCCAGCATTGTCAAGCCTTCTTCACACAATTCTCGTTTAACTTAACGGATACTGTCATACGAAAGTGTATTACGAAAGAATGGTAGAATAACATTTCCGTCGAACATATATCAAAGCAGAGTCTTTGTTAAGGAAAATTAATGCAGATGACAGTTGACTTTATAAACCAAGAATTTATACTAGAGAGTATATACAAAAGATCAGCTAAATTTACGCGTTTTAAGCAAGTTAGGAATGCAAAAACGACAATTAACATTAACAATAAACAGAGTGAATGGATATACATATAGAGAGCAGTATTGTACGGATAAATTGTAAACGGAATCAACAAGCAATATTATTAATACCTGGCAGATTTCGACGCAGTTTTGTCGTGTAGTAAGTGCCGTGTCGGGGTATTATGTGGAGTATATCAATAGGAACACAAAGCAGACGGCGTACAGATATGAATTGCATGGTCGACTTCACTTCAATTGGCGGCTTTAATCGTATTTGTACTTTGTTAGATACAACATTTTGGGGCATTGCAATGATGTGCGGTATGTGAGGGGGGGGGGGGAGAGAGCAAAATATATATTTATGAAAGGGGGATGAGGGAGAGGAATTAAGTACAGAGCCTATTGTAGTCTCATTTTGCAGACACTGTGACGCACAACGACTGACACGGGTTTGTGCCTGCAAACTAGTCGGTTGCGGAGAGGGCACTCTGCATAATCTGCCCCACCTCTCATATTCACCTATGCCTGTAAATTAAACATCCATAGTTCCAAAACCCCATGCAAATGTAAAAAATAAATTATCATCCACATTATTTGTCAACAAAACAGGATCATCTTGAACTATTGCCACCACAATCATCAAAAGAACAGTGAATTACAAAACCTTTTACTACGGAGAATTTTGTGAGTCTTTTCTTGATTTCAAGAATATAATAATCACCATATGATATATATATTTCTGGCCACGTTCCCCCATGTGTTAAAAGGTGATAACTTGTTTTGCTCGATGAACCGGAAATTTGTAATTCTGTTACATTTCTTTGCTTCTTTTGGATTGTTTGTTATAGCCTATTCTATGGCTTACAAATTCACTGGTGTGTGTCTACGATATCTGACAATGGAAACTCTCCATACAAAGCATGTGTTGGAAATATGACAAGCGGGAATGGCCAAATTTGAAAGGTGCATACATCTGCTTCAACAATATTCCCCCTGTGCACTAGCATATACGAACAAAGGGGGCAAGGGGGCAGTCTCCCCGCCCCCCTGAAATATGAAGAAATGTTTTTCTTCGAAAAACGGACAGGGAAAAACAAACGTAATACTTATGAAGTGTATTGGAAATATCCAATGTTTTGTCGTGTTTTGTTGTTGTTGTTGACACTAGTGGTTGTGGTTGTTGTACTTTTTTGTTAGTCTGTTCCTGTTTGACTGCCGGGCTATTAATATTACAATAATTACCAGAAATTACAACGAATTCGTAACTTCAGTATTCAAAAGCCAATGGGAAGTGCTCTCACTTTACACATCATTCCTTAGACACATAAAATTGTACGCATTTGACCTATGTTTCAAGGGCAGAATGTGTTTTTAATCTAAGTTTTAACACATTTTTGTTCAATGCTAGCCGATATTTCACATTATCAGTAGATTTTTCTCCCCAAATGAGGGGTTCTTAAAAAACAAAAGATGAGTTATTAATTGTGAATGAATATGTTGAATTGAACTACAGGTGTATGTGCAGCTTATAATATTTGATAGTGGAGCAACGTTCCTACCTCTTCTTCATCATTAAGACCTCAAGTCGATATGCAACATACCATAAATATGCACCAAATTGCACCATTACAAACATCAAAATGCAAAATGCTCTCACCGTGGAAGACGGACACCCCCTCCCATACCCTCAACCTCGCTCGCGCCCTCGATCCCCCGAAACACACATACACCCGGCCAGTTCCACTAATATGCTGCGAAAATTGATAGATCTTGATAAACACGTTTCTCAAAATTAAACAATGGTTGACTTCCTTAAAAAAAAACAAGTTAGGGGCATAAAATTACGCCGTATGAGTTCATTGCGCGCTATGTTATATAAGATTTCTTTAAACGTGTTTTTGCTTCAACAGATTTTCTGAAATTAAATTTATGTGTCCAACTTCAGTCACAAGTGAGTTCCAGATCCTTTACTCCAAGTATCTTATTATCATTCATATTTGTTTTTGATACATGACGAGGAGGAATACCATCTATTTTTCAGTATTCCGACACATGCTGATAGACTCAGCAGCTGCAAACGCTGATCATCTTTGATAACTATTCGAAATCCATCACAAGTCCAGAGCCAGCCATTTCCTTCTTGTAAAGCTCGTCATATCTTCTGTTCTGATCGTCAGTGAAATAATGCTTCCAATCTCCGATTATCCCTTGTAAGGAAACAAAGCAAGTGATACAAGCGGGTATTAATTACAGGGAAAGAGTTCGTCACCGAATTTAAGTGTTTTATATACTAGGTGTATACAATAATTGACACCGTTGATCATTGTCAACTCAAGGTTGAAAGTCGTATCAGATTGAGGTTGGAAATTGTCAAGTTTAGTAGTGGTAACAGTAGTAGTAGTAGTAGTAGTAGTAGTAGTAGTAGTGGTAGTAGTAGAAGTAGTAGCAGCAGCATTATTAATGTTATTATTATTTTTTTTTTCCATATTTTTCCCTCCACAGGGATTTTATTGATTTTCATTTGAAACAAATTAACAATTATATATTCACGGTAATTTACATTTATAACATAAATAAAATTGGCTTCTCAAGATACAAGTATTGTTGAACTGTTAAGTTAACAGAAAACTAACAAATCTTCAATAATTCATTTCAGATATTCATGGAAAGAAAAAATACAGAAAAATATCATTTTATGTAAACAAATTCTTGAACTGAAACCATTTTCTTGTGAATTAATTATTTCTACAATTCGAATCTGCAA
The DNA here is from genome assembly GCA_037976565.1 of Mesocentrotus franciscanus. NCBI lineage: Eukaryota > Metazoa > Echinodermata > Echinoidea > Camarodonta > Strongylocentrotidae > Mesocentrotus > Mesocentrotus franciscanus. The sequence goes on from CP137683.1 coordinate 15,037,248, forward strand.
TATACTTTTCGTTTTTGAAATAATTTATAATCGAAACTCTAATATTATCAAAATCGGGCAATTGTTTCTTTATTTTGCAAGTATACACCATCTGTCGCACCACAATCAGTATACAATTCAATGCATAATTATTTGAACCTCTTAAACCAAATAATTTATCTTGTAATGAAAATGTTAATTTATTTCCGGTTCCAGTATAAATCCAGTGCTCCAACCTATCCCAAATATTCTTAACATGCGTACAATCACATAGCAGATGTATAACTGTTTCAATCTGTTCATTACAAAATGTACATTCTTTTGGGGACTAAATTCATTTTAAACAGTAGATCGTTCGTATATAATATGCGTTGCAAAACTTTAAACTGAAACCATCGTAAGCCCACATCAATGGTACAATTAAATCCAATAGAACAATATGTTTCCCAACTCTTATCGTTCAGGTCGAAAACGCATTTCCATTTAAGAAAACTTTTACATACTCCTTTTCTTTTCTTTAATAAAATTGCATAAATATGTGAACATCCTTTAATACGTTTCATAACGTTATTATTATTATTATTATTATTATTATTATTATCATTATTATTATTATTATTATTATTCATATCAAAACGTTTGGGTCACTGAACAGTGCTTGTTTTATTACCAAAAAATGTTCTATGGAGAATGACGTGAAAAACACGGTTTTTTTTTTTACATCCATCTTCATTCTGCTAAAAGTAGCACATATTTTGCCTAGATTGACCAGTACAAACGACAAAGACTATGTTCTTTCTAGTAAAGCAAACAAATTAAAATTTCATTATGATTTATTATTTTATTTTATTTGTTAAAGTAGTCAATTTACTGTTATTTTCAGCTCGTTTTCTGTGTAAAATCAACGGGTCGGGCGACAGAGCTTTATTACCATGTCACAATTTGGCATACCGCCCTCTTTTAATTTTTAGTTTGAGAAAGTCATTTTTCTATGTAATGTTATCTTTCCAACCATATAAAACTCGTTTTGATTAGTCAATGTTATCCCCCGCGTCCAAGATGTAAGACCATCACATCTTTGCCGAGCGACAGTTTTTGGTGAGATGATTCAGTTTGAGAACTGTGTCGCCACCTTGAGTGGTAACAATAACCCAAATTTCTGGTCTTGGCCCATGGACTAATAGGCTCTGTCACGGTCCACGCAATGCACAGTGGTGGAACGATACCGGCTGCACAGAGATACGGGGTATGTAATCTGTTGTGTGCACAGAGCATGTCTGATGCATTTTCTTCAATTCCAATAGGGTCCATTTAGCTCCAAACGTTTGATATGAATATTATTATTATTATTATGATTATCATTATCATTAGTATCATTATTATTATCATTATTATTGTTATATTTATTATCATTATTATCATTATTATCATAATTATTATTATTCTCATCATCAATATCATTCATAAAAAATAATAACGAATACCTTTCCTCATGAATGATTTGCCGTTTTCCGTCTTTCTGCCAGGCGAAACAAGATTGTCAGGGTTCGAGGACGGATTGTTCTTCATTGCCTTGAACGTCGACGCTTCAGAGATTTTTTCGATGACGTCATCTGAAAAAGACTTCCCCATGAATTCTGCTATCTGTCTCACTGCACCTGGAAGATCCTAATAATGATTTATATTATTAATAATATAATACCCATGGAACACTAATTTCCGTCATGGTTTGAATAGCGTTGAAAGTAACACATTGACGGAGGACTTCGTCAGATGGATCGAGGCAATGCCTTTGACACGCCATGTTAGAGCGACTTTATACAAACTCAATGCAAAACGAACATCAACCATGTGTAACCATTCTTCCTTCCTCTTTTTTTGTTTACAATATACTCTATTATAATTCCAAATGTGAAAATAGAAATATAAAAATATTATCTAACCTTTTTCATGTCCTCGTACTTGAGAAAGAGAACGTTTGGATGATTTCTTTTTCTCCACCATGGCAACACGTTTTCAAACCAAGATCCTATGGGACCTGAAATTAAAAGAAAATATTTCGCCATTTTTCTTTCGTATATTTTTTTCTAATTGCATGTAGATGTAAACTATAGAAAGATGTATGTTACAGTATCTAAAATATCGTTCTTGCTCTGCTCCGTATGCGTTTGTACACGATCACTGGATCACTGAAGTAAAGGAATCAAAACATAACCAGGAGGACCGCTTTGAATTGCATAGATGAAGCTTGAACGTCAAACTGCAATTTTATTCAATCTGTGAATACAAATGAGAAATAAAAGGATCATAAATACTTGTACAATCTTTGCACAAATAAATGACGACTGATATATCCAAACATCAACTAAATTAATGAAAGCTAAATGCCTACATCAAATTAACTGTATACGTTTCAAGCTCGACATATTCTATCATTGCATCAACAGATACGGTAAACAAATCTGGTAGTTTCTGAAAGTGCTGTTTCTTTGCTCTGTACTAAAACTGAAACCAAGACAAAATACCAAGTCAACTCCCTGTAACGTACAGTAGAACCTCATTATAACAAACTCATTAAGATCAAAGAAACTTCCCCGCTAAATACGAATGTTAATCAAAACACCATCAAACAACGTCTCATTAATCAAATGTAAGATTAAACCCCTTGTGACTAGGCTAGTCCTTTGTTTACATCGTAACTCACAAACTCCACTTATAGAGCATACATTTCCAGTTTATAAGCTTAGTCTGTTCTGTTCATTCATGTATTACTCACTCAACTTTCTCACCCAAACTATCATTCTAAATGGCTAACAATAAGCCCCAGTTTTAACTAATGCATTAATCCACCTGAATACATTGTAAAACATATCTTCATAAATGTAGAGATAATTAACATCGCGTCTGAACACGTATGTTATGCATTATCATTTCTTAAAGGAGATTTCCAACTTAACTCATTCAACGTATCGCTATACAGATTTGTGCATAGCAGTTTATACATCGTACTCAGTACACATTGAATGTTATTATGTAATATCATTTTTCCTCAACAACCTGACCAAAATACATTCTTAAACCAACACAAATGAAAAGTATGATATTCCATTGATAAACTTACTTCTTGGGCGGAATTCCTGGCTTACTGAACATAACATAGTAAGACTTTCGTCTCCTTACTGACCTTCCCTAACGGAAGAAAACGTGGCATCTGCCCAGAATTAGTATTAGCATAAATTACGTTCGCTCTATGGTGGCTTGTAAAATAAGCTATATGGTGTCTTTCAAATTTCCTGGTTTGTCAACAAACCATCCTCCCCCCACCACCAAAGTGGTAGCAATACATGTAAAAGAAAACCATTTACAAATTACATGTAGGTAACAAAATATTCTTTGTAACAAGACAACTCTTCAAACCTCAAAACTCCGGATTTTATACCCTTTCAGCTTTGATATAATATTTTTTAGAATAACAAACAAAAATAATTTCCAGTATAAATCCCTGAAAATAATAGCTACATACACTGTCTTACGATGTACTTAATCTAATCCTCCCCGTAACCTTCTGCCGGGTATATCACTACAATCTTCTGAATTGGACGTCGATACTCAGCCCCTTTCGACTTCACCTTAACTGTCCTAACCTTCCCATCAGTCCCAGGATACACTTGGATAATCCTACCTAAGGTCCAATTCCCCCTAACTGCATTATGATCAGATAGCATTACAACGTCGTCGACTCGTACATTTCGCCTATCAGAGTTCCATTTACGACGTGGTACTAGTAATGGGAAGACATCACGCGTCCAACTCTTCCAGAAAGATTCGACGATACGCTGAACAAACTCAAAACGGTGTCTCGGGTTCTTAGTCTCTTTGAAAGGCCCTTGTGGAACTGCGCTCGAAGACCGTCCGAGCAGAACATCGTTCGGACATATGTATGCCCCATCATCTGGATCGTTTGGAATTCTTCCTATAGGACGCTGGTTCACGAGATTAGCGACCTCCTGGAGACATGTGTACAGTTCGAAGGGTGTAACCAGATGATCACCAATTGCCTTCTTCAAGGCAATCTTATAGCTCTTGACCAAAGCCTCAGCACACCCGTTGTGATGCGGTGCAGACGGAGTAGTAAACTGCCACTCTGTTCCTCTCTCAGCGCAGAACTCTTTCAGCTGATCGACACCCCAACCTTGCACCATCTCGCGTAGTTCCTGGCGCCCAATAAGGGACCTGAACCCTTGACCCTCAGATGGATCACTGAAGTAAAGGAATGTACTGTTACAATACTTTCCTTTCAGATGTATAGTCATAGAGGCTATAGCTCCCCCCCCCCTCCTCCCCTCTCCCTTTGTCCCCCACACTTTCTCTCTCTCCCTCTCTCTCTCTCTCTCTCTTTACTGCGAAACCTCTCAAACTACATCATACACGCGAGGTTTAGACCCTTGATGGAGTCAGTTTAACCTCATTTCATGATCTTATATTAAAGGTACTATGTCCCATTTGCAGGCCAAAAATGAAAAGGTTAAATTCCAACGGCATTTGAAAGACAATACTAATTTAGAACTTCCCTAAAAAGGGGGGGGGGCTTGAAAATATCTTTAAGTGGGAAAATAACGACTATTAGTTGTCGAATCGACTTAGGAGCTATAGAACCAGTAAGTAATAGTCTGATTTTTCAGACTATTGTACCGAATTGTCGTACGTTTTATGCTGCACAAAGATTCAATCAGTTTAATTTTGGCCATTACAAGAAGTGGGTTATTGATGTAGACAAATGCTCATGTACCCTTTACAGCTCATTTTATGTATGTTATTACCAAAGATGAAAACGCCAGTCAGTCACTCAATAGTATAGTATTAATGACTGCTTTGAGAGAAATAGTTGTTTTTATACGTTCAAGGGAAGGTTACAATTGTGCTATTGCCCGAGGCGTGCCGAGGGCAATAGCCCAATTGTAACTTTCCCGAGAGCGTATAAAACAACTATTTCTCGAATATTAAAGCAGTCATTAATACTTTTATATGCCGAAAAAAGAGTCAACTTACTAATCAACTGGTAGAACAGGAAGAGCAGAAATAAATACTAAATACACATAGAATCTAGTCTAGACTACGTCTACCGCGGTGCGGTAAAGTTTAATACTCAGTAGATCTCTAGACCCCTCTACACAATTAATGTGTGGGACTCCACTGACTGGATTTGACAATCATATTAGACCTTACATTTCGAAATCCGTATCATTTGTACCACTCAAACAGACACCATAAACACATCAGGTATTACTAATTACTAACTTACTAATTAATATCACAAATAGTTTCCTCCAGATGTAGTTTTGGAGTACATTGTCCAGCTCCGAATTTGAATTTGAATTTGAAAATTGGTCAATTAAGCTAGCGACCAATTCTTCACACACGTATGGTATCCGCGATCGCTCAAACCAGTTTTTAACACTGAACCCAATGGGTATTTCAGCAAGACTGAACTATTTTCCCGGTAACTGGAATTTTGCCGGGATTTTACCCTAGAACTATTACATGGGTTTGGCATTTTCGTTTATTTACGGGAATGGTTTAAACAACGACTGCAATTTCGACCAATCAGATGGCTGGATTTCTTAAGTGAGGTATATAATGTCTGACAGTGAAGTCTAGGCGTTGTGGCGTGCGCCTGTAATCCAGCTAACAGTGGAAGTTACAAACTGATTCAGCCGAGGACGCAGGTTCGAAACTGAGTCACGTCTTTCGGATGGTGACGTTAAAGGTCGGTCCCCAGACGTAAATAATCATACCTGATTGATACACGTCTGTAAAAACCCAATACACACACACACTAGCAAGTAAACGGGTTTCCTTGCATAATTTGAATATTAGGACACTGCTAACGTTTAAATTTCACAGATAGGACAAACATGACATATTCATAATTCCTGCAAAGTTCTACAGAATTTGATGTTGGCTGCAAAAGGGACATGGTATCTTTAAAGGGTGTAAGATTTTGAAAAATAACATTTGAATTGGATTTTTTAACATTATGAGTTCGGAGATACGTCTTCTGAAAACATCTTCAATTTGTGAACAAGTGTCGTCTTGCGTCACGGAATTGAGGCCCGGCCGGTGCACACAAGGCGTTATTTCTGGGTTCAACGGAATTGTCCGGAAATCGACTTTCCACAGAAAACTAGCGTAAAAATATGCATTATTAAATGAGTGCATACAGAACATTCGTGAGATAAAAACCGAGCGCATCCATCATTATGTTATCATTAGGGGCCTGTGGTTCAATGTTTGCTGTGGCATAAATTCTATTGAGTTGATACCCCAGTCACCATATCAAGGCCGACACTGGACCAAATCACAGATCTAACAAACAGTTATATTACCCCGACTTGGAGACGGACTCGAATCAGTAAGCGCTGTGGCTGATACCTTATCACCGCCAAACCAATTCATTACCGACTCTTACCCGACCGATTATTGGCCATAGGAAGTTATGCAATTATTTTATTGGTTTCTTGACGGTCTATTGTCGGTCTGGTATCGGTCTGATGTAGGTCGCAGGCAGAGACTCAAATTTGACAATTTACTACAATTCCTACAGCCTTGAGCCCACCCTAGCTCTGTCAATCTCTGGCGTAGTTTAGACCGTTCACTGGACAGGTAGTCTTTTTAATATTTGAAGTGAAAAGGAAAAAGAAGTGTATAAAAGTTCAATTAAGAGAACAAAAAAAACCCACAGTTATCCTCCGTCTATTAATTTTATATAGGCCTAAATAACTAAACCAAACAAACAAGAATGAAGTATGCAGTAACTGTTACGCAACACTAATGACAAGGGTTTGTGCCTGCAAACAAGGTCTGGTATCAGTCTGGTGTTGGACTTGGCGGTGTGACTGAGGTTGAATAATCGGTAGCCGTAATTGGCGGTAGCGCATTAACGCCTCGTGTGCATCTGGCATTAATACCCTAGTCACATTGAGAAGACTGACAACACACCGACAACACACCGAACGAAAACATTACATTACGTCTATGGCCGACAATCGGTCGGTTTGGAGTCGGTCTGGGGTCGGTTTGGTGGTGTGACTGAGGTATTATTCTTAGGACATAAGGGGTCGTATTCTGAAAACGATCTTTCATGTTAGGGAAAATTATGTTTATTGCCATAACAACTCAAAAAGGGCGGAAGTAACACTTACCACTAGTGTTTGCGCAAATTGCTCGTTTAATTTTACAAGAACGCAACCAGCTTTGCGCAGACGTTAACACTTGTCTTAACTTTGAGTTTGTTATGATAATCAACGTCGTTTTACCAATATCAAAGATATCTTTTTCAATATACTTACTTCTGTTTGCGAGATACTCTTCGAAGAATATATCCCAGGATTCGTAAGAGGGCAGTGGACCAATATAATGACAGAAGTGGTAGAAGGAGACAGCGGCATCCTTCGGGTTTCGGGCTACGTATAGCACCTGCAATCGAGTAAAGAGAAGTTTTGAGCTCTGATTAGGGTCAAAAGTACTACTGATTTTCTCATTCTTTTTATGTCATTTTGAATTGATATCATATGAGAATATGTCTACTGAAAAGGATTGCTAGCTGTTCAAATGCACTAATATTCCAAATATGAAGAGAAAGAACGGAAAAGTTTAAACCAAACTTTCATGCCACTTGAGAATGTCGACAGTGCATCTGACTTTTAACTCTACATATCATATGTACTACATAATCAACATTTTCCAATGCAATGGCTTCCATACAGTTTCCCTCACAGTAGAACTCAACTTTATATTTAAGAGCTGAGGGAATTCATAACGGTGGCTGCAGCCCACGAGGCTGACCGATAATGTCGGTCTCATGGACCAACATGTTATGAGAGGTGTCGTGAGCTGCTGGTCAAATTGGCATGTCTCCATCTTTGTGTTAGCACGTGAATGGATAGATCAAGCGATACTTAGGGCATAAACATTTGACAATTATCATTATAAGATGGGTAAAAGAATCCCTGCAATCTGATTGGTCAATTACCATGCAGTTTTTTTATTATATACCTCATACATAAATTGTCATTCACTGATTAGTCAAAACTGTATCACATGACAAGGAGCATTTCGATCTATCATTGCGTCAGAGGGTTTGATAGTACTATCAAACCCTGTGATAGGACTCCTAACCCCTCCGCGACTTTTGCACACACAAATGCCTCCAGCGCGCAACTTGCGCGGTGTCAGCTAGCTAGGGCGCTCACGCATTGCAATTTACGCGGAGCCGCAGTGACTGCAGTACCTGTAAAGCGCCAGCTAAACATATTTACATCCTTCTATGTTTCATTTGGTCTACTTGTAAAAATTCCCCATACAGGTATTAACATTAAACTGCTGTGGATGAATGAAACATTGAATGATGTAAATATGACCTACAGTAACTAGATCGACCTATTCATTAATCAATGAAAAGGATGAGGTATATAAAACAAATATGGACTGCTCTGTAATCGGATGGTGGTTGAAACTATCACTCCCTCGGTGGTGTTCATACCGGCCCTTCTATCACCCCCTCGGCTTCGCCTCGGGGGTGATAGAAGGGCAGGTATGAACAGCACCTTGGGAGTGATAGTTTCCACCATCATCCTCATGAGCAGTCAATATTTGTATACTGGATGCACGCGATATCAACACGATATATGCGATATTAGAATCGATAACACCGATATCCCGATTGTTTACATCGTCTGCGCCAACAAAGAAAACGAGATGGCGAAATCGCGGCGGCGAGAGGGCCTGGAGAGCACCACACATAAAGCCTCAATTCCTGACTCTCTGAGTCTGAGTCTGAGTTAGATTGCACCTCCCCAAAACTAAAAAGGCTTGCAAAACAAAGTGTTTATTGATTTAATGGCTTTTTTTGTTGTTAAGGTTTAGGTCATTACATTTGTTTTCACTAACAACAATCAAATTATGCAAATTTAAAAATCATGCTTTCCGGTAATTACCGGATGCATGGCTATGGCAAAATCATGCGTCCGGTAATTACCGGAAAGCATGATTTTGCCATGCACCCGGTAAATCTGTAAAATAACAGATTTGTGTATTTTTGACGATTTTTGGGGCCCCATTTTACAAAACAGATGATGTACAGGTTTAATTCGTGGGTCGGTGGAATTGTGTGCACGCGGTACATTTGAATTTGGTCTAAAACCATTCAAAGGTACCTTGTGCACACAATTCCTACCGACGCACTCAAACCTGTGCATCATTTGTATAATGTCACAAAGTAAAACTGACTCCCTCAAGCGAGCGGGAAAATATTGTTTAAATGATCTTACTCAGATGTCACAGATATTGATTATGATAACTAGTGTGCATTTATTAATATTGTAGAAATATGTTTGATCACGTGACATGCTCTTGAACAATCACCAATCGAGAAATTTTCCATAACGAATTTGATAGGAAGTAACCCACCTTAGCTTTCGGATCATCAGTGCTTATATCGATTGGCAAGAAAGGCGGTATGTAGTGAGATTTGAGTATCCTTGGTGACGCCATAGCTTCTGCTTGGTCGATCCGTAACGCTGATGTCTGCAGGGAGGGGATGACGGCATGTCAAATACATTTAGTTGATGGAATCATCATAAGGCAATTTCATGGAAAGTGCTTACTTGTCAAAAATAACTATATTGACGATTTCTCCAGAAATATTTAAACAAACAAAATATCTAAAAAGTTCTTTGATTTCATAAGTATACGAATAGGATTGAAGGACGCGCGTATAAGCTTTTTTGTGTGTGCAAAAATTATTGTTGCCGCATTTTGCCAAAACATTCTAACATTTGGGTCCCATTATTTCACGCCACACTTTTGGTAGTAGATTGTGATGATAGGATGAAGGATTACTGATGAGAAGTTAACGTAACTCTATGATCATTTCAAAGTAAAGCTATACATAAATTATAAAACTTTGATAAAAAGTGTCATGTCCGTTACATATTTTTAGCTCTGACAGGGAATTATGCAATGTAATAGGTTAACAACATGTATTAATGTTTAGAGTGTGATTTATAACCCCCTGTTAATTCCTAACTTATATCAATTGAACCCTACAATTCTCGGAAATGCTATCTGTGCATGGGCAGATAAAGGTTATTTGTACAAAATTGTAATATGTAATCATTATTTATTTATGCACCGGCGGTGCATTCAATGATACACAGGTGGAAGCATTATTTCAAAGAGGGATTACTAAATATTCTAAAAACACAAAAAGTGGGTTGTCTGCATGTGTAAAAGATCTTCGGATATAATTGGGGGTCATTTGTACAATTGCTATCTCCGAAGTTGCTTATTGTTTAGAGGAGTGAAATATGTGTCAGCATGTAACCGCATGTATAGAAAGACCGCTTTTTTGTTTCCCTGGAAAAGTATGTCCTATTGGAACTTGTAAACAAAAAAGCAACATGTCTACAAAGACCACCTGCCTATGAAGACCACTTTTCATGTCTCCCTTGAGCGGTCGTTATAGAAATGTTTCAAAGTACTTACCGATGGGTTGAGAAGGTCTACTACAATCTCGAGGAACGGGACTATCTTTGTGATGTGTTTTCCTTCAAGTTCGCTCATATTTCCATCGTGTTTTATTAAAAGCATCAAGTGCTCAGCCCATGTTGTCCCTAACAATGAGAATAAAATTCATACATTTCCACATGAAAATAAATTAGTTTTTGTGAAATTAAATTCATCGGATGCATAATATTGAGATTTTCCCGGCTAATTTCGCAACTTTGACAATCCAATTCGTTTTGTGTGTATTCATGTATTAAAATTAGCACAACAAGACCTGCCTTTCTATTTGATAGTTCAAATTCATGATCTGTGCATTCAAATTCGCATTTTTGTCATTCAAACATGTTTTTTCTTTCAAAGTCATATATATTATCACGTAATAACATAATACTGCCGTTTGTTACATTCAAATTTATTTTGGAGCAACCGATTTAGCATTTTTCTTCATTCAAATAAATCAGTTTTTTCTAATGTTTGCCATTATTTTATTATTTAAATTCAAAGTGTTATGAGCACATAATTGAAGGCTTTTTATTGGTGTGTGTGTGTGTGTGTGTGTGGGTATGGGTGGATGTGGGGACACACACAGCATCCCGCCGACACCACAACGCCGCCTACGTCGGGGACACACACAGGGTCTCGCCGACACCTCACCCCACTCGGAGACTCCAGCCCAGACGGACAAGCAGCCCACCCGAGTCCACAACCGGTGACTCAAGCCCACACGTACTTTCACGTGAAGTACCCCCACGTCCGCAACCCGCACGCACGCCAGCTATAGGCGTTGTGGCGTGCGCCTGTAATCCAGCTAACAGTGGAAGTTACAAACTGATTCAGCCGAGGACGCAGGTTCGAAACTGAATCGCGTCTTTCGGATGGTGACGTTAAATGTCGGTCCCCAGACGTAAATAATCATATCTGATTGATACACGTCTGTAAAAACCCAATACACACACTATTAGGGACTTTTAGATTTTACACGACGAGAACGTGGACTGCCACGGTGACATTCTTTTAAAGATCAGGTTCATTGATTTTAAAAACTAACTTTATTGTCATTATTGCAAAGGTAACACTTTGATTTGACAAGGTTATCAAAATTCCATGCTCGGAAACATTCGAAGTAATGATTATTATGAATTACAAAACTCTTAAATACAGCCCCGACATAGCACCTGAAATGCTCTCCGATCGCTGCTGAGATGTGTGACGTCACATGTTGAACATGATTTGCACAAGCAGACGATGTCCCATGACATCTCACACATTTTCAGTGCCTGTTTCGTCATCTTCTCTTCAGTTATTTCTCTTACTTCACTACCGTCAGGCTAAATGTTTAATCTATTGCCTCACTCTAAACCCCGCGCATGGTATTATTTTGATGAAAAATGCAGCGATAAAAATAAAGGAATCCGTCGCTTGTAAACAAAATAAGACGCAATTGTATTTTCAGCTGCATACACCGCGGTATGTTCGGCGTTTCAAGAGGGAACAAATGCGTCCATGCTTTCATTCCGGGGTTTTAAATTTGAAAGTGTGGTTTCTTTGATTGTTCATTAACCCCTATCCTGTGTATTTACAAACAAAAGAATTTAGTTATCAGAATCGGGGTCATATCCCTTTTGAATGGTGTAAAATTCCATCACATTTATATACACTAAACTCATTATAATTTGAGAAATAATAGCATTGCAATTATGTTCATTCTTTATGGGATGTCGTCTGCTTGGGCAGGATTGGTTCATATTGTGACGGCATTAAAACATCGTTATTTTTCTGGCAAATCTCTCGCATATCCCAGATGCTATGGAGGTGGTTTTATTTGTATTTTTATAAATCATCCGATTTGTAGTTGACCTACAACTTGTACGATGGCCATCTATTAGCTTACCAGTTTCTAGTAATATGTTATTTGCCATATTTGTGATTTTCTTTGAACCCGCACTTTAAGGCGCTGCCGTGCACGGGCCATTGCCTTGAAAGAATGGCACACGTTGCAGTCCACTACGTCAACGTGCAAATCTAAAAGTCCCTACTCCCAACTCCTGACGAGGGATAGTCAACCTGTTCGAAACGTCGAGCCACTCCTACCATCCATGCTCTCCAACCGACGCTATATATAGTTCTCCTTAGAGCTATAAGCTAAGAAAGATAACCAACAGTCTTTTTCAAGACTACACCAACAGTATTTTTCATGACTCCCCAATCCTCCCTCTCTCTCACATGGTGCAACAGCAAGCCTACTGTATATTTATTGGATTCTTTCATTGTTATTTGAATAAGTTCATAAAGAAAAAGAAGCAGACTCTGATTTTATTGAGCGACATGAAGATGGTCTCATCTTCCTGGTCTCATAATTTTCTACATATACAGGATGCGGAAAGGTTAACCATGTTGACGGTGCTTTAAAGATAAAGTTGGGTTCTGGTCATGCGATTGCATTGGTGAAAGAAACGTTGTGGAATCGATCAGAAAAGGTTGATCATCTAGCATATAAGTATTGGTGTGTACTGCAAAGTTCTGGAATCATCAAACTGATAAGTAATTTGGCCCAGTCTTGGTAAAGTTACAAGCACTGTACACAGAAAGATGTATATGGGACTACACGAACATGTGGCATAAGAATCCGTCCCGATTTTTATGATGTGAAATGCCATATTTAGAATATTAAGGCATTTGAAGAGCCATGCTTTTCAGGGAACAATTTTTCTCTGATGTTCTTCCACACTTGCATAATACAATGATAACGCTCACAAATTATATTTAACCTCTTCCCAGACTGACTCAACCTTGTGTTTAGAAAATATACCAACTCCTCTCTGAAGTCCAATCACTTACATGTCATGGGTGACTAATTTCACTCAAAACTTGAGTGTGCTTGGACTCAAATTGGTTACATTGTTCTTCCTGATAAAAAATAACAGGTTTCTACATTTTAAAGTTATAAGTTATAAAGTGCTAACGTTATATTCGCTCGTCGATCAGGTTACCGGTTCTAAACAACAGAGTCTGCGCATTAGGTTCACCTCGAAAGCATTCAAGCAACAGGCTGGGGCAGGGCAAATTCAGTGTTTGGGGCTGGGTTGGTCGAGCACCACACCATTGTTTGGAACCAGCAACCTTGACAACTTGGCCAGTACGATGTCATACTTTTGTACTCTATTGTTCCACAAAGGTCGTGGCACAAAAGGGTTGATAAATACCTGACTTAGGATAGGTCACAACAAACAGGTCATCAGGTCGAACGGTGAAGTTCCTCATGCGTTTAAGGACTTTTAGAGGCATAATATTTGGTACGATCACGCCTTCGTGCTCGTAACACGTCTCGACGACGCATGCCGGAACCTTAAAAGAAAATCCAGCGCTCATATTGTTGTTCTGCCTAAAACAGTATCTGCGTAAAAAATGAGAAAAAATGCAAGCACATTTGAAAAAATGCAGTTGCTTTGGAATATTGGTATCAAAGTTCAGAATCTTTGAGGCGTAGCCCAACTGTATCCTATCGTCATTGTGTTCTTAGGCCTATACATATGTTGTTTACATATTATTCCAAATATACCTTTTTTCAGTAGCGGGAGGCGTAGCCCAACTGTATCCTATATCGTCTTTGTGTTCTTAGGCCTATACATAGGTTGTGTACATATTATTCCAAATATACATTTTTTCAGTAGCGGGAGGCGTAGCCCAACTGTATCCTATATCGTCTTTGTGTTCTTAGGCCTATACATAGGTTGTGTACATATTATTCCAAATATGCCTTTTTTCAGTAGCGTAGCTACAGGTTGCGCTAGGAGGGGGCACGAGCCCTAAATCCATTGGGTAAAAAGGGCCATACATAAAGAAAAAGAGAGAGAGAGAGAGGGAAAACATGAAGCGAGAATGGCAATGTTGATGTTATTGTTGTTATATTTTAAGAAGGGAAGTAAACTTTCTTGCATATTAATCCAAATTTTGACAAACTACTCTTCCCTCCCCCCCGCCTTTCGACATGAGAATTGACCAGGAACCTGATTCATAAAGCTTCCTATCAATAACAAATGCTAAATTTCTATGACAAATTTGCTCTCAGCCAATCAAATGCCACGATTTCAGTAGCTTAAAGCAGTTATTGTAACTTGTTATTGATAACAAGTTTCATGAAACAGGGTCCAGGTATATCATGCGTAGTTCCCTGACCATGTACAATGACAGTGATAATTAATCGCAGTGACAGTCCTTCCCTTAGTAACGTATCTTTCTACTTGTAGGTTAGTTAGGATTCAGCTATATTTAAATTAACCATATATTTCATTGAGTTTGAAATGATAAATTAAATGCTTTTAGATAATAATAATAATGATAATAATGATAATAGCACTACTTATACTACTACTACTACTACTACTACTACTTCTACTACTAATAACAATAATAATAACAATAATATCGAGTATTGACCCCACCTCTCCATCCCTCATTATCTCGGCTTCCCCCTCCCTCTCTCTCTCTCTCTCTCTCTCTTCCTCTACCTCTCTCTCTCAAATCCCTTCTTTCCGTTACTCTTCTACATATCTCATACGTCACAATGAGGTAAGAACATAGACAAACCTGATGCTGTGCCAAGAGAAGAAAAAGACTTTATAACCCTAACCGTCTGCGTTCCATTATGTGTAAAAACTAAGTTAGAAAACCACAATATGTAGGCCCTACTTGTTTTAATGAGACGAATCAACGGACTGTAAAAAAATTGTGGTAAAATTTAACCCAGAATTCGAATTTTAAAAAATGTAACGTGCATGTTTGTTGGGTAGAATTTCACAGTATTGAGCAATATGAAAACTGTATACCCTTGAGGCTTGTTCAGATATGGCGAAGTAAGCCACCTATCAAAAAAAAAACCGCCGCGGTTTTCTTCTTTTTACGCGTAAAATGAATGGCAACTTAAGTGCGCACACCGAAGTACTTGCACGTATTCACTGAACCCTGTATTATAATATACAGAAATTTGTATTTAGTACGCTTTACGTCATACTAAAAAAACGCCGCAGTTTTGCAACGTCATATGTGAACGGTCGAGCCGCTTAAAGGGATCCGGTAACTTTGTCTCAGATTCTGAAACAAAATCCTGGATTTAGCTCATGCTGCAATGATAATAATAAACCTTTATGTCAGTCAGGAACCCCATGACTTTTACAAGCCGATCGCCTGTCTGATTATCAAGATATTTATGATTGGAAATCCAAACCGAATTTTGCGTTTTCCTAACGGTTTTCACAACACTACAGTCTGTTGGGGTAAACGAGTATGGTATTAAACCGGTTACTCAAAGATTTTTACTTTTTTGAGGCACTTCTTGATCATTTTGAAGCGCGATTTTTTTAGGGCTTCAATATTACACCATATCACAGACACTGATAACACGTAGGGTCGTGCATCTCAGATTTAACATTGTTAAACGATGCCTTTAATTGGGTAAAATTTACCCAATATAGGGCAATGTTTTACCCAACAAACATAATGTATGTTCGTTCCATTTGTAGCTCATATTGGGTACATATTTTTACCCGACATTTTTACAAAGTAGAAAAACTTACCCTTTCTCGACCGGCTTGTTATATATATTTTTTTTAAATCTTGGTACTATTATACTATTCCACCTCGGTCGACCATTAGAGTACGAGTGACCTAAACCGTTTACAATGACACATAAAACTTACACATACAGGGGCATTTTAGGAGATAAGATCAAAGGCCGTTCATTAAGACATAAGTCAACAAAGAGCTGTCCTATGTGAATTACTTTTTCAGCAGGACGTTCAGCAAACAATTTTTACTGATAGAGTAGGCATGACGAGACTATGTGTCTTTTCCGTGGCCTGACTCGGGACCAATCGGGTATAATACGACTACGGACGACACGACCGCAGCATTCACGTGCGTGCAACATACGCGACACCGAAGCGTGAGGAGAACTTCGGTCTGTTTCGCGAACGCTAGCGCGCACTGATCATGTAGAGATTAAATCGCTGACTACCGTTAATCAAGTCCATTCGTTTACGTGCAGGTGTCCTAAAGAAGACGTAGATGGCGTTAACCAGTATTTGCAATGCTACGCTCCCTTTAAAATGTACCAATCACTTCAAATTATCATTTGTGCACAGCTAGAATGCAACAAATCAACCTAAGAAAAAAACTATACCTGGCATTCTATGGGATCGCGGATATTAGGAGTATGCAGAAAAGTCGGACGTGCGGGCCTTATATTCCATGGGAATGTTTTGGTGATTATATAGTCAACTCAAATATACCCAGAGCGATTAATTGATATTAATAATGTTCAATTGTATTTGTATTGTATCTGTACTAAAGGTCAGCTAAAAGCAGCTTTCCAAGGAGGTCATTACCAACAACAACAAAAAAAATCAAACATACCGTTACATGAAACACAATTATACAAATGAGAATTACACGTATTACAGAATTAGGCTATAAAAGGGAACATTGTGACTTCCGCCATGTGGACTCAAATGGATTCAAACAGAACTACATCACGATGGATTTATTTCATCATCCCAAATTCCAAGATTAACAATGCAATGCAAACAAGAGCTCTCTCTCTCTCTCTCTTCCCTCCCTCTCTCTCTCTCTCATTCTCTCTCCCTCTCACTCTCCCTCTCTCCCTCTCTCTCCCTCCCTCCCTCTCTCTCTCTCTCTCTCCCCCTGAGTTTTACAATATAACAATGTAAGGGGATCTAATTAACTAGTAATAATTGAAAGTTATGTCATAAGCATGTAAAAATTTCTACCCAAGAACAAACTCCTTGAACCTTAACAACATGATACATGTACGTGTTGTGAATGTCCTTGTTTTATTCTTTTATTTATACTCATTTGAGTATGAATATATGAAATAGTTCGACATTATATAATATTATTTTCAAGATAAGTAGCAGAGGTAATTTATGAATTTTTGTTTAATTGGTAGCGACTGAAGCGAGTTGGCTAGAAAAGTTTGACTACAGTTTCTTCTTGAGCAGTTTTAAGACACGCGCGATAGTTACAGTGTTTATACTGTGTAATATATTAAGTTGTTTGTTTAAAGTAGATGTCCATTGAAAAGCACGGCTATAGCCAATAATGTATCCCAAGAAACCAGGAAGCTTATTCATATGACAATCGTATAAGTTTTAGGTTAACTGCGTATAGAACAATACACAAAAATTACACGAAAATCACCTCTCAGGCTCTGAAAAATACGAGCGCCTCGCCAGACAATTTTTAATTAAAAGAAACCTCACCCCAAAGAATAAGTGTAGGTATTTTGGAAAAAATAAGATGTCTTCTTGCCCTTTGATGTACAATATTCCTTACGAAAATGTTCAAGAGATATATAGATATGAAGATATTTTTGGCATGATGTGATGCCTTTAAGCACGACATGGGCGCAGCCATTTCCTTGACAATGTGACGTACTAGGCGGAGTTGTACATGTATCACTCACTAAGCTTTAGTTGAAAAGTTTCTTTTAATCAATAACAAAACCTTTACTTTTCAATGAGGAAAAATTATAGCTGGGAAGATGGAAAATATATTTGGTGAAAAGTTTATAACAGGGGAACAATAAATTGTAACTAATTTATTTTAAAATACTAAAATAGCAGTTGACAAATTCATTTTATTTTTTAAAAAAATTTAAAAAAACTATTATGTTACTATAAATTATTAAATGACAATGCAGCATAAATCTATAGCAAATAATTAGAAATATAACAAAATCATAGAAACTAGAATTTAAGTCCTGTTAAAAAGAACATATACACTGTCTACTGCCCTCTTTTGAGAGCTGTAGGTGAACGCGTATCACAATTTTAATGTAATTTCAAATGAAATCAATATTGACTCTGGTCGACGATAGCAATGGTCGGAGACGGCCTATCAGCAACTCCTAAAACTCGAATTCAAGTCCAGAGCCAGCCATTTCCTTATTGTACAGCTCGTCATATCGCTTGTTCTGTTCGTCAGTGAAATAATTCTTCCAGTCTCCAACCACGCCTTTTGAGGAAATGAATGTAGAATGATAAAAGGAGAATAGAAAGAAAGAAAGATAGAAAGAAATGAATAAAAAATAATGAAATGAAGAAAAAAAAGTATGAATATAACACAAAATATTATATAATATAGATACAACAATGTAACAGAAAACATTACAAATGTATTGTGGGAATATATATGAAGTGGGGAAAAGAGGAAAGATATATATTCAGAGAGAGATTGAGAGAGAGAGAGAGAGAGAGAAGAACAAAATGAAAGGAATACAGAGAGAATGGGAAAGAGAGACGAATAATGCTAGCTAAAAGTGGAAAGAGGGGATACAGAAAATCAATTTTAGAATATATTTTGTAATACCTGTATATAGGTGAGTATGATTAAATAAATGTTAAGATGAAAAATCTAGGTTAAAAAATGCATTTTCCTTGCGTTTGAAAGATACAGGTAAAAACAAAACAGATAAATTTCTTGGTTTTGCCTTATTTTACAATTTTTTTGTTATAACTAATTTTGCCCCCTTGAGACGGTGAATTTTATTCATTTTATTTTTATTTTTTTCCAAAATAACAGCAAATAAGTTTACGAAGACTTTCACTTTATAAATCATTATGAGTATGTAATAGCAAAAAACAACTATTAGACTGATACAAAATCTGGACATAATTCTTTCTTTTTTATGTAAATGATATTTATCATGTGAGTGTTAAGTAAACATGGTAAATAAATGCTAGCTGTACTGAGGAGGAAACCTCAGAAAACAAACCTTGAAATACGAATTTCCTAACATAAATATCACAGTATCATTTAATCATTTAAACAAAAAATCATTTAAAAAAAAATGGATATAAACCAGACAGAAGATACAAGAAAGACCACACGGGACGAGGAAACACATCAAGACAACGCAGGAACAGGGATGGGACGTTGAATTTGGATGTCAAAGGTATAGGCTACATTTGTGGTTTGAAATCATGATGGTATCCGAAAAGACCGACAGCCACGAGACCGAAAATCTTAGTCTGTTAAACCCTCAGACCAGTTGTCAAAAGGTTCGTGAGACCTGTATGTCGGTCACATGGGCTGCTGATCTCCTGGGCGGTTGGTCTCATGGGCTGTAGCCGTAACAATGATAATTTTGTTTACCCAGGAAAGGCATATCAGCACCAATGCTGTTCTTCCTGAGGGCCCTGCAAATCATTATCCCCATCAATTGCCAGATACCCATTAACACCTGAGTGGAGAGTAAGGGATTGAACCACTCAACCACGATACCTCCAGATGTTAACGTCTTCCGTACGTGTATTCGGACCAGGACCCATTTAAGACCAGCGGGACGTAGGGCTACATAGTGAAGACCCATCACTAAAATATCTTGTCATTCATAGACACCGTCATGGTGAGTACATTTGTTTACTTTCATAAAAGAGAGTCCAGTTTCATATTCTCCAGGGGGAGGGGCAGGATCATTTTTCAATTCGTTTTCCTTTTGCCCATGCAGTATCTTACATTAATTATGTGATCTTATAATACCTTTCCTCTTAGAAGAGAGTCCTCTCTAATTTACTCCTGGGGAGGGGGAGGGGAGGGTCATTTTCAATTCGTTTTCCTTTTGCCAATGCACTATCTTACATTAATTGTGTGATCTTATAATACCTTTCCTCTTAGAAGAGAGTCCTCTCTAATTTACTCCTGGGGAGGGGGATGGGTCATTTTCAATTCGTTTTCCTTTTGCCAATGCAGTATCTTACATTAATTATGTGATCTTATAATACCTTTCCTCTTAGAAGAGAGTCCTCTCTAATTTACTCCTGGGGAGGGGGATGGGTCATTTTAATTCGTTTTCCTTTTGCCAATGCAGTATCTTACATTAATTATGTGATCTTATAATACCTTTCCTCTTAGAAGAGAGTCCTCTCTAATTTACTCCTGGGGAGGGGGATAGGTCATTTTTAATTCGTTTTCCTTTTGCCAATGCACTATCTTACATTAATTATGTGATCTTATAATACCTTTCCTCTTAGAAGAGAGTCCTCTCTAATTTACTCCTGGGGAGGGGGATGGGTCATTTTCAATTCGTTTTCCTTTTGCCAATGCACTATCTTACATTAATTATGTGATCTTATAATACCTTTCCTCTTAGAAGAGAGTCCTCTCTAATTTACTCCTGGGGAGGGGGATGGGTCATTTTAATTCGTTTTCCTTTTGCCAATGCACTATCTTACATTAATTTTGTGATCTTATAATACCTTTCCTCTTAGAAGAGAGTCCTCTCTAATTTACTCCTGGGGAGGGGGATGGGTCATTTTTAATTCGTTTTCCTTTTGCCAATGCAGTATCTTACATTAATTATGTGATCTTATAATACCTTTCCTCTTAGAAGAGAGTCCTCTCTAATTTACTCCTGGGGAGGGGGATGGGTCATTTTCAATTCGTTTTCCTTTTGCCAATGCACTATCTTACATTAATTATGTGATCTTATAATACCTTTCCTCTTAGAAGAGAGTCCTCTCTAATTTACTCCTGGGGAGGGGGATGGGTCATTTTTAATTCGTTTTCCTTTTGCCAATGCACTATCTTACATTAATTATGTGATCTTATAATACCTTTCCTCTTAGAAGAGAGTCCTCTCTAATTTACTCCTGGGGAGGGGATCGGTCATTTTTAATTCGTTTTCCTTTTGCCAATGCACTATCTTACATTAATTATGTGATCTTATAATACCTTTCCTCTTAGAAGAGAGTCCTCTCTAATTTACTCCTGGGGAGGGGGATGGGTCATTTTAATTCGTTTTCCTTTTGCCAATGCACTATCTTACATTAATTTTGTGATCTTATAATACCTTTCCTCTTAGAAGAGAGTCCTCTCTAATTTACTCCTGGGGAGGGGGATGGGTCATTTTAATTCGTTTTCCTTTTGCCAATGCAGTATCTTACATTAATTATGTGATCTTATAATACCTTTCCTCTTAGAAGAGAGTCCTCTCTAATTTACTCCTGGGGAGGGGGATGGGTCATTTTCAATTCGTTTTCCTTTAGCCAATGCACTATCTTACATTAATTTTGTGATCTTATAATACCTTTCCTCTTAGAAGAGAGTCCTCTCTAATTTACTCCTGGGGAGGGGGATGGGTCATTTTTAATTCGTTTTCCTTTTGCCAATGCAGTATCTTACATTAATTATGTGATCTTATAATACCTTTCCTCTTAGAAGAGAGTCCTCTCTAATTTACTCCTGGGGAGGGGGATGGGTCATTTTCAATTCGTTTTCCTTTTGCCAATGCACTATCTTACATTAATTATGTGATCTTATAATACCTTTCCTCTTAGAAGAGAGTCCTCTCTAATTTACTCCTGGGGAGGGGGATGGGTCATTTTTAATTCGTTTTCCTTTTGCCAATGCACTATCTTACATTAATTATGTGATCTTATAATACCTTTCCTCTTAGAAGAGAGTCCTCTCTAATTTACTCCTGGGGAGGGGGATGGGTCATTTTAATTCGTTTTCCTTTTGCCAATGCACTATCTTACATTAATTATGTGATCTTATAATACCTTCCTCTTAGAAGAGAGTCCTCTCTAATTTACTCCTGGGGAGGGGGATGGGTCATTTTTAATTCGTTTTCCTTTTGCCAATGCACTATCTTACATTAATTATGTGATCTTATAATACCTTTCCTCTTAGAAGAGAGTCCTCTCTAATTTACTCCTGGGGAGGGGGATGGGTCATTTTTAATTCGTTTTCCTTTTGCCAATGCACTATCTTACATTAATTATGTGATCTTATAATACCTTTCCTCTTAGAAGAGAGTCCTTTCTTATTTACTCCTGGGGAGGGGGGTCATTTTCAATTCGTTTTGTCTTTTGCCAACACAGTATATCAATTATGTAATCATTTAGTACCTTTTCTCATGAATGAGGATGTACTTGATTGTCCGGGTCCGGACTCCTGTTTGGCCTCCAGTATCAGAGTGTCGGGATTCGATGAAGGGTTCTTCTTCATTGCCTTAAACGTCGAAGCTTCCGCGATTTTCGCGATGACGTCATCTGAAAGGGACTTTCCCATGAATTCAGCTATCTGTCGTACGGCTCCTGGTAGGTCCTAAAAGTCGTATGAAGAATTAAGAATTATCTGTTTTACCATTATTATTATCAGTATTATTACTATCATTAGTAGTAGTAGTAGTAGTAGTAGTAGTAGTAGTAGTAGTAGTAGAAGTGATATTATCACCATCATCATCGTCTTCGTCTTCATCATCATTATTAGTATTAGTATTATCATTATTATTATTATTATTATTATTATTATTATTGTTATTGTTGTTCTTGTTGTTGTAAATATAAAAATAATGATTCCACGAAATATTTAATCTAGTACGTTTACCCAAAGATATTTACCATCTGTCAGGGGTAATATTCTAAGGGGGCTTATCGCTGAAGGAGTATGTCTTGTCCGACGAGACAATTAATGCACATTTGCCACTCTCCACCCAGGTGTTAAATGGGTACCTGATGGGATTTATTTCTTGAAAAGCACTCTGTGTTGATTACGGCTGCCAGAGCTAAAGCAAGGGTTATAATAACCAAACTTGTTCGGAAGCGGACGTTATATCATAATGCGCTATAGAAGAACGGCTTATTATAATTATTAGTTTTTATCAAAGAGGATATTGTCTTTTGTAATTAGATGTCCATGAAATAGTAGTCCGGTTGTAATTGTCAAGTTGTAATTGTCCGGACCCATTTATGGTACAAAGTTGAAATCTATGTACTTTTGTTCCTCTATTTTAATTTTGCTTGAAAAAAGGTTCGACAATTTTTCTCATACTTTTTAAAATGATTGAAAGTTAAATGAAGAATATCATATTTCGGGCGATGTTATCTAAATTGGCGTTAGAAAGTTATGGAAGTAAAAAAGATGCCAATCTAAACCGATACCCCCGTCTTAGGCGAGAAATGAAGAAAAGAAAACGGATGTTTCAGAAAAGGAAAAAGGGTAGTGAAGGAGATTACTTCAAAACATGAATTCCTCTGAATTACATCATTAAGGTTGATGACAGATACAACTCACCTTCTTCATATCTTCGTACTTGAGAAAGAGAACGTTTGGATGATTTCTTCTCCTCCACCATGGCAACACGTTTTCAAACCAAGATCCTTGAGGAGCTGAGGCAAAAAGAATGCGATCGCAATGACTTTCATGAAATCATCTCAAAAGTAATTTCAATAATTATTGCCAAAGTAATCCTGTTTGAAGCATGTGTTTTCAGTGCACCCATATTTTTAAGCCAAACTGTACTAGCAGCATTACCGCAAAATCCCCTCTTTTATAGCGCCACCTCAGGTCAGCTGTAGCAGTATGGTCCCGGAGCTCGCTGCTTCTTTTCGCATCAAGTCCTCTGTCTGGCGCAGTGGGAATTAAAGGGGAAGTCCCTTGGATAGGATGTTAGATTAGAACCCCGTGTAGAGAGAGTCACCACCTTTGCACGTTAAGAACTCACTGCACTATTCGTATAATAGTAGGGGGAAACCCCGGTAAAGTGGTCCACCTGTACACCCTCAATCAGTTATATCGAGAGAAGAGACTCAAGGACTACAGTGATCCCGTTCGCTTTTTACCTCCCAGGCACAGGTGACGCCAAATCCCTAATAATAATAATACCCATAGAACAATGTTCGGATTACATAATACCTCATTAGTACGATCACAGATTTCAATAAGTAATTGACAAAGCTTTTGAAATAGTCTTCGGCTGATTTTTTGAACGTATCTGCGATCACGTTCAGTTTCCATTTGTCAGAAAATGTCCCTTCTTGAGTATAACATTCTAAATGACGACTTACCCCTGTTAGCTAGAAACTCTTCAAAGAACACATCCCAAGATTCATAGCTTGGCAGGATCGGAATGTATTGACAGAAATGGTAGTAGGAAACAGCCGTATCCTTTGGGTTCCGGGCTACGTAAATCACCTGCAAATCAATTCAATAGGCCATTTTCGTAATGTCACCAAATTTTAATGCATATGTCATTGTGAGGTGACTCGATACCTTTTACGAATAATTTATCTGAGTAGTCAGAATGCGAATTGCATACATTTTAGATCATAACACAGTGAAGAACCCAGGGAAGTGGTGATCACACCAGCCCCAAATGTTGAAATTTCCCTGTCCTGCTCCAGCCCGTTGCTTGAATGTTTTCGTGGTGACCCTCATGCACAGGCTCTGTTGGTTAGAACCAGTAAGCTGGACGACGAGCGAGTGTAATTTAGCACTTCTGTACTCTATTATCTGACACGGCCGGAGATTCTGGCCTGTGACAAGGGTCTCGTCAAATGGTATGACTAAGGTATTAAAGTGTAGCCACAAACTTACCTTAGCTTTCGGATCATCGGTGCGGATATCCGGGGGTAGGAAAGGCGAGTGGCAGTGAGATTTGAGCATCCTTGGTGACGCCATCTTTTCAGCCCTGTCGATTACCAGCGGTGATGACTAAAATGACGTCACAATATACGAATGGTCATTATCAATTTAATAAATATGATAATAGTCAACATGAAAATAGTCAGTACGGAAATAATCAAATATTGTCATATGAAATAGTGAATGAAAAAAACAGCAAGTACTAATTACATTTCAATTGTGAATTAACATGCTAAAACAAGTAACCTTAAACCACCAGAATGGATTTACACCCACTTCTGCTTAATGTACAAAGTGATGGCACGTTCTCACATTTTTTTGTTTTAATATGCGGATCGAAGAACTTTAAAGTTTGTTTGTTAACATGCTCTCGTAATTTAAAGTTTGGCTACTCTCGTTAATACATCGTAGTAGACTACGCGAGAGTTGTTTTCATGAGGACGTAATGTAATACGCTTCCGCTTCTTATCTTATAACAAAGAGCAAAGTGTATAGGTCGGATTGGAGTCGGTCTGGGGTCGGCCTCGACGTTTTTTCTGAGGGATGAACATAATACAACGTGAACATAAAATTAATTTGTGACGGTGCCAAGGTAAAATGGTTCATGCTCTTGACTCTCAATCCAAGGATTAAAGGTTAGAATCCCAGCCCGGCACTGATGTCCTGTGGCAAGACATTTGTCCACATTTGCCACTCTCCGTTAATGGGTACCTGGCAATCGCTGCGGTAATATTAATTGCAGGACCCGCAGTATTAATACTTAATGTGGCTAATCTGGGTTTTAAAATAATACTCAATTATTATTATTTATTATCATTATATTGATTGTACCTACAGATGGGTTTCGGAGGTCTTCCACAATCTCAAGGAATGGAACTGCAGTAGTGATATGGGTGCCTTCCAGTTTGCTGAAATCACCGTCATGTTGAATTAACAGACTCAACTGCTCCACCCACGTTGTGCCTTGTTCATGAAAATAAACATTGTCTTATTAATCGGCAGATCCAGGTAGCCAAACCATTCCGCCTATTGGCGTAGCCACAAGCGGGCGGAGGGCACGTGCCCCCAATCAAGTGGTGAAGAGAAAACGAAAGTAACGGCGAGAAAAGAGAGACACATGCAGGGAAAGGTAAGGGAAAAAATAAGGATATAAGAAGACGCCTTCTCCTCACCCTCTCACCCCTTCTGGTCATTAAAAGAGTAGATGGGTAATTTTCAATATCTAATGTCTCTCTTTTCCTGTGGCCCACAATACTTACCTTTTCCAGAAACACATTCCTTCTTTTTCGTTTTACCTACCATCTTTTCATTATTAGTACCGTACATTATTTGTCATTGATGGGAGTGAATTAACTTGCATATGCAGTAATAATGCTTGTAACAGCAGCCTTTCAATATGTTTCTTTTAATTTATTAATGTAACTAATTTTGAGTATCTTTGAAAATTTGAGAGTCTTATATGTTATATTATTGTATTTTACTTGCACTGTAAAAAAACATGTACAGTTCAGTTTGTGACGGCATGTGATGTTTTAATAGGCCTTTACTGATTGATTGATTGATTGATTCATATTTGCACACCACGTTTCAATAACCTAGTTAAATTACTGCATGCCCTCTAGACAAAATGATATTCAAATTATTACAATTCCCATTCTTGGGTCACAATAAATCTGTATAGCTACCTGACTTCGGATAGGTCACAATGAACAGGTCATCGGGTCGACATTCGAATTTCCTGATGCGCTTCAGCACCGCCAAGGGCATGAAGGTAGGCATAATGACGCCTTCGAACTCGTAGCATGACTGGACCACGCAATCGGGAACCTTAGATGAAAAACCTGAACTCATGTTGCTGCCTGTTTCAGCATAAATACATAAATAATCGAGAAAGGGAAAGTGTTTACAAAAAATTACCTAAAATCGAATCATCTGGGTGTTGGATTTTTCCAGTCAAGGTTATTCATAATCATGAAAACGAATTATATGGCTTTCCTATCCAGCTCAATGTGATGCTCATGGCGTTTCGACAGCATTACCCCGGTTATAGCGTGTGCTTAAGCATATTAGAAACCTATTTACACCTGGATGGAGAGTGGCAAATGTAGATTAATGTCTTGTCCAAGGACGCTAGTGCGGAGTTGGGATTTCGAACTCTAAACCTTATGATTAACAGTCAAGCGAATGAACCACTGTACCATAACACATCTACTCGATGTTAAATCTTCGTAACAAGACGTAACAATCATTCATTGCTCTTAAAGGTTGCATTCGTGGGAGTGTCGAGGTATAGTGGTTCATTCACTTGATTCTCAATCCAAGAGGTGAGGGTTCGAATCCCAGCCTGCCACTAAAGTCCTACTATCTTTAACCCCGCTTTATTTCTCCCTTCATCTCTCGCTCTCTCTGTTCTCTCTCTCTCTCTCTCTCTCCCTCTCTCTCCATCTGCCCACCTGTACTATCTATCCAGCTACATACCGATATATACAGCTATCTATCTATCCTTTTTGTTCTCCCCCCCCCCCAAGCTATTGCCCCTTTTTCAACTTTTAACCGTAACATATTGTATTTTGTTTCATTTCTTTTTGTCTCAGTCTTGTGTATGTTAATTATGTTTTTCTGTATATTATCTCAATAGTTTAATTCAGTGAACCTGCAATCAACAAACTGTTCTCTCAATACCCGCACCTCCAGTTAAAACTCAGACGAGTATTTTGGAGGACCAACCAACCAAGAACCAAGAACCAAGAACCCGGATTTTAAGTAGGTTCACTTTCCATTTCGGTATTCAATGATTAACAGAACATTCTTTCTTGTCATTAATTGCTATGATTCAGAATTATTTACTTCCATATCACTTAAAGAACTTAAAGAAATGATGTTTTGTCAAATGTATTAAGCTTTACCTCGAAAGTTCACGTTTTTCCCCTCCTTTTTAACAGGCGTATTTCTTTTATCATCATTCAGTATGTTTGTGTATAACAGTCTTGAAGTGATAATATATCCAGACAGCGAATGCAAAGTCCATGTCTTTTACCAATGTTTGCATTACAATCTGATGCAAGTCACCTCATGTAATCTGTAAGTCATTCCTCTGCTCTTTCTATCTTCTTGACCTATGTAGTATGTATTATGTTTATTATAAAACTAATCTCTTTCTTTAAACTTCCTATCTTTAATCATCTCAAATAGCCTATTTCTCTTCGGAATATCGTTGTAATAGTTTAGTGTCGTCAGGCAAAATAAATATTGGAGTTAGCTAGGGATATTTATCAAATAATCATTTTATAGATTTTGAATATTTATAGCCCTACGGTTTGATACGTGCAAATATGGATGTCACCCATTTCTTAAGTCAGTGGTCACGTGGCACATAAGCATGGTTTGAAATGCGCTTATCCACTCACACACTCACATTTTGTTGAGGTTTATATAGATAAAACGGTCAATGTCATGTCATAGTACATGTACATGGGATAGAATGTCTAGGATTATTAAGCGCATAAACACAATCGTCAAGTGTTTCTGAAAATCAGATGAAGAGAATTTTCTATACCCTTTTGCGTTCCCTTTTGAAATCATGTACGGATTATGCGACATGTCATTCTTAGGTTTGCATATTTTAATAAGTCATGGACAGGGCCATTGAAGTTTCTTTATGGTGATTTTCCTAACGTCTTTGTCATCATGTTTCAAGGGCTCTATACGTATTACTACCGCGTTCATCCGATTCATGCATGTACAAAATGATGTGCACTCCTAATAATATCTGGGATAATAAACGTATGAGTAAGGATATGATGATGAGGAGGAGAGGGGTGAGAATGATACTAATACTACTACTGCTACTACTGTTATATTACTACTACTACTGCTACTACTGCTACTACTAGTTGTAGTACTATTAAAACTACTAGTAATACTAATAATACTAGTAATGATAACAATAGAGGAAGAAGAAAATGAATAGGAAGAAGAAGAACGAGAAGAAGAAGAAATAATCACGTTCTGGATGAAAGTCCGGTTCCTTTCTTATCTACCTAATTCACATTAGGTTGTATATATATATATATATATATTAAAGCGATAATTATAGCAATAGACGTATTACTGATGATGACCATATTGATGATAAAGAAGATAATGATAATATTACTGATGATTATTTCTCACCTGATCCTTCCTTCTGTTCATGAATGGAATGTAAATGAGCGCAACCAGAGGAAAGTAAAAAAGACACACCTATTATGTCGAGAATACGAAATACGGTTGACATAAATCAAAGCAACATGAAACATCAAATCATCTTTCAGAGGCAAAGATCGAGAATGTGGCCTTTGGAACCTTGGCCTTTGTCTCAAGGCAAAATAGTTTTTTTTTAATCTTCATGGATTACTAATTAAATGTACCACTGGGCTTTTGCAAAGAAAAAAAAATCTACGTCGTAGGTTGTTTTGAGTGAAAACGAAAATGCTAGACAGAGATTCAAATTTTCTTAAATTTCTTAATTCATTATCTTAAACATGAATTAGTAGATTAGTTCATAGTCTTGTAGCACTCACAAATATTTGTAATGTACAAACATAGTTACCGTGTGAAATGCTAATACATGTAGGTGCCGTATAACCCCATGGCCATGTACGCCTGTGTCACATGACCTGAAAAATAAATATTTGCTTAGTATGGGATGAAGGGGCCTCCTCTAAAAAATACATTGCCTGCATGTTGTTAACCTCCCCCACCCCACCCCTTCCTTTGAAAAACAAAAAAATGCATTGAAGAAATGGTTCATAATAATAATTATAGTATTTTTATTATCTGTGTTGTAGGCCTATGTCTGGGTGTATATTATACAAATATACAATACCTTTCGAGGGTCTAGCAAAAACTATGAGTTAATGAAGAGGCATAGATAGTAACTTTCCCGAGGGCAAATTTATATCAAATTTACTATCCCCGAGGCTTGCCGAGGGGATAGTAAATTTGATATAAATTTGCCTCGAGGGAAAGTTACGTGTTATTATGCCTCTGAATTAACTCATAGTTTGCTGGAGCCAAGAAAGACATTGCATATCTGTTTTATATCCCTCATGAGATACGAGCATCTCACTATTACAAAGAAATATGAACTATGAGCATTCAGCAGCATAGGCCTAAATTAAATAAAAGAAAAGGTAAATGACTTACCAGATTAAAATTCCTTCTCCTTAATTAGTTTCCCGGTCCCCCTAAAAATGGCAAAATTCAGTCAGCGTACGGGATTTAAAATGCCTCATAGCGCTAAAACTCCCGCGGTGCACTCACGGCTCTCAGGCCAGGCCGTGCAATTTACGCAGTGCATGCAGTAACCGCACTAGCACAACACTACTGCAGTACCGTACAGCGCCAGCTAAACCGTTGCATCCTTCTATGTTTCATTTCGTGCAATTTTCTTGTATTTCTTATTTTAATGTGATGTGAATGTGAGTAAGGTACATGTTATTACAGAAGTGTCCAAGAAATGATTGAGGTGAAAGGGATATAATAATAAAACAAATATACAATGACTAATTCTCGAAAACTAATCGCACTCGTACTCAAGCTCAAGAACATCAATTTCGATATCGATCGCAGAAATATCGGTGATCGGTGGAAAAAGTGGATTCCGGAATTTACTATACAACGCCGAATAGTAAATGATCTCACTCTCTCAAATTTAATAGGGAAACTATCCCTTTTTCGTGCTCTGTACAATGGCAATGCAAAAAACTATACATGAGGGATATAATATCGGATTGCGCGCGCGTGGGTGTGTAGGCGTGCGTGCGTGCGTGTTTATGTACCACAAAGAAACACAAACAGACATTGAATTATTGGCCGGTTTGCTAGTCAAATTACTAGCTTTGAGTTCCTGGATGGAATTTTGTCGATCTGGTGTAACAATTGAGATTGTGTGTGTTTTGTTTTGTAGGATCTGTCTTGCTTGTTGCTATGTGGAGCGAGCCTCCGGGTTACAGTACATGCAGTCTATAAATGTGTTTGATTATTTTGGCACGATGGTCTATTTTATAGATGTCTTTTGTGAACAGGTCAACAGAAAAGGCTAGAGTTCACGCGCTAATTGCTCTATTTTAATTGTGTTATTTGTTTTTTATAAAGGAAAGAAAATGTTTCTTCATATTGACATAGTAGTTGGTGCTATGCACAGGGGCGGCGATCCTGGGGGACGGGAGGGGACACGTCGCCCTCAATTTTGTTAGGGGATCGTCCCCCGCGGAAAATTTGAAAAAATGTATAGCAAATAACACTTTTAGGCTCTGGAGGGCCCAAGAGTGCTGCGTTTAGACAAATAAATATGCAAAAATCTTCTCACTCGGGAGCTACGCTCCCTTGCATAATATCCTTCAAAATGTACAAGTAAATTAGTAGAAACGTGTGAAAAAAGTATATTGCTTGTTTTTATACTATAGTTTTGCTAAGGAATTCAAAAACCTGTGAGAGGGTAGTCACTTCCGTCAACTTCAACCCTCTCGTTCACTATGCTCCCTCGCACTGCCCCCATAAAATTCAAACGTGGTTTATTTCTAATTCGATACCAGTTATTTACGAATGTTGCTGAAATGGCATGATTTTTCCCTGAGCTTCCGGGTGCTCTGCCTCCTGGACCCCACCAAGGGCCCTAAGGCGGGCCCCTGGTTGCTCATCTGATCGTAATTAAATGCCTAAAACCCCTGAGCTTCGGGGGGCTCCGCCCTCTGACCCCACCAGGCCCTAAGGCGGGCCCCTGGATGCTCATTTGACCGTTATTAAATGCCTAAAACCCCTGAGCTCCGGGGCTCTGCCCCCTGGACCCCACTCCAATTAGAGACCTGCATGTCAGTGTCACAAATAAGGTATCAAAATATGCTCATCTGACCGTAATTAAATGCCTAAAACCCCTGAGCTTCATGGGACTCGCTTTGCTCTACCTGATCGTAATACTTTAGCCCCCCCCCCCCACTTCGAAAAACGTTCCGCGGGGCCTGCATGTTACATGTTAAGAGTGGTGGTGATGCGGATTTTTTTTCTGCCCTCCCCCCCCCCAAAAAAAAAACAATTATGCTCATTACGCCACTGCTCCCTCGTCCCTCGCATTTCGTCTCCCCGGTCATGAAAAGAAATCGCCCCCCTGCCTATGCATGATATATTTGACTCGGTCATGTAGATTTAAATGGGAAGGGGTGAAAACTAAGGGTACGTGCTAAGCCTTGATAAAATGTTTTTGTTGTTGTTTTTTCTGCAGGAGTGGAGAAGCCGGCTTCAATACTTTTTTTATAAGTTCTCGATGGTGGAAGTTGGCGGGTGGGGAGTGGTTCGCATGTGTTGTGTGGTACGGAGTATTTTTTATTTAATTTGACGATTAGTATACATGTTTGTTTGGCTGCAGATAGATTTTTCTATACATTTGCCCAAGGGGAAAATAGATTATGTGGTTGTTTCTTTAGAGTTTTAAGGATGTAAGGTTATGGATACAATTATATATGAAATAAAATGTCAGTGAAATTATCTGTCATGACATTAAATGTTGGAGGAATAAGAGATTAAAAGAGGTTAAAAAGAGTGAATATTTTTGAATGGTGCAAAAGTAAAAAGAATAGTATAATTTTCTTACAAGAAACATAAGGTGTGTCTTCATCAGCTCGAGATTGCTAAATAGCCCGCTATTTCTGATTTGGGAAATAAGCTCGAAGTTACAAATCGCGTCTTCATCAGCTTCAGATTCATGAATCTCGAGCTTGAGATATTAATTAGCTCGAGATATTTTGCTAAGCGTTCACGCATAATAGTGCGAGTCTTCGGGCTGGTGAAGACGCACCGGACAATTACATGAATTAATAGCGGGATATTTTGCCAAATAGCGGGATAGTTTGCAAACTAGCCCAAGATATCTTGGGATGACTATCTCGACCAAATATCCCGCTAATTTCAACTGCGGGCTGATGAAGACGCAAATTAGCTGGATAGTTTGCGATCGGGATAGTTAAAATAGCGGGATATTTGGGAATCTCGAGCTGATGAGGACAGGCCTTATAGTACAGTAGAGGAAGAAGAGCGGTGGAAACAAGATTTGGGAGGGCTAATGTTATTTTAGCCATGGGTCAAACCATAGTAAAGGGTTCTTATTTTATTTTCTAATCATTTAAATTTTGAAATAAAAAATATTAAAGTAGATGAAGAGGGGATATACATTATTTTTAGAGGTGACATACAAAGGGTAAAAATACTATTGGTAATGTTTATTTTCCAACAACGGATAAAGAAAAATTACAAAATTTAATTTTTGAAAAAGTTAGATGAAAGTATTTTTGATCAGTTTGATCGGGACTATTTAGTTTTATTATGAGGTGATTTTAATAGTATAATGGATGGGTACTTAGATTAGGTGCGGTCAAAAATACCTGTGAAATCTCGGATAATTGATTTGATTAAGGTTGTTAAATAAATACGATTTAGAAGATGTTATTACAGATTTTGAATAAATTAGTATTTTGGGATTTTTTAAAGATGAAAATGAGAGAATTCATTATAACATACTCGCAAGAAAAGGCAAAAGTAAGGAGGGTTGAAATAGAACTGTTAGAGAAACATATTGGTAGTGGGACCCACTAAATATATTGTTGATTGTATTGAGGAGAAAAGGGATAACTTAAATAAATGGTATGATTTTTCTCGACAGGGCATTAAAATAAGATCTAGAGCTGCTTGGCTCAGGTTTGAAGATGGAGAAAATAATACGCAATATTTGAACAGTTGTTAAAATCGAATAAAGGAAAAGCGTAATTAGGGAGGTGTATAGAGAAAATGGGGGAACTACTAGAGTTAAGGATGAAATTTTAAAGGAAACTAAGCTATTTTATTAACATTTTTATTCATAAAGGGCTGATATAAATCAAAACGATCCTTTCTTTTTTGATGGTATTTTAAAGTTAAATGAACACAATAGGGAAATCTGTGTGAAGGTAATTAACTAAAGATGAATATTTGAAGTTCTTAAAAGAAATGAAATTGAATGAAACCCCGGAAATGATAGGTTTACAGATGAGATTTACTGTACTTTTTGGCCAGCTTTGGGTGATTTGTTAGTAGAAGTATTGAATGAAACATATGAAAGGGGGGAATTAACGGCATCTCAAATACAATGGTTATTACCATAATTGAGAAAGAAGCGAAAGATACTCTCCTCGTTAAAAATTATCGACCCATTACGCTTTTGAATGTAGATTATAAAACTGTAGCTAAGGTTCTAGCAAAGAGGATGAAAGGGGTTTTAAATGAAATAGAAGGGGAGTCAGACAAGGAGATCCATTGTCGCCTTATTTGTTTTTGGTTGCCATCGAATTGTTGGCACATGCAATAAGGAGGGACAACGGTATTAAAGCGATTACATTTGGAAAATTTGAAATTAGGCAAGTGTTATAATTATACAGATGATATGACAATATTTTTGAAGGATATTGATTCGGTTAGAAGGTTGCAATATATTTTTGAATCATTTGAATAAACAAGTGGTCTTAAAAACAAAGACACTTTTCTTGTGGATGGGTGAGGATAAAAACAAACCTGATGGGCCTTTATTTGGAAATTGGGTTAAGGAAATACAAATTTTGAGGGTTAGTTATTCATTGATTGAATGATTTGAATTATAGGGAAATGCTAAGTACAATTTAAAACAATGCTAGTATGGTGGAAACTGCGCTATATATAGCACAGTTGCGAGCTCACCTCGGGCCATTATTTGAACTGTGCCCATGAAAGCAGTCAACATTTGTATAATATATCTCAAAATAAGGAAGTGGGGTAGACACTTCCATAATCCTCTTTCACTTAATCTCCTTATTCCGGGGCGTTTTAGCCTTGGTGAGATTTTGGAGTTTTCTGCATGGCCCATTGTGTATTTCGACTTACGGGCTTGGTTTATGGATCATAATATAGGTGTGATTATCATGACAATTGGGGAAACAAATGACGAAGTGGGACGGTCGCTTTGAAATGCAGCCCCTATTTGACAGGCACTACTCTTTGAGAATTAAATTCTCATCAGTACCAGAACTGAATATCACCTTTAATATAACGCACAATCATGTATACTATGTAATCTTTGGTACTTTCTTGAACTATTCGAATATGTACTCCGATGTGTACTATGTACTATTCGAATATGTACTCAATAATCTGCAAACATCACGTAATTGGAGTTGGTGATCCTCAAACATTACATGTATATCGAGCCTTCCTAACAGACAAACGATTTGTGTGTGTCCTTGTGTATGCACAATGATTATAATAATGCTAGTCTAATACACAAATATTATTAAATAACCTGCAAACACATACATAATCACGCACACTTACGCCCACACACCCACGCGTGCGCGCATGAAGATAATATACACCGGATATAGGCCTACATCACAGAATTATTATTATCATGAACCATTTCTTCAATGCTTTTTTATGTTTAGAGGAGGCCCCTTCATCCCATACTAAGCAAATATTTATTTTTCAGTTCATGCGACACAGGCGTACATGGCCATGGGGTTATGCGACACATACATGTATTAGCATTTCACACGGTAACTATGTTTGTACATTGCAAATCTTTGTGAGTGCTACTAGAGATTTGAATGTGAACTAATCTAGTAATCCATGTTTAAGATAATGAATTAAGAAATTTAAGAAAATCTTAATCTCTGTCTAGCATTTTCGTTTTTACTCAAAATAACCTACGACGTAGATTTTGTTTTCATTTCAAAAGCCCAGTGGTACATTTAATAAGTAATTCATGAAGATTTTTTTTTTTTTTTAAACAATTTTGCCTTGAGACAAAGGCTAAGGTTCCAAAGGCCACATTCTGGATCTTGGCCTCTGAATGATGATTCGACGTTTCATGTTACTTCGATTTATGTCAACCGTTAATCAGTTCTCGACATAATAGGTGTGTCTTCGTACTTTCCTCTGGGTGCACTCATTTTCATTCCATTTATCAACAAAAGGTAGGAGAAGGTGCTATAGTATTATCAGTAATATTATCATTATCTTCATTATCATCAATATCGCCAGTAAGATGTTTATTGCTCATAATTATCACCATTAAGAAACTTCAATGGCCCTGTCCATCACCTATCAAAATATGCGAACCTTAGAATGACATGTCGCATAATCCGTACATGAAATCTAAAGGGAACGCAAAAGGATAAAGAAAGTTATCTTTAACTGATTTCTAGAAACACTTGACGATTGTGTTTGAGCGCTTAATAAACATAGCAGGGGCGGCGGAGTGACTTCCAAAGTGGGGGATCCAACAAATTAGGGCACTTTCTGGAGAGAGAAAAGGGCAACTACAAAGAGAAATCTCAAAGCGAAAATATTCATTTTTTTTAGACATTGGTATATACCCCTACATTGTGATTACATTGTAAGGGATGTTTTCAATATGTGTTTCCCGTTATACATCTAACAAGATATTGCTTAAGCAACATACTTTGCACTTGGGTGTGATCGTCTGAAAATCATCTGCGAGCGAGCGAGGAAAAATTGTAAGATTTGTGAGGTCGCAGTGCGAAAATTATATCTTATAAAGAGGTAGAAACCCAATCCTGATGGGGTTATAAGCACATTCTCCTAACAGTAGACTGAAAAGGCTTTTGATAAGTAACATAATTACGTCATCTATAAATGCGAGCGAGCGTAGCGAGCGAGCTTTGGGGGAATTGCTCTTATTCGCTTGAAATTATGGGCGCGTTTAATGATGAGAAGAAAAGGGGACACTTATCGAAATGGATAAGACTCTTATTAGATAAGAAAAGGAGCACGTGTCAAAGTACAAAGGGTAATTATCAGAGGTGAAAATGGGGCTTTTCTTTCACCTACAAAAAAGGAACCCACCAGGGATGAAAAAGGCACTTATGAGAATGTGAAATGGTCATTTGTCGACGGTAAAGGTGCACCCATCAGATTTTGATAGTGTCATTTATAAGAGGTTTAAAGCGGCATTTATGAAAAGGGGATAGGTTCCTTACTAGAAAGGAAAAGGAGCACGTATCATTGTTAAAAGGAAAATTATCAGAGGTGAAAAGGGGCACTCATGAGAATGATAAAGGGGCACTTATAATAAAGGGAAATGTGCACTAGTTGAAATAAAAGGGGCACCGATCAGATTTTCATAGGGCATTTATCGGAGGTGAAAGGGGGCTTTTATAAAAAGGGGGAAGTGGCTCTTATTTAAAAGAAAAAGACGCACATGTTAAAATAAACGGGGCACTTATAAGAGATGAAAAGGGGAAATTATGAAATTATAAAATCATAGATGTTTCTTTTTATCTGCCACAAAGTTTTCGGTCGTTATGATTATTGTCTGTGTTAAGCCATTATGTATGGAAATTATTTCTTTAATTATTTGTATATAATGTATGGATATACTGTATATGATGGAATTTGTTTTGAAAAAAAAAACCTGTGGAAGGGGAAAAAGGGGGGAAATGAAGAATAACAGTTGGGTCTTATTACCCTAGGAGGCCTTATAAGTATAAATACTGCTCTTCCTGCGGTCCCGCAATCATTCCCACACCATTTGCCAGGTACTCATTTACACCTGGTTGGCGGATGGCAAATGTAGATTAACGTCTTGCGAAAGGACTTTAGTGGCGGGCTGGGATTCGAACCCTCACCTCTTGGGTTGAGAATCAAGTGAATGAACCACTATACCACGACACTCCCACGAATGCATCCTTTAAAGAAAAATGATTGTTACGTCTTGTTACGAAGATTTAACATCGAGTAGATGTGTTATGGTATAGACTATAACGGTTCTTTTGTTTGACTGTTAATCATAAAGTAGAGTGTTCGAAATCCCAACTCCGCACTAGCGTCCTTGGACAAGACAATAATCTACATTTGTCACTCTCCATCCGAGTGTAAATAGGTTTCTAATATGCTTGAGCGCACGCTATAACCGGGGTAATGATGTCGAAACGTCATGAGCACCACAGTGTGCTGGATAGGAAAGCCATATCATTCATTTTCATGATTATGAATAACCTTTACTGATGTTGCCATAAATCCAACACCCAGATGATTCGATAGGTATTTTTTGTGTACACTTTCTTTTAAAGAATCTTTATGTATTTATGCAGATACAGGCAGCAACATGAGTTCAGATTTTTCATCTAAGGTTCCCGATTGCGTGGTCCAGTCATGCTACGAGTACGAAGGCGTCATTATTCCTAACGTCATCCCCTTGGCGGTACTGAAGCGCATCAGGAAATTCGAATGTCGACCCGATGACCTGTTCATTGTGACCTATCCGAAGTCAGGTCGCTATACAGATTTATTGTGATCCTAAGAATGGAAGATTTTAATAATTTGAATATTATTTTGTCCATGCACAAATTTAATTAGGTCATTCAGTGGCGGATCCAGGAATTTCTTACCGGGGGCACAAAATCGCATGGGGTGAAATATATGAAAAACGATGGAGTGAGGCGTCAGCGGCGTGGGAGCGGAGCAACCAAGCGGGGGTGGGTCTGGGAGGGGTCAGAACCCCCTCCGTGAGTAGGAAGCATTTGCAATTTTAGAACCACATTAGGTGCATTTTCAGGCACTTCCTGGAGTAATATGACGTAAAATTGCTTTCTCCCACCCCCTCCAAGAGTGGGATCCAGGGGCGGATGATGGGATCCAGCTTCTTGCTAATGGGGAGGGGGGTTGACCCAATTAATGACGACACGGAGCATCATCCACGAGCCGCGAAGCGGCGAGGCGATTTTTTTTGTTGTTGATATTTTGAACCCCCGTAAGTGATGTTTTCCTGGCATCTACTGACACAATGGAGACCATAAAAAGCAGTGCATGATAACGTCTTTTTAAATCAAGTAACAGTTTAAGGGGGGTTCGACCCAATGACGATGCGTCCACGAGCTGCGAAGTCCGAGTCGCGTAGCGGCGAGGTGATTTTTTTTTTTTTTGGGGGGGGGTGCTATTTTGAACCCCCGTAAGTGATATTTTCCTTGCATCTACTAACACAATGGAGACCATAAACAGCAGTTCATGATAACGTCTTTTAAATCAAGTAACAGTTTGAGGGGGGTTCGACCCAATGACGATGCGGAGCATCGTCCACGAGCCTCGAAGTCCGAGCCGCGTAGCGGCGAGGCGATTTTTGTTGTCGCTATTTTGAACCCCCGTAAGTGATGTTTTCCTGGCATCTATATACTAACGCAATGGCGACCATAAAAAGCAGTGCATGATAACGTCTTGTTAAATCAAGTAACAGTTCAAGGGGGTTTGACCCGATACGATGCGGATACTGTGTGGGTCTGGACACATGATGGCGTTTTTCGATTCACATCACATTTTCACTTGGCAGCCCAGGGGGGTAAACCCCCTAACCCCTCTCCCATCCCCTTAGATCCGCCACTGGGATCTTTTACAAACTGGAAGCAATAAGCATTACATGTAGGCGATGGAAAAAAGTGCTTGCGAAACGGATAGAAACTTTGTGGTAGGCTCTTCGCGGCCACAAGGATGACAGAAAATAATATGACAAGGAAACCAGCAACTGTGGCAGGATAAATGGCGGGGACAATCTGCATGCTGAAAGAGCACTTAGAATAGGTTTATCGGAAAATTAATCAAGACTAAGTTATAAGTTATATAAGTTAGAAATTATAAAGGAGATAAAATCTTTGATATTAGTCATGTTCGACTTAAAATTGCATGCCCCGCGCCCCTTACCCGGTAAAAAAAACACCTTCTTATAATATCATCCCCCTTTCTTTCTTTTCCCCCTTTTCTCTCCTCTGTCTTTCTCCCTTTCTTCTTTTTCCGCCTTTTCTCTCCTCTCTCTTCCCCTTTCCTCCTCTTTTTCCCTCTCCCTTTTCTTTCCTCCCTCTTTTCTTCTTCTTTCTCT
This sequence comes from Mesocentrotus franciscanus, assembly GCA_037976565.1. Taxonomy (NCBI): domain Eukaryota; kingdom Metazoa; phylum Echinodermata; class Echinoidea; order Camarodonta; family Strongylocentrotidae; genus Mesocentrotus; species Mesocentrotus franciscanus. The sequence continues at coordinate 15,077,164 of CP137683.1, forward strand.
CTTCCCTTTTTTCTTTTTCCTCTCCTTTTTCTTTCCCCCTCCTTATTCTCTTTTCTTTTTTGGCCGGGGGCACGTGCCCTGTGCCCAAAGAGATTCGATCATACACAGTATGTCCTCCGTAGGAGGACTAGAGGAGCAACTAAATTTGTGACCTTTGACATTCCATAGATTTTGCATTGGATGCATTATGGGGGTTTTGTCCAATTTGAACGACGATTTTGGAGGGTCAATGTTTATTCATGAGCAATGACGTAAAAAGTACGCCAATTACTGTTTGGTGATTGGCCATCAACAAAATGGTTTATGTATTAGGTCATGCATAAAACATTTTTGCATTCCCAGAATTCCCTACGATTTGAGCACGAAATTGAGGAAAATGGCGGTTGTATGACCTGCAACTTTGAAGTTATTCAATTACAAACCATGAAGCATTTTTCATTTAAGTGAATTTCTATTGTAATAGAAGTTTGTCTAGTACATCTCAGTGAAGCAGAAAATCTTCAGGCGAACATCAACATCGAAGTGATACCATACGATCAGGGGTGTCGATCACGGGGGTGGGGATATATCCCCCCAATATTTCAGGTGGGGGATGGCCTGTACAATCATCCCCCAATAATTCACCATCAAAAACAACAAAAAATGAAGAGAAAAATTAACGATGAAAGCCCGATGAGAGTAGTTAATGGTTATTACTCGCAAGATGACCATCAATATACACATTTTGCTATCTCATTTTCATAATACATACATATATAAATAGAAAACGAAGTAAATGAGACAACCGTATATGAGACAAGAATAAATTGAATTCTCGCTCATATGGCTTCATCAGGAATCGATGAATTTATTCAATTTATTCAATCAACAGCATCATAGAAATGCAGTGCGCCAAATGCAAAGCCGCAGCGTTAAAAAGCAACGAGCTAAATGTTAAGCGCGAAGCGCAAAGGTGCAAAAAGAAGTAGAGAGTGGGAGAGAGATAATGAGAGACAGAGAGGATAATAACCCAGGTAGCAAGCCCATGTGGGACCCACATGGATCCCATATTCTTTGAAACATAGGCCCCATATGGAAAACCATCTGGGGCCCTAAGGCATCTGCACCCAAGAAGCATATGGGACCCATATAAGACAGATGGGACCCAGATGGGACCCATACCAAACTGGGCCCAAATGGGTATGCCCAGCTTAATCCCATCTGGTACCCATATTGGTTAACCCAGATATATCCCATGTGGGTTAACCCAGATTTTCCCCATGTGTTACCCATATGGGCATATTCATATTCTACCAATATGTGTACGCCCAGCTCATTCCCATCTGGAACCCATAAGGGCTGGCCGATAGATCCCATATGGGTTACTAAATATTGGCCCCATATAGGATACATATATGGGTTCCATTTAATAGCCCAGATGGCACAAGTGACCCAGATCATCCCCATATGGGCCCCATATGGGCTTGCTACCTGGGAAAAAGGGAAAGGGGAAGAAACGGGCAGAAGAAAAAGGAAGGGGAAGAGAAAAGGAAGAAAGGCAAGAGAAAGAGGGACATATATTCCATCATTTCTTTCAGGGAACTGATGTGAATGGGCAATGAAAAAGAGAGGTTGACTTTAAAGTAACCTACAATGAAATATTGCTCATGTTTATTTCTTACAATGTCAAAATTACTTTACGGGATCCCCCTCCCTAAAAAGCTTAGGCATGGGTGATGGTAGGTATGAGGTTAATGCATGATCAGGAATTAGAGTGGATGGAAAAGAAGTGAGAAATAAGCTGAAAGAAACATGGAAAATTGCCATGGAATGATGGAAGGCAATGTGAGACAGGCCCAACATGTTCTAAAACAAGTAATAATATTCAAGAATAGTTATGATTTCTTTCACCTAGGAGTTCTTCAAAAACTAATTAAAATCGAGTAAATAATCAATGTCACATTATTGACAGGGCTTAAAAGGAAAGTGAAAAGAAAAACAAGAAACAAAAAGATTGAATGAAATTTGGTACTTTTTGTTTATAACACCCTTCCAATAATAATGCACCTTCTAAGACTGGTTATAGTTTTTGAAAAAAATAGTGCTCTGGTCAGGGCCTTAGGGAATATTATGCTTATATTTTAAAGCGTATCTGGTATGATAAGTATATCTGGGTGAAGAAGGAGATAATGGAAGTTTGTTGTTTGGTAGTTGGAACGTAAGTTTTATATTATGTTTTTAAGAAACAGACAGTTTGTATGAGATCAGGAGTGGAAATTTTCTGTCATTTTGAGAACCAAATTTTGCATCAGTGATATTGAGTTTCCCGCAGAGAGGATTCAGTTGGTTTAATTAAAGAAGGAAGAGAGTCAAATGAAGAACCAAAAGCAATATGTTTTTCATTTACTAATGAGAACTATGTTTTTGAGATCTCCTTACACAGAATATTGGAATGGGTTTTTCACGATGAATGTTGTTTGGAGACATCAATATTCATAAAATGTATGTTTCTATCACCAGGAAATAAAGAATTTTCTGTCTACATGAACCTTTCCTGGTTGCTTATTAATGCATTTGCCCACTGGTAACATAATACTTTCACAAGTTGATATCCCTCACCATTGGATTTTTTTTTGCTGGTAATGTCTAAATTTCGTTTAAAATAGATGATATCAGTCTGGTAGGCCTACACTGCAGGCAAGAGTCAGGACTAACATTTAGCATGTTATTAATTTTATTACCACTCTTATATTCTCTGAAATGTTATCTTTATTGAGGGTGACTTGAAAAAGTTAATAACTTGGAAGGGAGGGGTGCAACCTGCCACACGCTTCTACCTCTTGGTTGCTTTGATCCATTGCCGAAAATATTTTGGCACCTATCATCCCCCCCAACCACGGATACAAATCGACACCCCTGTTCCCTGGCAAAGTGTCACCCCCTCACAGACTGGAACATAACAGAACAAAACAAACACAAAAAGAAACAATTAAAACAATACGAAACAACCAAACAAACTTACCCCCCAAAACAAACGAAAGAACGAACGAACTGAAAAAAGGTATGCTTTCAAAACAAACTCTGGATCATTAATCGTTGGCATGATTAGTCAACAGTGCGGCACGTCGTCGTGCCAGGATGCACTTTTTTGTAGATTGTAAACTATAGTGTTTAACTGACCGGTGCTCCGAAGAACTAAAGAAAGAACAAAGAAATTGATGTACCAGGAATTGCAATCAACCTTTCACTCAGGTTTATGCCATGTGGTCTAATAGACTCTAATGCCATTTAGTCTAAAACCAAGGTTGTATAACAAAATGTGTGGAAAACTGGATAGCCCTATTAGGAGAAGTGAGAGCCTAATTCGACAAAATGATAACTGACCAAAATGGTATAGGTGGACAAAATGGTCTGATGACTTCGAACGAAATGATCATAGATTATAATTGGCCTTTGGACGAAATAATTATTGGATGAATGAAAGGTGGAAAAAATGGCTAATGGACGAAAAATATTGACGGACTAAATGATGTTAGGCTATTATAACGATTGGGCCAAATGGATGTTGACCAGATGGCAATTTCCAATGACTCTCACCCTTTCTTGGTCAATATAATGATACTCTCCAAATTATACCACGAATAAACTTTAAATTAAGTTTATATTTTCATTTTCTTGACCCTTAAACATCTGGGAAAACACTTACCATCTATTTTGTATTGGTCTGCCAACTCAGCGATATTATTAGTTTAGTTTTGTCTTTACTCTTGATATTATGTTCATAATTATGACCACTATGGTAGCTACGGGCGGTAGGGGCATGGGGCAGAGTGAGAGAGAGTGTGTGTGTGTGTGAGAGAGAGAGAGAGAGAGAGAGAAGGGGTGAAGGTAACGCTAAAAAGGGAAATATAGGACCCTCCGACCCTCCCCCATCAAGCAATGACTTCAAACAGCTCATGCCCCTTCTAAAATTAAATCTGGCATTCCTTCAGTAGACAATTTTATGATGTTTAATTTTTCTATTGTAAAGGGATCTTTTCTTTTTAAAATTGTGCCCCACCCTTTTACACAATCCTGAAATCCTGCCCCTACTCCCGCATCCAAGACAAGTGCCCCCTAATGCCTGGACCCAGGCTTCGCCACAGGGTCTGGTTTTGTCGTTATATGCGCTATAGGCCATTGCCAACTGCGGACGGAATTACGATTCAGCTGAATGCCCTACACTGCTCAAAGAGGCGATTACAATGAAGTGCACATGGTCATAATCATAATAGATGAAATGTCTATAAATATGATAAATTTTGGGTATATTGACCATTCGAATGAAACCACCACGTCCACGAACTGACCACCTGATTTAAACTATCGGCTGTGAAACAGTAAAATATTTAAGGTAAGATTTTCGTATACTTTCTTGTCCAGTTAGGCCTACATGAAATGTGTATATACTCAAGTTTGAATGGTATGTAGAAAATATGAACTGTTTATTTTATATTGATATGATTACAATTAAGATGATGATGATGATGATGATGACGATGATGATGATGATGATGATGCTGATGGTTATTATCATTATTATTATTAAGTATTATTATTATTATTGTTGTTGTTGTTGTCATTATTGTTTTTTTATAAATTAAATTAAACAAAGTATTATTATCATTATTGTTATTTTCATCATTATTATCGTTACGACTATTATTATTTTTATCAATATAACGATTATTCCTTTTTACAATAATTATTACGAATACTGCCAGTGTTCCTACTACACCTACATCTAGCCTACTTCTTCTACTACAACTTACTACTACTACTACTACTACTACTACTACTACTACTACTACTACTACTACTACTACTACGACTACTACGACTACTACTACTACTACTACTTCTACTACTACTACTACTACTACTACTACTACTACTACTACTACTACTACTACTACTACTACTACTATTACTACTAATACTACCACTACTACTACAGTCAAACCTGTCTATAAAGGCCACTGAAGGGAAACAGAAAAAGTAGCCACTGTACACAGTTGGACTTTCTAGAGAGGTGAGACTGACAGACTGTACTACTACTACTACTACTACTACTATCATTGTCATCATAAGATCATCCATTTATGAAAGCATTTCTGAATTTACGCTTCCGCCCTCCCCCCCAAGTTTTCTGATGATGAATCAGACCAAATCATATATCTCAATTAATTGCCTCTTGTTTTCTATTTTAGAATGGCTCTGCGAATGTTCATGATGTTCCTGCTCTGTGCGACCGTAGTCGGCTTCGTCGTCGCGGCTCGTCCCGGCGAAGATGCGCTCTTCGGTGGAATGGAAGTCTCCGGTGAAACTAGAAACATCTTTAAAGAAGGTACTTTTGGCAGCATGCAGCTTTGCTTTGCATGTATTTTTCTTTCTAATAATATACATATGGGAACTTGTTTTGTGAAGGTTCGTTTTCCTGAATTTTGTAATTCAGACGGTTTAGAATTCCGAAACCCAAACTTTCCATAACGCCATGTTGATAATTCCGAAAATGAGATAACATTCCGAACTTTTGTTGCATTACTCCGAAAGTATCCTTTATGCGAATGTTAATGATTTCAAAACTGAGGGAGGGTTCATATTATTCCGAAGGTTTGTAATTCCGGAAAAAAAGATATGGGGTTCTATAGGATTTCGAAAATGAAGCTTCGGAATTATGAACCCTATGCCATTTTGGGGTTTGCGAACCCTATACTTCAATTTCGGAATTGTAATAATGACGAACCTTCCGATGACGAACCTTCGTAGTTACGAATTTTTGGAACAATGAACCTCTCAAAATCGAAATGACATGTAACCGCAAAATACTATTTCTACTAAAAATTAAATAATAATTTTGTTTACCCGGGGAAGCCACGTTAGCTTCAATGCTGTTCTCCCTGAGGGCCTTGCAATTATTATTACCATTAACAGTTGATAGGTACACATTTACATCTGCATGGGTAGAGAATGGAAAATATGGATTGATGTATTCTGGGCTGTTCTTATTTCATACATGACCCCAAAATATCCACAGATCTTTTACACGATGGATACGTCCCACTTGTGCATTTTAGAATAATCACTGCCGAAGTGATGGAGGTACTTCATGAATACCTTTTGTTTGCCTCTTGAGAAGGATAGCCTACTTCCACCTGTGTATCACATGGGCGGCAATCCGGGGTGGGGACACATCCCCCCTCAATTATATCGTCCCCCCGAAAAATTTGAAAAAAGCGCAAACAAAAATGTATAGCAAATACTGACTAAAGACTGCAACACACTTTTAGGCTCTGGAGGGCCCAAGAGTGCAGCGTTTAGACAAATAAAAATGCAAAAATCTTCTCACTCGGTAGCTACGCTCCCTCGCATAATATCCTTCAAAAATGTACAAGTAAATATTGTAATTCGGATTGGTATTCGAACCCTCGATCCTTAGATTGAGATTCAAGTGAATGAACCACTATACTACGTCACCTTCACTATTGGTCCGGCGAATTGAAACAGACATTGATAGAATTAGTTTTGTAGTTTGTGAGTTCAGAGTTTTTGATGAATCGGAGAAACCTTTGATTGCTTTGAATGAAGAATGAAGTTTCAAATATGAAAAACGGAATTCCTATGAAAATTAATAATTACACATCTGCACCTGAGAAATATTTGTCAGTGTATGATATATAGAAGCATGGTTTGAACTTCACAAGCGATTTCGATTTATTTTCATCAGGTGAAGTTGTACTAGGTGCGGCACTTCACCTGATGAGTGTAAATCGAAAGCGCTTGTGGAGTTCAAATCATGTTTTTGTGTATTCGATGTAGCGTTGTGAGTAATAATTTATATATTTTTCTACATTGCATCTCGTTGAACCTTGTTCCTCTGCACAATCTCAATCTATGTACTGTCACCCATTGAGTTGAATAATGTTTTCTGACCTCTTTGCATGAAATGATCATGACAATAATGGCTTATTCTTGATAAGTTTATAATTAGGCCAAAATAATAACAAAAATAACGTCTTTCTCGTCCGAACTTTAAAAGAAAAGGAGGAGGCAGGGCATTACTATTTAGTATTTTGCTATCTTTTGCTATTTTTTCCAAAATGGCTGCCATGCTAATTATAGCTGGCCAAGCCTATTTATTCACAGATATTGTGCTATGTGAGTATTCTGATGCAATGTATGACAAAACAAATGATTGGTTTCACTTTAGAAGCTATTTAAACAAAATGTATATCACATGCCTTTTTTCTTGTTGCCTTTTTTTTGCTTTTTTTTTGTTTTGCTTTTTTTTCCTGAATAGTAAATAGTAACAAAAAGGAGGCGTTGGCCAAAAACGAGGCGGGCGGGGACTAGAAACACTTCATTTTTGTTATTTGGCCTTATATCCTCACAACTTAATTTATTGATCAGTCTCTCTGACTCTTCAGATTGATTTAATAATGTTCTGAGAAGATATACATTTTATTCATCCAGAATAGAACATATTGTCACGATCATTTTATGGAAAGAGGTAAGACAAATTATTCCAACTTTATGGGCAACAATTTAATACACATAAAAACACATCCACATACATGCCTGTATTACATCTGTATATGAGCTGTACATCACGTGTAACACTAGGGACTTTTAGATTTACACGACGAGAACGTGGACTGCCGCGTGTGCCATGAGGGGCTTTTCGTTTGTGTGGACGAGGACGCCGTTCCCGTCCTCTAACGATGCGAATTGGCTGCAGTCGACCCGTCTTGTTCACTACTTTATAACCCTTTTCGTATGTAGTCGACGCCCGTTCTCTACACGATGACGTAATGGCCCCCGCTCGCTTATTCAATTTCTCCGTGCCCGGCAGTGCCTTAAAAGGACGTCACATTACCTTAAAAGGATGTCACCGTGGCAGTCCACGTTCTCGTCGTGTAAAATCTCAAAGTCCCTACTGACATTTTGACTCTGCTACGACAACCATACCCGTGATCCGTCTTATAGTCTCATTTATAATTAACCTGCGCTTCTCTTTCGTTTTTTTCCTTTCAGCTAAACGGTATGAAGATTGCCATTGCATCACTATTGGAGGAGAAAAGATCTGCGACCCTTATGGATGTGGAAATTAGACAGAGGATCGAGAATGTGGATCATAACAAAGACAGGGGTTACAGATGAACATGAATAATAATAATAATAATAATAATAATAATAATAATAATAATAATAATAATAATAATAAAAAACCCGTAGCAGTGGCTACGAGTGTCTCATTTCTGTCACACAACTTGTCCCCCTTCCGAAGTGTACTACTAACATTAATTTTGTAGATTGATCGACAATGTTGAGGTTGATATTACTTCATAACCCTATCAACATTGATCCTTAATTTACCCGAATACAGTCATGATGCTTATGGACTTTACGGTGGTTCGCTTTTTAAATTATTGGCACAGCTAGGTGACGCTAAATATAAATGATCAATAATAAAATTGTGAACAATAAATAATGAATGATATAACGAATAAAGTTAGCCTTTTATGCTAGGAAGCTCGGGGAGTCTCACCTCCCTGGGAAGCTTTACATATCATCACAATCTCGTTATCAAAATCAGCACAGTAGACCGGTTTACTAATGGGGCGATCCCACTGTCGTGCGATCCGTTACGAACCCCACGATTGGCCATTCGTAGCTGATCGTGGAAATTCTCTGAATTGCTAGGTTTGGATACGAGGTGATGCGAGTCGATACGTTATGGTACGATTTGGTGCGCTTGGTTGCGATATGGTCACGATTGGTCAATTTCAGGTGACACGATCTGGTCTCCCGTTCAGATACGATCATATACGTTCCGATATGATTGTCCCGATTGAGTCCACGATTGGGTCTCGATGTGACACGATCATCACGATCGGGTACGTGTAGATACGTTCGAATACCTTCCGATACGTTCATCACGAACCGATGCGCTCTGTTGCGACAGTATACGGTTGTGGTTGCGATGTCTTTCACGATAAGGGTCGAGAGTGATCAGGATTTGAGCTACGATTGGACCCCGACGGATATATATACAGGCCGACTGACCATGGACTTCATTGTTTCTTGAACTTCTACAAAGTGATCACTACAACCCACAACCATTGATGATGACAGGAGTTGAGGATGATGACAACGTGACATTTGCAGTATTACTGTATGCTTATATTATTATCGCCAGAGAGGAAGAAGACGAGCAGCAGCCAGACGGTACAGACCAGCCACAGCCCCAATCACGTAAGTACAGGAGAGCTGCAGTCAGGCAGTTCTGGGTTCAACCATGGCTCACAGAGGAGACGAGACAACAGTTGGCCAGTTCTCCAGCCTCCTAGACACCAAATTGAGGCTGGAAGATCCAATAGCGTTCCAAAACTACACAAGATTAACACTACAGCTCTTCGATGAAGTCTTGCAGGGGGTGGCCCCAGCAATCGAGAGGGACGCACCAGTTTCAGGCAACCCCTCTCACCTGGACTGAAACTGCCAGTGACACTGAGGCACCTTGCCACTGGACAACTATCGGTTCCTTGCGTATGCATTTAGGTGTGGAGTGTCCAGCATCTCAGAGATGGTTCCAGAAGTGTGCCAGGCAATTGTGCAAGCGTACAAAATGAGGTTTTAGCCTACCTGTCACCCCTGAAGCCTGGACAGCCGTAGCTAACCAGTTTGAGCAGAGATGGAACATACCCCATGCCATTGGGGCCCTGGATGGCAAAACATTGCTATCAAGAAGGCACCCCACACTTGAAGCCTGTACTACAATTACAAGGGCTTCTTTTCGATACCACTCCTAGCTCTGGTGGATGCAGATTACAACTTTGTGTGGATCGAGCTTGGTGGAAAAGGACACATGTCAGATGATCAGATATTTGGCGACTCTGAGCTGTTCAATGGCCTGGAAGAGGAAGCCCTAGGACTCACCCCATCCTGCCCTTTGACTGCAAGCCCTGATGACCTCCAAGACATGCCCTTCTTCATCCTGGGGGATGACGCCTTCGCACTCAGGAACTACCCCATGAAGCCATACGGAAGAAGAGTGATAGCCAGGGAGGAGAGGATTTTCAACTACAGACTCTCAAGGGGGAGAAGAGTGGTGAAAAATGCCTTCGGTATCCTGGCCAATAGATTCAGGTGTCTCCTCAGGACTCTAGAGCAGAATCCTAACAATGTGAATGATATGGTTGAGGCGGAAAACCAGAATGTCATCCCAGGAGCATGGAGGGACCATGTGGACTGGCTAAATGTGAATCAACCTTCTGTACCTCGCAACTCAGCTACAGCAGATGCAAATCATCACAAGGAACTCCTAAAGGCCTTCTTCAACTCACCACAAGGTGCGGTCGCATGGCAGGAAAGGATGGCCAGGCTGCATGACGCGGAAGGTGGAGAGGATGATATTTGATATTTTAATTTTTATTTTTGAAAAATTCAGGAAATTGATATTGAAGATGCATGATTTTCTTTCTATTTTTACTGACTATTCTAAGTCAATGTTTTAGAGCAGTGGAAACTCATTTTAGGTTAATTACAGCAAAGTTGTTAAATATAGGTGACATATATTTATGGATAAAGAAAAGGGAGAACATTTTTTAACTCTTTCATTGTCCATGTCTGTGCAAGAACAACAAAAAACTTCCATGTGAAAGATTAACTATAATGTAATACATTTTAAAAGATGTTTAAATAGCAGTTACCTGAACAAAAGCTATTTTTGACCTTATACTTAATAGTATGGCACTATAGTTTACACACTGCAAAATTGTCACACCTGTATGTATATATCTGTCTATAATGTTATCGAAATATATAAAGTTGGTATCTATCATCTTCTGATTGTATGGACACAACTTTCTATTTCAAGTCTGCAAATTAATGGTATACATGTTTACATTACCTTCCATGATTGATAAGAAGAGAGAGAGAGAGAGAGAGAGAGAGAGAGAGAGAGAGGGGAGAAGGAATATTAACAACAAGAGGGAGAGAGTGTGAGGTTGAAGAAGCTGATGGAGTGAAGGAAAAGGAGTTATTATGATTAAGGACTATAAAGAGAATGATAGTGAATGAGAAACAAATGGTTGAGAGAGAAAGAGAGAGAGAGAGAGATATATATAATTTTAAAAAGAGAGAGAGAGAGAGAGAAGAGGAAGAGAAAGTATAAATATACTGGGCGCGAGAACTCGTAACAGATCGTAAACGTCCGTATAAAAGCGTGACTTCTCGTATCTACTCGCATTTACTCGCATCTACTCGTATCATCTTGTATCTGCTCTTGAGTCGTTCGTGTCAGGTCGTGAGCAATGGTACCCGACAGAGCGTCACAGGTCGTGGCAGATCGCAACACATCTCAACAGAGCGTGGTGTTTGTCTTTTTCTAAGGTTGATCCCGATCACCACGATTAGGAAGCACGATTAGATGCGATATGTTGCGTTTTATTACGATCCAATACGATCTGATGCGATGATCACGATTGACAATTAATCGTGTTGATCGTAGAATTTTTTGAACCGTCCAAAAATTTCCTACGATCAACACGATTGCCACGACTGACCTCAAGATCTGATAATATCTGATAGGATCACCACGATTACATCACGATTAAGACCACAATTTCAATCGTGGCGCCAATCGTGATAGTGGGAACGCCCCATAACATAATAACATTTATGGATGTTTTTTTTTTTCCTTGGGACCTATAGTAACGAGTTATTCCATTAACCTGTTATTAATGAATGGACTATAATACTTGGAATCAAGTCTGCATACATTACTTGTTGCTATGTCGGGCAGTCCTCGGGCAAGCCATCAGGTTGTCAAGAAAAACCTTTGTGTAAATAGTATGCATAACATTTTAATATATGTTAGTAAATCGGTCTATTAGCAATACAAACACAACTCACCTCATCTCTCTGAGAGTCCATGATGTTTTGTAGTTGTTTGTTTGTTGTTTGTTTGCATTTGTTTATTAATTTGTTTGTTTATGTCTTCTGCGAAACTCTTCTATATGTTTCGCATCTTTCGTATCGTCTTGATTCGCCGAGGCCCTGTGCCAAGTTGAAGTGTTTAAAGCCCATTGCATAGGAGGCGTCATTCTGAATGTGTTATTACCGTACAGTCGTACACTAACAGAGCCTATATAGGATACTTAGTGCATGCGTCATTAAGTCAGCGCAATGTTTGCACTGCTCATTGTGCGTTTACCTTTGTACGCTATCACATTCCCAGTCATGCAGGTTGCGTCAAAGTCAAAGACTGCGTCAGTCTTTGACGCAGACCTACGTCAGCGTACTGACGCATCTTGTACAACGGGCCTAAACTTATCACTGTGCCTCTGTGAATCGGACCGAATGCCAAATAGGTATATTGCGTTCGCCTTGCGGAGAGAATGACTGGAAAGTATTTCAATGTATGAAGTCGATGAGGTTCTCTTAAAACGATCGTAATGACTCACGAGAAATCAACTCAAAGGCAAAATGTAAATTCCCTATTGTATATTCCTTAGAAATAATGTTCAGATAAGACTACGTAATACGCCATTGTAATTGAATACAATCGAGATTGGAAAGGCTACTGAAATTGTCTCAGGTTGATTTTTCGTTAGTGTTTGCTACTCTTTATAAAAATCGACTGTGTACGAGTTTTCGGCGAAAATCATCCAATGAAGATGGAAACGCCATTAATCTCAACAACAACAAACAACGAGTAAATGCCATATCCGTTGCACACGAGGCGTCATTTCGAATGCGTTATTACCTGCGCTAATTGGACCTGTGAATTAGCAATTAGCGCATATGCCCGTAATTCAAAGCATTTTTTCTCACTTTTTGTTTATAAATTATAAATTTACAATTAGCGCGATGTCACTCTCGCATGGCGCAACCTGAGAGAGAGATCGCATCAGACACTGACGCAGTCATACGTCAGACAAAAGTCTCCTCGTATGCAACGGGTATTATATGCTACAGATTTTGACTCACGAAGAATGATGAAGGAAGCGTCTTAATATAAATCCAAATCGTATCATTCCTGTTTATTGACGTGAACTCTGGACAAACAAACTGAATAGTACTGATATAGTGTACAATAATGAAAGACAATAAATAGATCATTTTATAAAAATTAGAAGCACAGGTATGAATTAAATATAATACTCAATATAGACATTCAACTCACATTCTACATGTTTTTCACCAAAAATAGTATAATAATAAAAGTAACCAAACTTTGCCCGTGCGAAAGAGAGCGAGAGAAAGAGAAAGAAGGGGGATATTTCGATTACACTTTAGATTCTAAAATTGCATTGCTTCGCATTTTTTATCAAAAAAGAAATGAAAAGAAACACAAAACACGAATAAAAACAAACGTTTACACCACAAAACCCCTTGCCACGTCTATGAGAAAATATACTCTTTGAAACATGCATTCCATTAAACCCCTGGTTTATATAGTTAGAGAAACCCCAAAGCGTCATATACATGAAAAGAAGTCAATAAAAAAAAATAATTAAAAAAAAAATATATATATATATATATATATATTCAATCATCTAACTGTGATGTTATTAAAATCACCCAAAAAAAAAAAAAAAAAATATATATATATATATATATATATATATATATATATATAATAATAATAAAAATAAAAATAAAAATGCACACGATCGATGCTTATCACTGATTAGTTATCAGGCTGTTTTTGCTAATGCCATAACAAGAAGGTTTAGCACTAATGGGGGTCTTTGCATTCACTAGAACTATTTCTTCGTTATCTTCGTTATACACTGTTATATCCGTTTTCGGAAGACATCCAATTTCCTCCAAAAACGGGTGTCGATCTCCCTGACTGTTAAAAATCAACTACTTCTTAGGTAAGGGCGACCGTACTCTCATAATTTCAGAAAGAAACATTATGCTCTAGCTACACATAGGCCTACGTATTGTGTGCAATACGGACAGTGTACTGAATTATGTTTAAATCAACAATTTACTTTGTTTTACGTCACAAAAGAATGTAGTGTCATCTTGTCCTATTTTCTTTCCTTTTTCTATTGGACCGATGTCAATAATTATGTTGATCTTGAGGGACCTGATTGTATTGTTGAATGAGTTCTCTCCACCGACCGTAAACATCATGGACATCTCGTCCCCAGAAGTCGAAGATCACCTGCCAGCCTACTCTTTGGGTACTGAGAATGTAGTTGTTCTGCGGCTGCAGCGAGTGGGTGTGTAGGCCTATAACAAGGGACTGAGCGAAGCGTCCGGCCACGCAGTAGTACAGAACGCGCCGTTCGTCTTCCGAGAGGGCGCGCTTCGAAAGGAAACCCGCGAGCAGTATTCCTCCACATTCCACAGGGTCTAGCTCAAGGTTGGTACACTGCATCAGGTACATGATTGCTATTGCGATGTCGTAGACGATACACGAGTACATCATGTGATCGAAGTCGATTATCCCGACGACGTCGCCTCTGCTGTTGTCATTGACATCCCTGCCATCGGCTTCCTCTGACGTCTTCCGCACAAGGACGTTGTAGTCGCTGAAATCACTATGGATCATTCCTGCATGCAAGGTAATTGATGTTCTATTAGTTATCAAACATTGCATACACGAACGTATGAAACATGATGAGACACGATATATCTTTAACTAAAGATCACTGAATTGTGTTTAAATAAATAAAGATGATCTCTATATTGGGCTACATAGAATTGAATATCTTTCAAACTTATCTTGTTCACCCAATCGCAAAGACTTACACAAAAACGTAGGTCCCCTATAGTTACAAGCACGTTCTTTCTTAGCAGTCAGGTAAACAAACCATCAACAAGATTCATTTGAGGATTACGTATGAATATTCGCACATTTCAAAAGGTGATGTACAGGTTTATTGAAATTGGGGGTAATTGTCTAAAATTGATCCTTTGGAAAATGTTTGCAATCGTGTTTTACAGGCCTATCAATTATTTTCATTAAATGATTCTCAGTACCTGTCTCAGAAGATGACTTTGACGATATCGTCCTTACCTTTCCTCAATTTGTGCTCTGTCTGTAAGACCTTTTCCTCGAAGGCATCAATGATTTCTTCGATTACTTTCTTTTGAGCGCTGTTCTGTAGAACGAAGATATACTCCCGTAATCTTGGGACATTGCTGACGCACCAGATCAACTCCTTTGCCCTTTTAATAGATTCGTTTTTGTCAATAGTATTATTCTGGAAAGAAAGAAAGATCGTTTTGGACTCCATAAAACAAGCTAGATTCTTCAGCGACGTTTTTTTGACAGCTCATACAAGCCGCGTTATCTGAACCTTAGAACAAAGAACAGGTTACAAAAAAAAAAAACTCTGACAAATTGTAGATGACAATTCCTCCCCCATCCCCCTCCCCCACCCTCCCCCTCAAGGAAAACGCTAAGTGCTTCCGGGGAAATTGCCCTAGAGTTCACTGTTCAAGAGGGTATGTCGATAAACGGCCTAGTTGCTGACAGTTGTTCAGGGGATAATGTCCAAGATAGTTGTCAAGAGGACAGATGTTAAGGGAGAGGGGTTGTCCTATATATATATTGTAGGATCACTGAAGAGTTTCATCTGATTGGTGATGTAACTTGAAAATCATTTTTTTGTCTTCAATGAGTGGAAAGTTACATGTTTTGGTAAGCTTTCGCTGTGCTGCAAGCTTCTCCAGACCTATGTCGTAGCTGGCGCAGTTGCTGATGCAGTAATTTTCAAGTACATTGTAGAGTTCTTAGTGTTAATTGGTACACAGGGATAACTATCTAGGGGCTCGGGGGGCACTCCTAACATGACTTGCTACGCACCCGCGTCCAGAAAAAGCGTCGAAAAGGTGTCTTTTTGAGCTATACGGCGTCGTCGAGGTTTTCCTTAAAAAGGGGTGTTTTTCAAGCACTGATCGCACAAGCAACAAAAAAAGGCGTATCGCAACTTTTCAGATCCATTTCAGACAAGGTGCGATACGCCATTAGGGTCCAATTCGGAAAAAAGTGCGATACAAACGCCATTAAGGTCATTTCAGGAAAGATGCAATACGCCATTAGGGTCCATTTCAGAGGTTGATGGACACGGGTGGATAGCACTTGTGTATGAGAGTGACCCCCACCCCCTCCCGGGGTCTAGGGGTACGTAATCTTCCTGGAGGTATATTAATGGGGACAGATTTGGGGTTAGTTTTATATTACGATTCTGAACTACTATACAACTGGCACATTAACCCATCAACTGGGGAGTGGGGACCATTCCTGTCTGTCGCCTTTTACGGGCGTGGGTGTTCGCATCTTACAGGGTACCCATTTAATTCCTGGGTGGGGGAGCAATATAGTTTGAATACCTTCTTTATTGGTATACAACATTATGTACAACTCACCTGCAAGGCGGAAGACAGTTGACCTAATAGTTGCCCGCTTTCATAGCACATCTTAGGGGTAACGAGAGGTGGGTTCCCTATGGCCTGCCCTGGAATATACTTCATGATGCGGGTTATGAACTGCTCTGTCATTGTATCTCCCGTATCTAGATGAGGATTGGAGGTTATGCATGGTATAAGTTAGTCTAGAATCTGGCCGATTTGATTTCTTTATAATCTACACCACCACGATCTCTCCGTACTCGAAACTTGCTGCAAGCCGAAGATGACGCGTGATCCCCGAATTTCTACGCCCGGCGAAAGGCTGGTCGAACCGTACGAGTTCCTTGATAACGCCATCTTCGGCGGCTTAAATTAGGTACAGGGATTATAATAGAGCAGTCCGGACCCATTTCTTTTTATTATAGTCAAATGGTCAGCTAAATTATTAGATGATTACCATATTTATTTCATTTTGTTGAAAAGCAATTAGTATTTTCTACAATTCAAATATTTCTTGATTTGTTACCATAGTAACAGCCTGGCGGTCACATCTGCGGCACACCTGCGGCCCGCGGGCCGCATGCGGCCCGCGAGCTCTTCTGGTGCGGCCCGCGGAGCATTGACAAAAATAATTAGAAAAATAGCTCATAAATGTAATGCGGCCCACATAGCAGCGATGAAATAGGGTAAAACATTTACACACAGCTATCTCTATTTCCATAATTTGTTTTCATCATTCACAACATATTGACTCGATCGTTACGTGATTGATACAAAACACCTCAAATTCCCTCTCACTACATTACATCAGGTAACGACATTAACATCACTCGCCGTGTTAATTTCAGTTTGTAAATTTCCACACGCAGTAACGTTTGTAAATATCAGTGGCGGATCTACGGGGGTAGGGGTTTAAACGCCCCTTGAGCTGCCGAGTGAAAATGTAATGTGCATATTGTGAGAAGATATTCAATTCATCTGGTAACTTAACAAAACACATGATAACTCTGGATATAACTTTGTATTAAACTGTTACTTGAATTCAAAAGACGTTATCATGCACTGCTTTTTATTGTCTCCATTGTGTTAGTAGATGCCAGGAAAACATCACTGGGGTTCAAAATAGCAACAACAAAAATCGCCCTCTGCATCGTCATTGGGTCAACCCCCTTAGCAAAAAGCTAGATCCGCCCCTGAATATACATATGTTGTGAATCAAGCAATATTCTTGCAAAATTCCAGGTGTGTACACGTATTGCATGAGTGTGTGTATGTGGGGGAGCTTTAAAAGGTTGGCCGGCCCTGACATGCAGTATACATCTAATGAAGAGAAGTGCATGAGTGCGGAACACGAGTCTGGAGTTTCTAACGACGATGTTATTGTTGTCTGAATAAAGTCACATACAATGACAACTATCGAAAGACGGATATTTGTTGAGAATAACAACATTGTTCGTATATAGAGTACCGAAGCTGTGACGTCATAAAAATCTATTTTTGGAATTTCTCAATTTGTTCTTCATTTTCCGAAAGAGCATCAAAAATAATGTCCAAATGTCGAAAACCAATTGAATAGGTTAAGTATTGGGCTGCCGAGTGAAAATGTAATGTGCATATTGTGAGAAGATATTCAATTCATCTGGTAACTTAACAAAACACATGATAACTCTGGATATAACTTTGTATTAAACTGTTACTTGAATTCAAAAGACGTTATCATGCACTGCTTTTTATTGTCTCCATTGTGTAAGTAGATGCCAGGAAAACATCACTTACTGGGGTTCAAAATAGCAACAACAAAAATCGCCCTCTGCATCGTCATTGGGTCAACCCCCTTAGCAAAAAGCTAGATCCGCCCCTGAATATACATATGTTGTGAATCAAGCAATATGCTTGCAAAATTCCAGGTGTGTACACGTATTGCATGAGTGTGTGTATGAGGGGGGGGGGGAGAAGACCTACGGCCCGCCAAGTTATGCCAATCGTTAGCTGTGGCCCGCGAGCTTTAAAAGGTTGGCCGACCCTGCCTTACACTGTATGGCAAACAAACATATTACGGGATTGCTCAGGGTCGTGGCAAACAGGAAATCATAATTCAGGATTATGCAAACTTTGTTTAATGTACTTTTTGTATACAAATATTCTTTTTTCTCACTGTTTCCATAGCAACAACAATTTTAAATCATGACTGACTCCTGTAATAACTTGCAGTTGTAATCAAGTGAGATGCTTTAAATACACATATCGACATGTTTTCAAGGGGTTTTAATTTTCTAAATTACAAATATATTGCTTTTTCTAAAAGTTCTAATGTTCTTGCTCCGTTACCATGTAATAGCCCTAGTTCTCTCAACTTCAGGGCTAACAAGCACATTCTGATAGCTAAAGGTCCCAACATAAATACTTGATTTAAGATTGTGTCTAAGGGGGTGGGGCCTTTTCAATTATTGGCCCATGGACTAATATTGCTAATATGACTGATACCTGCGAGAACTATATACCACATACAGTGCATGTACACTGTAGATGTACAGAGTGTTTTCCCCTCAAAATGCGCATCCTGTGAAAAGACATCAACTCATTTGGGATAGCATAAAATGACTTATCCATCACATTATCTGATAATTTATTTTCTTTGTGTGTCATGACAACATATATTAGGCCTATATGTTTAATCAAGAATAATTTGTTTCAATGGACAGATTTAGGGTGTGTAAAAACTTTGAAATATGATTAGATTTAACAACCCCATATTCTGAGTACGTCACATGTTTATGTTTCATTGCACCATGCATAGGCCTATGTGTGTAATATCTAACCTTCAAATGTATATTAAACAGGTTTATTACGTCAAACGCATATTGAAAATTATATCAAATCTCAGATAATACATATTCTGTCAAAAAAGTAAAAATCATGATTCTTTACATTCTTTCAAATTTTGAGCAAAAATGAAATTTTTTTGTTTTAAAATGCGCGTGGCATCCACACCTATGTTATTCTTCAGTATTTTCGCAAGAGCTTTAGCATGGATGCCATGCTTTACCCCAAAATGCCGTCCAAAGTAAAGAGAAAAAAATCACGTCTTGGCTGAACTATGTTAATTATCAACGTTTAATATTTTGAGATTTTGTTTAACCCAAAAGGTAGTCCACTGCCTGGACTGTTTCCATGTCGCGCGCCCAATCAGCTTAGAAAATAACACACCCTCAACGCTAAAACCGGAGACAGTCCTTGCCATTCATTCTCACCCTCGCAAACTGACGGGTGTATTTTCGGCGGGTGGATTTCGGGGGTCACGTGATCTGTGTGGGATGCGTGTAAGGGAGGAGGACATAGGTGATTGAAGAATACAAAATATATAAAAACGGACAGAATCTGGAATACCCACAAGGCTGACACTATATTTGATTCACATTATAGCTGTTACCTCTGTGTTTGAAAGAGAGTTTCTCCGAGCTAAGATCCTTGCCTGCCACATTCTTGAGTGGCCAGCAGCATGGGATGCCACAATCCCTCAACATCAGTAAGATTTCATTCTGTTGTTGATGCAACATGAAAAGCTGGGAATCTTCAGAATTGGTCAGCTTCATCACAAACTTCTCCAGCGGGCTCTCGGGTGCGCAGTCCGGTCGCCGAGCCTCAATCAAAATGTTTTGGTTGTAGTAGCTGGTAAACTCCTACAAAATAAGGAACAGAAAACAAAACGAAAAGAAGCCCATGTATTTCAATTCTTCAGTGGCGTACCGACAGGGGGGGGGGGGCCACCCTGATATTGTATCGGGAGGCAAACGGCACATCACTATCTACGTCTATACCAAAGAAACGGGTTCCTGGCAGGAATGCTGGAGCACCATAATGACAGCCATGCTAAAGCTAGGGTAATATATTGGGAAGCGCCGGGAGTGTCAAGTTTGACACACAAGAGCGCTATACAAGAACATTATTATTCCGATTATTATCAAACAGTTACCAAATAGGCGCAGACAAGGGGGTAAATTTCCCCCTTTTTTCGGGGGATCTACTATCGATGGGCTATACAAAATTAGACTGAATAGGTTTAATGTCCTTTTGCTGAAACGACTATTAAATTCAGGTATGCGAAGGCGGGAAAAACAGCACATTTTATACAAGTTTGTTGTAATCCCAACCTTCACAGTCTTAGCTTATGAGTTAACGCGATCGCCATTTTATTATGCAAATTACTTATAATTTTTAAAATCCCGTCACGGTACTTAAATCATTCTCCCTAATTCAATCTCTCTCTCTTTATATATATAAATCCCCTCCCCCTCCTTACTATCACATCAGGCATAAGTACTGATAACAAATGTTTTGCAGTCTATTTTTGAGAAAAAGAGATTACATGCAATTCAGTTTTACCTTTAAGCAAACGACATTCTGGAAATCGTAGAGCTTGCGAACAAGACAAGCTGCTTGTTCAAATGATAGGTTAGGGTTGATTATTTGAGGCTTGTTGTTTGCTGATACGTCATAATGTACGCCTACGTCATAATGTTGAGAACCGCTCTCATCATTAACACGATCCATCTTGATATTCTAGAGAACAGACATATTCAAAAATATTTATCAGGTGGGCTGTATATAATACAGACCACCTTATGTTTTCGTTAGAATTGCCTTTATTTATTTATTATTATCAGGTGGGCTGTATATAATACAGACCACCTTATGTTTTCGTTAGAATTGCCTTTCTTTATTATTAGGTGGGCTGTATATAATACAGACCACCTTATGTTTTCGTTAGAATTGCCTTTATTTCTTTATTCTTTATTTTTCTTATTTCCAAGCACTTTTTTGTTAGCACGATAACTTGAAAATGGCTCAGTCAAATGCCTTGAAATTTGGCACACATATATGTATCGGCATATGGAAAAATCAAAATAACGTTTTCAACCTTGACCTTGACTGATGACGTCATGTAGGCGCCATTTTGTGAAATTTTCTGAAAATCTACTCGTGATCATATCTTCATAACGAAAAGTCATTTCTCATTCATATTTAGCATGATCAAAGTCAATATCAGTCCGATCAATTTCAGGGGGGCATTTCATCAACATTTGTCCACCGACAACTGTCGGCGCCGACTAAATTTGACCAATCAGAGGCCTGAAAATAGTCGGTGACAATAAAATTGTCGGTGAAAATGATATCAGTCGGTGAAAACCACCGACTAATTGTTTCATGAAACGCCCCCCAGGTCAAAAAACGCGCGCATGCGTACGTCCGCGCGTCAGGGCGCGCGCAAAATTTGAAATTGCTCCAAATCGTCTCAAATTCATTTTGGATACGTTTCAGGCAATTTTAAGCATTTCGCAAAAAATTGGATTTTGCAACATAGAATCGCCAAATTTTCTCTGTCATCATATTTGGCACATTTTTCCAAGCATTTTGATACCTTGTTCACCTTTTTCTGACCAGTAATAACGCAATGAGCGTCCGTTCAAGAAACATGTCCGTGCGCGCGAGTTCTTGTAATACATAGCATATATGGGCAAAAACATGCCTATACAAAATTCATTGTAACTCTTCAGAATGGATGAGAAATCCCAATTTTTTTCATATTTGGATAGATGAGTTGGAGATATGATTTCATGTCTCATTTGACCCTCAATTAACTCATGACGCATCATAATGGCCTCCGAACTTAAAATTCAGTTTGCATATTATGACGTCAGCATATTTTTGGGAAATTGATTGTATCTCTGTAAATATTGATTAATTTTCTTCCAAATTTTGATATGTTCTAGCTGAGACAATTCTCTACAAATGCGGCAATCACGATTTTTCATTTTGACAAAGGTATCATGGCCTATTTTTGCGATTAAAGGAGGCATGTCAATTTTTCACATTTTGCGTGTATTCTCTACGGGACATTACATTTTTTTCAAAACTGGGTTCTACATTCCCGTCTTTCGCGAGCAATATGTCCGTCGTTTTAGTTTTGTTTTTGCTGAACTTTAGCTGATACAATACGCTATCACCAATGTGCCCTTTATTTTTTGATCAGATGCCGGGATCATGCTCATATTTCACTTGCAAAGTGGGATTTGAGAATTCCATTTTCCGTTCACGTGTAATGTCTATGTGGATTTTTTTGGTATAGTGGTCATAGCACTTGCCTCCCATTCCGGCGACCCACGTTCGATTCCTGCCATTTCCTGGTAGGTCAATTTATTTATTTTTTTGCCATCGTTTTAAATTTGATTTTATGATCTTCTTCGACTATTATAACATATTATCATATACAATCACAAACAATGTAATAAAATGCCAAATTTTGCGTGTTATATCTATGGGAGAAGAATGTCAATCGTTTGAGTACAACCCTATGGGAAATCTGATTCCTTGCCGTGTATTAAACCAATAGGGTTAATCTCTAAGTCTTTTGGAATATATCAAATCATCCCATTTTTATGATGTTAGTCTCCTTCCCAGACGTTTATACTTTCCAGTTATTCAGCCCAGGTATATGCAATGTTTACTATGGGAAATCTGAGTCCTTGTCGTGTATTACGTTTTTATTCATAATTGGATAGAGTATGAGTCGGAGATATGATTTCTTATAAAAAAAACAAAATCTAGAAAATGCATATTGACCTTGGAACTCAAAATACGAATTTGCATATTATGACGTCAGCATATTCATGGAAAATTGATTGTATCTCTGTAAATATTCATCGTTTTTCTTCTTAATGTTGATATGTTGTAGCTAAGACAATCTTCTCCAAGATCAGTACACATTATTTTTAATTTTGATGACGTCATCATAGTGAAAATCTTGATTAAAGGTAACATGACAGAATTTTCTTAATTTGCGTGTTATGCCTATGGGAGAGGTGACTTTCGTTCAAATGTTGAATCTACATGACATTCATTGAGCACTATCTAGCTTATTTGTGCTCTATGTTCTCCCAAATTTTGGTATGTTATAGCTGAGACCATGGGCTATAGAAACTGTGCTTTTGGTTTTTTGATCAGATGTCGAGATAATTTCGAATTTTTCAATTGAAAGTTGTAGTTGTGACCATGCCAAGGCCGTTTTTGCATGTAAAGTCTATGAGAAATATTTTTGTGTATTGGTTAAAGATACTATGTCCCTTTTGCAGCCAACATCAAATTCTGTAGAACTTTGCAGGAATTATGAATATGTCATGTATGTCCTATCTGTGAAATTTAAACGTTAGCAGTGTCCCAATATTCAAATTATGCAAGAAAACCCGTTTACTTGCTAGACTTCACTGTCAGACACTATTGAGTGACTGACTGATTTTTCTTCTTTGGTAATAACATACATAAAATGAGCTGTAAAGGGTACATGAGCATTTGTCTACATCAATAACCCACTTTTTCTAATGGCCAAAATTAAATTGATTGAATCTTTGCGCAGTACAAAACGTACGACCATTCGGTACAATGGTCTGAAAATCAGACTATTTCTTATTGACTTGGTAGCACTTAAGTCGATTCGACAACTAATAGTCGTTATTTTCCAACTTAAAGACATTTTCAAGCCCCCTTTTTTAGGGAAGTTCTAAATTAGTATTATCTTTCAAATGCCGTTGGAATTTAACCTTTTCATTTTTTTTGGCCTGCAAATGGGACATAGTACAGTACCTTTAAAGCACTAGATATATCATTAATGATCAAGGCTGCAAAGATGAAAATTGACATGTGGATAGACCATAATGGGAAGAGCATTTTATAAGATAATGTATAATCGTGATAATGCATGTTTCATTATGCTAAACAGTAGCATACGTATCACTTATTTCGTCAAAGTGACGAATTAAAGTCTAGTTATATTTATTATCATTGGTGTTGTTGCTATAATAGTTAATATTGTAATTATTATCATTATTATTGTTATTGTTATTTTTCTTTAAATTGTTTTTGTGCTTCTTCTCCTTTTCATAATTATCTTTTGCAATACGTCATGTGCCCAGGATTTATTGCTATAATGCATCCAAGATGTCTACCAAATCTTTCAATTCGTTGCTGAAATATTATCAAAAGAAAATAAGAAACATTAGAATACATATTTTAAATAAAGATAAAATATTAAGAAGAAATAAGTAGATACATGCAGTCATGACAATAGACAATATGTCATAAATTATTGTCTTTAAGCTTACCCTTATTTGCATCTGGCTCGAGTTTTACTTGGTTATTTGGAACTGGATGATTAACATGGACAAAATGAGATTGTTTACAATTTGATGAAAAAAAAGGTTGTATAATTTCAAATGACTACTTTCTGTTTTCTATGGCCCTCTGGTATAATAGTTTGTCTGGTTGCCATAAGTTGGGTGATGGACGTGAGCGCTGGGCTGTTGTAATGAATACGAATCAAGAAATATCGGACTTTTCTAGGGAATATTATGATTTTCAACAACATGAAGCAAATAGTAAGCATTCAAAAACTTCAGATGCCTGTTTGATAATGATTAAAATTTGAGTCATTTCAAGTAACAAATTAGACCGTTGTCATGAAAACGGAATGTCAAAGATGTTATTTTTTAACCACGTCCCTCCCCAATAAATGAAAATAAATGAACCTAATAAATACAAGGAAACATTAGAATATATATTTAAAAAAAATAATAGGAAAAGAACTAGGTAGAGAATACAATCATGACAATAGACAGCGGTAATAAATTTATGTCATTAAGTTTACCCTTATTTGCATCTGGCTCGAGTTTTGCTTGGTTATTTGGTACTGGAGGATTAACATGGACAAAATGTTTAAATGATCGCATTATCTCTTATTCATTCTAGTTCCAATGTTTTCTGACTGTTTTCAAGACAATATCATGTTTGTCGATCATAGTTCTATGAAGCTTGATGTCTCATGTTATTTCTTAGGGAAAAGCAAACTAAGTAACTATTGTTGAATTTAATCGACAGTCGTTCGCCATTGCTGCTATGACGTGCAGTAACAAATTGAAATTTCAGGACTCATGAAAATTCGTTTAACAGTTGATTGCGCTTGGTTGAGCCCACTGTTTGCAGGAATTAGCTGAGAGAGATAGACGTGAACATTCTCACCATTAACGGCGGAATATGGTTTTCTTTTCTTCACCGCCTTTACAACGCTATTTGAATGGGAAAAAATCTAATGTTAGGCTCCATTGGGGAAGTTTACATTGTTGTTAAGAAATTTAAGTTGATTCCTCTCGGTTCATTCTATTGTTCGGACTATTAAGCTGAGAGAGATTGAAGTTGACATTCTCATGACTCATGACTAACGACCTTGCATTATTATTCTTATTTGTTCATCGTCTCTACAATGCTATTTGAACAATATTTGAATATGAATGATCATGAGCACCGGGTTTAATAATTTAACGAAACATGAATTTGAACCCGGGCTATGCTCTCTCTATCTCTCTCTCTCATTTGTCATTGCCTTCCTTTTCCCTCGTTTACTTCCTTCTTACCACGGAGTATGTAATGTGTATGTGTATGCCTCAATCATAGAGAATATAATCACTAATATCGCTGAAATGATTATTTTTCTCCTTCCCCCTTCTTCATCATCTCCCATTTCCTTGTAGAAGTAGTTGTAGTAGTAATATCAGCAGTATCATAATAATCATTATTATTATCATTATTATATTTATTATCATTGGTGTTGTTGCTATAATAGTTAACATTGTAATTATTATCATTATTATTGTTGTTATTGTTATTATTCTTATAATTATTTTTGTGCTTCTTCTCCTTTTCATAATTATAAGTTTATGATGATTTGCACAAGGTACTCTTTGCGATTATCGTGCTCTTTAATGAAATTGTTAATATTTCGAAATTGTGAAATCACATGGCTATTTCTGGGGTGATGGACCACATCGGGCGCTACATAAACATATTTCTACGATACTAATATGTACCATCCGTAAATATTTTCTTCGGTTATGTGTATTTTCATATTACAAGTAGACCTGTCTTATTTATTCATCTTAATAAGCTATAAATGGAGGGAAAAAACAATTTATTTAAATAAAATCCAGATTGGGATTATCGTATGATATACAGGACATAATAAAAGTAAAATCAAAGGCGGGTGCAAATGCACAATCAAACATTTAGACAAATTACTGTAAACTGTAAGCACTCGAAGTACAGAAAAGGGGGGAGATACAATATACGTCTCTCAGTCTTCCTACGTTATAGTTCTACCAATGATTTTACACCTTTATTGCCTTTCCTACAGGTGTACACATGAAGGGTTACACTAAACTCAGTATTACAAAGGTGCAATGCGTTACAAGTATGTTCATAGTGAAAGATTGTGAAGATGCTTAGACATACTAAAATATGATTCATATGATGAATAATCTTAAGTAAAGATCAGTATAGATATGAAAATTACTGACTTATAAAAGACCGATTAAGCTATATTTAAAACAAATTAATACAATCTCATTATTCCCTTTTCATCCCGCTCTCTCTCTCTCTCTCTTGCTCCATAGTTTTCTATCATTTTTTTTTTCTTTACTAAAGGGAAAGTCCACCCCGATATTAAGTTGATTTTAATAAAAGCAGAAACAACATATTAGTGAATGTTTGGTGGGAGTCCGTTAAAGATAAGAAAGCTACTTTCAAATTTGAAATCGATCAAACGGAAATTGGCAAATATGTGGCGTCATTTGCGAGGAGCTCTCCTGTTTGTTTTGTACTAAAAATTTAATAAATTTCTATTTTCTCAGAGGAAAATATTTAATTATTCCTGTGGTCTAGATGTGTTGTCTTTCTCTCTTTCCTGATATATTTCTATGTTGTCTCCTTACTTCTCTTTTTGTGTTCATTTATGGATTTTTTCTTCTTTTTACTGCCTTCATCTTCTATTTCTCCATATGTATACTAATTTTTTTTGTTTTTCTCTTTCTTCCCTTTTATATTTTCAATGTTTTCTCTAACAACTCTATCTCTCTTTGTTTCGCCCGTTTTTTTTTTTATGTTTGTGTCTTTTCTAATGTATTTCTTTGTTTTTCCTTCTTTCATCTTCTCTCTTTCCTATTATATATTTATTTGTTTTCCCCCTTCTTTCTCTTTCTATTCTTCCTTTTCTATTCTGTATTTATTTGATTTTCTTTTCCTTTGAGCTTCTCTTTTATTATTTCCGTTTTGTAAAATAATAATGAGCATGCGATATAGGCTGTTCATAAAGTCGTTGACAAAGTGCATATTTTCTCAGTTCCCTCATAATGAAAATCAAACCACAGTTAATCTTTACTGACTGTGTATTTAGGCATCAGTAAAAATTAGTGTACTAAATCAATATGATGAAGGTTTATTTTTCTTCAATTTTCTGAACATTGGTCAGTGTAACAAAATTATTTCAACTGTATGGTATCAGTGTATGAAAATACGCTATAATTTTGTTTAATAAATTCATTCGTATTACTGTTAGGTTGTTCCCTCGTTTTATTCTGTACAACGCAAGTGAACGACAATGTTTGGAAAGGTTGTACTCAATTTTTTCAAGTCATAGTAATCGACGTCTTGACAAGAGACTATCTTCGTCATGCAGAAAACCGACTGTAATAGCGTTGGTCAATTCCTTTCGTTCGAAGTTTGTTTTCACCTTAAATTCTCCATTTTATTCATATATTAAGCAAGTTTAGCAAAATTCTTTACAGATATCATAAAAATCATAATTTGGTAATATTTACCTCTCAGCCAGCGCGTGACCTTGTCTGTCCATTAGGGGGAATTTGCGGTTTTGAGGCATAGTTGTTTGCCCAGACCCTTAATAGGCATGCACTAAAAGATTTCTAAATAACTTTAATTATGGAAGCAAGCTTAATTGATATATCTAATATTAATGATTTCGAGTTTTTGGTTTAACTATTTGTTAGAAAGAGAGAGAGGGTAACCAAAAGATGGTGCAACGGGTATAAATACCTAATCCAGTTAGTGGTCGGGTCTTCCGAACCAAGACCTTCCACCGAGAGTCAAAATGAGTTAAATTTAAGATTGTTTTTAGTCGTCTTGCTTTGAATAGTGACCGTAATAAAAACTGTGAGACTTAAATAAGACTCACGACCTTCGTCATAGGCCCATGTAGTATACGAACAACCTGAAATTAGTCTTTTAATTCTCTAATTTTAAAAATGCCACAAGATCAAAATTAGACCGTTTGTCCGCGATCGAAAATAGACTGTTTTAAGACATTTCGCTGGAATTTAAGACAATGGCAAGATCATTTTAAGTCATTTTGTCCGGCCTGTTCGTAGTGTTAGTATGTAAATCAGGGTCAAAGGTCAAACATTTCACCGATCACTATCTCACTAACCATGTGTGGTATGCACTTGGAACAGCCCACCTATACTTGTTACAAACAAGTATTACATGTCTAGTTATATTTATTATCATTGGTGTTGTTGCTATAATAGTTAATATTGTAATTATTATCATTATTATTGTTGTTATTGTTATTATTCTTATAATTATTTTTGTGCTTCTTCTCCTTTTCATAATTATCTTTTGCAATACGTCATGTGCCCAGGATTTATTGCTATAATGCAACCAAGATGTCTACCAAATCTTTCAATTCGTTGCTGAAATATTATCAAGAGAAAAAAAGAAACATTAGAATACATATTTTAAATAAAGATAAAATATTAAGAAGAAATAAGTAGATAAGTAGTTCATAAAGTCTTTGACACTTAATCTAGACAAAGTGCATATTTTCTCAAAACTTTAATCATCAATTCCCTCATAATGAAAATCAAACTACAGTTAATCTTTATTAACTGTGTATTTAGGCATCAGTAAAAATTAGTGTACTAAATCAATATGATGAGGGTTTAATTTTCTTCAATTTTCTGAACATTGGTCAGTGTAACAAAATTATTCCAACTTTATGGTATCAGTGTATGAAAATACGCTATAATTTTGTTTAATAAATTCATTCGTATTACTGTTAGGTTGTTCGATCGTTTTATTCTGTACGACGCAAGTGAACGACAATGTTTTGAAAGGTTGTACTCAATTTTTTCAAGTCATAGTAATCGACGTCTTGACAAGAGACTATCTTCGTCATGCAGAAAACCGACTGTAATAGCGTTGGTCAATTCCTTTCGTTAGAAGTTTGTTTTCACCTTAAATTCTCCATTTTATTCATATATTAAGCAAGTTTAGCAAAATTCTTTACAGATATCATAAAAATCATAATTTGGTAATATTTACCTCTCAGCCAGCGCGTGACCTAGTCTGTCCATTAGGGGGAATTTGCAGTTTTGAGGCACAGTTGTTTGCCCAGACCCTTAATAGACACATCACATAGAGGCATGCACTAAAAGATTTCTAAATAACTTTAATTATGGAAGCAAGCTTAATTGATATCTGTTATTAGTACTTATTACATCTAATATTAATGATTTCGAGTTTTTGGTTTAACTATTTGTTAGAAAGAGAGAGAGGGTAACCAAAAGATGGTGCAACGGGTATGAATACCTAATCCAGTTAGTGGTCGGGTCTTCCGAACCATTGAGAATTCCATTTTCCGTTCACGTGTAATGTCTATGTGGAGTATTTTGGTATATTCGTCGCAATTGACTTAAAACGTTGCATATTGATAGGTTAAAAAAAATATTTGATATAAAAACACAAAATCGAGAATATGCATATTTCATTATGTTATTTAGATTTTAAGGTTAAAGGTCAAATATAGTGTACATGGTTTCTCTAAAACCATGCTTTATATAGACTTGAAATTTGGCACACTAATAGACATGAAATGAATAAGAGGATTATTTCAAAAATTAAGGTCAAATCATGCCAATGGTATCTTAACTACTTAGTATGTAAATTAGGGTCAAAGGTCAAACATTTCACTGCTCACTATCTCCCTTACCATGTGTGGTACTAATTGGAACAGCCCACCTATACTTGTTCCGAAACAAGTATTACATGTCTAGTCAGGTGGGCTGTATATAATACAGACCACCTTATGTTTTCGTTAGAATTGCCTTTATTTATTATTCTTTATCAGGTGGGCTGTATATAATACAGACCACCTTATGTTTTCGTTAGAATTGCCTTTATCAGGTGGGCTGTATATAATACAGACCACCTTATGTTTTCGTTAGAATATTTTTCTTATTTCCACCCACTTTTTGTTAGCACGATAACTTAAAAATGGCTCAATCATATGCCTTGAAATTTGGCACATATATGTATCGGCATAAGGACAAAGTAAAATAAGGTTTTCAACCTTGACCATGACTGATGACGTCATCTAGGCGCCATTTTGTGAAAATCAACTCACGATCATATCTTCATACGGAAAGTCATTTCCCATTCATATTTATCATGATCAAGGTCAATATCCGTCCGGTCAATTCCAGGTCAAAAACGCGCGCGTACGCCATTATTAGCGTTAGCATTTCATAAAAAGTCGCGCACACGCGCATGCGCGCGCGTTTTCGTTCGTCACGGCCGAACGCAAAATAATTCATCCTAGATTTTTTTTGACACGATATTCCTCATTTTTCTTCGAACAATTTGATACCATGCTCATCTCTTTATGACCATTAATAAGGGAATGAGCGTCCATTCAAGTTAAATGTCCGTGCGCGCGAGCTCTTGTAATACATAGCATATATGGGCAAAAACATGCCTATAAACAATCCATTATAGCTCTTTTGGATGCACCGGAACCCTCAAACTTTTTCCATATTTGGATAGAGTATGGGTCGGAGATATGATTTCATGTCTCATTTGGCCATCAAGTAGATCGGGACGTCATCATAATGGCCTTGAAACTCAAAATACGAATTTGCATATTATGACGTCAGCATATTTTTGGAAAATGTATCTCTGTAAATATTGATCATTTTCTCCCAAATGTGGATATGTTGTAGTTGAGGTAATTGTCTACAAGATTGGTACACACTAATATTCATTTTAATGACGTCATCATAGTCAAAAATTCAATCAAAGGACACGTCACAATTTCTTCATTTGCGCGTTATGTCTATGGAAGGTGAATTTCGTTCACATGATGTGTCTACATGACATTGTTCTTTAAGCAGTATCTCGCTTTTTTGTGCTCTATTTTCTCCTAAATTTTGGTATGTTATAGCTGAGACTATGGAATATCAAAAACATGTCATTTGGTCTTTAATCAAATGTGAGGATCATGTCGAAATTTTCAATTGAAAAATGTAATCGCGACCATGCCAAGGCCGTTTGTCAGCTTTGCATGTAAAGTCTATGAGAAATATTTTGGACTATTGGTTAAAGCACTAGATAGATCCATAATGATCAAGGCAACGCAGATGAAAATTGACATATTGATAGATCATAATGGGAGGAGCATTTTATAACATAATGTAAAATCGTGAAAATGCATTCTTCATTATGTAAAACATTAGTATACGTATCACATAATTCGTCAAAGTGACGAATTCAAGTCTAGTATTTATTTTGTGTCTGTATAGAAGAAATTTTTATTATTCTTCCTCGAATTCGTTCGCAGGATATCTCAAGAATGGCTTTCCATGATGATAGATCGTAGTCCAACTTAGAACTGCGTGACTTTTCAGCGACGCCAGGTCATCGTGACGTTATCATGACGTCATTATGTGAAATGTCATTAATCGTCGTACCTCAGCCATGCAATATCAATTTCCATTCAAATTTGGCATCAATAATGCTCAGGTCATGGGTCAGAATTTTAGCCCACGCACATGCGCCTTCCCTTTCAAACGTGCGCGTACGCGTGCGTCAAAAAAAAATAGAATTAAAAATGCTTAAAACCCCAAACCAAGTAATTTTCTATACGTTTCAGACAATTTTAGGCGTTTCAGAAATTTCCGCGCGTGCGGGTCGGTGCGCACGCATTTGCGTCCTTGTGAATAGCCGTCATTTATATGACTAGCACAGTTACCTAGCTTTTTTAGTGGATTTTTCCCACAAAATCTTTTTCCAATTTTCTACATGATTGTTACAAACTGATGGGTCTTAAATAAAAAAAAGCTAAAGAGGCTGTACATTGGGAAGTGCAAGAAAGCGTGCGACGTTTAAAAGAAATATAAGAGGAAACACAAACAGCTGATGCTGAGTAAATTAAGGGATTAAGGTATGTGAAAGTGTAAATCATTCATGCAAATGGAATACGGCAAAACCTTAAACATGGGTTGCGTTTTGAATGGAAGTCCCTAATAATGTGTACCATTTTCTGCCAAAATGTGTTTTAAAAATAGGTATGGGTTTAGACGCTTTAGCCGTACACCCCATCCAAACCGAATCTGGGTATTCCCCCAACGGGGCTGAACCGTGAGTTTAACCCTAATAAGGCCGGGGGGGCCATCATGGCCCCCTCCGCGATTTTTCTGATTGTGCGGGAACGCATACAGATGACGCCCCGCCACTTCATGACTTTATTCTTTCGAGTCTTGCGCATCTTTTAAAACAATTTTTTTGAAAATCGGACCTACCGTTACAAAGTCACGTGACCTTTTGTCTTTACATGTCGGCCCGAAAATCGCTCATTTTCGTGATTTGTGTACAAAACATATGGAAATATCATTTTTCCTAAAAGAGATAAAACATTGGTTATTTGGTCTTGTTTAAAGTTTAGGGGTTTGTTTTGGTGGTCTAAATAGTTAAATTATAGTTAGAAATGAAATAAAACAACAAAAACAATAAAATACATAAGTTAAAAAAACAATGAAATACATAAGAAATTATCAAAACAAGAGATAACATAAGGAATAACCTAGCTTTCCAAATTTTTTTTCGTATTATTATTCCAAATGGTCTAACAAATATATGTAGTGGAAAAGAAAGCTTAAATATGAAGAATATATGATTTATGGGTAAAAATATGAATTTTTGACCTTATTTGCATAATTTACCATAAATATGCAAATGAGTAATTTTTTAAAAATTGAAATCGCTATAGTATTCTATACACTTCACTTGACATGCATGCAAATTTTCGCGGCGATCGGCCGTTTCACGGCCGAGATCTTAGGGGGCCATAATGGCCCCCGGCCGTATTAAGAACTCAAATAGCCCGGCCTTATTAGGGTTAATGGAGAACGCAACCAAGTTTATTTCTATCTGCACAATGTATATACATTAAAGTTCACTTAAACATTTCAAAGTCATTCTAAAATGTTTCAGGCCTTGTCTAGGCCCTAAGCTGGATTTCTAGGGGAACCTCTGAGTGGGATTGGTCCCCCGGAGTTTGTGGGAGAATGCAACCCAGGTTTTGGTTCAATTTCTTGTATTTTTACAAATTCAAATTCGCTTTTATCGCTCCCACTAATGTTGTACAGTCTGATTCTATCTGTAAAATATATATAATGCATAAACGATAAATTTCACTGAAAAATATTAAAGTCATTATAAAATGTTTCAGGCCTTGTGTAGGCCCTAAGCTGGATTTCTAGGGGCCTCTGAGTGGGAGTGGTCCCCCGGAGCTTGGGTTAGAATGCAACCCAGGTTTTGTATCGATTTTGTGTACTTTTACAAAGTCAAATTCGATTTTTTTTTTTTTTTTTTTTTTTTTTTTTTTTTTTTTTTTGTTGTTGTTGTTGTTGCTCTCACTAATATTGTACAGTCTATTTCTATCTGTAATATATATATATATATATATATAGAAAGCATATACATTAAATTTCACTCAAAAATATCAAAGTCATTCTAAAATGTTTCAGGCCTTGTGATAAATTCGTTTAACAGTTTATTCCTCTCTGTTGATTCTATTGTTCGGATTATTTGGCCGTGAGAGATAGAAGGAAGTTTCTTCAGCGTAACGACGTTTTGAACTTTTTTAATACAACAAACCTGATGGTACTTTTTTATTTAGCGTCATAAGGCATTCACATGGTGGATAAAGGATCTTCAGCACCGCGGGTCTAATATTTAAAGAAAAACTGAATGTGAAACCGGGCCATTTTTTTCTATTTCTCTTTTGTCATTGCCTTCCGTTCCCCTCGCTTACTTCTTTCTTACCACGGAGTATGTAATGTGTAAGTGTATTCCTCAATCATAAAACATAATTTAAATTAAAATAAAAAATAAAAAAATAAATAATTAGAGAATGCAATCATGACAATTTACAATATGTCATACATTTATGTCTTTATGTTTACCTTTATTTGCATCTGGTTCGAGTTTTACTTAGGTATTTGGCACTGGAGGATTAACATGGACAAATTGCACTTGTTTACATATCGCATTATCTCTTATTCATTCTAGTTCCAATGTTTTCTGATTGTTTCAAGACAATATCATGTCTTTTGATCATATTTATATGTAGCTTGACGTCTCGTGTTAATTTCTCATGAAAAAGCAAACCATTAAAGCAACGATTGTTGAATTTTAGTAATACTCGTTCGCCATTTCTGCTCTTTAAAGATAAGGTTGAGTTCTGGTCATGCGATTGCATTGTGAAAGAAACGGTGTGGAAGCGATAAGAAAAAGTTGATCACGTAACATATAAGTATTGGTGTGTATTGCAAGGTTTTGGAGTCACCAAAATGATAGGAAAATTTGGGACATTCTTGGTAAAGTAACAAGCACTGTACACAGAAAGATGTATATGGGACTACACAAACGTGTGGCATAAAATTCGGGCCTCATTTTAAGCTGTTACTTGTCATATTTAGCATAAGTATGAAGGCATTTGAAGAGCCATGCTTTCAGGGAACTTTTTTTCTCTGATGTTCTTCCTCACTTGCAAAATTAAAATTACAACCCTCACAAATTATTGTTCACCTCTCATCAGAACTCAACCTTCTCTTTCATACTTCTATGACATGCAATTACAAACTGAAATTTCAAGACTCGTGATAAATTCGTTTAACAGTTGATTCCTCTCGGTTGATACTATTGTTCGGATTATTTGGCGGTGAGATATAAGGGAATTTTTTTTCAGCGTAACGACGTTGTATTATTATTATTATTTTTCATCGTCTATACAATTCTATTTGAACTGTTTGTTGACAATAAACGACCTCGTGGTACTATTTTTTATTTAGCGTCATGAGGCAATCACATGGTAGATAAATGATCATCAGCACCGGGTCTAATAATTTTTAGAAAACTGAATATGAACCCGGGCCATTTTTTTCAGCGTAACGACGTTGTATTATTATTATTATTTTTCATCGTCTATACAATTCTATTTGAACTGTTTGTTGACAATAAACGACCTCGTGGTACTATTTTTTTATTTAGCGTCATGAGGCAATCACATGGTAGATAAATGATCATCAGCACCGGGTCTAATAATTTTTAGAAAACTGAATATGAACCCGGGCCATTTTTTTTTTCAGCGTAACGACGTTGTATTATTATTATTATTTTTTCATCGTCTATACAATTCTATTTGAACTGTTTGTTGACAATAAACGACCTCGTGGTACTATTTTTTTATTTAGCGTCATGAGGCAATCACATGGTAGATAAATGATCATCAGCACCGGGTCTAATAATTTTTAGAAAACTGAATATGAACCCGGGCCATTTTTTTTTCAGCGTAACGACGTCGTATTATTATTATTTTTTTTTCATCGTCTATACAATTCTATTTGAACTGTTTGTTGACAATAAACGACCTCGTGGTACTATTTTTTTTTATTTAGCGTCATGAGGCAATCACATGGTAGATAAATGATCATCAGCACCGGGTCTAATAATTTTTAGAAAACTGAATTTGAACCCGTGCCATTTTCTCTATCTCTCTTTTGTCATTGCCTTACTTTTCCCTCGCTTACTTCTTTCTTACCACGGAGTACGTAATGTGCAAGTGTATTCCTCAATAATAAAACATAATTTAAATTAAAATAAAATATAAAGAAGGAATAATTAGAGAATACAATCATGACAATTGACAATATGTCATAAATGTATGTCTTTATTTTTACCTTTATTTGCATTTGGTTCGAGTTTTACTTGGTTATTTGATATTGGAGGATTAACATGGACAAATTGCTTTTGTTTACGTGATCGCATTATCTCTTATTCATTATCTCTCTTTTGTCATTGCCTTATTTTTCCCCTCGCCTACTTCTTTCTTCATGTCTTCATGTCTTCATGTTCTTCATGTCTTCATGTCTCCAGCTGTGTTCACTTTTTGTTTTTGTTTACTCGTATATACATATCTCGTGTTACCAACCTTGCTCTACGTTATACTTGTTGTACATTGCCAGTTCCTATACACTTGTGCAAGCAGTGTCATATATTACGTCATGCTGTATTTTCTGTGCAGCACCTTGGCCAAATTAGTAACTATTATACATGTATAATTTAAGAGACATTTTTCCTTTTTCCTCAGTCAGTAATGAAGATTTATACTCTGTTTTTCAAACACATTGTCAAACTTCTGACAATCCACAAAACAATGACTTTGAGGAATTTTTTGCCAATACCCTGAGTAACAGAATTTGAATCCGGGCCATTTTCTCTATCTCTCTTTTGTAATTGCCTTATTTTTCCCCTCGCCTACTTCTTTCTTCATGTCTTCATGTTCTTCATGTCTATCTGCAGCTGTGTTCACTTTTTGTTTTTGTTTACTCGAATATACATATCTCGTGTTACCAACCTTGCTCTACGTTATACTTGTTGTACGTTGCCAGTTCCTATACACTTGTGCAAGCAGTGTCATATATTACGTCATGCTGTTTTTTCTGTGCAGCACCTTGGCCAAATTAGTAACTATTATACATGTATAATTTAAGAGACATTTTTTCCTTTTTCCTCAGTCAGTAATGAAGATTTATACTCAGTTTTCAAACACATTGTCAAACGTCTGACAATCCACAAAACAATGACTTTGAGGAATTTTTTGCCAATACCCTGAGTAACTGAATTTGAACCCAGGCCATTTTCTCCATCTCTCTTTTGTCATTGCCTTATTTTCCCCTCGCCTACTTCTTTCTTCATGTCTTCATGTCTTCATGTCTTCATGTCTTCATGTCTTCATGTCTTCATGTTCTTCATGTCTATCTGCAGCTGTGTTCACTTTTTGTTTTTGTTTACTCGAATATACATATCTCGTGTTACCAACCTAGCTCTATGTTATACTTGTTGTACGTTGCCAGTTCCTATACACTTGTGCAAGCAGTGTCATATGTTACGTCATGCTGTTTTTTTCTGTGCAGCACCTTGGCCAAATTAGTAACTATTATACATGTATAATTTAAGAGACATTTTCCTTTTTCCTCAGTCAGTAATGAAGATTTATACTCAGTTTTTCAAACACATTGTCAAACTTCTGACAATCCACAAAACAATGACTTTGAGGAATTTTTTGCCAATACTTTAAATGAGAATTCAGAAAATTTTAATCTCGAGATTTATGTCCGTACGCGCGAACTCTTGTAATACATAGCATATATGGGCAAAAACATGCCTGTACAAAATCCCTTATAGCTCTTTTGGATGCACCTGAACCCTCATTTTTTGGTCATATTTTGATAGAGTATGAGTCGGAGATATGATTTCATGTAACATTTGGCCATTAAGTATATCGTGACATCATCATATTGAACTTGGAACTCAAAATACGAATTTTGCATATTATGACGTCAGCATATTTATGGAAAATGATTGTATCTCTGTAAATATTGATCGATTTTCTTCTAAATTTTGATATGTTGTAGCCAAGAGAATTATTTTTCATTTTGATGACGTTATCATAGAAAAAAATCAATTAAAGGCCACATGTAAGAATTTTCGTTATTTGCGTGTTATGCCTATGGAAGGTGAATTTCGTTCACATCATGAATCTACATGACATTCACTTTTGAGCACTATCTAGCTTATTTGTGCTCTATTTTCTCCCAAATTTTGGAATGTTATAGCTGAGACTATGGGCTATAGAAACTGCGCTTTTAGTTTTTGATCAGATGTTGAGATTATGGCGATATTTTAAATTAAAAGGTTTGATTTGAGAATCCAATTTTCCGTTTACGTGTAATGTCTATGTGAAGTATATTGTATATTGGTCAAAGCACTTGCCTCCCATTCCGGCGATCAACTTCTATAGATCCATAAGGATCAATGATACACAGTTGAAACCTGACTGATGGATAGACCATAATGGGAGGAGTATTTCATAACGGAAGATGAAATCGTGAAAATGCGTTTATTCATTATGTAACACATGAGCATACGTATCACCTAATTCGTCTAAGTGACGAATTCAAGTCTAGTTAGGTGATACGTACGTAGTTATACGTATCACCTATTGATTTCGTCAAGATTTGTATTTATCAGGTGGGCTGTATAACGTACAGACCACCTTATAATTTCGTTAGAATTGCCTTTATTTATTATTAAATATTTTCCTTATTTCTAACCACTTTTTTGTTAGCAAGATAACTTGAAAATGGCTCAATCAAATGCCTTGAAATTAGGCACACATATGTAAAGGCATATGTACAAAGCACAATGACGTTTTCAACATTGTCCTTCACTGATAACGTCATCTAGGCGCCATTTTGTAAAATTTTACGAAAATCAACTCATGATCATATCTTCATAGCCAAAAGCTATTTCTCATTCATATTTATCATGATCGAGTTCAATATCCATCCAGTCAATTTCACGTCAAATAACGCGCGCGTGCGCGTACGTCCGCGCGTCAATGCGCGCGCAAAATTTAAAATGCTCAAAATCGCCTTAAAATCATTTTGCATACGTTTTAGGCCATTCTAAGCATTTTATAAAAAATCGCGCACACGCGCATGCGCGCACGTTTTCGCGCGTAAAACTATTACACAACATAGAATCGCCATTTTTCTTTTCTTTCATAATATTCCACATATTTTTACAAACAAATTGATACCATGTATGTCTCTTTATGACTATTAATAAGGAACTATCGACCGTTTAACAAAAATTTCCGTGCGTGCGAGCTCTTGTAATACATAGCATATATGGGCAAAAACATGCCTATACAAAATCCATTGTAGCTCTTTAGGATGCAAGATGACCTCAATTTTTTTTCATATCTTGATAAAGTATGAGTCGGAGATATGATTTCATGTCTCATTTGACCCTCAATTAACTCATGACGTCATCATAATGGCCTCCGAACTCAAAATTTCAATTTGCATATTATGACGTCAGCACATTTTTGGAAAAATGATAGTATCTCTGTCAATATTGATTGATCATCAGCACCGGGTCTAATAATTTTTAGAAAACTGAATTTGAACCCGTGCCATTTTCTCTATCTCTCTTTTGTCATTGCCTTACTTTTCCCTCGCTTACTTCTTTCTTACCACGGAGTACGTAATGTGCAAGTGTATTCCTCAATAATAAAACATAATTTAAATTAAAATAAAATATAAAGA
The DNA here is from genome assembly GCA_037976565.1 of Mesocentrotus franciscanus. NCBI lineage: Eukaryota > Metazoa > Echinodermata > Echinoidea > Camarodonta > Strongylocentrotidae > Mesocentrotus > Mesocentrotus franciscanus. The sequence continues at coordinate 15,116,907 of CP137683.1, forward strand.
AGGAATAATTAGAGAATACAATCATGACAATTGACAATATGTCATAAATGTATGTCTTTATTTTTACCTTTATTTGCATTTGGTTCGAGTTTTACTTGGTTATTTGATATTGGAGGATTAACATGGACAAATTGCTTTTGTTTACGTGATCGCATTATCTCTTATTCATTATCTCTCTTTTGTCATTGCCTTATTTTTCCCCTCGCCTACTTCTTTCTTCATGTCTTCATGTCTTCATGTTCTTCATGTCTATCTCCAGCTGTGTTCACTTTTTGTTTTTGTTTACTCGTATATACATATCTCGTGTTACCAACCTTGCTCTACGTTATACTTGTTGTACATTGCCAGTTCCTATACACTTGTGCAAGCAGTGTCATATATTACGTCATGCTGTATTTTCTGTGCAGCACCTTGGCCAAATTAGTAACTATTATACATGTATAATTTAAGAGACATTTTTCCTTTTTCCTCAGTCAGTAATGAAGATTTATACTCTGTTTTTCAAACACATTGTCAAACTTCTGACAATCCACAAAACAATGACTTTGAGGAATTTTTTGCCAATACCCTGAGTAACAGAATTTGAATCCGGGCCATTTTCTCTATCTCTCTTTTGTAATTGCCTTATTTTTCCCCTCGCCTACTTCTTTCTTCATGTCTTCATGTTCTTCATGTCTATCTGCAGCTGTGTTCACTTTTTGTTTTTGTTTACTCGAATATACATATCTCGTGTTACCAACCTTGCTCTACGTTATACTTGTTGTACGTTGCCAGTTCCTATACACTTGTGCAAGCAGTGTCATATATTACGTCATGCTGTTTTTTCTGTGCAGCACCTTGGCCAAATTAGTAACTATTATACATGTATAATTTAAGAGACATTTTTTCCTTTTTCCTCAGTCAGTAATGAAGATTTATACTCAGTTTTTCAAACACATTGTCAAACGTCTGACAATCCACAAAACAATGACTTTGAGGAATTTTTTGCCAATACCCTGAGTAACTGAATTTGAACCCAGGCCATTTTCTCCATCTCTCTTTTGTCATTGCCTTATTTTCCCCCTCGCCTACTTCTTTCTTCATGTCTTCATGTCTTCATGTCTTCATGTCTTCATGTCTTCATGTCTTCATGTTCTTCATGTCTATCTGCAGCTGTGTTCACTTTTTGTTTTTGTTTACTCGAATATACATATCTCGTGTTACCAACCTAGCTCTATGTTATACTTGTTGTACGTTGCCAGTTCCTATACACTTGTGCAAGCAGTGTCATATGTTACGTCATGCTGTTTTTTTCTGTGCAGCACCTTGGCCAAATTAGTAACTATTATACATGTATAATTTAAGAGACATTTTTCCTTTTTCCTCAGTCAGTAATGAAGATTTATACTCAGTTTTTCAAACACATTGTCAAACTTCTGACAATCCACAAAACAATGACTTTGAGGAATTTTTTGCCAATACTTTAAATGAGAATTCAGAAAATTTTAATCTCGAGATTTATGTCCGTACGCGCGAACTCTTGTAATACATAGCATATATGGGCAAAAACATGCCTGTACAAAATCCCTTATAGCTCTTTTGGATGCACCTGAACCCTCATTTTTTGGTCATATTTTGATAGAGTATGAGTCGGAGATATGATTTCATGTAACATTTGGCCATTAAGTATATCGTGACATCATCATATTGAACTTGGAACTCAAAATACGAATTTTGCATATTATGACGTCAGCATATTTATGGAAAATGATTGTATCTCTGTAAATATTGATCGATTTTCTTCTAAATTTTGATATGTTGTAGCCAAGAGAATTATTTTTCATTTTGATGACGTTATCATAGAAAAAAATCAATTAAAGGCCACATGTAAGAATTTTCGTTATTTGCGTGTTATGCCTATGGAAGGTGAATTTCGTTCACATCATGAATCTACATGACATTCACTTTTGAGCACTATCTAGCTTATTTGTGCTCTATTTTCTCCCAAATTTTGGAATGTTATAGCTGAGACTATGGGCTATAGAAACTGCGCTTTTAGTTTTTGATCAGATGTTGAGATTATGGCGATATTTTAAATTAAAAGGTTTGATTTGAGAATCCAATTTTCCGTTTACGTGTAATGTCTATGTGAAGTATATTGTATATTGGTCAAAGCACTTGCCTCCCATTCCGGCGATCAACTTCTATAGATCCATAAGGATCAATGATACACAGTTGAAACCTGACTGATGGATAGACCATAATGGGAGGAGTATTTCATAACGGAAGATGAAATCGTGAAAATGCGTTTATTCATTATGTAACACATGAGCATACGTATCACCTAATTCGTCTAAGTGACGAATTCAAGTCTAGTTAGGTGATACGTACGTAGTTATACGTATCACCTATTGATTTCGTCAAGATTTGTATTTATCAGGTGGGCTGTATAACGTACAGACCACCTTATAATTTCGTTAGAATTGCCTTTATTTATTATTAAATATTTTCCTTATTTCTAACCACTTTTTTGTTAGCAAGATAACTTGAAAATGGCTCAATCAAATGCCTTGAAATTAGGCACACATATGTAAAGGCATATGTACAAAGCACAATGACGTTTTCAACATTGTCCTTCACTGATAACGTCATCTAGGCGCCATTTTGTAAAATTTTACGAAAATCAACTCATGATCATATCTTCATAGCCAAAAGCTATTTCTCATTCATATTTATCATGATCGAGTTCAATATCCATCCAGTCAATTTCACGTCAAATAACGCGCGCGTGCGCGTACGTCCGCGCGTCAATGCGCGCGCAAAATTTTAAAATGCTCAAAATCGCCTTAAAATCATTTTGCATACGTTTTAGGCCATTCTAAGCATTTTATAAAAAATCGCGCACACGCGCATGCGCGCACGTTTTCGCGCGTAAAACTATTACACAACATAGAATCGCCATTTTTCTTTTCTTTCATAATATTCCACATATTTTTACAAACAAATTGATACCATGTATGTCTCTTTATGACTATTAATAAGGGAACTATCGACCGTTTAACAAAAATTTCCGTGCGTGCGAGCTCTTGTAATACATAGCATATATGGGCAAAAACATGCCTATACAAAATCCATTGTAGCTCTTTAGGATGCAAGATGACCTCAATTTTTTTTCATATCTTGATAAAGTATGAGTCGGAGATATGATTTCATGTCTCATTTGACCCTCAATTAACTCATGACGTCATCATAATGGCCTCCGAACTCAAAATTTCAATTTGCATATTATGACGTCAGCACATTTTTGGAAAAATGATAGTATCTCTGTCAATATTGATTGATCATCAGCACCGGGTCTAATAATTTTTAGAAAACTGAATTTGAACCCGTGCCATTTTCTCTATCTCTCTTTTGTCATTGCCTTACTTTTCCCTCGCTTACTTCTTTCTTACCACGGAGTACGTAATGTGCAAGTGTATTCCTCAATAATAAAACATAATTTAAATTAAAATAAAATATAAAGAAGGAATAATTAGAGAATACAATCATGACAATTGACAATATGTCATAAATGTATGTCTTTATTTTTACCTTTATTTGCATTTGGTTCGAGTTTTACTTGGTTATTTGATATTGGAGGATTAACATGGACAAATTGCTTTTGTTTACGTGATCGCATTATCTCTTATTCATTATCTCTCTTTTGTCATTGCCTTATTTTTCCCCTCGCCTACTTCTTTCTTCATGTCTTCATGTCTTCATGTTCTTCATGTCTATCTCCAGCTGTGTTCACTTTTTGTTTTTGTTTACTCGTATATACATATCTCGTGTTACCAACCTTGCTCTACGTTATACTTGTTGTACATTGCCAGTTCCTATACACTTGTGCAAGCAGTGTCATATATTACGTCATGCTGTATTTTCTGTGCAGCACCTTGGCCAAATTAGTAACTATTATACATGTATAATTTAAGAGACATTTTTCCTTTTTCCTCAGTCAGTAATGAAGATTTATACTCTGTTTTTCAAACACATTGTCAAACTTCTGACAATCCACAAAACAATGACTTTGAGGAATTTTTTGCCAATACCCTGAGTAACAGAATTTGAATCCGGGCCATTTTCTCTATCTCTCTTTGTAATTGCCTTATTTTTCCCCTCGCCTACTTCTTTCTTCATGTCTTCATGTTCTTCATGTCTATCTGCAGCTGTGTTCACTTTTTGTTTTTGTTTACTCGAATATACATATCTCGTGTTACCAACCTTGCTCTACGTTATACTTGTTGTACGTTGCCAGTTCCTATACACTTGTGCAAGCAGTGTCATATATTACGTCATGCTGTTTTTTCTGTGCAGCACCTTGGCCAAATTAGTAACTATTATACATGTATAATTTAAGAGACATTTTTTCCTTTTTCCTCAGTCAGTAATGAAGATTTATACTCAGTTTTTCAAACACATTGTCAAACGTCTGACAATCCACAAAACAATGACTTTGAGGAATTTTTTGCCAATACCCTGAGTAACTGAATTTGAACCCAGGCCATTTTCTCCATCTCTCTTTTGTCATTGCCTTATTTTCCCCTCGCCTACTTCTTTCTTCATGTCTTCATGTCTTCATGTCTTCATGTCTTCATGTCTTCATGTCTTCATGTTCTTCATGTCTATCTGCAGCTGTGTTCACTTTTTGTTTTTGTTTACTCGAATATACATATCTCGTGTTACCAACCTAGCTCTATGTTATACTTGTTGTACGTTGCCAGTTCCTATACACTTGTGCAAGCAGTGTCATATGTTACGTCATGCTGTTTTTTTCTGTGCAGCACCTTGGCCAAATTAGTAACTATTATACATGTATAATTTAAGAGACATTTTCCTTTTTCCTCAGTCAGTAATGAAGATTTATACTCAGTTTTTCAAACACATTGTCAAACTTCTGACAATCCACAAAACAATGACTTTGAGGAATTTTTTGCCAATACTTTAAATGAGAATTCAGAAAATTTTAATCTCGAGATTTATGTCCGTGCGCGCGAACTCTTGTAATACATAGCATATATGGGCAAAAACATGCCTGTACAAAATCCCTTATAGCTCTTTTGGATGCACCTGAACCCTCATTTTTTGGTCATATTTTGATAGAGTATGAGTCGGAGATATGATTTCATGTAACATTTGGCCATTAAGTATATCGTGACATCATCATATTGAACTTGGAACTCAAAATACGAATTTTGCATATTATGACGTCAGCATATTTATGGAAAATGATTGTATCTCTGTAAATATTGATCGATTTTCTTCTAAATTTTGATATGTTGTAGCCAAGAGAATTATTTTTCATTTTGATGACGTTATCATAGAAAAAAATCAATTAAAGGCCACATGTAAGAATTTTCGTTATTTGCGTGTTATGCCTATGGAAGGTGAATTTCGTTCACATCATGAATCTACATGACATTCACTTTTGAGCACTATCTAGCTTATTTGTGCTCTATTTTCTCCCAAATTTTGGAATGTTATAGCTGAGACTATGGGCTATAGAAACTGTGCTTTTAGTTTTTGATCAGATGTTGAGATTATGGCGATATTTTAAATTAAAAGGTTTGATTTGAGAATCCAATTTTCCGTTTACGTGTAATGTCTATGTGAAGTATATTGTATATTGGTCAAAGCACTTGCCTCCCATTCCGGCGATCAACTTCTATAGATCCATAAGGATCAATGATACACAGTTGAAACCTGACTGATGGATAGACCATAATGGGAGGAGTATTTCATAACGGAAGATGAAATCGTGAAAATGCGTTTATTCATTATGTAACACATGAGCATACGTATCACCTAATTCGTCTAAGTGACGAATTCAAGTCTAGTTAGGTGATACGTACGTAGTTATACGTATCACCTATTGATTTCGTCAAGATTTGTATTTATCAGGTGGGCTGTATAACGTACAGACCACCTTATAATTTCGTTAGAATTGCCTTTATTTATTATTAAATATTTTCCTTATTTCTAACCACTTTTTTGTTAGCAAGATAACTTGAAAATGGCTCAATCAAATGCCTTGAAATTTGGCACACATATGTAAAGGCATATGTACAAAGCACAATGACGTTTTCAACATTGTCCTTGACTGATGACGTCATCTAGGCGCCATTTTGTAAAATTTTCTGAAAATCAACTCATGATCATATCTTCATAACGGAAAGTCATTTCTCATTCATATTTATCATGATCAAGGTCAATATCCGTCCGGTCAATTTCAGGTCAAAAACGCGCGCGCGCGTACGTCCGCGCGTCAATGCGCGCGCAAAATTCAAAATGCTCAAAATCGTCTCAAATTTTTTTTGCATACGTTTCAGGCCATTTTAAGCATTTTATAAAAAATCGCGCACACGCGCATGCGCGCGCGTTCTCGCGCGTAACACCATTACACGACATAGAATCGCCATTTTTTTTCTTTCATGATATTCCCATATTTTTCAAACAATTTGATACCATGTTTATCTCTTTATGACCATTAATAACGGAATGAGCGTCCGTTCAAGAAAAATGTCCGTGCGCGCGAGCTCTTGTAATACATAGCATATATGGGCAAAAACATGCCTATACAAAATTCATTGTAACTCTTCAGAATGGATGATGACTCAATTTTTTTCATATTTGGATAGATTATGAGTCGGAGATATGATTTCATGTCTCATTTGACCCTCAATTAACTCATGACGTCATCATAATGGCCTCCGAACTCAAAATTTCAATTTGCATATTATGACGTCAGCATATTTTTGGAAAATTGATTGTATCTCTGTAAATATTGATCGATTTTCTTCCAAATTTTGATATGTTCTAGCTGAGACAATTCTCTACAAATGCAGTCATCACGATTTTTCATTTTGACAAAGGCATCATGGCGTATTTTTGCGATTAAAGGAGGCATGTCAATTTTTCACATTTTGCGTGTATTCTCTATGGGACATGACTTTTCTCAAAACTGGATTCTACATTCCGTCTTTCGCGAGCAATATCTCCGTCGTTTTAGTTTTGTTTTCGCTGAGCTTCGAGTATGTTGTAGCTGAGACAATAAGCTATCACAATGTGCCCTTTATTTTTCGATCAGATGCCGGGATCATGCTCATATTTCACTTGCAAAGTGGGATTTGAGAATTCCATTTTCCGTTCACGTGTAATGTCTATGTGGATTATTTTGGTATAGTGGTCATAGCACTTGCCTCCCATTCCGGCGACCCAAGTTCGATTCCTGGTGGGTTTTTTTTTTTTTTTTGCCGTCGTTTTAAATTTGATTTTATGATCTTCTTCGACTATTATAACATATTATCATATACAATCACAAACAATGTAATAAAATGCCTAATTTTGCGTGTTATATCTATGGGAGAAGAATGTCAATCGTTTGAGTACAACCCTATGGGAAATCTGGTTCCTTGTCGTGTATTAAACCTAATATAGGGTTTATAGGGTTTATCAAATCACCTTGCTAGTCTCCTTCCCAGACGTTTTTACTTTTCCAGTTATTCAGCCCAGGTATATGCATGTTTACGTCTCTCCCGTGGACATAGAATTGTTTACTTGTCTATACTTCTCTCTTTCTCTATATTAAATTCTATTTATGCTGGATATATTGAATGCATCGTTCTCCATTGCATCTCTCTCTTTCTCCTCTCTCTTGCTCTGTTTCTTTCTCTCTTATTTTGCCCCTCTCCTTCTCTTGCTCTGTCTCTGCATATATATCTCTCTACTCTTTTACCCTCTCCTCTCTCTCTGCCTCCCTCTACCTCGACCTCTTGCCTTGCCTCCCTCTTATTCTCTTGCTCTGTCTCCCTCTGCCTCTGCCCTTCTCTTTTTCTTCTCTCACACCCTCTACCTCTCCCGCCTCTGGTTCTCGTTCTCCTTCTATTATGTCTTGTAATGTTCCTTAATTTTCTATAGCTCTGCCCTTTGCCCTTTGGCCTTGGAACTCAAAATACGAATTTGCATATTATGACGTCAGCATATTTATGGAAAATTGATTGTATCTCTGTAAATATGGATCGATTTTCTTCCAAATTTTGATATGTTGTAGCTAAGACAATTTTCTACAAGATCAGTTATTCAGATTACATAACAGACCACCTAATTCGTCTCCAATGACGAATTAATTTCTAGTTTATTAGGTGGTCTGTCGGTATCGACAGATCACCTATTGTTTTCGTCAGAATTTTCTTTTTTATTATTTATTTTTATTTATTTCCGCCACTTTTTTGTTCCGTTGATAACTCAAGATCGGTTTTGTCAATTTCTTTCAATTTTGACACAGTCATAGGTCATAGTCATGAGACGTGACAGGAACATTTTCAAGGTCATCAAGTCTTCATGACGTCATCCAGGCGCCATTTTGTGTTTTTTGGGGTACTTTCAACTCATGATCATATCTTCATAACGGAAAGTCATTTCTCATTCATATTTATCATGATCAAGGTCAATATCCGTCCGGTCAATTTCAGGTCAAAACGCGCGCATGCGTACGTCCGCGCGTTAGCGCGCGCAAAATTTCAAAATGCTCAAAATCGTCTCAAATTCATTTTGCATACGTTTCAGGCCATTTTAAGCATTTCGCAAAAACGCGCAAACGCGATTTTCGCGCGTTTTCGTTCGTGACGGCCGAACGAACATAATTCTCCTTTTTTTTTGACATGATATTCCTCATTTTTTTCCAAAATTTTGATACCATGTTTATCTTTTTATGACCATTAATAACGGAATGAGCGTCCGTTCAAGATACATGTCCGTGCGCGCGATCTCTTGTAATACATAGCATATATGGGCAAAAACATGCCTATACAAAATTCATTGTAACTCTTCAGAATGGATGGGAACTCCCAATTTTTTTCATATTTGGATAGATTATGAGTCGGAGATATGATTTCATGTCTCATTTGACCCTCAATTAACTCATGACGTCATCATAATGGCCTCCGAACTCAAAATTTCAATTTGCATATTATGACGTCAGCATATTTTTGGAAAATTGATTGTATCTCTGTAAATATTGATCGATTTTCTTCCAAATTTTGATATGTTCTAGCTGAGACAATTCTCTACAAATGCAGTCATCACGATTTTTCATTTTGACAAAGGCATCATGGCGTATTTTTGCGATTAAAGGAGGCATGTCAATTTTTCACATTTTGCGTGTATTCTCTATGGGACATGACTTTTTCTCAAAACTGGATTCTACATTCCGTCTTTCGCGAGCAATATCTCCGTCGTTTTAGTTTTGTTTTCGCTGAGCTTTGAGTATGTTGTAGCTGAGACAATAAGCTATCACAAGTGTGCCCTTTATTTTTCGATCAGATGCCGGGATCATGCTCATATTTCACTTGCAAAGTGGGATTTGAGAATTCCATTTTCCGTTCACGTGTAATGTCTATGTGGATTATTTTGGTATAGTGGTCATAGCACTTGCCTCCCATTCCGGCGACCCAAGTTCGATTCCTGGTGGGTCATTTTTTTTTTTTTTTTGCCGTCGTTTTAAATTTGATTTTATGATCTTCTTCGACTATTATAACATATTATCATATACAATCACAAACAATGTAATAAAATGCCTAATTTTGCGTGTTATATCTATGGGAGAAGAATGTCAATCGTTTGAGTACAACCCTATGGGAAATCTGGTATTAAACCTAATATAGGGTGTATCTCCCAACTCTGCTACAATATCAAATCACCTTGCTAGTCTCCTTCCCAGACGTTTTTACTTTTTCCAGTTATTCAGCCCAAGGTATATGCATGTTTACGTCTCTC